>OY720030.1:18750330-19405368 GCA_963082485.1 Eudonia mercurella | reverse complement strand
AAGACCGTTGATTATATTAAACAATATGCATTTTGTAGATAAGAACAAAATGAAGTTGTTCAATTAAGTATCAAATCTTGTTAAAAGGTAATAAAAAAATGATTATTCTAAACATTTTAATGCCAACTAAGAGAAAATGTATCTTAGTTGGACTGCATTTTTTTCAGTGTACGCAACGATACAAGCCAAATGATGAATGATCGATTTAAAGTATGTTATAAAGCTGACGAATGAAAAGAGCAAAAGCTTTATTTCCTGTGAATTCTGTAATACGTCAAAGTCAAGATTCTCACATCTATTTATATATTATCTTAGAATAATAACGCCTAGAACGATAGTGTCAAACAAAGTTCGTCGAAATATTGAGGCACAAAATACTCCGTCGTGTGCGTCAGCAGCTTGTCATTACACACACAACCGTACGAATAAAAGTTGCAAGTAAAATGGTAATTTCCCCAAACTCGGGGTAAATGGGTAAGTTACTAAACTCTTATCTTGTTTCATAGTTTAAAAATTGTATTGTTGTTACATATGATTTTTTTTAATTACTTCAATTTTTGACGTGACAACGTCTTATAATTCGATAGAGCCGGCTGCACGCACGAAAAAGTTCGGCTTTACCTCGCTCTGAGGCGTTCCATGTAAGGCTTGAAGTGCAAGCGAGAGCGCGGAACGAGCGACAAAGAAGCACAATCGGCTGAGTAGAAATTTAAACAATAAATTTATTCAAGTATTTTGTTCTATTTTTATTTTTTAATTTTTTTTAAATAAAATCAATTTATAGATATTATTTTTATGGTTTTCGGGGGTGCCGATTTCGAATACAACATTTATTTCGAGATACAAGATGGCGGACGCGACTTTTTTTATGTAAAATCAATATGGGTATCATTTCCATGGTTTTCGGAGGTGCCGATTTCGAATACAACATTTATTTCGAGATACAAGATGGCGGACGCGACTTTTTTTTATGTAAAATCAATATGGGTATCATTTCCATGGTTTTAGGGGGTGCCGATTTCGAATACAACATTTATTTCGAGATCCAAGATGGTGGACGCAACTTTTTTATGTAAAATCAATATGGGTATCATTTCCATGGTTTTCGGGGGTGCCGATTTCGAATACAACATCTATTTCGAGATCCAAGATGGCGGACGTGACTTTTTTGACGTGACAACGTCTTATAATTCGATAGAGCCGGCTGCACGCACGAAAAAATGCGGCGTTACCTCGCTCTGAGGCGTTCCATGTAAGGCTTGAAGTGCAAGCGAGAGCGCGGAACGAGCGACAAAGAAGCACAATCGGCCTTTGCGTAATTTAAACAATAAATTTTATTCAAGTGTTTTGTTGTATTTTTATTTTTTTAATTTAAAATGACTTTCTGAATGAAGAATTTTATGAATTTTTTTTTTAAATTGTTTCGTCACGTTCAACTATCGTCAGTAAACCGACTTTACAGACAACCAATTTTTTTTTATGTGAAAATAGCTACAAAGTCTATAGTCACAAAAAGAAAATTGTCTGATATATAAATTGTCTATAGTTATTAAATATTATTTTATTATAATAACGGCATACATTAATAATATGAACTGTTATATACATTAAGACGTTTTCATTTAAGTTTGTTATTATTATTTAAAAAAGTAAAAATTGTAAGGTACATACATACATAAATAGTCACGCCTCAATCCCTCAGGAGGGGTAGGCAAAGACAATGGACCGCCACTTCTCTCTTAAACTATTTGGAAGCATAATTTTATCTCATTATGCATTGAATATTATTTCGAGCCTTTAGTTAGATGGCGGTGAAGCTACGACTACCACAATTTGGGTATTGACACAAGGTGTCGGGAGGTGTTAACGTCAAAAAAGTCACGTCCGCCATCTTGGATCTCGAAATAGATGTTGTATTCGAAATCGGCACCCCCGAAAACCATGGAAATTATACCCATATTGATTTTACATAAAAAAGTTGCGTCCGCCATCTTGGATCTCGAAATAAATATTGTATTCGAAATCGGCACCCCCGAAAACCATGGAAATGATACCCATATTGATTTTACATAAAAAAGTTGCGTCCGCCATCTTGGATCTCGAAATAAATGTTGTATTCGAAATCGGCACCCCCGAAAACCATGGAAATGATACCCATATTGATTTTACATAAAAAAGTTGCGTCCGCCATCTTGGATCTCGAAATAAATGTTGTATTCGAAATCGGCACCCCCGAAAACCATGGAAATGATACCCATATTGATTTTACATAAAAAAGTTGCGTCCGCCATCTTGGATCTCGAAATAAATGTTGTATTCGAAATCGGCACCCCCGAAAACCATGGAAATGATACCCATATTAATTTTACATAAAAAAGTCACGTCCGCCATCTTGGATCTCGAAATAGATGTTGTATTCGAAATCGGCACCCCCGAAAACCATGGAAATGATACCCATATTGATTTTAAATAAAAAAGTTGCGTCCGCCATCTTGGTAACGCCGCATAGCGAGATAACGCGGAACTTTTTCGTACGTGCAGCCGGCTCTATCAAATTATAAGACGTTGTCACGTCAAAAATACTGTTATAACATTTTTTCAGCATGTCAGTTTAAAATCCTTGTAGCTGTAACTATTTTCTAAATAACTGGCGCTTTGATAACAGCAATCGTGATAAATTGTCTTTCTTGGACTCGTAGACTTGGATAGAACAACTCTAAATAAAAAAACTCGGAACACAAAATGGGGTAAAAGTTTTCCTACATCTAGCAAAACATACATGGAATGACATATTACAAATTTACGAACATTAATATCGTGTTTTACGAAAAAATAGACATTGATTAGCTGTTCTTACAGGTGAAACGTAATCTTAGCATCCTTTTTTCTAGATTCTGACTTGAGAAAGCATCCTTTCATGGCACAAATCGTCATTATAAACAAAAATTGCGGAGCTGTTTACGACACGACGTGACCTTGGATACTAGCGAGCCGTTCGGCCAACCAAGCCACATATGGCTTGGTTAAACTTGCCTCAATCGCCGTGCGCGTACTCGGCTTCTAGGCGTTATTATTCTAAGCTATGCACCGGATATTTTACATCCCAATAGTCAGGCGGAATGCAATGATGGCTACCTTTGCGATTTCCTGCTCTAGACCAAGACCGCTCGCTAACGGTCTCGTCTGGACGAATCTTTTCTGCTCAATCAGACCGTTATGTTAATTATATTGTAGACTGAAAGTTAATCATTGGACAATAAGCCGTTCGGCTGGAACACTAAAGTCTGTTAAAAAACTGAAGATAATACAAGAAGAGAATAATCAGAATTGGTAACAAAAGTTTACCATACATATCTTTGTCGCAAATAAGTAATTAGACGCCAAGCTAATGTTTCAATTATGCTATCTATCAATTTGATAACATTCAACCGCATTACAAATAGCTACGGAATGTTTTCAATACATTTTACATATCACAAGCAAGTGTTACGTTTGCAAATGTTACAAAATCTAGTCATATCCACGAAGGTTATACTGCGATTTCATAATTACAAAGTCCCCGATATTTTTAAGATGGCCAACTTGTTTTAAATGGTTAGTGGATCGGTGTTTATTCGCTAAAATCAAGGTCACTGGTCGATTATCGTCAGCGAGTCAGCGAGGAGTGGTTGGTTGACTGACCGGCGCGAATCTGCAACGCGGCGTGACCGCGACGCCGACGAGATGACAATCCACTTTATCGATGCTCTTTTAGACATGGTGCATCCGGGGAAGAAAGTATCGTACCTAAAGAAGCTATAGAGAAAAATCTACAAATAAAATAAGTATATCTGAACTGAAGACTGGATGCGAGCAGCATAAAACCTGTCGTTGTGGAGATCCTTGGGAGAGGCCTTTGTCCAGCAGAGGACGACTTTTTGCTGAGAGGTTGATTTGAAGGCTGATCATCATTACCAGCTCATTTTTGTCCCCACTGCTGGGGAACGAGCCTTCCCTATGGATGGAACACACACACGGAAAACGTGTAACGTAAACCAATAAGCGGGCTTAGTGCGGATTGATGGTTGCTAACGACTGCTAATGCAGCCGGGACCAACGGCATTACGTGCCTCTCGAAGCACCGACTGATACCTAGTCTTAGTAAATTTTTCCTATGTAACTTTGTTATTTTGTAGATGAAAGGGATTTAGAGATAATTTGTTTAAATAATATATGAGTCACATGTTTTTCAAATTTCAGACTATTTTATTACCAGTTACCACTATTTACGATTCGATAATATGTTTTCCATTGTACCTATGTGTTTATAAATTATATCAGTACGAGCACAATACAAATGTATCACTGATTTTTTTAAAGACAGTATTTTTCTATCGACAGGCACTTATTAGCTTTGTGATACAAATCGTGTAGTTCTTGTTTAGTCATATTCTACTGTTGGTCTTCCAATAACAAAAAGAGATTTATATAGATAGGTGTAGCTAGTTATGAGAAGTAATGATGAGGTGATAATCATTTAAAATTAAAATGCTGTGAGGAGTGAGGGATTTCATTCTATTAGAACATTGGTTGGACAGTAGTTAAATAAACTTAGATAGGCCCCAAACGGCTTTTCCAGCGTCACTGGACTTTTTTGGGGGCGGCGAGAACCTTAAAGGGCTCCAAGCCGTGTGATCAATCACCGTCAGAGGATTTCTAGAGAACGGCATCACGTAAGCGTGTCTCATTTCCCTACTAGATTCTCCAATACTTTATTAGATTTGGTTCGAATCGGGAAGTCCCGATAAGGCCTAATCAGCCATTACTTTCGCACTGCACGACACAGGCCTCTTCTCCCTTCTTCTACCTATCTCTATCCTGAACTTGTTCGTCCTAATTCATAAAGTTTTTTTTTAAATTTATTTCATCATCATCATCTCATCATCTCAGCCAAAAGACGTCCACTGCTGGACAAAGGCCTCCCCCATGGATACATAAGGATACATGAGGGGATTTGCCATAATCGCCACGCTTGGCAGGCGGGTTGGCGATCGCAGAAAGTTGATTGAGAGTTAACCTCAGAGAGATGCTGCTGCCCATCCTCTGGAATGGTCCCTTAGTCGGCTTTTACGACACCCACGGGAAGAGATGGAGTGGTGCAATTCTTTATCCCCGGCACCACACAGGTAATTATTTATAGATAGGTAATTTATTTATTACACAATAATTACAGTTTTTGTTTGATAAACATCACAAAAACCGTTTGTCGGTATTTACGGATGCTTAGTGCGTCACAAAAAACATAAGAAGTAATAAAAACAACAACAATAAATCAAAAATCAATTAAAATGGTTGTATTAGATTAAGAACCAACATGTACTTAAATATCTAAAAGATTTGTTGTTGCACACACAATGCTTAGAATTAGAACATAAATTCACGGACAGCGCCAGTGGGAGTCCAACTCATATTTATATAGATAATAATCTAAGACTTCATTAAACATTTGTCATTTTAAAAGGAGTGTATGTGTACACTTAACTTACTTAAGTAAAACGACAAGTAAAAGTAAAGCATAACTTTGGTTTGGTAACACGGCACCTATCAGCCTATCATAAAAAGATTACAACATTAACAACTGCGTACGGATGAAGCATTTGGTGAGGAGTGATCCCACACCCGCACGACATATGTAATTATCGACCATTAAAAATAATGTCTATGCAAATGGTAACAAAAACAAACACGGGCAAGGTCGACGGTTGCACAATGGGTGGAGAGCGACATTGAGGCCGCTTTCCCATTGTCTCTTGACCCCGCGCTGGCTGATTAGATTTCCATATGGCTTATGGTAAACCTTAGGCGGTAAGAAGGTAAATACGTGGGAATGCATGACATGTGGTATGCCAGTGTAAACTAGATACCAATGTTACCGACGGAATAAAATATTGTCCGAAGAAAAAAGGATTCTATGTACTAATCTGCAGGATATGTAATTGCAGAGCCGGAAAAACTTCAAAAATGATATTGAGGTTTCTAATATCATTTTTTTCTAAACTGAATAGTTTACGCGAGAGACACTTCCAAAGTGGTAAAATGTGTGTTTCCCCCCCTGTAACTTCTAAAATAAGAGAAAATATGTGATGTACATTACCATACAAACTTCCACCGAAAATTGGTTTGAGCGAGATCTAGTAAGTAGTTTTTTTTAATACGTCATAAAGTACGGAGCCCTTCGTGCGCGAGTCCGACTCGCACTTGGCCGGTTTTTTTGCTTTTAGGTTAATCCTGTGCTGAGGATATGCTCTACTTGTGTTCCAATAGATTGGTCATTTATGTAAAAGATATGGTCCGATTGTTGCTTATGGATGGAAGTTCTGCATTGGATTGGCACCTATGCCAAATGTTTTTAAATTCAAACCCTTCTTTTGAGGTTCTTAATTTTATTTTCAAAAAGTTATTTACTTAAGGGGGTGCAGCGCGGACGCAAAACTGCGAGTTTCAAGTTTCTTTATGATAGCGAGCGAGCGGCGCGTGGCAGTGGTGTGACAACGGCGCACGACTACGAATACGCACGCACACTAATATCTGTATAGAGTAGACTGGTGATTTAATTAGAGCAATGTTTACTTTCGTAAAATCATAGGCGTTTGGGTAAAAAATAAGAAAAGTCTTAATATTTTCATATTCATGTTTTTTATTGAAAAATAAGACAACGGTGAACTGCGGAATATCAATACAAACATTTTGATGTAGGATCATTGTTTCATTTGTGCTATATTTACAAAGTTTCTGAAGAAATAAGTTTTTAGATATCATTATTTTACGTATTGTTTATGCAGTTTCTGGGTATTTGTTTCAAATTCCAAGACAAACATCACCTTGTGAAAGGATCAAGCTAACCTATACTAGTCTTTTTAATGTATAAGACCTATTCAGCGCCTAGCACCAGTGACTTAAAAACACGTAAATTTTCAAATTCCGCACTGCACCCCCTTAATTAATATTTTTTTCACGTTACGTACATTACGTATAATGCACGGTCGTCTCGCAGCTAGATAGTAAATACATGCGCGAACAATCACTGTGTTAATAAATAACAGCTAAATCAATCCGAACAAAACAGCTTATTAAGTTTATAATAACCGCGGGTATTTCCTTAACCATCTAATTTGTTTTGGTTTACAAAAGCTTTTACTAATCAATCGTTTAATGAAGCAGGAAAAGGAGCACCTATCCTGGTTCCCAATGTAACCGATGAGTCAGGCACCTGGACACTGCCTGCCCTTCTAACTAAAGGTGCGGTCCCATTGAGAGTAAAGTAAAAAGCCTATAACTGTCCCACTGCTGGGCAAAGGCATCGAAAGGGATTAAAATCAAGTCATCGCTACAATTGATGAGTAATAGCTTAATCACTAGGCTTGCCAAATACGGGTGGTGATCATACCCGGGGGTTACACCCACTTGCCAGAATTTCATTTGCCCGAATTTCATCTGCTATAAGTAATGGTCAACAGACATAATATTGTTTCTCATAATTTCATATGTCATACTCATTGTTTACTATATTAGTCACGTGCTAAAATCATTGTTTCCCATAAAGTCAATTTCAATAATATCATTTGCTATCATGATTGTAAGCCGTATTATCACAAGCTATAACATCATTTGCCATCAACCAAACAAACAAACAAACTCTTCAGCTTTATAATATTAGTATGATTTACTAGCTGTCCCGGCGGACTTCGTATCGCTTTGACAGTTTCTATGTCAACAATACAAACAAATCGTTTCTATGACAACAAAACAAACAAATCGTGGAACATTTTGTATTGGAAAATTAAATTGTAAACTTAGAATAATAAGTAAAAAAGAATGTTTGGGGTGGACCACCCTTATCAAAATATCATAAAAATCAATCGAGCCGTTTCGGAGGAGTATGGCAACTAGCATGTGACACGAGAATTTTATATATAGATAGAGAGATAGCAAGCATTGTAAATGCAAAATTCAAAATAATAAAAATATTTGTATAGCCAAGCTGTAATTTTAGTAACTGGAATTTTAAAAGCTTGTAGCTAAACGGTTACCTTGTAGATCAAATTGCAGTTCGCTATTCTTTAACTACAAAACAGCTCTTACCCCCGTATTTATAAACGAGTAAAAGCTCATACTGAAACAAAGTAATTGCGTAAAAATTTTTAGTAAACCGATGAAGTGAGAAACGCCAAAAGCTAGAATTCTTAGCAAAGCAAGAGTCACCAATATCTTTACTCAAGCAATCTAGTTAGGTTACTTAAAGAATTTATAGTGACAAGCTTGTGACAAGCTAGAATTGAGGCTAAATTCCGTGTGACAGTTTGTATTATGTCTAAAATAATATAAAATTGATGAATTTGATAATACCAATAATACTTTTATTTAATTGAATAAGAAAACTTCTATTCTAATTTAAACGTTATTTGTATATAAAATGAAATTAGATCTTAGTGACATTTCTAAGAACAAAGTAATTGCTAAGTAATGACTTGTTTATAAATACGGGTGTTAGCCAATCTCAATGTGATCGCGCCCTAAAGCTCTAGACTCGCCCCGCAAGTTCGCGTGCGCCTCGACTCGGCAAAAGGCGAATGTTAAACTTTTTGACTCACCAACAGGTTTTACTATTTACGTATAGGAGTAGAATGTCGAACGTAGCGATCCGATCGCATTACCACCACCTGTCATTAGTTAGGCATCATTCAGGTTTTGCTGCAGAGTTCCGAGAGATTTTTATATATAGTTTCCCTCTCTGCTACTGCAGTCGGCGAAGAAATTTACCTATCTATCCGGTTTGACATAACTCTGAATATGTTCGTTATAAGTCAGTCAGTTATAACCGGTCGTTGTGGAGACCCTTGGGGGAGGCCTTTGTCCAGCAGTGGACGTCTGAGATGATGATGATGATGGATGATGATGATGAAGATGAAGTCAGTCAGTCAGTTAGTCTATTTATAGTTTATATAAGAGCAAAGGTTTTAAATAATTACGAACACTTTTTATGATTTAAATTTTTGATTATTCACATATAATTTTACGCAAATATTGTTGCGAACAAATTACAATTTGAAAAAAGACAAGGTGTCATGACATGAAGTGCGATTTCGAAACCCGCTCGTTTTCGACACTTTGTCCTTTTTCAAATTTTTATTTTATTAAAAATTTTGACTTTTTAAGTAGGTACCTACCTCTACTTATAATATAACCTCTCAAAAGTATAGGGAAAGTGAGCTACGGGTTGCATGCCAGTTTGCATCTAAACATTCATACATCATCGATAACAAAGTATTGGCGTTCATTAATAAAAATCGTTATGATAACATCTCCTTGTTTTCCCATCAATCTTGCTTGTCTACCAATCAGTAGGTCGTACAGGCCAGTGAAAGACAATGGGAAAAGTGTTGTTTATCACCCTCGCAAGAGGTAATCTTAATGTGCTAACACATTCATAAAATTGTCTACTTGTTACAAGATAAAATTTTACCAGAAAAATTTACCAGCCTCAGGAAGCTTATAAGAAAATGATAAAACTAAAAAAAATATATGATGTACATTACCATGCAAACTGAGGAGCTCGATAGCGCAGCGGCTAGCGCGTTCGGCTTGCGATCTTGCCCGCTAAGCAACTTTCGCAATGCCGGGTCGCCTGATGGGTGACCAATTAAAAAACATCTCAAGCTCCTCCGTGCTTCGGAAGGCACGTTAAGCCGTTGGTCCCGGTTGTTGTCGTAAGATGGCAGTCGTTAAAACCCACCAACCCGCATTGGGCCAGCGTGGTGGGTTATGGCCCAATATTCCCACGTGCTATTGTTCACGTGGGAGGCCTGTTCCCAGCAGTGGGACGTTTATAGGCTGATGATGATGACCGTGCAAACTTCCACCGGAAATTGGTTTGAACGAGATCTAGTAAGTAGTTTTTTTTTTAATACGTCATAAAGTAGGGAACCCTTCGTGCGCGAGTCCGACTCGCACTTGGCCGGTTTTTTTTCTTCGCTATTCCTACTAATTTATAGGGTAAATCCTATTTCAGTATTTGTTGTAAACAGAAATACATCAGCTGTGAAAATTTCAACTGTCTTACGGTTCATGAGATACAGCCTGGTGACAGATGGACAGACAGACAGACGGACAGACGGACAGACGGACAGACGGACGGACAGACGGACAGACAGACAGACAGACAGACAGGTTGATAAAGTTAACAATAAATCCGTACTAAGTTACCAAATTTTAATCGTCACTAATATTTTTATATTGTAATGTTTTTGTGTCCATCATTTTAATTAATTTGTTGTAGGTACAATCATTAAGATCATAATAATAATATTTTTATAGCAAATTGAACAAGTGGAAAGTTTTAAAATATATTTTAAAATTTCATGGACCCAATGGGAATAGAAGAACAATAGAGTCGTGGACCGTTGGTAATAAGTCAAAATTACAAGTTATGATCCGCAGAATTATGGACCTCCGACATTGCGATTGACATGCGGGATTGGATTCTCTAATTGCACAAAACAGACAGACAGGTTGATGCGCACTTTACCTAGAATCCTCAATGGGAGGCACTGGTATCTTATCTCTGTCTGAACACAACATAGTTACTAACTTGATATTAGTATTTTTTTATTACTTTCACGGATGCTTAAGGATATAAGCACTTGGCCTTCATCTCACCTGATTTTAAGTTATGATAAAACAAAGGTGGAAGCGCATAAGTAATGGCGACACACTTAGATAAATAAGATTGTGGTAGCTAGCCAGGGGGACTTAAAACAAGCCCTACAAGTACAAATATACCTTGCTGCAAATAGAACCCCAGATTAGGTCTGAACTGGTGGTCTTCATCAGTAGACCTCAGAGGCTTACTACATTAATTTTAAAACTTATAATTTTTTTATAGAGTTCATCATAACATTATGATTACATTATTTTATTATTATATTATGATTACAGTAACATTACTGTATGCCATATTATACACATATAGTACACCATTGTTGCACAGCTTTATGCAATAATTCTATTTAATTTTATAGATATACATAAAAATAGATTTACAGATATGATAAATATTTCTACAAGCAGGACACAAACCCACTAATGTGGCTATGTTCGACCCTTGAATACGGTAGTGTTGATATTCTATTATAATTTTTCGAACTTAGGTGTTGTAGTACCATCACTGTTGCTGTTTTCATCGTGTAAAGTACTGACTTAAGCGGTAGTGAAGCTAAGTATATGTCGCGCCAAACTTCTAGTCCCCTCTAAAGTTGGCGCGATTCGCGTCGCAGTAGTAAAAAATAGGCGTTAGTAGGGCGAAGGCGGGGACGAGCGGTAGGGCCTGACTACAGCTGCGCAACGAAGCAACTTCAGAGGGGACTAGAAGTTTGGCGCGACCTATACCTACCTATAGCTTGGGTTGCGAAAAACGTCATGAATTTTATTATTAATTGGGCAGACAGACAAGAGATCTGATCAAGGCCAGTACGCTGTTTCCTGATTTTTAAGTTTTTATTTTTATATCTTTTAATAACCAATGTAAATATGTGAATCACACATAAGTTTTTCTAAGCCAGATGGCATATGAACTCGTGCGAATTCAAACAATGGTTATTAATTTTATACAAACATTGACAAACAAATTAAAAGTTCATGCTCTTTGTTTTACTTAAAAATAACTTACCCATTGCACTGACGAAAAACAAGCAAGCGTGACAGGAAAACTAGGAAAAAAATTATAACACACAATTGCAATATTTGATTTCATTCCACTTTGATGGCTAGAATGACTAGGTAATTAAAGTATTGAAACTACGAAAAGAAATGAACAACTTTCTTTCATTCAACCACTTGAAGGAGGATCTTCAAACTTTTGTTCTGAAGTTTATTTACCTCTTTAAAGGTTATGGTAGGCAATGGGACCTAGTCCACACAGCATTATCTTCTGCTTTTATCTTTGATAATGACTAAAGGGTTTTTTTATAAGGCGATAGATAGATAGGATCTTTTATCTACAGCTTCATGAATAGAATAGATAGTAATAATAAACATCTAAACAATAATAAGTAAAATAATAGGGCGAATAGCATTGGTTATTTTGCCCACTAAAGACACTAAAAAAATACAATGTCTTAGAGTTAGTTGCTATAGCAACATGCAAGCGAAATGTCAACAAATAGATACCTATGTTTTTAGTCAAAAGCTGAGTTACGGACAAAGTCAAAACACTAATAACTGGCCCCATAACTAAACACTGGCTAAATTGTAGCGAGAGCCATCTTACAAGAAATTGAATTGAACAATATATTAATATATATATTTTAAATTAAAAATGAGCAGTATGACTCGTTGGTTGGACGTTGAAGTGGGTAACGACGACATAGAATTAAATACTTTGCCGTCAAATCTAGCACTGGTGGACCTCCACAACGATAACGAATACAAGTTACTTGTCGGCGATTTAGGAAAAGACGAAGATGGGCCGAAACTGAAGGTAGGCTAAATCGAGACACTTCAAGACGAGAGCAAGAAGAGCTTAATCATCATCGTTTATAGGCCGCTAGTCCTGTTAATGAGCACAGACCAGTCTTAAATCACGCTTTCACGATTTACCTATTCCCGATTTGTATTGAAATTAAAACGTTGTCCTAACACCGTTATATGTACGCTGCTGTTTGTATGTACGCTGCATCACACACGCACATTAACATTCTAACTTTAAAACAAAGAGACTGAAATGAATATCATTTTTGTTTGCCAGGTTTTTAAAGGAGCAATGCAACTATCAGATATCTCTCTACCCGACTTGCCTCTTGGGGTTGTCGGATTTTATGCTAACGAAGCAGTCCCCAGGACACAACCTGTGGTAGCTGTTGCGTTCAGTTCCTGCATTTACATCTACAGAAACATGAAGTTATTTTACAAATATTATTTGCCTTCGATTGATCTTTCCGCAAGTGAAACTGAAATTTGGAAACAAGTAAATATAATATGCCTTACAAATAAACAAAGAATAAGGTCTGAATAGTTATTCCGTGTTTTGTTTCTGTCATGTAAATTTCATTTCAAATTGAAGTAAAAGAGACAAAACACGGAATAACTATTCGGACCGTATTCTTCGTTTATTTGTAAGGCACAATAAGTTTTTTAAGAGTGTTAATGGACTAAGTTTAAAAAATTTAACAAAATGAAGGATTGATAAAAGAATATTCACTTCATTACTGTATTAAACTTTAATTTTTAAGACCCTTTATTAGGTTTAACTTTACTATTTACAGTTGATGGATCCTCTAAACCATAACACAGAAGTTCTAACAATCCTCGCTGAAAACCTCAAAGCAGTGCCACATAAAATACTCAGTGCTCAGTCACGTAACTTCCTCACCCTGAGTTCAGACCAGCAGCTAGAATATGTGGAACAACTGACTGAGATGCCGGTACGGAAGGTTCCGGAGGTGGCGTGCATAACAACCTTGAAAATGCATTCAGTTGAACGGCACTCTGTCAGTTGCTTGGTAGTTGGCACTGAAGATGGGGAAGTCATAATATTGGATCCACAAACATTCACTCAGTTATCAGTAGTAAGTATATTCAGACAATTTCATATCCTTTCATGTTTAATGTGTAAGTTTTCAGTCTCTATGGGTTAAGTCATAAATGTTAACAGCACCTATTGGTCACTATATAATTCTACCACTTGTATCAACTACTTGAATCAATTTGATTCTAGCTATACTATTTATATTGGAGGAGTTCGATGACGCAATGGCTAACGCGCCTGGGCTGAGCTATTCCATGCTACAGAATGCACATGAAGCCATTGGTCCCGGCTGCTTAAGCACTCGTTAACAACACCACACAGGCCCCATGTGGTAGTTTATAGCCCGTTCTTCCTATCCATCCGTAGGGAAGGCTCATGCCCCAGCAGTGGGGACATAAAATGAGCTAGTGATGGGATGTCATGATGATGAATGATTCATTGCTTTAAAATATCAATGTAACATGTTTACCTGTCTAATTATAGTATTTTTCGTAAGAGATGGTTGAAAATAGGCTATAATTAAAATTCTCATGCGATTCTATGCAGGCCAAGCTGTGTGCTGTTAAAAGAACACCTTATCAAATGGTGACAACCGGCCTTTACAATGTTGACTACCGAATCACTGTAGCCACAAGGTTTGGACTATAGAATTTGGAATTTGTGCACACACACAGCACCAAGATTTGTTTAGATACCACTTATCACTATTTTTTATTATTTAGTTTTTGCTATAATATTTACTATTTATTCCCGGCCTGAACTTAACATCAAGTTCAAGCCGGGAAAGAAATAGTTCCTCATGTTAATTTTTTATACTTTAATTTTGTATGGTTGTTTTGCGTTAGAAACTTTTCACTAATTCTAGCTCACATGGATGGGTTTTATATTGATAAAAAATGAAAATCTTAGGTAATGTTGAAATAGTGAGCAAAGCCACGAACAAAAGCTAGTCTCTTATAAACTATTGCGTTGTTGGAATATGAGGCTGTGCAGCAAAAACACATTTAATCGTACGTATCTAGTAAGAGAGAGCTCAACGGGCAGTCCTGAAAGTAATGCTTAAGAAACCTTTTAAATTCTCCACTAACGCCTTGTACTTAGAGGCTCAGGTTCTACAAGTCCGACAGCTGTACATTGCTAAAGCGTGTCTAAGTTTACATAAAAATTATTGATGCAGTAATTATTTTACGTTTTAATGTCAAAGAAACGTAATATTTTTTACCATCTGTCAATGATAAGTAAGAATTAACTGTATTTATAACTGTACTTTCAAATATGGTTAAAATATATTTTTTTGTAAATATTTGCAGAGAGAAAAGTGTGTGCGTGCTAAAGAGGGACTGGTCTGAGGGCCGCTTGCTGTTTGCCACAGAAGAGTACATCATAGCTGTGGAGGTGATGCCGACCGATCACAACGTTCTGGTCGTGTGCTGCGACAACACGCTCGCCTGCTACAACAGGAAGGTTGGTCCTTGCTAGTGCTATCCAACCTAAAGGAAGGCGCGTGCCCCAGCAGCAGGTACATGAAATGAGCTGTTATGATGATGATGACTTACCATCCGCGTTTGTCTCAGGGCAAGAAACAATGGTGCATCTCTTTGGAGCACCGGCCTGTAGGCATGACCCTGGTGCCGGTGCTGGCGCTGGGCGTGACGCTGGCGGCCGTGGCGCTGGCATCAGGCCACGTGCACCTCTACGACGCCAAGGCCAAGCGGGACTCCATGTTCGTCAGAGGTTAGGAAAACTAACCCTAATTTTAAAAAAAATGTCCACCCGTGCGAAGCAGGGACTAGTCTAGACTAGACTAGTTTCTTATAAATAGCAAACAGCGTTACGCATACCACTGTGTCCAGGAAGACGCAGACGGACATGCGAGCTTCCCTACCTGCGACCCCCTTAAGAGGGTAGACTGTAACCACTAAAAACTCCTGCACTTCCCCTCCGTGCCGTTATGATTCGGAGACCATAGGAGAACTAACCTAGAAATGGTCGTGTAAACTGTAAGATCCTACCGTTTACACGTCTTTCGTTTGGGTGAAGGGCGAGTTGGATTGAGCCACGATAGCATAGTTGGCAGTGCACCTGACCCGGCATGTCATGGGGTGCGGATTCGAATCCCGCTCGTGGAATTTTTTCAACACTTTGTCTGTTTTCAAATTGTACTTAAGTTAGTATAAAAAGGGTTATGTAGATAGATAGAAACATAACGGTTGGTAGTACAGATAAAAGTAAAGCATTACAGCCTTACCACAAAACGATGCTTAAAGTTAGACTGCTCAAAACAGATGCTGTCACTTTTTAGGTAATATTATTAGACATAAACACAATATTTTAAACACGTATTTAGCTATTGTTTAACTTTAAACACTGTTTTGTTGTAAAAGGGTAAAGTTCTAGCGATTTTTATTGTTTCAGATGTCGTGTCTGCTATGAAATTTGGCCAACTGGGTCAGGAAGAGCACGTTTTTATAACTATCACAAGTAGTAAGTAGTATTTAAAATTATTTTTATTATTATTGGCATTTGGACATTTTGCCTGTATACTTTGATTTTATCGATTAATAGCTACGTCTCCTAATTTTAGTTTACGCTAGCATCGAAAAAATATTCAACCTTTGTAATCTATGTGTATGTATGTTCCAATATATATTAGATATTCATAGACCTCATTTGCTGTACACTTGTTATCTATACCTCATGCGTAACAGACAAATGGTGATTTAAAGTCAAAATCCTAAAGACAAATTACCATACTCCAGGTGGCAACTTAATGCTGAAGATCCTCAAACGTACGGCTGACTTCAACGGTCACGCGGCGGGAGTGGACGCCGCGCCCGCCGCTTCCAACGCCAAGCCCTGGCTCATACCGAAGAAGTCCAAGCTGTTCCTTGAGCAATCCATGCGTGAGAGGGAGAACGCTATAGGTGAGGAGCTAACACATATTCGAAGCTCAGCGCTGACTTCCACATCCCCAAAAAGTCCGAAGTTGTTCTCAATCTCACGGCGGTTTTCAACAAACACGCGGTGGGAGTGGAGGCCGCGCCCTCCGTGCCCACCGCAAAGCTCTGGCTCATACGAAAGAAGTCCAAGCTGTTTCTTGAACAGTCCATGCGCGAAAGGGAGAACGCTATATATAGGTGAGAAGCTAGTGCATAATCCAGGCCTGGCGCTGACACTGTCATCTCCAATGACCCCAATCCTAAAGAAGTCCAAGCTGCTCCTTGAGCAGTTCATGTGCGAGAGCTACTAACACTAGCGCATATTCCAAGCTCAGTGCTGACTCTGATATCCCCATAAATTCCAAGCTGTTCTTTGAACCGTCCATGCGCGAGAGGGAGAACGCAATAGGTAAGAAGCTAACGCATTAACATCCCCATAAAGTCCAAATGCCGTCCTTGAGCAATCTTCAAAGTTGTTCTCAAACTCACGACGGGAAGGTGAGTAACGCGTATACCTGGCCCGGTCTGGGGCCTGGTGCTGACTTTGATATCTCCAAAAAGTTTAAGCTGTTACTCCGAGCAGTCCATGCGCGAGAGGGAGATCGCAATAAGCAAGGAACAAGATATTCCTGGTCTGTGTACAAAATGTTTAACGACCGATATCTTCTGAAAGCTCAGTTCGCCTTCTAATAGCTCTACAGGAAACATGATATTTTATATATTTGCAGTGTTATAAGATTATATAATAAAAATAAATAACAAATATTTGCTGAAATGCTGTTGGCCGCCAAAGGCCCTTAGATCTTATACCACGACGAGTGCTCTGAAGGACTCTTTGACCCTATCCTACCTTCTCCCTTCCTTCATAGAAGTACACTTGCTGCTTTCCGGAGTCACCGCTGTACTGTCTCGAACATTCCATGGCACACAAAGAAATTTGGTGACTTTTTTCTTTGTCGCACTTCTAAAAGATGTAATAATCTACCAGTACACGTTTTCCCTCCTTCCTATGACATGGGGTCCTTCAAACGAGACGTGAAAAGGCACCTTGTGGGCTGCAGGGTGAGGGTGACTGATACTGCGTTGTTTTCACGCTGCACCAGTTGTCCTTGCGTCTGGACTCCGTTTCCACTTAACATCAGGTAGAGTGGAGTCATTTGCCGAGCTAGGTATAAAAAGAAAGAAGATCGTAACTTACGGTCCCTCAATCCGTAGCAGTCAAACGAACCTCGGACATCTTAAGAGGCCTCTGGACTTCACCCGGAATTCTCACCGATAATATCTTTTCTTTTAAATGATAGTTTTTTTAAGGCATCTTAAAAAGCTTAGTAATACGCTTGTTTATGAACTTTATTAGAGGAAATAGAGTATATCTGATTTCAAAGGAGGTAAAAAAGAGTATCATTTGTTTTATATTTTTAAAAGGGCGTTTTTTGTACATTTTGCATCACACAACAATTTTTCATGGTTTTTAAAAGAATTGCATGAGTCCTTGCATTGCATTGCATTCTAACTCTAAATTAATATAGATCAAGAGCTCTTTTGAACTTTTTTGGTTCTGATAATGGGTTTGCATAATATTACATGACTGGCCCTAGTATAGTAAACATTGTGTAAAAAAGAGTATTTTAGCATACTCTATTAGTGTTATAGATTATAGAGTACGCCTACATGATATAGAGTACAATAATCTATTTTAGAGTACGGTTGGCAACCCTATTGACAACTGAAGACATCTAACACAGCAGTCTGTTCACTTGCAGCGATGCACCGCAACTTTCAGCAGGAGTTGAATCGTTTGCGCCTGGTCGCGGCCCGGACTCTGTTAGACGCGCACGTGCGCTCCGACAACGCCGTGGGCGCGGGCGGCCTGCGAGCGGTGCGCCTCTCCGCTGAGGTAAGATAAGATAAGATAAGAAATGATTTATAAATCATAAGTAATTAGCCTATGAGGCCTATGCATAATATTTTATGAAGTAGGTGAAAGATGTCGAATTTTATTTACTATTCATTTTCTCGGAAGATTAGCTCGATGGCGCAGTGGTTAACGCGCCCGGTCTGCGAGTGCTGAGGTTAAGAAACTTTCGCAAAGGCCGGTCATCGGATGGGTGACCAAACATTTATGATCTCGAGCTCCTCCGTACTTCGGAAGGAACGTAAAGTCGTTGGTCCCCGGCTGCATTAGCAGTCGTTAAAAACCACCAATCCGCACTGGGCCCGCGTGGTGGTTTCTGGTTCGTTCTCCGTATCCATCCATAGGGAAGGCTCGTGCCCCAGCAGTGGGGACATAAAATGGGCTGGTGATGGTGATATACTGTCCCACAGGTGGCCAAAGGACTTCATCATTGAAATCAAGCCATCGCAACAATTTTTGAGTATTATATCGAAGAAATTGTATCATCATCATCATCAGCCTACACTAGCCCACTGCTGGACATAGGTTTCTCCAAGTGCACGTCACTGAGCACGATCCGCGGCTACTCTCATCCAACTCTTGCCAGCCACCTTACACTACGTTTGCCGATACGCGTTCTCCACTTAAGAACTCGTTTACCCTATCGGTTATCGGTCCTACGAAGAATAGTATAAAATCTTGCAATAAGCTAATTGTTTCTCTGTCGATATTTAAATTGGTTGGTTCTTACGCTGCTTAATTGCCAGTGTATTTTTTTTTAGCTTCGAAATGTTTCATACCAACGCCCTCTACTGTTAATACGGTTCATCAATTGCCGTACGTACAGTGAAAACCTGAGAGTTTTCAACTTGTGTGCATAGATGGCGTTAGTAGATATTAAAAATCAATGATGTTCGAAGAGGTATGCTATACTTACTTATTTATTCAATTAAATTACATTTTGTAGTACAAATATATATTTTTTAAGAAGATCGATGAAAGATTACTCTATGGCCTAATTATAATTTTCTTAATTGTTTAGGTCATTGCATTATTTTTACTTGTCGTAAGTACATAAGTGATGTTTTAATCATTCCCATTAAATCGATTTTTTTTTATCTTACGGGCAAACACTCGGCCTTCATCTCACCTGATGTTAAGTGATGATAAGGCCGAAGGTGGAAGCGCACCTCACCCGGAATCCTCAACTACTGAGGCACTTGCTCCGTAGAATCTTGTAGGGAACCTTGCGTGATGAAATGATTCGAGAAACCTAGTCAAGGTTTCTCACAACGGGGATGGCATCACCCAAGATAATTATATACATTGGCGAGTTCCTTAGTGGTCGAGGATACTGAATGAATTGTGTTTCCACCTTCGGAAGGCAAAGTTGCAAGTGCCGTAAAGGAATAATCTTGATCTTGTCGCTTGTTGAATCGATAAACCTCAAATACTCACTAGAGAACAACAATTCATCCTTAGTATGGTACGCGAGGCTATTGAAATTTAAAAAAAAAACATCTTAAATAGAGAAGATGGTTTAAATTTACCACCAGGCTGGGATCCTATCATACAAACTATTAAATCGAAGCCCCATACTGCTAGACCAAAAGAAACTATAAGCTCTTTCAAAGTGAAACGGAACGCAAATGATTAAAATAAAATGAGGGTACCAACTAATTATTAGACAACCAACAACTCAGTCTCCCTGTGACCACGGAACCTGCAAAGGGTTCGAAACGCCAGGATAAGCATTAAATCAAATTAATGTATAAAAAAACTAGTAGATCCGTAAAAGTAGTTATATTTCACCCTTATACAATTTTTATTTCGGGTTATGCAACTGCTGTAACAAAGTTGAAAGTAAAAATCGAAAGCAAAGTTAAATCATATATTCAACATAAGCGTATAATTATAGTTTTAAAGTCAACAGGCACTTATTGACTTAGAGATAAATGCTCTAAGCTTATTGACGTCAAAATTATAAAAACCAAATGAAAAAAAATAAAAATTTAAAAATTAGTAAGTATAGACTCAACTGACACCACCAGTTCGAATTTTGGGAGAGCCTTCGAGCGAGAACAGCTGGCAAGAAACTCAGGAGGCATATTTCTTTTTCTCCATCATCTTATCTTATCTTATCTTAGTGTGGCCTGCTGAGGTTTCCCATCTCGCAGTAACACCATCGAGATCTTTTGTGCAACCCCATCCTTTCACTCTTCTTCCTATGTAAAGATAGATGCCATAAGTTTGGCAACGGCCTTAAGAGCGAAGAGCCTGAAGTCCTCCGGTTTCGGATAGGCTGACCCCAGGAGTCCCATTCTTTTCCTAGCCAGAGAGTCGCAGTCACACAGTAAGTGCTGCATTGACTCCGTTTCCTCTCCACATGACACAAGCTATTTATTGATAGATGCATTCTGTGAAGCATTTTTTTCTGGCATACTGCCCTGTCAAGGCACCGATGGTTAATCGGGCCTGCCTTTTACTGCCTCTGCATATAAACTTATTCTCTCCTGGATGAAATTGTCCATCATAATCATAGCAATGGCCGTCTCTCGCAGGCGGAGGGTCTCGGCCCCGTGTTCCGCGTGACGCTGATCGTGCAGAACCCGTCGGCCGAGCGCGCGGTTGCGGGCCTCGCGCTGCTGTTCCACGAGCCGCCCGCGCGCTACAAACTCTCCAACCCCTATATAAAGGTAAGCAGGTTGCCTACCGTTACTTCTTTAGTAATAGTATAGATTATTAAGAATTATTCAATTATACATAACAACTATTTAAACTATTATGGTCACTTCATCATCATCAGCTCATTTTTTTTTATGTCCCTACTGCGGGGCACGAGCCATAAACCACCACGCAGGCCCAGCGCGTGTTGGTGGTTATTAACGACTGCTAATGCAGCCGGGACTAACGGCTTTATCGTGCCTTCCGAAGCACGGAGGAGCTCGAGATAATACATTTTTAGACACCCATCCGATGACCGGCCTTTGCGAAAATTGCTTAACCTCAGCACTCGCAGACCGGGCGCGTTAACCACTGCGCCATCGAGCTCCTCTATGGTCACTTGCAATAGAATAATTATTAACGGGATTCTTACCATGTTTATTATTTGTGAGTATCCGATATTTGGGCACAGTTGCGTGCGCCATGATCACGGAGTTACTGAAGTTAATGCGGGTGAGTTTTTTATGACCAGACAAAAATCCATATCCATAGAGGAGTTCAATGGCGCAGTGGTTAACGCGTCCGGTCTGCGAATGCTGAGTTTAAGCTACTTTCGCAAAGGCCGGTCATCAGATGGGTGACCAAAAATGTATCATCTAGAGCTCCTCTGTGCTTCGCAAGGCACGTAAAACCGTTGGTTCCGGACTCCAGGCTACATTAGCAGTCGTTAACAACAACCAATACGCACTGGGCCCGCGTGGTGGTATATGGTCCGTTCTCCCTATCCATCTATAGGGAAAGCTCGTGCCCCAGCAAGGGGACATAAAATTGAGCTGATGATTATGATGATGATGAGGTTGCCTGGTTCTGTCCCCCCACCCGATTCTCAAAATGCCACTGTACATTCAGATGCTACACTAAACATGCACACTCGCATAGGCCCAAGACACCGACCTGGTAGAAGAAGAGTACGAAGACCCAGTGTGTCTGGGCGCTTCTCCCCACCCTCACGTCAACACGAGTCGAAATCCTTGCCTTTAGAGGCGGCCTTTTTTTTTCTTTATATTTACAAGTATGCACAGTGCCTTGATCTCACCTGATGTTAAGTGATGATAAGGCCAATGATGGAAGCGCACTTCACCCGAGATCCTCAACTAGTGAGGCACTGGCTATCTTATCTCTAGCTGCCGGAACACAACAATGCTACAAACATTTATGTTACGGTGACATATTTAGATAAGATGGTGGTAGCTATCCAGGCGGACAAACAAGTCCTACCACCAACCAAACCGAGTACACAAACATGTACCCCCCGCTGGCAATCGAACCCGGGACCTCTGGGTCTAAGCCGGTGGTCTTAACTACTAGACTACAGAGGCGGCCCGGATTGTTCCGCTCCCGATCCGATTCAAACTCCTCAAATTTGCTTAATAGACTTTAAACTATATGTTTATGTCACATGGTTGAACATTAATTAAAGAATATGAACGTTATATCCTTTGAAATTAGTTCATTTGTAATCGTATGAAATGAAATACACCCCTTAAAACAACTTAAGACTATGTCAAAACAAAATTATGAATGTTAACAGTTATGCATAGTAAAATTATGCGTTTTAAAGTATGCTTAATAAAATTATGTCAAACAAAAATATAGAAGTTAACGATTATGATTTTTTACATTATACTTTCAACAATTCTGCGTTATTATGTTTATGCATAATAAAATATTATGCCAAAAAATATTGTTTTTTGATTTTTATGCCATATGATGTATGACAATCGAAATTATGACAATAAACAGTATGCGTTTTAAAGTGGTCACCGTTAGTGTGAGATGCAACCTGTGCTGACACCTTGGCTCCCTCGCATGTTCGCGCCACTTAACTTCATTTGAGGGCTGCTGCGGTAATCGCTGAAAATCGCAATCGGCACAAATACGCAAACCTAGGTGGAAATTATTTATTAGTTTCGTTTGCGGTAGAAACATAGGGTCCATGGGGGCCGGAGGCAAAGCAGTTGGTTAAAGAGTTAAGTGCTCGCCTTATTGAGGCCTCCGGTGACAAGAAGGCTGACAGTTACCTTTGCCAGCGTATTAGTTTGGCAATCCAAAGGGGCAATGTTGCCAGCATTCTTGGGACCGTTCCCATGAGCCCACAGTTGAAGGACATCTTTTATTTATAGGTCTTTAGTTTTTAATTTTCCAATTATTTTTCTTTGTTTTTTTTTTCAAGTTAATTTAATTAATATTTCTTTTTGTTGTGTATATAAATAAATTGTTATACTACATTATATTTTAGTTTATTGATAAATAAGTTTTAATTTTACGCCATTATCTTTTTATATACTATATGACAATCTCGACGATAATATTTATCTTTAATAATTTACTGAAACATTTAGTAATTAAAGTGATAAGCTTATTGATAAACTGATTACCTAGTTGGTAACAGAAAAATGTATAATGCATACGCAATCTGTATTTTTTACAGTAAAAAAAGCGATAGTCTCAGACGAGACTCGAACAGCTCGAACTCTCTACATTCTGCAGTCATGGGGGCTTATTGTTTAATTTCAACCTCTATCACGATACCTTTCAAAGGTAGGTATTTACGTTTGTCATTTTGCATAGGCGATTCTAGATAAGTGTCAAATTGACAATGTCATTCATTCAACCATCAACACCATTAAAAAAATGCAATAAAGATCGCAATCACTGACACTTGTGAATTAGTTTGAAGTTCTTGAATAGCTTTCAAATTTTAATGTCAAATTGAAAGGTATCGTGATAGAGGTTGAAATTAGACAATACGCCAGGACTGCTTTTCTAATGGAGTAAAAATATAATTTAAAAAAATGTACATAATTTAAATAACTGCATATTATTTCAATACTAATTTTTTTTTGTACCATGGACTTACACAACAATATCACCTGATTCACCAATAATATAAATATAATTATTACAATAAATCATATTGAGCGTATAAATGTTTTACTATTGGGTTTCGGACTTCCCACTTGAATAAATAGCATGTAAACAGAACTGGCCATAACCTACCACGTTGGTTCAATGCGGGTTAGTGTGTTACGACATCATTCGAGAACAACCGGGATGAGTTTATGGCATCCAATATACGGAGCATTTTACATTTTTCATTCAGTGCATTTCATTTTTCATTCAATGCCGGGTGCATTGTAAAATTTTCATAACCTAATTGTGAACTTTATCTGAATGAAATAAGATTGAAAACCAATTAAATATTTAACTATGCTCTGCCTTATAGAGGGATCACAACCTGAGTACGAAAACCGTTGCGCCATTGGCTCTTCAGCCATGTGAAGTGTTTATAATTCTAATAGCAGAAGATTGGATCGGTCGCGGTTAAAAAACAATAAACTGCTCATAACAAAGTAGGTACTACTTACACGCATTAGTACACGCACTGTACATGCACAAAATGCACAATGCAGTAAGATTAAAAATCTTTTCTCTTCTTCATTGGTTTTTTCCCTTTAATGTATAAGGCAATGAGTTCTTCTGCTGGAGCACAAACCTTTCCTATGGATCCATAAGGAGAACGGGCTATAAGTGGTTTATAGCCCATTCTCCCTAGCGGGCTCAATGCGGGTTGGTGCATTGGTGGTTGACCAATCCGCAGCCAGCCTGATAACGACTGCTACAGCCGGGACCAACAGTCTTAACCTTTTGAGCGCCACGGTTTTCTATGGAAGACAGACGTTTCCGTGCCCTGAGCGCCACGTCTTTACTAGAAGACAAAATCTTATCATGACGTTTAATAATAAAAATACGTAAGCAAATACTTTGTTTTATTTTATGCGTACTTTTACTATTGCCTAAAACCATAAACTTACATTTTTATGTTAATAGGGGCTTTTGTTTATTTTAAAAACAGCAAAATAATACTAGCCCAAAAAATTGTAGTGCCCCAGGCGCCATAGTCTTTATAGGAAGACGCCTAGTGATGTGGTTACATAATAAGTTTCTTAGGCTTCCATCGACACTATTAACGTTTAAATAAAACACTTTTACTTTATACCGCAATTATGAATTTTGAAAAAAATACAGTTCATGATGATTATATACTAATGTATTTACACGAATCTTTAAATACACACAAAGTACCGTACTTTGGTAAGTACGGATATCAATATTGAATGATCCCGTCCCGCGCTTTGTGGGTCATAGACAATTAAAAGAAGACACCCTTTGACGTCATAGATGTAAGCGCATCAAGGTCAGTGCGAGATAGTGCAGCTCCGAGTATAGATGGTGTTTGTTATTGTTTTCATTTGTAATAATGTAAATAAAAATGAGTGAAGATAACGAATTAAGTTCCGACGAACTAATACGAAGAATCGGATGATGAATCCGATGAAATCGATATTACATCGAGACCAAAGACATCCCTAATAAAAATTTAATGTGACGCTCATTTTACGTGCTATGGGCGCCACGGTCTTTATATGAAGACAACGGGATGACGTCATAAGGCCATAGGGATGTTCTCAATTCATTATGGCTGACCCGATATATGTTTTAGTTTTAATATTATCTATAGTGTATTCTGCTTTTTCTTATCAACGTTATTGTAAAATAAAATAAGATTTCGAAATACGTCAGTATTTTATTTATCTGTAATATTTAAATGTCTTTAACAGTATATTTATGGAAAGAAAAATATGTAAATAACATTTATCGATAAAATAATTACCCTCATCACTACGTTTTACTATACATTCGTTATACATATATAGCTTGGCGCTGGAGGACACATTGCGTTTTGTAGGTATTGGCGCTCAAAAGGTTAAGTGCTTTCTAAAGCACGGAGGAGCTCGATGGTTTTTGATACACCATAAGACCGACCTTTGCGAAAATCGCTTAACATTAGCAATTGCAGACCGGGCACGTTAACCACTGCGCCATCGAAACTCAAACTCAAACTCAAATTATTTATTCACTAATAAGTCCGTAAGTCCCATATTGTTGTGGCAGGTGCCGTTGCTCCCACCGAACGGCAAGCTGCAGTTCCCCACGAGGGTCGAGGAGATGTTCGATGACGTCAGCCCCGACGTGTTCTTCCGCTCTGTGACGGGTGAGGCCGGTGAGCGCGCCCTGCTCAAGGTGCTTCTCATCAAGGAGGGCTGGCCCACGCCCGTTTTGGCTGCCACAGGTAATATATAAAAAAAAAAATATATATATATTTTTTTTTATTTCCCAATAAAATATATAATATGTAGTGAGACAACCCCAGAGAGTAATGTAAATACTTGTGTTGGGGTATATAGCTATATCACTCTCCAGTTAATTGTATGCCCGCATTGCTGGGACACGAGCCGCAGGGAGAACAGGCCGTATCTCCTCGCGGGCCGAGTGTGGATTGGTGGTGTTAACGACTGGTAATGCAGCTGGCAGGCTTATTACTTTAAGTCACAGTCGCAATCGCGTCAATTTACAATGTATCGCTAACAAAACACATATTCGTATTACGGAATATAGAACGCTACGATAGCGCCACTAGCGAGCGATTGACGAACTAAAAGTGCGTGACGACGAGCCCTAAAATAAACCGACCGGTTGTAGCAACCGCAACTAGTAGTAGTTGTTGTACAACTGGTTGCTTTTTTCAATAATAGCCTGTGGGACCAACGGCTTTACGTGCCTTCCGAAGCATGGAAAATATTGGGATGTTACATTTTTGTTTAATCATATAAAACCATTTTATTTTATCAGTTTATTAAAGCTATTCTCATATCTTTTAATTATATGTCGTTTGAACTACACTGAAGCTTTTAAACTGTAATAAAACCTTTTAATTGTTAAAAAAGTGATGACTTTAATACATTATAAAAAAAAACCGCCCAAGTGCGAGTCGGACTCGCGCACGAAGGGTTCCGTACTTTATGACGTATTAAAAAAAAAATTACTTACTAGATCTCGTTTAAACCAAATTTCAGTGGAAGTTTGCATGGTAATGTACATCATATATTTTTTTTATTTTTATCATTCTCTTATTTTAGAAGTTACAGGGGGGGGGGACACATTTTACCACTTTCGAAGTGTCTCTCGCGTAAACTATTCAGTTTAGAAAAATTATATATTAGAAACCTCAATATCATTTTTGAAGACCTATCCATAGATACCCCACACGTATGGGTTTGATGAAAAAAAAAATTTTGAGTTTCAGTTCTAAGTATGGAAAACCCCCAAAATGTATTGTTTTTTTTCTATTTTTGTGTGAAAATCTTAATGCGGTTCATAGAATACATCTACTTACCAAGTTTCAACAGTACCTATAGTTCTTATAATTTCGGAAAAAAGTGGCTGTGACATACGGACGGATAGACAGACAGACAGACATACAGACAGACAGACATGACGAATTTAAAGGGTTCCGTTTTTTACCATTTGCCTACGGAACCCTAAAAACGTAGGTATAACGTAAGGTAAAATAGAAAAATTCTGCGTTTTACACATAAAAACATTTTTATAGCCATATAATATTAGCTTTAGTTAAATAACAATAAAGTTTATGATGTGTTCTATTCAACAGTAGTGATGCCGCCCACCGACCCTATGATGCTGCCCTACGACAAGATGCAGCAGGCTGGTTTTGAAGACTTCAAAGTGGGGTCCGATTAGAAATGCACTTCTGAAGAGAACACGGTTTTTGCTAGCGAGTGTGGAGCGGTAAATCTGTTTAATCTAGTCTGTTTAATTTCTTTTTTCTATCGTCTTCATATCTTTGGATCGCCAGCCACACTCATTTAGTTGGAGCTGGCTAGATGTCTAACATCATCAACCCATCATTTGTGACATAGGTACAGACGCTTGCGCATCAATCTTTTTAAAGGGGTCCATATTGGCTCACCAAAAGTTTTTTACCCGAAATTGTTATTCCTACCGATTTGTAATCCGAATGATCACTCTTCCAGTCTTCCTAAAGTTTTTATTCATGCAATTTGTAGTACTACAGACGTTCATAACACTCATGTTTCCTAAAATTGTAATTAATAATATCACTAATGTAAATATATTTAAACTCCTACTGTTGTTTTTCATAACGCTATATTATCCCTAAACATAATTTCCATTGTAAAGTGATGTATCTAAAGTAGCTGTGTTTATGTTAACCTAACCCGCTCGTCGCTTCGCTCCTTGCTAACCTAAGCGCATTTATTTTAAAGTCGCTTCAAATAAAAAATATATGACTTTGAATAATATTATAAAAGACGGTTATGTTGAGAAAATATAGGAAAACAAATAATAGTATAATAGATGTTTATTGCTACTGACATTATGAAGTTGAATGATTCGGAATTATGAACATTAGAAGCAGAGTAGTTAGGAATTGTGTTTGTTAGGATGAAAAATGTTAGTAAGAACATTTTCGAAGTTCCAATTATCGGAGTTGAAAATTCAGGGGGTCGACTGCCTAACTCTCTCGCTTTTGATCGCTTTGAAGGCGAGGCGAGGAGGAGGCGTCATCTTGTCATTTCGAAAGCAATATGAAAGCAATAAAGCTACAGGCTATAGCTTTCGATATTATTCGACACTATATTTCGATATTATATTAGAAAGCAAAGCGATCGAAAGCGAGAGTGTTAGACGGTTGGGGGGCAGGTGCACCCATCTAAAGCTGTCAAATTTGTTCAATAAATGTTCAACCATATGCCATATACATAAAGTTCAAAGTCTTTTGAGGAAATTTGACAGTTTGTGGTACTGATGTGCACGCGTGTGTACGTAACATTAGTTGTTTGTTTTCATTCGTTGTAAAGCGATTTTGAAACTGTCGCCATGTATGCTATGTGGTATGAATGGTCGATACCATGGATATTTTTAGATAAATACTAGCTCACCGGCGGACTTTGTACCGCTTTGCCAGTTTCCATGACAACAAAACAAACAAATCATTCGTCCGCTTTAGAACACCCGTATCCCATGATGGACCCCTATAGCAGCGCCACCTACCGGGTCCAATTGTAAATCTAAACCATTCTCGAATCCACTTGAACACACACAGAAAACTTCATCCAAATCGGTCCAGCCGTTTAGAAGTTCAATAACATACACACGCACAGAACATTTGTATATTACTAGCTGACCCGGCGGACTTCGTACCGCTTTGAGTTTCCATTATTGAGTTAAATATATCAATGGTTTCCATGACAACAAAACAAACAAATCATTTTGTATTAGAAAATTAAATTGTCGTTTTTAGTATTTCATTAAATATTTTTTTTTATATAGCCTATGTTTCACCATTAGAATGCTATATTAGCGCTGAGTACAGCGCTAATGTAGCATTCTAATGGTGAAAGAATTTCTTAAATCGGTTTAATAGTTTTTGAGTTTATTCGTTGCAAACATTCATACATACAAAAATACAAAGGTTTCCTCTTTATAATATTAGTATAAAGATAAAGATTGTGAATTGTGAAACACATGAAATCAGTGACAACGCATTGTGTGTATACTTGTCAGATTATATTGAATGTGTCATCGTACTTTTACTTGTACTTTTTCTTATCTAGTTTATTTGAGTGAGTCAAATGCTCGTGATCACTAACTTTAATGATTCATTTATAATTTTAGGTGCAATAGTATTTTTTTATACGGAGTAGGCATTATGACTTTCATCTCAAATATTCCATCGCGCACTAAGAAATTTGGTGACTCGTTTCTTTGTCGCACCTCCAAAACATGGAATAGTTTGCCAGCACACGTTTTCCCTACTTCTTATGATATGGGGTCCTTCAAACGAGGCACCTTGTGGGCCGGCAGAGTGAGGGTAGCTGATGCTGCGTTGTTTTCACGCTGCACCGGTTGTCGTCGCATCTGGATTCCATATTCACTTAACATCAGGTGAAATGGGGTCATTTGCCGTGCTAAGTATAAAAAAAAAATCTCTTACTTGACAATAAGTGACGATAAAGTCGAAGCTGCAAGCGCACTTCATACAGAACGTTTAAATACTGCAGGACTTGACATCGAATCTGTAACTGGTAAAACAATAGTGCCGGCTGCACTTTGGATGAGTTTTCGTACGAATTTGACTTGCACGAAACCTACGAATACGCACGATACATCCCGATCTTCCGGCTGCTATAGTACCTCGCTTACTATAATAGGTGCGAACAGTCATGCGTGTACGCGCGTACATACACTTCTGCCGTCCGAAATCAGTCGCAACTTGTTCGGATTTTTTATGCGTTAGTACTCTAAAAATACGATAAGTCGCTGTAGAACATTTTATGGCACCGTTTACGGGACTCAATGGTCACAGTCACTGGCATGTGAACTGGGAAAAGACAACCAGTGTGTTCAATTCGTAGGTCTAGTAACGTATGTCTTCGTGCACAATCCGGGCCCATAACGTTCTATCTAACCAATATTGTAACAACTCATCATCATCATCATCATCATCATCATCATCATCATCATCATCATCATCAGCTCATTTATGTCCCCACTGCTGGAGCACGAGCCTTCCCTATGGATGGATAGGGAGAACGTGCCATGAACCACCACGCGGGCCCAGTGCGGATTGGTGGTTGTTAACGACTGCTAATGCAGCTGGGATCAACGGCTTAACGTGCCTTCCGAAGCACGGAGGAGCTCGAGATGATAAATTTTTGGTCACCCATCCGATGACCGGCCTTTGCGAAAGTTGCTTAACCTCAGCACTCGCAGACCGGGCGCGTTAACCACTGCGCCATCGAGCTCCTCAAAACAACTCATGTCATGTATACTTATGCCCCCGTATTAATAAACAAAGTGTGAGCTTGGAGTAGTTACTCCGTGTTTTGTTCCCGTCATGTAAACTTCATTTCATATTAGAGTAAAAGAGACAAAACACGGAAGCTTACACTTTGTTTATTAACCCTTCTGTCACAAAGCGGGTGAATTCACCCTCAGAGCAATTCCGTCAAACACCAACCAGGCGTAAACGCCCAGAGCACCACGCGACTTAAAACTTTAATACTGTTTATTTAGAGCCTACTTTTGTATGAAGAAGTTTAACTATAGACAAACTAGAATAAATTTGCTACACTCTCAACTCCTAACAACTTTATTCTCTGCGCGTTTTAATTATTTTTTTTTTATTTCAATTTTTTTTTGCGAATTACGTCATCGGCGCTGGTGCTGTCACTTGCTTTTGGCCTTGTGACAAAGGGGTTAATAAGCCCCATGGAGAGCAATAAATGATTGAATTGAATTGAATATGTTTACGTTCGATACATATTCCTATACGATGTGCGGCCGGCCTATAGCTACTAACACCGTTACGAGATAACGAGATATATATATATATACTTATTATTTTTTTTACTAGAAAAAATCAACTAGTCTCAGGAAGCTCGAGCGGTAATCGAACCCACTACCCTTGGATTACCAGTCAAAATTCAAAATTCAAAATCTTTTATTCAGTTTAGGCTACAAGTAGCTCTTGTGAATGTCACTATGCAATCGGTTCGTAAGTCTACTCTGGGCGGGAGATCTTGTACTGAGAAGAACCGGCAAAAAACTCAGCAAGTGTCCAGCTCCTTTCTCCCTTACAGCGTCAAAAATATTGGAAAATGCCCTATCATAGCAGGACACTTTCCGTTACAATAAACACAAAAAATATTGAAGACGAACACAACAAGTAAAAAAAAACAGAAAATAAAAAATATAATTACGTTAACAAATTTACATCAGGTAAAACTTTCAATTTCCACAATGTCATACAGTACCACTCAGTACTCTAGTAAAAGTCAAACTATAGTAAATAATATTAAAAATAAGATAAGTATGCGAGAGCAGACCAGCCTTCACAGGCGGCACCCGCTCACGAGCATGACATGAATCAGCCATCAAATCAGCCGGTCCAATGAGCTACCGAGACCCTGGAAGACTCGTTAAATATTTCTAGTATTTTGTGTAACGCTGCAAGTCTGCAAGAGACTGGTTGATTTTTCTAGTAAAATTTTATCTTGTCACTACTTAAACCATTGTAAATGCAAAAAATATATGAATACTAACACCGTTCGTTATTGAAATGAAATAACTTTTACGGATCTACTCGCGTTTATTTTACGCATTACTTTTTAATGTTTATCCTGACGTTTCGAACCCTTTGCGGGGTCCGTGGTTGTGACCACGGACCCCGCAAAGGGTCTGAGGTGTTGGTCGTCTCATAATTAGTTAGTAGCTTGTATTGTATACCCTCATTTAAATTTAATCAGGTGCGTTCCGTTTTACGCAGAAAGAGGTTACAGTATCTTTTGGTCTGGCTGTATGGTGTTGGGGCGGGAACGAATTATGTGACTTTTTACTTTTTATTTTAAGTGCTAATTGCTGCACTGAAGCTGAATTAAATATTTATAAAATACATTTTTTCACTGTATTTTATAAATATTTAATTCAGCTTCAGTGCAGCAATTAGCACTTAAATAAAAAGTAAAATTTACTATAGCGTTGTGTTATCAAATATGTGGTATTTCATCTGCAAAGATGAATCTGCATAGCCATCGGTTGCAATAACCTTTGGATAGACGGCACTGTGCCGCTATTTAAGCACTCAAAAAATTAAAAACAGTGACAAAATTCAGCGCTTACGTCACCCTTCCCGGTAGCATAGCGGTCAGTGCAGCCGCCCGGATTGCGGAAGACGCAGGTTCGATTCCTGGCTGGGTCGGGTAGGCGTTTAATTTTTTCACTGTATTTTATAAATATTAAATTATGAGCAAAGGGTTCGAAACGTCAGGATAAACATTAATGTTTAAAATAAACGCGAGTAGATCCGTAAATAAGCCAAAGGAGCCCTATTCAATGTCGACAACTACGTCATCACGTCCGATCTTAATATTTTTACAAAATTGAAAGATCAGTTAAGGGGGTGCTGCGCGGAGTTTCGAAAATTTACGTGTTTTTAAGTCACTGGTACTCGGCGCTGAATAGGTCATATATACATTAAAAGGACTAGTGTAGGTTAGCTTAATCCTTTCACAAGGCCATGGTTGTCTTGGAATTTGAAACAAATACCCAGAAACTGCATAAACAATACGTAAAAGTAATGATATTTAAAAACTTATTTCTTCAGAAACTTTGTAAATATAGCACAAATAAAACAATGATCCGACATCAAAACGTTTGTATTGATATCCCGCAGGCCACTGTTGTCTTATTTTTCAATTAAAAAATATGAATATGAAAATATTACATTTTTTCACTGTATTTTATAAATATTTAATTCAGCTTCAGTGCAGCAATTAGCACTTAAATAAAAAGTAAAATTTACTATAGCGTTGTGTTATCAAATATGTGGTATTTCATCTGCAAAGATGAATCTGCATAGCCATCGGTTGCAATAACCTTTGGATAGACGGCACTGTGCCGCTATTTAAGCACTCAAAAAATTAAAAAGCAGTGACAAAATTCAGCGCTTACGTCACCCTTCCCGGTAGCATAGCGGTCAGTGCAGCCGCCCGGATTGCGGAAGACGCAGGTTCGATTCCTGGCTGGGTCGGGTAGGCGTTTAATTTTTTCACTGTATTTTATAAATATTAAATTATGAGCAAAGGGTTCGAAACGTCAGGATAAACATTAATGTTTAAAATAAACGCGAGTAGATCCGTAAAAGTTGTTTAATTTCAATGTGTAGTGTTCTCGTAAATTTTAGAAAACCGTTCGTTATCATGGTGACAAGACTTAGATAATATAGTGGCAGCTTGCCATGCGGACTTAATACAGGCCCTGCGACAACCTTACCGAGTACAATATGTGCTAGTTAGCAATCGAATCCGGGACCTGTGTCTGGCCGATGGTTAACCAATACACCACTGCGCACAGTACAATATTATTTTCGATAGAATCTAGAATTCTCATTATCTTTCAAACGATTTATCGGTTACATACGTACGTAAACGTAGCTTATCGAATAATAAGGCATAATGCTCACGAGCGCATCCGTAAAAACATTTTCAGGGTCACCAATTTAACGCCATTTATACAATATGTATTGTTTTTCATTAAAATTTTATTATATTCTTACACTTTATAGACGACCTCGTAGCCGAGTGGCTTGCACGCCGGATTTTGGGCGGCGCTAACTCTGAGCTCACGAGTTTGATTCCCGGTCGGATCAATGTCGAAAAAACGAACTTTTCGATGTTGTTTCGGGTCTGGGTGGTTGTGGTATTGTCGTTGTTTCTGATTTCTATGAAACTAGTGCTTTAGCTACTTACATTGAGATCAGAACAATGTATCTATGTGATGTCTAATAATAATTTATTTATTTATAATGCGCTGTAATTGTTAAGTAGCAATATTAAAAGACGAAAAATCACGAATAATGGCATATTTGAATTACTTAATACTTTTTAAAACATGTTTAGCAACTAATTTTACTGTGCGTTTGAGACATTTAACATGCATCATGCTTCATTGCAGACTTGCTTCCACTCGGATCCATCTCTATTAACTATGTCTATATCGACAAAATCGACATTGAAGAAAGATAATTTTAATTAAGAAATGTACTGTTTTTTGTATCCAGAGTCCTAACTTTGTTGTTAATATATATTTTTAAAAACAATTTATGGTGTTTCAATTTGAAAAAAGACAAAGTGTTGAAAAAATTCCACGAGTGGGATTCAAACCCGCACCCCATGACATGCCGGGTCAGGTGCACTGGCTCAATCCCACTCGCCGAAATTAATCAACACTATCTACTTTTACTTTATAAGCCAAAGGAGCCCTATTCAATGTCGACAACTACGTCATCACGTCCGATCTTAATATTTTTACAAAATTGAAAGATCAGTTAAGGGGGTGCTGCGCGGAGTTTCGAAAATTTACGTGTTTTTAAGTCACTGGTACTCGGCGCTGAATAGGTCATATATACATTAAAAGGACTAGTGTAGGTTAGCTTAATCCTTTCACAAGGCCATGGTTGTCTTGGAATTTGAAACAAATACCCAGAAACTGCATAAACAATACGTAAAAGTAATGATATTTAAAAACTTATTTCTTCAGAAACTTTGTAAATATAGCACAAATAAAACAATGATCCGACATCAAAACGTTTGTATTGATATCCCGCAGGCCACTGTTGTCTTATTTTTCAATTAAAAAATATGAATATGAAAATATTAAGACTTTTATTATTTTTTACCCAAACGCCTATGATTTTACCAAAGTAAACATTGCTCTATTAAATCGCCAGCCTACTCTGTACAGATATTAGTGTGCGTGCGTATTCGTAGTCGTGCGCCGTTGTCACACCACTACCACGCGCCGCTCGCTTGCTATCATAAAGAAACTTGATACTCGCAGTTTTGCGTCCGCGCTGCACCCCCTTAAGAATTAAGAATTAGCTGGACCTAGGGTTTGAAATTTACTTAGTACAATCTCAATATCTCCTCCATATGGTGCTTTTCAGGCATGTTTATAATTTTTCGAGGTTCTATGCACTGTGTGGAGGCTTGTACCAGTATAGTATTGTACTGTAAGTTCTTTGGGCACATAACTCGCAAAGAGAACTCAATGGAGCGTATTGTAGTTTAGAGCAGAGTCGAGGGCAAGAGATCCCGTGGTCGCTCGCCAACCCGATGGATGGACCTCATTACCTCCCTCAATCCACAATGACAGATTGCTCTCACAAAGCTTCCAATAGAGTCGAATGGAGACGCATTGCGAGAGCCACCACTCACCGGGACCCACTCATAACCACGACTACTCTGCCAAGAGTGCCCTACTAAGAAGAAGAGATGCACTGTATCCTATACATCTGTCATGCCAAAGTACCCTGAGATCGGCAGTGCACAACCACTGGCTGATTATAAATATATGTCGGAGACATGGCGCTAGCATTGCTTAGAACCAACAAGTATTGTCTATACTTGAGTGTGGTCTGCGCAGCTTATGCTCAACGTCACGCGAAACGTCAACGTCAGTAGGCGCGACAACGGACTGGGAACATTTGAACGGGAGCGGTCGGAGAGTACGCACGCGCTGAACTCACTTCGTTTCTAAAATCCATATGCATCGGGCAACGGTTGCTAAATTATTAAATTGTTATGTTAAAATAACATTAAAGTGACTGTAAGGAATACGACTGCGCTTTTATTTTGAAGATCCAAGATGAACTGTGTTATCGACGAATCTGAGTTTGCTCGAACGTCCTACCTACAAACCAACCTCGCTTCCGACTCATCAAAAAAATATTTTTTTTGATGTGTGTACAACAGTCCTAAATGTGTAGGTACACGTAGAAAAGATAATTTCAATGTCGTTCTGCATGACCTCTGCGAATGTTGTTTTGAGCAGGTGGAGCCATAGGTCGGTGCGCAGACTGATCGTCATTGTGTCACAAAACAATGACTTACTGCAAATGTTTAGTGTTTCTAATGTTAATGACTAAGTCTAGTTTAGCGCATAATCTATACTAATATTATAAAGAGGAAAGCTTTGTATTTTTGTATGTATGTATGTTTGCTCGTTGCAATAAACTCAAAAACTACTGGACCGTTTTAAAAAATTCTTTTACCATTAGAATGCTACATTAGCACTTAGTAACATAGGCTATATTAAAAAAAGAAAAAAAAAGAAATGCGATACGAAGTCCGCCGGGTCAGCTAGTATCTTATGAAGTAGATGAAAGATGTCGATGTTTAAAGTTAAGCAACTGGCGCAAAGGCCGGTCATCGCATGGGTGACCAAAAATATATCATCTCGAGCTCCTCCATGCTTCGTAAGGCACGTAAAGCCATTAGTCCAGGCTGCATTAGCAGTCGTTAACAGCCACCAATCCGCACTGGGCCCGCGTGGTGGTTTATGACCCGTCCTCCCACCCATCCATAGGGAAAGCTCGTACCCCAGCAGTGGGGACTTAAAATTTGCTGGTGATGATTTATTTTCGTTTAGTCACGTTAACGAAAATATGAATTTGTTTGTATGGCATTGAAGCAGCGCCTCCTGTCCCCCAATTCTGCTATTTATTTTGATCTGAAACGAATCTGGAACGCTATAGTTTCAACGTTTATTATTCTGCTAACTACGAAACTATATAGTTAATTTCGTAGTTAGCAGAATACGAGTACGCTATAGTTTCAACATTTTCGTATTCTGCTAACTACTAAACTATAGAGTTGATTTCGTAGTTAGCAGAATAGCGAAAACATTGAAACTATAGCGTTTCAGATCCGTTTCAGATCAAAATAATAACATTAAAAAAAAGAGTTAAAATTTTGCTATATAAATTTGGGTATAATTTAAACGCTCACCAGAAATATTTTTAAGACCCTAAGCCCAAGTACCTACCAAATAAATTAAATGACTGTACAAATTTATTTTTGCTTCCCAAAATGGATAAATGCTCACCAAATTTTTACACTATTCATTCATTCATTAATTCATATCATTTATTGCCACATGTTATATTATTCAAATGATTCAGGATACTAGACTAGCTGCCCTACTCCTGTAGGTCACGTGATAGGTTAGAAATTTAGAAATTTATTTTGAGCATTTATCCGTTTTGGTAAGCGTTTCGAATTTTATTGGTAGTAGAACTGATACATTTTTAGTAGGCGTTTAAACACAAGCCTATAAATTTTCGTCTTCGTAAACGTTATCGAATGAATACGTATAGTAAACAAAACTCAAACTAGGTATGTACGGCACTTATTTGTCTTTGTTTAACAATGCGCATAGTAGTGCCAATAATTCTCGGTGTCTACGTAAAACTAGCGTCAAGGTGCCCAAAAATAAATTATGCCTTAACACATGCTAAGTGGAATCCTTTTTTGTGCCATGCTAATCATACAACGTTTAAATATTTTACTCTTATTTGTAATGCTATTATTTCATAAGGTATCCAACATGGATAGTTTCTTGAATAAAGTCTATACAATGTTTTAAATAATTTTAATTTTAATTATTTAAAACATTTTATAATAGCTTGTGTTAGGGTTCGTTATTTTAATTCAGAATTTATGCCATATTACTAAATTATTATTCAAAATGCATTAATAAAATTACTTGGTTTATTTTACAAATGGCAACATTGGATTTATGGCGGGTCGATTTCAAGCGCTCTGATTGGTTGCAACGCCGACCAATCGGAGCTTGATATTTTCCCGCGTTTATAGAGTCAACGACGGTTGATTTTCGGGCGGTTGCGGGAGTCTAGTTGTGGAACGTGAAGCGAAGTGTTTTTCTTGAGAGAAAAATATAATATACCAAAAAGTGATTTTGCTTTAATTCGACATACTATCCTGCTAACAGTAGCCCGTTCCAGAGTCGAGTTTACATCTCAGAAGTGGGATCCATTAGTAAGTACTACACGCCTTTATTATTAGATAATATGTAATATAAAAAGATCTATAGTCTCCTCTCAGTTCTTATTTACATTCTTGAAATAGTTGATGAGTTGCTTATTTTATCCTATCATATTATATTGTTATACTTTAATAAAAATTTACTGTACACGTCATTATGCTTGTGGTGTAAATTGAGTATATTGTCCTTTTAATAGCTTTAACATATAACCGTTGATAATTAGTGCTAGGAACACTTTCCATTTTTTTTTTGTAGGCACAAAACATTTTTATAACAAAGGTGAGTACTATTAGATAACCGGTTACCTTTTTACTGATATTCTTGTTAACACGTTTAAATATCCGTAGATATGGTAATTGAGTTTAATAAATAGCTAATAAAGTTATTCGTTCAGTGTGTTGAGGGTACAGCTCAAACACAAGCTATGTATGCGTAGGTGTTTAGCTTCAAGGGTTATAGCTTCAATGACACCAAATTCATAAAGGTAGATGTGGCGATGGGGTTTCTTAAAGGGGGACAAAATTTTGCTTATTTTTGCGCTACGATTAGCCGTTTAGGAGATATCTGCACTTTAAGCAAAAACACAAAATATTTTGATTATTTTAAATTAACTGTTTTATTTTTTCTGTTTCCATGCGGGATTTCGAAACGTGATGGAACGTCGAAGTCGAGACATAGTCCGTCGCAGACTTGAGACACCTGCCTGCACGAGATCTCGTGCAGCCCCTCGAAGTCGAAGTCGCCAAAGGCGGTCTCCGAGTCGGCGCCGGACCCGGACTCGAAGCCCTCGCCATATACAAGGAGAACAGGAGCTGGATCGTGAGAGGATCAACATGTTGGAGAGCGAGCTGCAGCGGGAACGCGAGCGGGTTCGCGCGGCGGAACAACGACACTGCACATCGAAGCGACTACCCAGCTTGCGGAGCGAGGACAACGGTGGTCATCGTGGCTCACCGCTGAACGAGCGGCGGAGCAATGCAGAGCGTCGTGCTGAGCAACCTGACCACGCGGGACAGTCAGAAAGGTCACGTAGCCCTTCCTTTTCTAAGAGAGATTTAATGAATATGTTAAAGTGTGTTAGAGATAGTTTTGCGTCTCACCCTTCCACTTCAGGTGCACAGTCGCATCAAAAGCTAGATCATAAGAATATACTCCCTAATTTTGATCCCTCAACGAAAAATCAGCGCATTGATGTTTGGTTAAAGAAGGTTAACGAGTGTGCCTCGGTGTATGGTTGGGATGACAGGACTACAACTCATTTCGCTATGCAGAAACTCCAAGGCCTTGCTAAGACGTGGTACGAAGGGTTGAATTCAATCCTTTTTACTTGGCAAGAATGGCAGGATAAATTAGTAAACGCATTTCCATATGAACAAAATTACGGTCAGGCATTAGAGGATATGCTTAAAAGGAAAACTAAATTTAACGAGCCAATAGAAAATTATTATTACGAAAAATTAGTTCTCCTCAATCAATGTGATATAGTTGGAAAACGTGCAGTGGATTGCATAATCCACGGTATTAATGATAGGACTTTGAGGTCTGGAGCTCTGTCTCTGCGTTACTCGCAACCCGATCAACTTTTGCAATTTTTAGTTAGTAACAAAGATTCTAATCAGTCGGTAGCTGACCGAGCTCACTTTAGAAATAAATTATTTGAATCTACCACCGGTCATAGTAATCAAAAATCAGTACCCGTTCGAACGGGTCAAGCCGGAGTCGGTTGTTATAATTGCAAAGAAAAGGGACATAGTTTCTTGTACTGCTCGAAACCACTACTAAAATGCACACGATGTAATAAAATCGGTCACACAATAGGAAATTGTTATAGTAAAGTCGAAGATAAAACATTAAACTCTAATAGTTTACAAAAAACAATGTGCATAGATTCCGTCAATCAATGTATTGATTCGAATCCGAAGTCAAAGTTCACGAAGGAAGTTACAGCAAACGGCGTGCCATTGAAAGCATTTGTCGATTTCGGGAGTGACGTCACTTTAATAAGAAGATCTGTTGCTTGCGACTTAGGATTATTTCATGATCATATCCCATCTCTACTGAAAGGTTTTGGTAACGGCATAGTTCAGTCGTTAGGAGAATTGTCGCTTGATATAAGTTTCGACGGAGTCATTGCTACAGTTATATGCAAGGTCGTTAGTGACAACCTGCTAGGCTTGCCTTTACTGATAGGTCAGTCCTACACAGAGCAGCCACATATAATAGTGTACAAAAATGCGTCCACGTTGCAATTTTTTAACATTAACAATGAAATGCCAATTAACTTAGAAGTTGATAATGAGGGGTTGTTGAAAATTAGGACAACTGAAGCATTTAAACTTTACGGAGCAGCTTCAGTGAAGTGTCAGACTGATTCTCAGTTTAGCGGTAATGTCTTGTTAAAACATATTATTGCAGGGAAGCCTTACCAACAATACCTTATTTGTGGAGGCGTTTATCACTCTGATAAAGGGTGTATTAATGTTATGGTGTTGCCATGTTCAAGTTTATGCCAGATGCCTAATAACTCTTTGATTTGTAGAGCAGAAAGAATAGATTTTGTGAATAGGGTAATTGAGACTCCGTCTAAAGGTATTAGCACGTCTATAGATAAGTTAGATAACAGTTTAGTTCGTGTGGGTGATCAGGTGACTGATGAAGAAAAATTTCGTCTTTTCGAATTGTTAAGGAAATACAAACACTGTTTTGCGTCGTCCCTGAAAGAGCTTGGTATTACCAATGCCACAGAAATGTGTATAGAGCTGAATAGCCAACGTTCTGTCGTGTACCGTCCATATAGGCTTTCACACCACGAACGGGAAAAAGTGCGAGCTATGATAGACGAAATGCTCGATGCAGGAATCGTGAGAGAGTCTGTCTCAGAGTATGCTAGCCCAATCCTACTTGTTCGAAAAAAGGATGGTACCTTTAGAATGTGCGTTGATTACCGAATGCTGAATTCAGTAACGGTGAAAGAAAGGTACCCTATGCCCATTATTGAAGACGAGATAGCTCGTCTAAGTGATCAAGCCTGCTTTATTACGCTAGATTTAGCATCAGGTTATTATCAAGTGCCAATATCGGAGCAAAGCAGGCATCTTACCTCGTTTGTAACGCCAGACGGACAATACGAGTTCAACCGTATGCCATTCGGTCTGGCAAACGCACCAGCCGTATTTCAGCGCATGATAAACGCAATTCTAGGCTCCGCTCGCTTTAACAAGGCTACAGCATATATCGATGATATTCTTATTTTTGGTAAAGATTCAGCTGAATGCTTAGAACAGCTTGAAAAGATCCTCCAAGCAATAGAAAAGGCAAACCTTACCTTAAATCTTGCCAAATGTGACTTTCTGCGTGATAAGATACATTATTTAGGGTACGAGATTAGTGCTGAGGGGGTCAGACCTGGAGATAAGAAGATTCTGAGTGTGAAAAACTTTCCACGGCCAGAGAGTTTACATAATGTACGTCAATTTCTAGGTTTAGCGAGCTATTTTCGCAAATTTGCCAAAGATTTCGCTCAAATTGCGTTTCCTCTTAGTAAATTACTCAAGAAAGAAGCAGTGTGGGAGTGGGGTGAAAGTCAGCAGTCGGCGTTCGAAACTTTAAAGCGCAAATTGATCGAAAGACCAATTCTTGCGATTTACAATCCTACAGCGGATACGGAGTTGCACACTGATGCAAGTAGGGTAGGGGTTGGAGGCATTCTTCTGCAACGTTCAACATGCAATGATAATCTTCGCCCTGTGGCTTATTACAGTAGACAAACTTCACCTGAAGAGAAAAACTTTCACGCTTACGAGTTGGAAACTCTTGCGGTTATTTCTGCGTTGCGAAAGTTTAGAGTGTATTTGCTTGGTAAAGAGTTTAAGATCGTCACTGATTGCAGTGCTCTTCGTTGTACATTTACAAAAAGAGACCTAATTCCAAGAATAGCGCGTTGGTGGCTTTTGCTGCAAGAATTCGATTGCGTCATTGAATATAGACCTGGCTCGCGGATGAGTCATGTCGACGCGTTATCTCGGAATCCCGTTGCGGAGTCCCCGGTTCGATGTGATGATCAGTTCCCCTCAGTTATGTCTATCAGTGGCGAAGACTGGCTTCACACACTTCAGCTAGGAGACCCTGAGCTGTGCAGGATTCGAGAAATGTTGAGCAGTGGTATTGATGAGAAGAGCCTCCGATACATAAAGGAAAACTTCATCATTAAAGATAACAAATTATTTCGTTACTTAGGTGGTAAAAAGGATAATTGTCGATGGGTAGTTCCAAAGGGTGCAAGGTGGCAATTGTGCCGTATGAATCATGATGACATTGGCCACTTTGGGGTCGAGAAGACCCTAGACCGAATTAAGAACAACTATTGGTTTGCTAAAATGTCAAGATTCGTAAAAAAGTACGTGAACGCGTGTATTGAGTGTGCTTACGCGAAAAATAACTCCAATGGTCGCGAAGGTCTGCTCCACCCCATTGCGAAAGTAGAAGTACCATTTCATACCGTACACATTGACCACCTTGGACCCTTCGTAAAGTCACATAGAGGTTTCACTTACCTGTTGGTTGTTGTAGACGCCTTTACCAAATTTGTTTTCCTTAAGCCCGTCAGAAATACAAATACCCAAAATGTTATCAGAGTGCTGGCAGATATCTTCAGTACTTTTAGAACACCTGACCGACTTGTTAGTGATCGTGGCAGTTGCTTTACATCAAATGCGTTTAAACGTTTTTGCTTGGATAAGGGGGTAAAACATGTGCTTAATGCTGTAGCTAGTCCTAGGTCAAATGGTCAGGTGGAACGGTATAACCGAACCATTTTGGACTCCCTAAAAACTTTCAATATAAAGCATGGTGAGAAGGATTGGGACAACCATTTGGGGAAGGTTCAGTGGGGCCTCAATAACACCATCCAAAAGACTACAGGCAAAAAACCGTCAGAAGTTTTATTTGGTGCCGGCATGAGTGTCGAAGTAAACCCTATCCTTAATGAGATTTCTGAAAAAGTACAGCATAATAGTGATCTATCTAGCATTCGTAAAGAAGTTAAGGATAGGATAGATAGTGAACAGGCCAAACTAAAGTTGCGCTACGACAAAGGTAGGAAACCAGCACGAGTGTACGCAGAGGGCGAACTCGTTAAGATAAAAAAGACTTGCTTTAACAATGAGGGACAAAGCAAAAAGTTATTACCGACCTATGTAGGGCCTTACCGCGTTTCTAAAGTCCTAGGAAATGACAGGTACACTGTGGCACCGGTACCTGGCTTAGGTGACACACAAACTAAACGGCCTACAACTGTAGCCGCGGATCGCATGATGCCGTGGATACACGTCGCTGCATTGCAGGTTAATGAAGATGATTCTGACGGAAGTGATAATGATGACCGAGAGGACAGTGATTAACATTTTAGAAAAATTTTATAATTTTATATTGTATCATGATTTTACTGTGTATAGATAGAGGCATTTAACTACAGAGTAGTATTTTCTATTGTTTCAGATCAAGCACGAGAATCGATTGGTTCGTGTCTTGATGCAAAGAGAGTCGAAACGAGTTGACTTACTGACGTCACAAGTATTCGATCGGCTTGTGTACGTCGGTAGCGACACCCTGATTAATCGATCGTTCAGGGCGTTTATTCGATTTTAGTACTCCGATTAATCGATCGTTCGGAGCTTCAGTAGCGACACCCTGATTAATCGATCGTTCAGGGCGATTGTTCTATTTTAGATACCCCAGTAATCGATCGTTTGGGACATTAGTTCGATTTGAGTACTTCCATTATTTGATCATTCGGAGGTTTAGGGCGATACTTAAATTTGATTATCTCTGCAATCGGTCGGCAAAAGGCAAGGCTTGTTTATAATGAAAGTTCTCCTTTTAAGTTGTCTATATTAACGTTCTTTATGAGTTAAGTTTAAGCTTGATATTTAAAAATATGATTTAACAGAAGACAAATAAAGCTATTATTTATAGATCTACTTTATTAATACAATGTTTATGCTAAAGTAATCAATCGGGGTACTAATGATATCTAATGATAATTATTTATAGACGGAATATGTTTGTACAGTTATAGTTCGATTATCGGCACTTAAATTATGTATACCGGACATTATTTTATGTGGAGTCTTTTGTATTTTCATATATTATTATTTTTATGTTTACTTAATTAAAATTTATGTTATTGTGATACTCGTATATGTCTATCTAACAAATAATTGTCTTTAATTGTATAACAATTTTGTTGTAAAACCAAATGTGTTATTATTGTGTAATTGTATGATACCTATGTTTAAATAATAATTTGTAAAGACTGAGCAACTGGCCGAAATTCCGATTGTTAGGGTTCCACCTGGTGTCGTGTGCAGGGACGCACACGTTGTCAGGATGGTCGATTGTTAGGGTTCGTTATTTTAATTCAGAATTTATGCCATATTACTAAATTATTATTCAAAATGCATTAATAAAATTACTTGGTTTATTTTACAAATGGCAACATTGGATTTATGGCGGGTCGATTTCAAGCGCTCTGATTGGTTGCAACGCCGACCAATCGGAGCTTGATATTTTCCCGCGTTTATAGAGTCAACGACGGTTGATTTTCGGGCGGTTGCGGGAGTCTAGTTGTGGAACGTGAAGCGAAGTGTATTTCTTGAGAGAAAAATATAATATACCAAAAAGTGATTTTGCTTTAATTCGACATACTATCCTGCTAACAGTAGCCCGTTCCAGAGTCGAGTTTACACTTGCCTACTTCTTAACTGATCTTTAGTATTTGTAAAATTATTATGATCGGATGTTAATGACGGTAGTTGTATGACATTGAATGGGCGCCTTTGGCTTTCAAAGTAAAAAGTAAATAGTGTTGAGTAATTTCGACGGGCTGGTTAGAACCACAATAGCTCAATTGGAGGAGCACCTGACCCGGTATGTCAGAAGGGTGCAGGTTCAAATCCTGCTCGTGGAATTTTTTTCAACATTTGTGTTTTTGTAAAGTCTATACTACAAAATATGTCACATTATAGGGTCATAGTAACAGCAGGATAGCTTTTCCGTTCGTTGTGCTGCACTTTCAATAATTAAATCTATCCGGAGAATCTAGTAATGTGTAAAGAAATGCTATGCTATCGTGATTGCAAGCGTTAAAAAATATGCGAGATTTTAATTGATCACAACGGCTTGAGGAACTATTAAATTCACATAACCCAAAAACCTATTTACGCTGTAGTAGGTTTAATAAGTACAAACCAACTGCATTTTTTTACACGACTGCCAAAAAAAGGAGTGTTATGCTTTCAGGGTTCATGTATGTATGTAGGTATGTGATGTTACTTTATTCCTCCATAACTTCTAAACGCTTGGATCGATTTAGATATATGAGGTATCGTTACAATCCTTGCATCGTTCCAACTAACATGGGCTAGTAAAAATTTGGAAATTAAACGCCTATGTGGATAAAATTGGGGATGAAATTTTGTATGATGATAATTCGTCATTATTGGAGTTAGAGACTAGAACTCGATGTTTAGCATGATATCTGTAGAGGTTAATTTTTGTTTCTTCTTGTATAATTAATATAAGGAAGGTTCTTTATATTCTTATACGTCATCATCATCTCGGGTGCCTACTAACTTTCTTGGGAGTTTGACTTTGGAGGTCAGTGGGTAAAATTGTAATATACCATACCATAGTGTATCTATAACCTACCCAAACCTACCTTTTACGTCGCAACGTCCTGGAATTTTTCCCGGTATCTTGCAATTCGAGGACCGGACTGTCATGTAATTGTTTATCACATGCACCCTGTTATCACAGTTATCGGAGCGATCGCTTGGAAAATTTCCAATAAAAACCTAAATTCTGTAGCTTATCAGGGCTAGAGGTGGGGCTCCTTTATCGGCCAAAACATGGCGAAAACGGCAAACACTTGAAATAGTTGCGCGACCTATATGTTAACGATAAAAAAAATTGCAGTTTTATCAAAACTAGCGATAAGATCTGCAGTTTTGAAACTGAAATAGGTGTGAATGTACCTACACTATATATTATTAATAATCGCAAGCAATAATCTCTTTCGCTTCAATATGATTCTGAAGAATTCGATGAACCTACAGATTGTTATTTTTTTGATGGTATTCTTCCTCGAAGCAGCAAAACATTGCTCGCAGAAATGTTAATCCAAATGCCGATTAAACAATATCGGGAATCCCTGTCGTTTAATAGACATTTGCGACAAAATTGTTATACCTTACCGTCTCGTGTACCTAAAAGCAAAGGGAGGCCAACAACACGGTACACTAGGCAGCCGTTATATGCGAGCAACGTGCGACTTGTCTGTCCCGATCCGATCCGAACCCCTCGAAGAATCTAGTAGGAAACTGGGACACGCACTAGTGCGTGATGTAATTCCCTTTAGAAAAGCTTTGAAAGTGTTTTGTTCACACGGCTTGAGGAAACCTTTAAGTTTCTCACCGCCCCCAAAAAAGTCCGCTGACTTTGAAAATGGCGAAAAAGAAAACCAGCAAACTATCAAGAAAAAAATGACTGTAGTTTGTGTAAAAACCCTTGGAAGATGCCATGCCAGTTTCCAATTGTAGGCCTCTATCAGATCAAATAGATGGTGACAAATAAATGTTGATGTATATTTGGAACAATGCATGCGAATGCAGTAGATAGTTCTGTTATCATTATCAAAAAAGTACATAAATCATTTAGGTCTGGCAGCACTAAATCCATCGTTACGTACTATCAGATTATTAAAGACAATGACACTGAATCTTGAAGGTTATGAGAATATACCTTCAAAACCAATCTAATCATTCTAAGCATTTCTTTGTATTCATTTCGTCATCATCATCAATGTCAGCCAAATGAAGTCATTTGCTGGACAAAGGATCTTTTTTTTTTTTTTTTTTTTTTTATATTTACGGGTAAGCACAGTGCCTTGATCTCACCTGATGTTAAGTGATGATAAGGCCATTTGGTGAAAGCGCACTTCACCCGGGATCCTCAACTAGTGAGGCACTGGCTATCTTATCTCTAGCTGCCGGAACACAACAATGCTACAAACATTGTTATTATGGCGACATATTTAGATAAGATGGTGGTAGCTAGCCAGGCGGACAAACAAGTCCTACCACCAACCAAACCGAGTACACAAAGATGTACCCCCGCTGGGAATCGAACCCGGGACCTCTGGGTCTAAACCGGTGGTCTTAACCACTAGACTACAGAGGCGGTTAACTCTACTCAACGACCGGGTTTGTGCTGCTTCACTGTCACTGTTGCTTGTATCCAGCAGCTACCCAAATTCTCCCAGGTTCTCAATTGTAGGTTTTTTTGTAGGCATGTCTGCCGGTTTGAAACTAGCCTAGGTAACATTGTATTATTTTAAATGTAACTATCTCTTATACCTACCAACGAGACCCGTCAAAAATGCTTCTTCTATGTGGGGTTTTCTTTTGATGTCAGCACGGTATGGCATGCCTTCAAACAAACGCACCAATCGTAACGTTCCGCTGTTAACAATTGAAATTGTTATAAGGTTCCATAGGGAGAATTGATAAAGTTCGAAATTACAGAATTACGTAATATGGTAAATTATTTACTGCACATGTAATATAACTTAACTTAATCGCAATTTTTGACACTAATGAACGGTCATTAATCAACGCAGTGATCCTTTACAGATTACGTAGGTACCAACTTTGTTATTATGATCACTGGTAAAATCCGAAATGTCTATCCAAATAGACCGATTAACCAAACTTTTCGAAATGCACCAAACAATTTATTTTAAATCATCTCTCTCATCATCTCGATGTCGTTAAGTGATCGAATGGCTAATAAAACTCGCATTAGGAACTCAGGAACAAGAAATATACCTGCTGCGCCTTGGTTTTTGCGCACAGTTATGTTAATTTTGGAATCTTACTCAAGGACTGAGGAAACGTGTGTACCAACAAAAACCCTTATACTACAAACAGTGTTTAGACACTTTAAAACACAGTTAAACAATGGCTAAATACGTGTTTAAAATATTGTGTCTCTGTCTATAACAGTGGTTCCCAACCTTTCTCCTACTATGGACTCCTTGCCAAATGTTTTTGTGAGCAAGGACCACATAAGCTGTTCTTAAAAAAAGTTTTATCTTTATTCAAACCTTAAATCTTTAAGGGTAACTTATGCTACAAAAAGTATTGGTAGCGTAAGTTCAGGAGTAACAGTTTGTCCTCACACACTTCATGCTACCAAAAATGCTAATGTGAAACATTCAGTGCCAAGTGGTACTCCTCTAGGAACGTCATTATACCTACATATGCTTCCACCCTGGGACCTAAGAATAAGCAAATAGATAGAGTAAGTAACAGTGCAGGAATAAAAAAATATTGTTATTACTGCATTTTTAAAAATAGTTCAGTGGATTTAATTGTTCTCATGGACCATCTGTGGTCCGCGGACCATCAGGTGGGAACCACTGGTCTATAATATTAGCTAAAAAGTGACAGCACCTGTTTTGAGCAGTCTAACTTTAGCCATCGTTTGGTGGTAAAACAGTAAGCGTCTACTACACACACCATACTAGCAGCAGAGGTGAAGAGCATGTGGATTTGGAAAGAGCGCGATGTAGCGCGAACCTCAACACCGATCACGCTGGAAGTCGATCCGCTGGAACCGTCCCTAATATATGGATAGGGAGAACCGACCATAAACCACCACGCGGGCCCAGTGCGGATTGGTGGTTGTTAACGACTGCTAATGCAGGCGAGGCCGACGGCTTTACGTGCATTCCGATGCATCTAGGGGGGACTCAGGAAATTAAGTTATGTCAATCAGCTCAACACCTCACGTTTTAACACTAGGGGGGCTATGTAATGCTTATCAAACGTTCCACATTTGGTTTGGTACGTTTATAATGATAAGAGCAAAACATTTTTATTGCACTTCATATCAAATGGTATTAACAACTTCGATTAGAATTCAGGGCTGGCAGTACAATCACTTTCGCACTTACTTTATAACTTAAATTATTTGTTTTATAATTTTTACACAATAAAAAGCAGTACTTAAGGCAGACTTAATGCCAAAACATTTCTACCAGTCATGGAGCTAAGCAATAGGTAAAGAGGAATTAAATTAGTAAATTGATGAGTAAGTAAATATTTCCATTACTTATAAATACAAATAAACATAATATGCGGAAACATGTAAATAGTGCATAGTGTCAATGCAGTATAAGTTTACTTGTCATCACTGTTTAACAAAGAAAGCAAAAATATATAGTTAAATAAAAAAAATAAAGTTTTATTAATACCACAGAATACTTATTAGTACAGGTATTCAAAATTCTAAATTCAAAAACATTTATTCAGTTTAGGCTACAAGTAGCTCTTATGAATGTCACTATGCCATCGGTTCGTAAGTCTACTCTGGGCGGGAGATCTTGTACTGAGAAGAACCGGCAAGAAACTCAGCAAGTGTCCAGCTCTTTTCTCCCTTACAGCGTCAAAAATATTGGAGAATGCCCTATCATAGCAGGACACTTTCCATTACAATAAACACAAAAAATATAGAAGACAACCACAACATGTAAAAAAAAAACACAAAATAAAAATGGTATATGTGAAGGGTCTGCAAACGAGCAGGCTGGCCGCCAGATGGTGTGCGGTCACCGCCGCCCATAGACATCAGCAACATCAGGGTGCCAAGTGCGAGTTTCATTCGGCATTCGATCACGTAAACGAAAACGATAATTTGTATGGCAAAATGTTACCTCTTCTACAAATTTTCGTTTTCATAAACGTAATCGAATGAATAGGTACGGATAGTAAACAAAACTCACACTAGGCACCCACAGGTGTTGCTTTTGTGTTACCGATCTAAAAAAACCTCTTTACACCCCTTGAAAGAGCCATCAAGGTAATTGTATCATACCATATCGTCTTTCATCTGATTCTTTCACTAAACTGTTGGGTGATACAGTTTGTAAAGTCATTACCTAAATTGAATTTAAATCCATATTAATATAAATGAATTGTTAGGTGCTATAATAATAATAATTTTATGTAAAAGAAACTCAAGAGTACAGTCGCCATCAGATATATCGGAGCGGCCAAGGTGTCCAAATATTTCTGAGCAAGACTAAATTTCTATAAATTCTGCACTCTCCAAATGCCATTTATATCGCAACTACTGCAATGCCATAAACATCTGAGCATGCTGTTTTTCAATAATTTGACAACAACCAAGCATTCTGAATAACTGACATTTCGCTTATTCTCCCGCTGTTAAATGCCAAAATTACACGACTTTTGAAAAGGGACAAATATATCGTTTGACATTACGTTACTCTTCTCGTGAATTGTCAAAATTTTAAATACGAAATTCACACACTACTTACTTGTTTCGGCGGGCTATTCGAAATGTCTACTTTTAACATCTTTAATTGCTAACCAGTGAACTTGACATCCAACGTATAGATAACTGTAACGCTTCAAGGGTCCATTTTATACCTGACACTGGCACTCGGTATTAAATATGTGTGAATTGCTACACTAATATGACAAATATCGCATCATATTCTTAACAAAGACCAAGATGTAGACAAGAACGTATTGAAAATGTAACCTTAATGCTAAATCTTAAGCTATATTTTGCTTAAATGAACATATATTTGTGAACGCCTTTGTTGCTTAGATACGTTTGGTATTTTGTTCGATCAGATATTTTCGACTGGACGTATGCAAAGAAATTATTGAAAAACAGCATGCTCAGATGTTTATGCCATTGCAGTAGTTGCGATATAAATGGCATTTGGAGAGTGCAGAATTTATAGAAATTTAGTCTTGCTCAGAAATATATGGACACCTTGGCCGCTCCGATATATCTGATGGCGACTGTACATTCTTAAATTTACAATTAACAAATCATCATCATCATCATCATCATCATCATCTCAGCCAAAAGACGTCCACTGCTGGACAAAGGAAAAAAAAAAAAACAAACAAATACTTACGTGAAATTGAATAGGCATAAAATAGAACATCATCAAAATAAAAAAAGATTGTACACACGCGCGCACACCAACCAACCACAAACTGTCAAATTTCCTCAATAGAGTTTGAACTTTATTTTAAAATCATATGGTTGAAAATGTATTGAAGAAAAACTTAAAAATAGTAAAACCTAACACTAACAAAAATATAACACTAACAAAATCATCGAGATATGCTTTTTGACAACCTTACGAGTGATCCGCAGGAATCCATTGATGCCCTAAGAAATTTAACGTGAGAGCGGAGCCGAAACCACTCAGTATCGACTGTGTGCTACACCGATCTCTATCTAGCTGCGAGCTGCCTGGTGAGTTCCTGCACACATGCACTAGCAGCCTACTTTTTTTTTAATGGCTTGGTACGATTTGCAAATTTAGCCAGTGTCAAGTGTCAAGTTAGGATAAAATATAGGTATTCTTTGTTTTTGCATTGATGTTAAGAGTGATTAGAAATGTTTGACGATAAATGAAGTTCGCTCATAATCCTTGAGTGTCAGTAAAGATGCGGGATTTTACTGAGTTCGCAAACAGTATTGTAGTGGCACCTATGTTCGAAAACAGTGTCCGTCGCCAAAAAAAATACATAGAATTTCATTGAAATTTTATTGTATACCTACTAGCTGACCCGGCGGACTTCGTACTTCTTTGACAGTTTCCATCATTGAGTTAAATATATGTCATCAAAAATATACTTGTAAAAAAACCAAGTCTCGCAACTCAGTTCTTCTACCGTAAAAAGTTGTGAGATACATGTAATATCAAGTCGGTTAATTTATTCAGTTTTTATTTATTTATTTAGTTATTACGTAATTAGCTAGCCTGACAACATTTTATAGTGAATGCAGTAAATTTATACTCATTAGAAGATATGTCCTGCCGCGCAATTTATGAACGCAGTTAAGAACATGTGAACAGTTTCGAGAAAATAGATCGTAATGTCAGCACTTCAAATATCACAATCACAAACACAGTAAGTTGTAGGTACTTACTGCGTTCATAAATTGTGCGGCAGTGTCACACCGGTACACTGATTCATTAACTGCAAATGTAACTTTGGAATCCTATACATTTATATGGGATTACAAAGTTATTTATGCAGTTGGTGTATCTATAAAACTGAGCCGAAATTGCAAAATATTTTAGTTTTTCCTTGATTTATAGACTAAACCCTAATTGTATTCTAAATTTAAAGCTTCTATGTCTGCTAGAAGTGTCTTAGAGTTTTGATGATATATTAGTCAGTGAGTGAGTGATAAAATTAGAAACTTTGACTAGTTTTAATTCTTAAACTACTGGTTCAAACTGAATGAAATTTGAAATATACCGTGTTTATACAATACCAGCTTGGTTACTGAAAATTCAGGCTTCCTGTTTTATCCACAACGAAGTTATAGGGGGTCGAAAATGGCTTGAACTGCTTCGCGAAAAATATAGTACGGCGCGGCCGTGCCGCTTTTTTGCTCGACTTGGCGATAGCTCTGCCGTGCCCCAGATACGGCCGTGCCGCTTTTTTGCTCGGCTTGGCGGGGACACTGCCGTGCCCCCAGATATCAATGGTTTCCATGACAACAAAAGAAACAAATCATTTTGTATTGGAAAATTTAATAGTCGTTTTTAGTATTTTTTTTTTTAAATATAGCCTATGTTATTTAGCGCTAATGTAGCATTCTAATAGTGAAAGTAGTTTTTTAAATCCGTCCAGTGGTTTTTGAGTTTATTCGTTGCAAACATACATACATACATACATACAAAAATACAAAGGTTTCCTCTATATAATAATAATATAGATAATATGTTACAGTCAAAACTCATAACCGGTCAAAAGTATTTTTGACTGCATTTCTTAGTGTGATGGTGTTGAACCCAATCTGTATATTGCGACCATACGCGCGAGCCGAGCGAGTGAAGCTCGCGTCCTGCGGTAGCGGCCGGCGAACCGCCATCAGAAGCCCTATTTTTGCGCGCCTAAACGACGACGAACAAACTAAGGGCATCGGTCAAAAGTACTTTTGACTGATTATGAGTTTTGACTGTAACATATACACTTTTAAACTTTCGCATTCCATAGAAATTTAACTTTTTATTTTGATGACAGCTAGGAAGCAGGTGGTCTCTATTTTGAATGATTAAGGAAAAATGTGTCGATATCTGGTTCCTGGCGAACACTTGATGCCCATGTATGTCACTCGATTTTGACGATTTTGTCCCATCATCATCAGTCTACACTAGTCCACTGCTAGACATAGGCCTCTCCAAGTGCACGCCACTGAGCACTCTCCGCGGCTACTCGCATCCTCTCTCTTTTGTCCCAGTAGGCACTAATGTCAAAATCAAGCTACTAACACACTCTTGAGACGTTACTGAATTAGCCAGGCTTGAGACCCTCAGGCTTATTACCGAAAAAAACAACGTTTGATGAGCGACTGAACGAGCGATTTGTATCCGTAATACCACAAATACTAATTTATCAACCGCTTTAACAACTGGTTGCTTTTTTCGGTAATAATAAGCCTGCCTTTAAACCTGCAAAGTCGCGTTGCTGACTTGTTTTCTTGGAAACGTGTTTCCTTTGCGTTGTTTGCTAGATATTTTCCAATATTTGGATGATTGTGTGTTGAGCTGTCTTGCGTTTGTCATGTTTCGTCTTTAAATAGAAATGGTTACTGTTTGTTAGTCACACGTCTATATCTTATGTCAATAGGTACAAAGTTTTGCGATGTCGCCCGCCGATATTCTTATGTATTCGACAAGAAAATCAGTTCGAAAATCATCTCGTAGCTAATTTGTAAGCTCTATTTATATAAATAGAGCTTACAAATTAGCTACGATACGAAATATATATTTACTAGCACTTTACTACCTACGTCCGCGTGGATTTAAAAATATAAACTCTTTTTATATAAAATATAGAGAGCGATGTATGCAATATAGTCTGATGTGGTGAGCTACATCCACAAACCTCTAAAATATATTAGTAACGTTTTTTTTCTACATTATATTATATTTTGAAGCTTCTGACTGTACTGAACAGCTCCAATAATTTAATAGTGTCCGAATAGTCAGTGAAAAAAATAATAAAATTAAAAAGTGTCAGTTCGGACACTGTGTCCGAATATAATGTGTCCGAAACGTCACCTAGCCGAATAATTGTCACTTTTGTAAATACCTACCGCACCTATATAGCTATATGACTAGACACTTAAATTAAAAACTTGCTACGTGTAGGTGATAGCGTAACTAGACGATGTAGATTTTACCCCAACTTATATTATAATTAGCGATTAGATAAAACCAATAAGTTCCATTTAATTATAGATTTATCTGGTAGCTATCAATAGATAGGCATCACTCGTATTTTTAATCGAATGTTTCTAGTATTTCAAGTCGCACTACTTTGATTAAGTTCACATTAACTCATTGTCTGCTGTTACCTTCCGTAAGTATGACTTATTAATTATAATTATTTCTAAGTTAAAATATTATAATAATAATGAACCATCGACACCGTCCGGTAGTCTTAAATGACGTACCTATTTTAATTGTCTTTTTTATTATTAGGTAAGTATATCTTTGTAGTTATTTATAAAACTATATAACTTTCTTAAAAGACACACTGAACCTACTAGTCACTGAAAGTACTAGTACATATTTTTGCTTGTTTGTGTAACTATAGGTACTATTCTGTATATTATATAAGTTTGATCGTCAAATTCCAGAGACCCATTATTGCTAGCTAGTGTCCCGTAATTCGCGTGTGGCCGCTGCTTTTGAAAGTACCAATAACTCTAGTTCTGCGCCTGCGCAGCCGGTCGGCGACCCCGCGGAATGTTAATGTTGGTTCACGGCAATGTGAACCTTAACGACTTGCATTTGAACTGCACAAATATTATGGCAATGAAACTTGTAATAAAATGTCGTAAGTGTTTAAATTCCTTCGACATTCAGCAGATTCGACAATTCCATAATTTTAAAGATTCTTAGCGTGCGTGCGTATTGTAATCCTTTTTATCGTGTAGAGATTCTTTAAAGTCCACCTGGCTAGCTTACTTTATCTATAGGTATCTGTCGCTAAACAACGACGCGACGTTTAGAGGGGTTGCAGTAAAAGTGCTAGGTGCTACCATAGACCATATTAATAGTGTGCCTACAGTGCCTAGCCACTTTTGCTGAAAGGAAATGGTGCCTAACTGCCGACCCAGTCCCTTAGTAAAGGAATATACTATCTGAGTTTGAGAATGTTGAAATGAAGACCGATTATACAAGTAGTACCTACATAACCATAACTATTTTTTCTTTTCCTTTAGTTGATGGCTTCGTGCGATTAGCACATTTAGCCAGTGTCAAAGTAATTTTTCTTACAAGTAATACATAAATAAACAATAGGTATTTCTTTCCTGTGATGATATTGATGATGATGAATGATAATAGAAATGATATACCCCCAACCCCTCGAGTATCTCAGTAAAGATGTGGGGCTCTACTTAGTCCTCGGGCGGACTTCTTGAGAGAATTTGAAAAGTGACGTTGCACTGTTTTGTTTTATTTGCCAACACTCATGCACACTCACGAACACCTTAACGGTTAATAATCCACCATTATTTCACATTAATATTCGATATAACACAAATTTTCGAAAATAAAACAAAACCGCAGACATGACTCTTCACTTTCCCGCAAAAACAACCATAACTTATGTATATGCTTACAGATTAGCCATAAAAATTTACTTCTTTTGTTACAGATCTCACCATAAATCAAAATGTCTCTCAACGAGGTAAGTTTTACATAAGTTTTTTTATTATTATAACAAGTATGGTTTAATAAAAATAGCCCACTAGTGTTAAGACAGTTTTATTGTAGCTATCTGGTGATAGTAAGGCTTGAAAGTCTACAATAAGTCAGGTCAAAGAAATAAAGCTTTTCTTCTCTCTTCTTCTTTCTTTCAAAGACAGTACTTACAGTAACAATAACACATGGGGATATCTGACCATAATCTAGGTTATATAACCATTGAGAAGCTGGCGCAGTGGTTAACGCGTTCGGTTTGCGATTGCTGAAGTTGAGTAACTTTCACAAAGGCCGGTCATCGGATGGGTGACCAAAAATTTTTCTCGAGCTGATCCGTGTATCGGAAGGCACGTTAAGCCGTTAGTCCCGCCTGCATTAACTAATTACTTAATTACAATTAACAACCACCAACCTGCACTGGGCCCGCGTGGTGGTTTATGGCCCGTTCTCCCTATCCATCCATAGGGAAGGCTCGTGCCCCAGCAGTGGGGACATAAAGTGAGCTGATGATGATGATGATGATGATGAACCTACCATGCTGACCCAATATTAATTGGTAGGTACCTACGTACCTACCTACCTACGTTGAAATTCATTATCACTTAAAAATTAAAAACCAACCGCTATCGTAAAAAAACATTGTTAAAGTAAACAGCGCTGATCCATGATGGATAAAAAGTAAGTAATCTGGTATCGTAGATTTATCATATTGATAATTGTAATTACTTAAAAATCATAATTTAGGTATTTAGATAGGCCACTACACCAACGCCACGTAATTAAACTTAAACCACCCTTGTTTGTTATTATCAATCTATAATTATTCAACTGCTTTACCGTGATAATTATCCTTTTGAACTCTACTTCGAAACGTCAGGACAAACCAACAATAATCATCATCAGCTCATTTTATGTCCCCACTGCTGGGGCACGAGCCTTACCTATGGATGGATAGGGAGTACGGACCATACACCACCACGCGGGCCCAGTGCGGATTGGTGGTTGTTAACGACTGCTAATGCAGCCGGAAACAACGGCTTTACGTTCCTTCCGAAACTCGGAGGAGCTCGAGGTGACAAATAGAGTTATGTAAAAGTTAATCGTGATAGTAAATTCGTAAAAAAGTTTAAAGCGTATCATTTGAATGTGAAGTGTTAGGGTAAATTTCAGAAAACAATAAATTATATAATTAAGCACTTCCTCTAGATTTGTCTGATTTAAAATGTAGGTTTGGAACTAAAGTCAAATAAATGTTCAAATAATTTTTAATGCAAATTTTGTTGCGAACAAATTACAAAAACACAAATGTTGAAAAAATTTCCACGAGCAGGATTTGAAGCACCCTTCTGACATTCATTATAAATAGCTAAATAAAGGTCAGTTAAGAAGTAAGCATTCTTAACTGATCTTTAATATTTGTAAAAATATTATGATCGGATGTTAGTGACGGTAGTTGTTGACATTGAATGGGCGCCTTTGACTTTCAAAGTAAAATGTGTTGAATAATTTCGGCGGGATGGTTAGAACCACGATAGCTCAATTGGAAGAGCACCTGACCCGGAATGTCAAAAGGGTGTAGGTTCAAATCGATCGCTTTGAAGGCGAGGCGAGGAGGAGGCGTCATCTTGTCATTTCGAAAGCAATATGAAAGCAATATCGAAAGCTATAGGCTATAAGCTTTCGATATTATTCGATATTATATTTCGATATTATATTAAAAAAGCGGGGCGAGGGCCTCACCTTCAAAGCGATCGAAAGCGAGAGTGTTACGCGGTTGGGGGGCTGCTCGTGGAAATTTTTTCAACATTTTTTTTCAACATTTGTGTTTTTGTACTAAAGTCTAAGCTAAAGTCAAAATTACTTTAAGTAGGCAGGTGCAAAGCCTTCGCATCAACTTACCCAAAACTGTCTAACTTTAATAATTGTTTAACCAAATGACATAGATATGCTTAACGTTCAAAGCCTACTGAGGATTTGACAGTTTGTGGTAAATATTTATAAAATACAGTGAAAAATTAAACGCCTACCCGACCCAGCCAAGAATCAAACCTAGGTCTTCCGCAATCCGGGCGGCTGCACTGACCGCTATGCTACCGAAAAGGCTGACGTAAGCGCTGAATTTTGTCACTGCTTTTTAATTTTTTGAGTGCTTATAGCGACACAGTGCCATCTATCCAAAGGTTATTGCAACCAATCGCATTATGTAGGTTCATCTTTGCAGATGAAATACCACTGATAACACAACGCTATAGTAAATTTTACTTTTTATTTTTAAGTGCTAATTGTAGCACTGAAGCTGAATTAAATATTTATAAAATACAGTGAAAAATTATACGCCCACCCGACCCAGCTAGGAATCGAACCTGGGTCTTCCGCAATCCGGGCGGCAGTTAGTCGTAGTCTGATGTTGCAGGTGTGTGTACTTGTCTCAGAGTTATAACTAAAGCTGTTATTGTTCTGAGGTACTTATAATAAACTAATTTCATAATTTTACTTTTTTATTTTTTAAGTACTTAATTAAATATTTATAATATACAGTGAAAAAAATAAATGCCTACCCGACCCAGACAGGAATCGAACCTGGATCTTCCGCTAGCTAGGCTGGGTCGGATTAGCATTTAATTTTTTCACTGTAAGTATATTATAAATATCTCATTCCATAATTTATTTGGAATCGTCCAAAACATGTTAACCTACGACCCCTATCCATTATTTACAGCAATTCACGAAAGTAGCTGACTCAGTGAAGAAATGGAAGACCAAGCCTTCCGACAATGAGAACCTCGCCATCTACTCGCTATACAAACAGGCCATCGCCGGCGACGTCAACATCGGTAAGGGTCTTATCAGTCAGCTCTTTTTATAACCTGACACGCTGAGCGCCAAAATCTCCACAATATGCAGCCCTGAGGCCCTAGTGTGAGTTTTGTTTACTATCCGTATTCATTCGATTACGTTTACGAAAACGAACATTTGTATGGTGGTCGAAATTCGACCGTAATTTTATTAAGGCTGCACGGATTGTATCCTAAGCAATGAAACATTAAAAAAGATAGAATGTGAGTTTGGTTTGGCATTGACAAATTTCGGCCGCTCCTCTTCCATCTTTGAAATTTTTGAAAAGAGTATATGCGTGTGTGTCAAATACATGGTAGTGTGTGTAATGTTTGTATTATTGATTTAATGTATTTTTTATGCATAATTAAAAAAAAAAAACATTCATCAATCCTTCTCTATATAAACTATAAGTGTGCGAAATTTCATACTTCTCCGTCCGCACAATTTTCGTAAAAAGGGGTACAAAGTTTTTTTCACGTATTATATTAATACGTGAAAAAAACTTTGTTTATATATAACTATAGATAATACTAACTCTTCTCGTATGTCGCCAGGAGGCGCTACTTCAATGCCATATTAATTCTCGTTCGTTAACGTGATCGAATATCAAAAATATTTCACACTAGGCCCTATGAGACAGCGGGGGCGTGCGAGGGGCGAGACGCCTTTGAGAGAGACTGGCAAACGGTGGCATAAACTTGTGAGGAGTGAGGGAATGAGAGGAGGCTTTAGCCCAACATTGGAATATTACAGATAAACTGTAACTGTAACCCATAATGTCCAATGACAATCTGGATTCTTTTATTTTAGATAGGTCCAGATAGATCCAGTGGCTAATGCTTGCTTAAAACATCAGACATTAATTTTATGTTAAACCATCATGAAACATAATAATTAACTAACAAGTTTACAAGTCTATCAGCGACACATTACAAAGATATAGGAATAAAGGGTTAACTAATCTCTAGAAGAGATTTCTATGTGGAAGAAAAGTACAATAAGGATACAGTTTTATAAAAAAAATGGGATTACGTTAAAACGATCCATGGTATAACCCGGGGCCGCCTCTAGCCCCGACATAATAACATGCTTACGTCAGTACTTACCCTTGTTTCAAAATAGGGCGACTAATGACATGGGCACGCGTAATACCCTTGAAAATCTCTAAGGTTGTTCGGACCCTTGAGCCCGTTAACCCAGCAGTTAAAGACATAACTTGCTAACAGCATTATCTTTCCATAAAATATTTTGTCCATTAATCATGTGATTATTTGTCGTTCGTGGCACTGATAAGCATTGCTAACTAATCTAAGTGCCGCAGCCGACAACATTAAGATAGCTAGCAACGCCGAGCAAGCGAGGGTCGTGAAGACACGACTCGTGTCTTTATTTAATAGGTTAACTACAATACAATACAGGGTGATTCATAAAGAACGGTCGCAATAGGGAAGTTTGGATTAAAATAGTTTGTTCTAAAGAAAATTTTTAGACTATTTGCACGGACACGGATCTCAGAACAGCTCGGAACAGTCCGAGCGCAGCTGTTGCGAGATTACGTGTCCGTGGGCAGGGCCATCTTTAACCTATTGGAGGCTCTGCCCTGGGCACTTACGGATAACAGGGTCCTGTTTTACTAAAATCTAGCGTAGCATAAGGATGCTACGCTAGATTTTAGTAGCGTATCTAGCGTAGCATAAGGATGCTACGCTAGATTTTAGTCGAATACCCAGACACGATAGAATTTTAATTGTTATCGGCCACCTGCTGGTCGCTCGACGCTCAAGGGGATAAGCAAAACTCTAGATTTATTCAACTGGTATTTTTATTTATTTGCAGCCAGATAAGAGTTGCCAGTGTTAGGCCCCTGCTTTATTTGAATTAAAAAGCAATAAAAGTCAATAAGTTAGTAATAAGATATAGTATAAGTAAGATAGTAATTCTTGTTTCGTAAAACAAATATATTTATCGGTAATATCGGTTATCGATTAGTGATCTGGCAGGAACCTGGGGCAGGAACCAGGGCCTGTCCGTAGAAGGTTGTCTATGTGTGCGTAGCTGAGCGCGTTTGTGTGAAGCTTACATTCGGTAGCCCCTTTATTTTGTGTTACCAGTCGCCTGTAATTAAACTCGTTCTTGTTCCAGCTGAGCCGAGCGGCATGGTGGAGAAAGCGAAGTTCAAGGCATGGACTGGCCGCAAGGGCATCTCCCAGGATGACGCCAAGAAGCAGTACATCGAGCTGGCTGGCCAACTCCAGGGCAAATACGCGTGACCTGACTAGTCACTAGTTTTTTAGTTTTAAGCTTTACGTTTTAATAAATAATGGTTTAACTTAGTTGTGTGTTTTTTTATCACCATTTAGTACTGTTTTTATATCATCTTTTACCTGGTAATACCATAAGCATAAATAACTATGGCATGTTTTTCGGAGAAATGTCAACTTTAAAATAAATATATATATATATAACTATAAACCCTCTTACAGGCACAACATTTTCTCATTGGTATTGAACCTTATATCAAGGGGATAGAGTTACAATTAGTGACCAAAATACAGGGTCAAAGGTTAAGTCGACCTAATATCCTTTATGAGGATGTAGTTTCCATTATTTCTGACTGATTTGACTATGAAACATCGTACCCCAAACTTAACCGTTCTCAAGTTATAGTACTTTGAAGTTTTTTTATAAAAATTGCCGTTTTTTTTCCTATTGTCCCCTTTTTTGTGTTTTGTGCCTCTAACTTATTTAGTTATGCTATTTTTGTGTAGTAGATTAGTTACTTAATTATTCTGAACACTAAAATTGTAAGTAGTTGTACAAAGAAAATGATGGAAACTACATCCTCATAAAGGATATGGCTTATGCCCAACTCGGCACGTTCCTAACAGAGTTGGGCGTAATCAACTACTTTTTTAATCAGATTAATAATCTGATTGAAAGTAATCATGATTACTTTTAATCAGATTAAAGTAGTCGTGATTACTTTTAATCAAGATTAAACATATAATCTTTAATCTTGATTACAGTAGTCAGTAATCTAAATTACATGATTATTCTTAACTAAGTTTATATGAATTATGGTTTAGGAATTAATGAAGTTTGCCATTAATTATCACAATTTGTAGGTGTGCATCTAGAAATGGAGTGGTTGGCTTTATTGTACTATAAATTATACCTACTACGTAAGACGCGCAGTAAGGGTGCGGAGGACAGGGTATTGTACGATCACCGTCTAGCCAATCGCCGCGTCCGCATTGTCGATAGTCGACAAGTGCACACGCGCCATTTTGTTCAGTGCGCATCAGTCAAACGAATCGAGCGCAAGAAGACGATACGAGACGACGTAATTCTTTTATCGTACGTGATCGAGTATTTTTTTAAGTTTGAAAGTATCGAGTACCAGAAAAATTACCACGCAGCAGTGTTTTTGCGTAAAATAATTATCCTAAAAGCACAGTGACATGAGACTGATAAAAAAATAAAGTTCTTTTTTTTTTAACGTTCCGACTGTTGGTTTTATTAATCAATCATAAAAATAATCAAGATTAGGATTACAGATTTATAATCATTAATCACCGATATGATTACATTTTTGATTAATTTCTGTAATCTGTAATCGTGATTGAAGATTACAAATTGTAGTCGTAATCCTTAATCATTAATCTGATTACTTTTTGCCCATCACTGGTTCCTAACTCGACACGCAAGATAAGTACCTAACAAAAACTCCCAACTCGGCACATTTCCATAAACGCTTAGAGAAAAAACAGAAAGTACAGTGAGGATTAACTTTTAGTACAATAACCTTCCAACAGTGTAAATACCGGCTCCCAGTATAAGAAGAAACTTCGGTAACAGTGTCAATACCGGCTCCCGGTGTGAAAAAGCGCCCTCTGTTCTCGGCCTTATATTGTACGTTTATTTATTATATAAATAAATAATTATAGAAATTATTTTGTTTTCCTATTAAGACTAAAAAGTTAGTTTAGTAAGAATTAAGATCAACGTAGTCAAACTGATTTTTATGCTATTAAAACTAAAAAAAAAACCAATTATCAACATTTTTATTTTACAGATAATTATAAAAAATATTTTGTTTTGTACCTTCATATTTTATTTATAACTAATAATACATATAATAAAACAACAACTTTTTTATATTGTAAATTGTTGATTATTAAATTTAATAAGTATATTTAGTTACTCATATAAGAATTTTATTGTTATAAAAACATAATCATGATTATAATTTTCATATGTAGAGAAAAATAAATAATAGTTATAAACAGTATGTTCTTGTTTTTCTTTCTGACAGTACTTTTTACCTTTTCGTGTCGAGTTGGGAGTTTTTGATAGGTATTTATCTTGCATGTCGAGTTGGGAACGTGCCGAGTTGGGTATAAGCCAAGGATATAGGTCAACTTAACCTTTGACCCTGTATGCTGTATAATGAATTAGTAAAGAAAGATCAAATACTTTGCTTGATAATGATTCATTCAAAAAAAAATTCAAAATTCAAAATCATTTATTCAGTTTAGGCTACAAATAGCTCTTATGAACGTCATTATGCCATCATCGGTTCGTAAGTCTACTCTGGGCGGGAGATCTTGTACTGAGAAGAAACTCAGCAAGTGTCCAGATCTTTTCTCCCTTACAGCGTCAAAAATATTGGAAAATGTCCTATCCTAAAAGGACATTAGCCTTTATAACGTCTGACATAAACAAATGTGGCCATTAGCCATTACTTCCATAACGCTTAGCCACAAAGTAAGGAGACTGCGAAACAGTCCGAGTCCGAGCGCAGCTGGGTGCCAAGTGCGAGCTTCATTCGCTATTCGATCACGTTTACGAAAACGAGAATTTGTATGGCAAAATGATAACTCTTCTCGTACGCCGCCAGGAGGCGCTGCTTCAATGCCATACTAATTTTCGTTTTCGTAAACGTAATCGAATGAATACGGATAGTTAACAAAACTCACACTAGGCACCCTATGACGAGATTCCTTGTCCGAGAGAGGTAGTTGTCTATGTGTGCGTTGCTCGAGCGCATTTGTATGTAGCTTATGACACCCGCAAAACCAAAGTAATCGCAGATGCGTTGCCGGCCTTGAGGAAGGCGTTGGATCTTGAGGAGGAAGTAGGAATTGGGGTGGGGTGAGAGATGGGCCTCCGGTACTTTCACTCACCAGACGAAACACAACAGCAACGAGTGCCATTGTTTCACGCCGATATTCTGTGAGAGGGTAGTATTACGCCGGGCGAGCCAGCCCATTTAGTGCTGCAACGCAGCGTGGCTCTACCACTCAACCAATGATTCGAGATTCAAGGTTGAATCTAGTTTCCTTTAAACCTAAGAACACAGTCATGCAATACAGTCGTTGACTAACCACCCGATCCCCAAAATGCCACTAGACCCAAGACACCGTACTAGTAGAACAAATATACCAAATACCGGTTCACACGCGCTCTATACTAGTTACAGACATGTACCCACTGAGCAAGTAATCACTACGTTATACATGTATGTACCTGTACAGACGCTAATAGCTACTGTATGATCGCCACGACCCGGTCAACCCGAGCCGAGGTCCTAGCCTTTAGAGGCGCCCTCAGTTGTTCCGTTCCCGATCCAATCGGAACCCCTCGGAGAATCTAGTAGGGAAACGGGACACGATTGCGTGATGCCATTCCCTATAGAAGCCCTCGACGGTGTTTCGATCACATGGCTCGAGGAACTCTTTAAGTTTTTCGCGAACTTCAAAAAAATCTGGTGACGCTAAAAAGGTCGTCTGATGACAACAGCAAACTCTACGGAACAGTCGTCGTCGGCTTGCTTTGATTTTACGATTGTTAATTTTAACTTTAATCTACGTAAATATATAATAATATATGTGTAAAAAAAAGCACCTCTCTTTCCTACCTAAGTATTGGTTATAGTACTAGGTACTAAAATGCAAGCTTATGTAGTTATATCTGCTTTTAAAAAGGAATATTGTAGGTAGTATTTTTACCTAGTTAAAGTTTTTATCACCAGCTAATATTTTATGTGCTCGCTGCTGGGGCACGAGCCTGACCTTCTAGCTAAGAGCGCGGTCCGATTGAGAGCTATTAACTAGTAAGTAAGTAAAGTAAATAGCCTATAACTGTCCTACAGCTGGGCAAAGGCCTCCATCATTGAAATCAAGTCATCACTACACAACACCACATCACCAGCTCACTTTATGTCCCCTCTGCTGGGGCACAAGCCTTCCCTATGGATGGATAGGGAGAACGGGCCATAAGCCACCACGCAGGCCCAGTGCGGATTGGTGGTTGTTAACGATTGCTAATGCAGCCGAGACCAACGGCTTTACGCACCTTCCGAAGCGCTCGAAGCATCCGATGACCGGCATTTGCGAAAGTTGCTTATCCTTATTGCAGACTGGGCGTTAACCATTTCTGTATTTTCTTGTCTCTATGACCATAGAAACAAGAAAAAACAGATGAAGGAAGAAGACGTTGATAACTATTTGAATAGCCAATTTCTTTCTTAAACTGGAAGCATTATTAATTGGCTTTTTAAAAATAAAAGTTACAAACTGTATGTAACATTACGTTCCAAAGTAAGTGACTGTATCTGTTTTCAAGACTATAATGAGATGATGATGCTGCTGAAGATGAGGCATTGTTTTATGTCACATCACAAACAAAAGATAATGCTGCCTGAGGCATATATACTACCCATATTTCGTAACTGGTAAAAATAAGTGGGTAAGAACTAAAACGGAAAGTATAATAAAATATCTCTGTACAAAAAATAAAAACTAAAAAGTATAAAAAAATTATCGATATTCATCCATGTGCATCCTTAATCACTAGAAAATAGAAATAAAAAAAATGCTTATGTCAAACTATTGTCAAACATTACAAACGTCACTGCTAGGATAGGATACCTACAAAATGTGTTATTTTTAAGTTTCCCAGTTTTCCGAATTCGATCAATTTGATATCATTATTAATTTAAGTATTAACAGAAACGTGAATCACTGGCGATAATAAACCGTTGTTGAATAATCACGCAAGCAAAGCAACCTGATGTTAGTTAGTTAGTTCCTAACGGGTATCCGTGCCGGCTAGCCGCGTTCTCTTTTCTTTACCTTGTAAGTTAGATTAGGATGTGTTTTTTTTATTTAGAACTTGAATTTCTTTTGCATTCTTTATTCACGTAATTAGTTATATTTTACAACTGTTTATTGTCTGGTTTACTTTTAAGATAATATAATTACAGCATATTTTTGACCTACGTTAGAGGTTATGATACTAGAGGAAATTGACGCCGCCGATTCAATTCAATCACTCGACTTGCTATCACTGATTCACTGTGACTTTATATTTCGTTTGTATTTTAGGTCCAATACATCACCGAAACAGACACCATGTCTCTCCAAGAGGTAAGTTTTAAAACAAAGTTCTATAAAGCCATTCAACCAGTACTTTTTATAAAATTACACACAATAGTTATTTTAGTACCTACCCCCTGTAAACTTTTGTTGTACTTTTTATTTAATAATGTTGTGGTTCACACTTTAAATATTCATTACTTACATCAATTAATTCGGTACTAAGTAGATACCAAGTTGTGTCAGTTCAGCTGACAATTAATTATAATATTAGCATGCTTTCACAGTGCTTAAAATATTTAAAATGGCACAAGGATTTCTTGACTTTGTAACTTTAAACTTTTAAACACATTAGTGTAGTTCAGTTGGATATTAAACTAGACATTAACTAAACAATAAATACCTGTATCTTTAACCAAATTTGAAAAGATTGAATGATGTACATTCAATCTTTTCAAATTTGGTTTGTCTTTAACTTTCAAGTATATTTTGTAACAGTATGTCGACTAAGTCTACTTTCATTTACCTGTACTTGCAGTATGAATAAATGAAAATGATCATAGTTGCACTGGTTGAAAGGTACAATTTAAATTCACCTTATACAGATATTTTAAATTGAGAATTTGATTTATATATGTAGGTATTTAGGCACTTGCAACAATGAGTATGTTGTATTTTTTCAAAACCATTTACATTACAGTTGTTCTTATAACAATATTAGTCATTTACCGAAGAGCAATGCATGCACTATAAATATAATACTATACTATAATTACAATGAAAAATAATGTTAAACTAAAGTAATTAACGGTATGAAGCAATAATTGTTATTGAATTAATGTCTGTATATTTATTATTTTGACATTTACCTAGGCACTAACTTAAATGTATGTTTAAGTATGTTTATGTAGTCTATTTTTATTCTTATTTTTTTTTGTTTAATGGTAGGTATATTATTATCATTTAATTTAGTAATCTTAATATGTATATATCAGTTTTTATAAATTTATGTAGTATATGTTTTATCTACGTTGTTTGTTGCACTACTGCTTACCAATTTTTCTGCTTAGCCCTTAGGTCGATAGGTAGAGAATGTCATTTGGCATTAAGTCCGCCTTTTGTACTTATTTTTTAAAGTGCAATAAAGATTAAATAAATAAATAAATAAATGTCTATAATACATATAATATAATATGTATTTTATTCACCATAAATATGATAATTAATTACCAAAACTCTGGTCAAAGTCTATGGCCTTGACTATATACCTAACACCCATCAACTAATTTAAAATACTTGAACTTTTGACTCCTAGTCTATGAATAAGTGAATAAAGCAAGAGTGTTTTGTATTTGGCACGTAAGTGTGAGTGTGCCTGTTGTGATGCCTTGCATTATTAAATAAATTATAATTTCAGTCATGGGCAATTTGATTAACTAATAGCAACAACTTAGCAAAGCTCTTTCTACGTAATATTAATTGATACTGTTGTGACTAATTTCAGGTCATTGATACAACCTTGGCCAGTTCATGGCTGCTGCATAATACCATCTAATTTATGTACCTATATTTTTTTTTATTCAAGGATGTGGTATCAATAGCACTTTGCAAACTTAGATAATATATTATTTTATTTTATTTATTTATTTACTTATTTGTTTACTTATATTGTATGCTTATCTTATTAAAAATCTATACTTTTTAAAAATGTTGGTTTTTGTAATATTAGAAAAAAGGGTTTCAAAAAGTTTTCTTTAGATTTAATCTGATGTCTGCTGTGAATACAGACACACACAATAGAATTTTAATTGTTTAGATTGGGCACTGATCAGTGCTCGCTGCGTATGAGCGGTTAATGATGGATGACAGAGGGATTGTTCCATGCGGATTGCCTGACTTGTTTAAAAGAAGTCAATAAGTTCATTGACTATCCTGTCTGTCTGTTCCAGCAATTCGATGCCGCCGCCGCCAACGTAAGGAAGCTGAAGACCGTGCCCAGCGACAACGACCTGCTGGAGCTGTACGCGCTCTTCAAGCAAGGCACCGTCGGCGACGCTGACCCTTCCAGTAAGTACTCACCCCATCAGCATCATCATCAAAGTCAAAAATCGTTTATTCAATATAGACCTTTACAGGTAGTTATTGACATCAAAACTAAGTATAAAATACAAATAATAATGAATTATAATTTAGTTTACTGAATCTACCACCAGTTCGGATTTTGGGAGAGCCTTCATCATCATAATCAGATATATGGGTCTAAATCTTAGGTTCCTCAAGTTGTAGTGATGTACTAATAGGTTACGTAGGAGGTTTTCTAAAGACTGGTAACGCGCAAGTGTGTCCGTACGTTATTGATCATCATCATCATCATCATCAGATGGGCGAAAAACGTAAGGTTCCTCAAGCGGTGCTGGTGTAACCAACCTTACAGCTTTCCTATGTAGTAGCTAGCATCACGCCGTTGGGCGTTGGAGTCGGTTGAAGAGGGTGGAAAGCTCGAGGTCGCCTTTAAAGGCTTCGACCTCTACTCGGACTCGATTGTGTTGTGTGGTGGGATCGTCATCATAAGCAGCCTAAAAACATTCTACTGCTAGGCTCCGGTTGATGAATAGCACATGGGACCACGGCACAATACCGGTTGGCGGGTTTAACAACTGCTGCCTGACGATACAACTGGGCCCAACGGCTAAACGTGCCTTTCGAAGCACGGAGAAGCTAGATATTTTTATTTAATTGTTCCCCTATCAGGTGAGCCGGCATTGCAAAAGTTGCTTAACTAGTAACGTTGCGATCCAAACTCTTTATACTTATTAGATAGATACCCTTTTTAGGGTTCCGTAGTCAACAGGAAACCCTTATAGTTTCGCCATGTCTGTCTGTCTGTCTGTCTGTCCGTCCCCAGCCTAGCTCGTAGCCTAGTGTCGTTGGATAGCAATTTCAAAAATATTGCGGGTTTGTGGAAGCAGTTTTTTGATTGAGGCATCCGTTTGTGAACTATTAAACTTTAAAGTGCAAAATTTTGTTAGAGTCAAGTGTCTCCTCCCCCTCTGCCAGCCAAATGGTTGTTTTTGGATACGTGAAAAACTCACGGTAGTTGTATATATGATGAAGTTAAAAGGAAAACTATCACAGCTAAGTAGACTTTACAAGTTTACGAGTAACAGTCGACCAACAATGTAGGTACCTACTTGGCGCAGTACAAATTCCTCATTGGGAACTACTTAAATAACGTTGTCGGGTGTGTGAAACCGGTAGTATCTACATTTAAGTATATGAGCCATCGTTATTTAAATGTTCATAAAAGCCCTCTTCTCAGAGTCCGCATTATTGAGATGGAACCCTATACTGCGCGTGGCCCGACACGCACTTGTCCGGTTTTATTTAGTGGAATTCCCTACGGAACCGTCTCGACTGGGTTGTCGCTAGGCCCCAGGAGGTGTATGGGGTTGGGCGATAGTCTGCCCAACCCACTAAACCACTCGGTGTCAGTACCCGTTTTTTTCGATTGCGGAACCCCGAGCACTCGTTAAGGTCTTTCGCGGTCCGCGCGGCCTACTTACTTACCTGCAATTCGGTTGTTTTTTCCCGGTATTCCAACATTCCGACATTACAACGATAACATTAGTTTCATTGGTACCGTTATTTTTCGGTAGTTCCTGTTTCAAATAGCGAAGACCGCCGCATGCGCCGTTTGCTGCATGGAAAGTAGGTAACTAGCTTCAATTTTTTTTCCGAGAATGCACCGCGTTTTTTTGCCCGGGCCGGTTTGCTCGAGCGGTAGTTTTGAACGTCTCTTAATGTAGCTTTCATGTAAACGCTCGCTTGCCGTTTGCCCGTCCATCAAACAAAATTAATAACTCCTTGATCAGGGTGTCTAGTGTGAGTTTTGTTAACTATCCTTATTCATTCGATTACGTTAACGAAAACGAAAATTTGTATGGCATAATTTTAACCTTTCTCGTATGTCGCCAGGAGGCGCTGCTTCAATGCTATACTAGGTAATGTTCGTTTTCGTTAACGTGATCGAATGGCAAACTCGAGGCACCCCGTAAGTCCCAAAAGGCTAACCAGTGTTCGGCAAGAACCCAGTGATTGATTTTTTTTCTTACATCATCATCATCATCATCATCATCATCATCATCATCATCATCATCATCATCATCATCATCATCATCATCTTAGACAAAAGATGTCCACTGCTGGACAAAGGCCTCCCCCAAAGATGTCCACAACGACCGGTTTTGTGCTGCTCGCATCCAGCGGCTTCCCTTTATTTCTTTTTTTTCTTCCTTTTTCCTTAAATAACTAAAAATAGGGGTCAATTACTGTTTTTAGTCTTTAGAAACCATCAAATTGAATAAAGACCACATACTTCCTATAGCTGCCATCTCGTAATATTTCAATGAAAATCTTTTTTATTTTTTGGCGACGAAAACTGTGTCGTACACTGGCGCCACTGCGTTACTCTAAAAACCAGTCTTGTTAATGTTTTTTTGGTTTTAACTCCGTCTGCGTCATTGCAGTCATTTATTAAACCAACATTGATGTTCAATGCCAATGTCTTAGTTTAACATTGAGGTACATTACATAAAACAGGTTTCTGGGTGCGAGTTTCATTCGCCATTCGATCACGTTAACGAAAACGATAATTTGTATGGCAAATGACTCTTCTCGTAAGCCGCCAGGAGGCGTTGCTTCAAAGCCATACTAATTTTCGTTTTCGTAAACATAATCGAATGCATACGTATAGTTAACAAAATTCACACTAGGCACGTTAGCGTCGATACACACTCCTCACTCTAAACAACGTTTAAACAAAGCCTATAGTGTTCTAAATTAAGCCTAAAATGTAATATTTTATCTAACATATTTTGAGTGTAGGTAATTGAAGAACAAATAACAATTCTCAAAATATTAGTATTTTTATTCCGCTAAGTTAGCAAACAAGGATATGATTAGCTAGTGAAAAGTTAGCTACACTTTTGATAAAATAATGTATCTATATACATTCCTACTTTTTGTTAGGTAGTACTAAGGAATGCATCATGACTAGAATGTATTTAGCTGTTGTAGGTGGACATCAAATAGTTTATAGCAAAATAAAAATAAACCTCGGTTAACCCAGAGGGGACTACAGGATGACACATAAACTAGTAGACATAAGCTAGTTAATTTTATAACAAAAAAATATCTGGGTTAAACCAGGTTTATTTTCTGAACTGATATCGTTTTTCCTGCCTCTATTAACATAATTGACAGAACACTATTTTTAAACCAAGTTGTAACAGCTTGCGTTGTGGAAAAATACGTTGGATGTAAATAATTTTTTTTAATGGCTGCTGCTGCTTAGAATCTGGCTCATGACTCCTTTTAATTAATGCAATGATCATAATTGCATACTACAATTAAGTACTTCAGGTGACTCGTTGATAGACTTATTGATGACTGATTCTTGTTTATTGTATTTATTACAGTATCATAGTGTATCTTCCAGTTCAAGCGTGAGATAATGATCCAATTCCCTTTTTTTAATATCAGAACTTTGTTCATTGTTAGTTTGTGAAGAGAAATAAATTTATTTAAATAATTATTCAGATATTTAGAAATTCTTCAAAAATGTCATGGTAGCTTTTATCTTACTTAGTTTCATGACGTTTTTTCAAATAATAATAAAATAAGATTAGAAAACTCTGATTTACCAATTATTACGGACATAGTAACTTGCTACTTATTTTAATTAGCCCAACTACTTATCGTATTATAACAATTTCATATCGACTCCTTAGGGATTATAACGATAAAAGACTAATTACAGTTTATTTGGCGTCATTAGATAATTACTTTATGTACCGAAAGATACGTTAAATTGATTGATCATTTTTTATATTAATAATTATGATAATAATAATAGTAATATCAGTTTATGAAGGACGGGACGGTTGACATAATAATATGTCGGGCATGCCACCGTCCGGGTGAGTCTATCAGACATATTATTTCTGGCTGTTTTCGTCTGGCTAACGGCGAGTACTTACATAGGCATAACCAAGTGGCCAAGATTACCCACCAGCAACTTGATTTGAAATACAAACTTGTGGATTCTGAGGTACCGTTCGACAAGTATGTGCCTGACCCAGTTCTCGAAAATGACCATGTCAAGTTGTAGTGGGATCGATCTATCATCACCGACAGGACTATTGTAGCCTATAAGCCTGACATTGTGTTGATGGATCGATTAGCGCGCCGCACGATGATTGTCGATATCACCATTCCTCATGACGAGAACCTCGTGAAAGCTGAGAACGAGAAACAAATCAAATATCTCGACTTAGCACACGAGGTTCTCGACATGTGGAATGTGGATTCGGCTGTCATCGTACCGATTGTTGTTACGGCCAACGGCCTGATGGCCAAGAGCCTCGTTCAACATCTAATGAGGCTCTCGTTAGGCGGCTGGATCAAGGGCCTGATTCAGAAGGCAGTTCTCCTCGATACGGTACGCATTGTGAGGAGGTTCCTGTCTCTAAAGCCCTAACCACCGGTAGCTTGCCGGCGGACCCCTATTTTTTATATTTTTAAATGTTTTATTTATTTTGTTTTTAGAAAATATTTAAAAATGTAAAATATGAGAAAAAATAAATAACGAGATAGTAATATCAATTAGAATTTGATATTCTATTTCTTAATATTTTGATAATTGTAATTTTTGTGTTGTGAAATGTGAAACTAATAACAGTATGACCAACAAATTATAATTCAAAATTTCCAACCATACCAATCCAACCAACCAACATAACTAATATTATTAAATAGTTTACATTTTAGGAGAATAAAAATTATTTTCGTAGCTTTTTGCGCGTTCATGTTTTGCAAGTTAGACAACATTTGCAACGCCAGGTCACCGGATAGGTTATCAAATTGACATATATCGAGCTCATGGTTCCGAAGGCACGTTGGGTCGCAGAGCCCAGTAGTGGACGTTTTTAGGCTTATTATGATGAAGAATACTCCTAATTCTGCGCCACAACTAAAAACGAAACGCTAATAAAAACATGGCCTTGGTTTACGTGTCTTATGTTGTCATTAACGCCGTAGCTCGTTATTTATTACCATTAACTATACTATATTATAATAAAAGACATCACTGAAAATGTTGTCCGCCTCTGTGGTCTAATGGTGTGGTCTGTCTCAGACGCAGTGGTCCCGGGTTCGATTCCCAGCAGGGTATATGCTGTACATGTTTGTGTAGGTACTCGGTTTGGTTGGTGGTAGGACTTGTTTGTCCGCCTGACTAGCTACCACCATCTTATCAAAATACGTCGCCATAACATCAATGTTTGTGGCATTTTTGTGTTCCGGCAGCTAGAGATAAGATAGCCAGTGCCTCATTAGTTGAGGTTTCCGGGTGTAGTGCGCTTTCACAATTGGCCTTATCATCACTCAACATCAGGTGAGATGAAGGCACACTGTGCTTGCTTACCCGTAACATATAAAAAAATGTATCATAAGCCAATACACGTCCCACTAAGGACACAGGCCTTCCCACATGAACAATGACAGACGGGGAAATAGATATATCAACCCACCCAGCTGGCCCAAACGTGTTTATCGAACTATATTTACTATCTAGGGAATGCAGTCTTGCACCAAAATCACGATCTCGGTATTTGCAAGAAAACTCAATCTTGCGCGATCTCGCAATGGATCTTTTTTTTTTTTCAAATAATGCTGTTTTGGTATAGGTTGACGGAAAATTAAGGATATTAAAAGTAGTACTATTGAGAAAATATTACGAACACAAACGGCTACATATTAATACTGGCATAATCATACTTAATTTCTGTAAATTAAGAACAAGAACATTAAGAGGAACAAAACTTATTATTTCAATTAAGTAATAAGTACTCATGGCACGGAGTTTTGAAAGAAACTTCTCAAGAAGCATAGAGTGTCAGTAGTGCCATCAGATAATCTGCTTCTTTTGTGTGACACTAAGTAGTCTGCCGAAGAAAATGCCGTTTCCAATTCTACGCTTGTATGCACTATTTGCTTGTAGGAATTAATTCATGTTGCACATTTAAATAAACAAAAAATCATTCGAATCATTCATTCTATATTTTTATTCGAATGAATTGATTCGGTCAAAAATCATTTGACAATCGAGTTATCATTCAAATGATTAATTTTCATTCGAATGACGAATGATCTGTCGAATACGACGTATTGAATCATTCGAACAATTCGATTTATTGGAAAAATCGCCCATCGCTACCCGCAACCCCGGCAACCGTCACAGCGCTTAGGATCGCGGGATTGGCCCACTAGCACTAACTACTAGCCGCTAGTCAGCGGAAGTGAGCGGCAGGACACGCGCCGATTAGGACGTGTTGTGAGTTGTCGCTTGATCTCGCAAATCTTGCAAGGCAAGATTAATCTTGCAAATCGCTGCGAGATCTCTCTCGAGGTATACCGAGATTGCATTTCCTATTACTATCGGCCGCCCAGTGATCGAAACTCGAACCCAATTCACGAAATATATAGTGCCTTACAAATAAACAAAGAATAAGGTCCGAATAGTTATTCCGTGTTTTGTCTCTTTTTTATGACGTTTACATAACAGGAACAAAACACGGAATAACTATTCGGACCTTATTCTTTGTTTATTTGTAAGGGGGTTAAATTTTAAGTTTCGTACTTCCATTTATGTTTTTGTAAATTAGTTTAAATCTTTTTATTATTTTAATTTTCGCAATCCGGTCGCGGTAGCTCAGCGGTGAGACATTGGACCGGAAATCCAAGGGTTCGATTCCGCTCGAGCTTCCTGAGACTAATTGATTTTTTCTAGTAAAAAATTTACCTTATAAAGTTATAAATTACAAATCCCCTTTTTTATGTTGCATATCCGTTATGGGTATACTGTTGTTTCTAATGTTTTTTATACATTATCATCTGTGCAATTTGTACACAGTATTGGCAATAAATGATATTTATATTTCTATTACTTCACACACATCTTAGTTTATAGGTACACATATAACGTAGTTGCGTTTTCTTTCCATTTGAGCAATTCTGTATGTTCCACTTGTTCAGTTTACGGTAAGCTGATCGCACAGTTAGGGAGTGAGTGCACACAATAATGGATTCTGTGGGAACTGCGTAGGGTATATTATTATATCAACTTGAAATGCAAGTCGGAAAAGAGCGAGCAAATCAATTGCAGGCTAATCTCATGTCAAATTAAAAAAATCTACTACACAAGAAGATTGCTATGCGCTATGTTATGTATGTATGAATAATAATAATAATATAATAATAAATAAATTTGTTTATTTCCATTAACAATTTTCAACGTTACAAACAATGGGTTGGAGCTTTTCTTTAAGCTTTAAGGCCTGTTTTGAGAAGCCCCGCTCCTCTTTAATGATTTTACATACGTGCAAATTACTAAACAGTCACACAAGAGTAGCAAAAATAATACAAAATATAAAATAAAATATACAAACCAAGACTCATAATATGTGTGTGTTTGTGTGTGTGTGTGTGTGTTTGTTTTAAGTACCATACGAGGACGTAGGCCTGAATACACAAGGCACATCCGAGGACGTTTTCAATCCGAGGACTTTTTTGTGAGTCCTCGGTTTGACTTGATTACTGCATCGTACTCTACGTGCGATTTTGAACCTTTCTATATACTTAATAAAGAAAAGTCAACAAATCCTCGGATTGGTCTTGGAAATTTCTGTACACACCCCGACAGAGTGTGAACACCAGGCGGCGCCACTATCGATTTATACACACTTGCTATACACATGAGTCATGTATGTTGTACTGTCTGAGGACTAATGTGTAAATTTTACACTCAAGACCTCGGATTAGTATCAGTATCTGACAAAGTGTATTTAGGTCCTCATATGGATAGATTTTCACGTCGTTATCAAAGAGTGTTGTTTTTCCGTCCTCGTTTTGTAAGAACAAGGAATGTAAGCAAAGTAAGTATTTTTTAAATAGATGATCATTACTTTTAATGCAACCTTCGTTATCAAAGACCTCCCTATTCGAGTGGCTCGCACGCCGTTCTCTGATGTCACCATCTCCGAGGTCATCATATAGAAAAACGAACTTTTTCTATATTGTCCCGGATCTAGGTTGTTGTGGTACCGTCGTTGTTCCTCATTTTCATAACACAATTTAGGAGGTTATCAATTCGGTTGTACCTATATGTTTTTTTTATGTGTTTGTTCGCGCATATCTCCGTCATTTATGCACCGATTTGGATGATTTTTTTTTTGATCGATAGCTATTTTTCCCGAGATGGTTCCATTTTTACAAGCTTTTATTTAGTTTCATTCACCTGTCCCGGTGTCTGTAATCAAATCTGCAAGTTAAATATGATCCACTTCCCGGTTACCGATTGAGCTAAAATTTTGCATGCATGTGTAAATCGGATGACAATGCAAAATTATTAATACATGAAGCTGATCTGATGATGAAACCGGAAGGTGGCCATAGGAACTTGGTTGTTAAATGACACAACCCCATCGAGTTTGGATTCGTTTGATCCGTCTTGACGAGAACTTTGGTGCTAAATGGTAACTAGGGTCTGATGATGGAGCTGGAAGATGGCCATAGGAACTCGGTAATTAAACGACACAACCCCATCGAGTTTGGGCTCGTATGGTTCGTCTTGACGAATACTTTGGTGATAGATGGTAACCAGGGTCTGATGATGGAGCTAGAAGATGGCCATAGGAACTCGGTAATTAAACGACACAACCCCATCGAGTTTGGGCTCGTATGATTCGTCTTGACGAGTATTTTGGTGCAAGATGGTAACCAGGGTTTGATGATGGAACCGAAAGGTAGCCATAAGAACTCGGTAGTTAAACGACACAACCCATCGAGTTTGGACTCGTTTGATCCGTCTTGACGAATACTTTGGTGCTAGATGGTAACCAGGGTATGATGATGGAGCTGGAAGATGGCCAAAGGAACTCGGTAATTAAACGACACAACCCCATCGAGTTTGGGCTCGTATAGTTCGTCTTGACGAGTACTTTGGTGCTAGATTATAACCAGGGTCTGATGATGGAGCTAGAAGATGGACACAGAAACTCGGTAATTAAACGACACAACCCCATCGAGTTTGGGCTCGTATGGTTCATCTTGACGAGTACTTTGGTGCTAGATTGTAACCAGGGTCTGATGATGGAGCTAGAAGATGGACACAGGATCTCGGTAATTAAACGACACAACCCCATCGAGTTTGGGCTCGTATGATTCGTCTTGACGAGTACTTTGGTGCTAGATGGTAACTAGGGTATGATGATGGAGCTGGAAGATGACCATAGGAACTCGGGAAAATAAGTTTGTTCGTTTGTTCGTTCCGTTTGTTATGAATGTGGATTCTGTCTTTGTTAAATGCTCCTTTGCTCCTTTCAGAGTAAAAATCTCCGGTCCTCAAATAATCATCTCCATTTCTGTCCCTCTCATACATATGGTTTTGTTCATTCTTTTTTTCAATCCATTCTCCTGTAGAACGCGCTGCCTCTCGAAATCAGGATGGCTACATAAAGAAAGTACGCGAGCTCTTGTTTGATATAATCATGGCAGAATCATCTTAATAACGTCCTATTAGAACTACTTATGTATTTTATGTATGTGTATTTATTGTAGTTTACGTATTTACAATACACATAATTATATGTTTATGTATATACAATATTTATGCATGTGTTATATACTTACATTTAAATCATTTATAATATATCTTATTGAGTAAAATGTTATCTTTGCACCACCCTAAGGTTGTCTGGTAGAGAATGCCAGGCATTAAGTCCGCCATGTAATATTTGCTGTTGCTTTATATGTTGCAAAAGTTTAAATTAATAAAAATAAATAAATTTGATGGATTAGATGGATGACCCAATGCTTAGGTGAGCACGTGCCGAGGGCTGAATGGTATGAGGGTGTATAAACATGTCATATTGCTAACGTTGTGCCTCAGGGTACCAGGTGGAACCCTGTTGTACTGAAGCCCTTATACCCCTACAAAGGACCTCTGGGGATGGACCGTTTTTGTCCTATACTCGAGGGAATAACATGAACAAAAAAGAAACTACTACACAAAGAAAGAGACGTTTAGAGAAGGCGAAATTGAAGCGACAGGAAATGATTGCTATGAAAGCGATATCCACAAGCGACATTGCTTCTTAGAAAAAAATAGTTTAGCACTAGCTATTCATAGAGAAAATGAAAATATTAAAAAAGTAAAAATAAAATTTAAAAAAAAACATTTTTAAAAACAAGCGTTTTAATATGCAATACGAAATAAACTAGCTGGTTAGGTACCCATCAATAAACAAACATCTCAGACTTCGGAGATATCCTATGGATCTCCTGAATGACGAACAGTACACATATTGTGATTAGTTAATGTATTGAATACAAATGAAAGTAGTTGGTTAGGTACCTATCAGTAGACAAAAGATCGTGAACTACAGAGATACTCTATGGAACTCCTCAATAAAGAACAGTACACATATTATGATTAGTTATTGTATTGAATACGAAGAATAGTAGTTGGTTAGGAACCAATCAGTGGACAAAGGGTCGTGGAAATACGAAATAAATACTGAAATACCTCATAGAACTCCTCAGTGACAAACAGTACAAATATTTTGATTGGTTATTGTGTTGAATACGAAGAATAGTAACTGGTTAGGTACCTATCAGTGGACGAAGAGTCGTGGATTACTGAGATACCACATAGAACTCTTTACCTATCAACAGTACACATATTGTGGTTAGTTATTGTATTGAATACAAAAGAAAATAGCTGGTTAGGTACTTATCAGTAGACAAAAGATTGTGAACTACAGAGATATTCTATCGAAATCCCTTAATAAAGAACAGTACACATATTATGATTAGTTATTGTATTGAATACAAAAAATAATAGTTGGTTGGGTACCAATCAGTGGACAAAGGGTCATGGATTACTGAAATACCCCATAGAACTCCTCAGTGACAAACAGTACAAACATTGTGATTGGTTATTGTGTTGAATAAGAAGAATAGTAACTGGTTAGGTACCTGGCAGTGGACAAAAGGTCGTGGACTACTGAGATACCACATAGAACTCCTCAGTGACAAACAGTACACATATTGTGATTGGTTATTGTGTTGAATACGAATAAAAGTAGCTGGTTAGGGATCTATTAATGGACAAAAGATCTAGCCGTAGTCAACTAACAATCTCTTCGAAGACACTGACACCCCATGTAAGTTCGCATTGTAGAAGAAACAAAAATATGTGATCAAACATTATCATAACAAAAACAAAAATGTATAAGTAATTGAAAAAAAAAACGTGTTGAAAAAATACACGAGCGGGATTCAAATCCGCTCCATGACATGACGAGTCAGGTGCACTACCAACTACGCTATCGTGGCTCAATCCAACTCGCCGAAATTAATCAACACTATCTACTTTTACTTTATAAGCCAAAGTAGTCGTCGTCAACTACGTCATCAACATCCGATCTTAATATTTTTACAAATATTGAAAGATCAGTTAAGAAGCTAAGGCAAGCTATATTTATGATAATTTACATATTATTTTACTCATATTTGCGAAATATTGTTGTGATTGAGCCACGATAGCATAGTTGGCAGTGCACCTGACCGGGCATGGGTGCGGGTTCGAATCCCGCTCGTGGATTGTTTTCAACACTTCGTATTTTTCAAATTCTAATTTGTTCGCTCGTTGCTTATTGCGTAAAATTATATGTAAAGAATCATAAATATAGCTTGCCCAATTCTTAACTGATAACACGCATTCTATACCAGGTACAGACATGTACCTGGGCGCTTCTCCCCACCACCACGACCCGGTCAACCCGAGCCGAGGTCCGAGCCTTTAGAGGTGCCCTCGGGTTGATCCCCCCGATCCGATCCGAACCCCTCGAAGAATCTAGTAGGGCACGGGGACACGCACTAGTGCGTGATGCCTCTAGAAAACCTCAGAAGGTGATAAGTTTCACATGGCTTGAGGAACCCTTTACGTTTCTCGTCGCCCCCGAGAAAAAGCCAGGTGAAGCTGAAAATGCCATCGGCAAACTCTCCAAAAAAAACATACCCTAAATATATATTTTTTTAAATCTTAGAATTTTTGTTTGTCCGTCTGTCTATTTGTTTGTTAGGTACTCTATCACACACAAACCGCTCAAAAGATTTTGATTAAATTTTCTTTGTTAGAAAGCAGAATTATCTAAAAAAGTACGGTGTTACATCTAAATCAGTTGGGTCAGATCATAGACACAGCTTGACTTCTCTGTGGTACACCACCACCATTCATAGTGGTGTATACGAACTTCTTATGGTAAAAAAAATATTTAATATCCTTTATAATCATTTTTATAGCTCTTACGAACGGAGTCACGGGCAAATTTTAATTATCCATAACTAACTTTTTTCTAGAAGTAGCCGTTGCTTAGAGTCACTACTAACTAACTACCTTTACCTTTAGGTTTACCAGAACTTCTAACTGCCGGAACACAACAATGTTGATAACATGGTTGTTATGGCGACATATTTAGATAAGATGGTGGTAGCTAGCCAGGCGGAATTAGAACAAGCCCTACCACCGACCAAACCGAGCACAATCTGTACCCCCGCTGGGAATCGAACCAGGGACCTCTGGGTTTGAGTTCTTACCACTAGACCACAGGTGCGGTAAAATTTCTTAAATATGTTAATATTTTTTATGACAATTCTACCACCAGTTTTACCGCCTCTGTGGTCTAGTGATAAGACCACCGGTCTCAGACCCAGCAGTCTTGGTTTGATTCCCAGCGGGGGTTCAATTTATCGCGGTGGCGCATTCTTAATTTAATACCATAAATATAAATAGGATAATTTATAATAAAGCTTCCACGTAATATTTAAAAAAAATTACGATCACTGAAGTCAGAGATTGTGCATTTCGCCTCTTTAACACAATCAAATATTTTGGAAAATAGCAGTTCACATATACCCCAACGCGAGTTATTGTAAACTTCGCCGCGCCAAATCTTTACAATTACAAGTCCTGACTAGGTATGACTAATCCCTACTTCCATAAATAGATCAGAGAAAATAAATCTAAGCTTTTTACTATTAAATGTTACATTGTTATTACAATGTTAACTAAACCTTTAAGATTTAAATGTATTATAATATTTTTAATATAAAATCATATATTACGTAAGTGAAATAGGAATCATAATAAATTATCACAAGAAGTTACCCGTAGACTGCTGTAATACGTCCGCACCGTATTGGAGTCTTGTGTGCAATCTGCGGCTACTGCAATGCGTGCGACTCTAGTCACTAGCATCGCTAGGTTTCTTTGATAAACAAACGCCTACACTTCCACGCAACAAATTATTCGCGATTGGTCATTTTGTCAGCCAATAGTGAAAATACTGTGTTGGAGCATTAAAAAATAAATGTTCTCAGATGGTACTTCAAACATGTTATTTTTACACATTAGTGGTCCTCGTATTGTATACGCGGGACTCGGGAAAACGTCCTCACATAGTTTGTGTAAAGTTTAACACAAGGTCCTCGCATTGTACTGGGCTCAAGAAAAAGTGTGTGAAAGCGAGTCCTCGGATTGTCATGTCTAGTCCGGCCATTGGGTCCTCGAAAGGTTAACACAAACGTCCTCGGAAAGATGTCTCCACAAGCGTTGGCAGTGTATTTTAAGTCCCCGCATTGGTCAACGAAAGTTAATAAACAAAATGCTGCGATAACGCTACAAGAATAGACCTGTCAATTAGCAATGTATGTTCTGTTTCTTTCCATCGTATTAAAATAGCAATACAACGTCATTAACATAGTTTTTGAGAGAGTCCTCGGATGGGTGATATAAAACCATAGTCCTCGAAAGGCCGTCTGTACAAACAGGGGTGTGTGTGTGTGTGTAAGGGTGTGTGTGTGTGTGCGCGCTTGTGACGTTAGTTGTGACATTGAATGAATGAAGTAGCTTAGGATTTTTTGTACTATGTATTTATTTTTTAAGTTTAGTTTATTTATTTATTAACCTACCAATTAAAGACGGTACACAGCGTTGAAGTTGTAACGAGCAACAAGATTTACAAAACTTATAGATTACATATATAAATTACTAGCGGCCCGCCCAGAGTGTACTTTTATTTTTATTTTATTTTTTAACTAGCGACCCGCCCCCGGCTTCGCACGGTTGCAATGCTGATATTATCAGTGTTGCTCTACTATATGCATGTAATATACATATAAACCTTCCTCTTGAATCACTCTATCTATTAAAAAAAACCGCATCAAAATCCGTTGCGTAGTTTTAAAGATCTAAGCACACAAAGGGACATAGGGACAGAAAAAGCGACTTTGTTTTATACTATGTAGTGATATAGCCTATATATAGCCTTCCTCAATGAATGGTCTGTTCAACACAAAAACAATTTTTCAATTAGAACCAGTAGTTCCTGATATTAGCGTGTTCAACCAAACAAACAAACTCTTCAGCTTTATAATATTAGTATGATTGCACAAACACACATGCCTATAGCCTTCCTCAATAAATGGACTATTCAACTAAAAATATTTTTTCAATTCGAACCAGTAGTTCCTGAGATTAGCGTGCTCAAACAAACAAACTCTTCAGCTTTATAATATTAGTATGATTGCATAAACACACATGCCTATCTATATGCATATACAGACACAGCATACATACAAATACACACATGCATACTTAAACACAAATACAATTTAAAATCTTACAAGCTATTGCGATGATTTATTGAGCAATTTAAATTTACGACGCAAATTGTTAAAAATATCAAACTTTAGCATCTTTTAGCATACATACATAGTTAGATATTATAACATCTAGGTAGCATGGTGACCACGATTAGTTTTGACGAACGGACAGACAGTGGAATTATTTTTACCTACGACTTGCGAGGAATATTATAAGAAATCGAGTTTGTAGCAATATTTATATTAATTTAATTTGTGTATTGTTTGTTGTCATATGATCTCAGACCCGTCGTCGTAGTACTTCCTGGTATCGATTCGTTCATTTTTACCATAGTAGAATGAAACAAGTAGGCCGACTCGGCCCCCGAGCAAGCGATAATCACCTAAACTTGTAGGGCTGTCGCTTTTAATTAGAATGAGGTAGGTATCTACATATAAAATAAGAACATACTTAGAAATATGAATTCATGGATTCCAGAGAACCCCCGACCTACCTAAACGTAGTTTGTTAACTGTACAACACAACAACTTACAATACGTAAGTAGGTACGGTCAACAGCACATCACGGTAAACACTTGCAGTTCGATATTAGTACTTATGCCCACAACATAAGAGCGGTACAAAGTCCAAAGTGTTTAGTCTGACTGTACCTAATTAGTCCCTTGTTTTCACGGTAGGGTGTACCGTGTAATCTAATAAATTAAACTTACAAATCCTTAGGTACATGTATTTACCTCTCTAATCCACGAAATCTGAAGCAGAACTTAACTCTTTCGGTACCTAGTAAATAACTAACACAAAATAATGTAATTAGGTTAGGCAGGAGGTACTCACCGTTCTTGTTCGGTAGGTAAGGTAAAGAAGGACAATTCTGGATTTGACAAGCTGTTATTTAGACATCCGTAAACACTGCAATATCTCCTGAATTTTTTTGTAGCCATCGTTGACTTACGTTTCACAAATTATATATAACCTACGAGCGGCAGCGGCGCGGCGGGCGCAGCGACGAAACAAGCAGGCGCGCGCGGCATTACGTGGCTCAGTCGCGACTGGCGCAGCATTATTAGCAATAAACTTTGTCAGTGTGTGCGTGCGACGATGCGTACGGACGGGTTGGCTCGGCTGCGCTCACATACAAGCCGCGCTCGGTGCGTATGTATGAAGATGGCCTACTTGTTTCATTCTACTATGTTTTTACTCTGTTGAATTGGTGGATAGCTCGTTTTACGTCAATCTGGCTAGCTATCATCATCTTATCTGTGCCATTATAACAATTTAACTGGCATTATTAGAACAAATAATATGTGATAGGTATCTATTATTTCCACAAAACATCAGAAAGAAGATAGAAGTATAATGCATACAATTTAGTACGGGAACCAGAGTCGCCTCTCGTACACAAATACGCGTATATTGACATTGTCACCACTTATAACGCTGATATGCGATTCGTCGCGCACTACAATAGGAAAACTTTTAAAAAAAGAACTAAGTAAAAATCTACACATTGAAATATAGGCTTTATTACATAACTATAAGGATTAGGTTACTTTACACGTCAATATTTAGCCGTTACTTGTGAAATATTTGCACAATGTTGCCAGAAAAATAAGAAATTGTGCATCAATGGAACGGTATTTTTTTTTAAACATTAGGTTTCATAAAAGTTAGCTATTTGCTTAAAAAATTGTATAAAAAATGTAAATTTACCTATAAATGTGAAAACGAAATTAATGAATAAAAAATTACAAAATCGGTTTCAAATTCTTTAATTATTTCAATAATGAAATAATTGTGACTAAAGTGCGTTTCAAAAAACATCCTCCTTTTTCCTCCTATTGTACCAACATACCGGCAAAGGAACTCTTCAGTGAAACGCACTTTACATGTTTTTTCTACAAATAGATCGATTTTTTATGTAAGTAATTGACATTTACCACTATTTTTCTATGTATTTGACACTGAAAATCCCAAAGTACAGATATACTTATTCAAACTTATTATTGCAAAAAAATTAAACTGTACAAACTGAGTTTAAAAGATCAAGAATTTTTAATTTTTTTCAATTTTTGTTTAGTATGCAAAGTAATCCCATTTTAAATGGGTCTGTAATTAAATAGATATATATTGCAAAAGTAATAATTATATCTGACATAGTTAAAAATAAGCGTATGTGGCGAAATAACAGTTTTTCAAGGGTGGGTAAGGAATTAAAAAAATAATAGCAACATTCAAATTGTGGAAAGTTAGTGATGTGATATATTATCGATAATGTTAATTGTATTGAAAGGGTGCGCTGACAAGCAATTATTCTTCTGTAATAGCAGATACTTAAGGTCCTCCAGAAGCTATTCAATTCTGTTATCCTTGAGGGCAGAACGTCAAAGGCATGGGGCAGAGGCGATGTGATGTTGTTTTTCAAGAAGGGTGATACGACTCTCCTGAAAAACTATAGACCCATCTCGCTCATGAGCCACATCTACAAGCTGTTTTCGAGAGTCATTACGAATCGTCTCGCGCGCAGGTTCGACGACTCCCAACCTCCCGAACAAGCCGGGTTCCGAAAAGGCTACAGTACCACAGACCACATCCATACGCTGCGTCAAGTTATACAGAAGACCGAAGAGTATATGTAACTTGCCACTTTGCTTGGCGTTCGTGGACTATGAGAGAGCCTTCGATTCGATCAAAACCTGGGCAGTGCTGCAGTCTCTCCAGAGGTGTCAAATAGACTACAGGTACATCGAAGTGCTGAGGTACTTATACCAAAACGCCACTATGTCGGTCCAATTACAGAAACAAAGCTCTAATCGTATCCAACTACAGCGAGGTGTGAGACAGGGACACGTTATTTCTCCGAAATTGTTCACAGCTGCGTTGGAGGATATTTTCAAGCTTCTAGACTGGAAAGGATACGGCATCAACATTAATGGCGAGTATCTTACAAACCTTCGGTTTGCCGATGATGTAGTTCTTATAGCTGAGACTGGAAGACCTGAACACAATGCTCGAAGATCTCAGTAATGCTTCTCAAAGAGTGGGTCTTAAGATGAACATTGACAAGACGAAAATCATGTCCAATGCCCATGTTGCACCCGCTCCAGTTAATGTTGGGAACGTTACACTCGATGTTGTTGACCATTACGTTTACCTGGGAAAGACGGTCCAGTTAGGTAAGTTCAACTTCGAGAAATAGATCTCTCGACGAATCCAGCTCGGATGGGCTGCATTCGGGAACCTACGTGATGTATTCGCTTCCAAAATTCCTCAATGTCTCAAGACAAAAGTCGTTGATCAGTGTGTGTGATTACATACGTGAGTGAGACGTGGTCCTTTACTATAGGTCTCATAAGAAGGCTCAAGGTCGCCCAGCGAGCAATGGAGAGAGCGATGCTCGGTATTTCCCTGCGCGATAGAATCAGAAATGATGAAATCCGCAAGAGAACTAACACGACTAACATCGCTCGGAGGATTGCTCAGCTGAAGTGGCAGTGGGCGGGACACATAGCGCGGAGAACCGATAGCCGTTGGGGCGGAAAGGTTCTCGATTGGCGACCACGCACCAGAAGACGTTCCGTGGGCAGGCCTCCCACAAGGTGGACCGACGATCTGGTCAAGGTCGCGGGAAGCCGCCGGATGCGGGCAGCGCAGGACCGATCGGTGTGGCGATCCTTGGGGGAGGCCTATGCCCAGCAGTGGGCGTCATGTGGCTGACGATGATGATGATGAATAGCAGATTAATACAATAATCATCTGAGAAATGTATTGAACAGATCTTGCTTAATTTGTTGGGAACCCAATCCATCCACCCCGTCACGTCGATTCATTTTAATTTTGTATTAATTTCTGAGGGAAAACTAAAAAGTTATTACAGATAAGTATCTCTCTTATCATGTCTACAAACAATACTATTACCAGAAACCTGACTATCGATAAATGTTGGTACGATAACCCTGCACTGCACTATTTTTGCACAATTGCACAAAACAATGTACATTGCTTTCTGGAAACGACGTAATTTACATCAACTATGTTTTTAACAAGCAATGTATATTTTTATTGACATTGTTGATTTTTTTTACTTTTTACTAATTAACCAGTAAATACGAACTTACCGATGAAAAGAAATGTTTTCATGTGTAACATTTGATGTTTTACTTTGCATCCTGCAGGTCAAAATAGCACAAGAAGGCATATTTATGTAAATATTCCGCAAAATCACAGCTCGATAGTTTGCGAACGACTGAGAAGGTTCAAATCGTAAAACGGACTGGATATGAGTGTTCGCTCATATGAGTGGCGCGCGGGTTCCGCCCACTTACGACTTCTAACCTCTTTCTGTGTTCTGTGATTATTTCATAGTATTAAGTTCCAAAAAGAACCACGCAATAGTTCCCACCACTCGGATGTATGAATACATAGACAATTGATCATAACAACTAAATTGTGCCCATTTCGTTTTCAGAGAAGCCCGGTTTGTTCGACCTTAAGGGCAAGGCCAAGTTCGAGGCGTGGAGCGGCAAGAAGGGCGTGTCCAAGGAGGACGCGCAGAAGGCCTACATCGCCAAGGTCGACAGCCTGATCGCCTCCATCGGACTTCAGTAAACACTCATTCCGCCGCCAGCGCAGCAGACAACACAAACTCAAACCAACCTACAAACGGTTGGCGCTCAACGCCATCTATCGGAACTACTCCGCAGTTATTGTTGTCGGTTATGTTGGTCAACGTTTTCAATGAGAGAGTCGTGGATTTTAGCTAAATCTTTTTACACCGCAACATCACAATCAAGTTGGCCTTATACTGGCGACGGCTGAACGGTCCGTCGCCGACCGTCCGTCTCATTGGAAATCTAGTAATTTTAATGTTCGATGTAAGCAACGATTAAGTTATTGTTAGTTGTAATTATGAACATCACAATAATGTAAGAGAAACTTTTTTATTGAACGTATTTATCAATCAGAGTTGGTGCTCAGGAAATTGTTTTTTAAATTTTCATTTTTTTGTTACGAATATTTGTATTCTATAAAGTATATTGTTTAAATCATGATAATTACGTTGTTTTTTTCCAATGGATTGTATGTATGTATGTATGTATGTATGTATGTATGTATGTATGTATACATGTATGTATGTATGTTTGCAACGAATAAACTCAAAAATTACTGGATCGCTTTAAAAAAATATTTCACCATTAGAATGCTACATTAGCGCTGAGTAACATAGGCTATATTTAAAAAAATATATAATATAAAATACTATAACGACAATTTAATTTTCCAATACAAAATTATTTGTCTGTTTTGAAATCATTGATATACAGGGTGGAAAGATCGAATGCCACATGGATGGCAACTACCTTAAATATTGGAAATAGCACAATCTGTGTAAAGGAGACTTTCCTTTATTTTTAAAAACAATAATTTCTGCATTTATGGGTTATTGAAAAATCGCTTGTCTTAGGCGGGACTCGAACCAGTCAAATGCGACAAATATAACATGCCGTATTTTATGATGCAGATCGCAAGGGTTACTGATAAGGTTCATTTTTCTCGAAATAACAAACACAATCAAGATAACGGAAGGCCATGAAAACTAACAATTACCTTTTAATTTTGTTATCACCCGTCACGTGAAATGCACAGCAACTACTTTAAAATACGCATCATAAAATACGGCATGTTATTTTTACCACATGTGATCGGCTTGATTCTCGGTTAAGACAGACGATTTTTCGAAAATCCATAATTGAAGTATGTATTATTCTCTAAAATAAAAGTAAGTCGCCATTGCGTACAATTTGCTATTTCCAATAATTAAAGTAGTTGCGGTGCATTTCACGAGACGGATGAAAACAAAGTTGCTAGTTTTCAAGACCTTCCGTTATCTTGATTGTGTTTGTTGTTTAGAGAAAAATGAACCTTATCAGTAACCCTTTCGATCTGCATCATAAAATACGGCATGTTATTTTTGTCGCATTTGACTGGTTCGAGTCCCGCCTAAGACAAGCGATTTTTCAATAACCCATAAATGCAGAATTTATTGTTTTTAAAAATAAAGGAAAGTCTCCTTTACACAAAATGTGCTATTTCCAATATTTAAGGTAGTCGCCATCCATGTGGCATTCGATCTTTCCACCCTGTATATACGGTCACGTTTTATCAACTTCAAATATTTTGACAAAACATCTAATTATATCAGAGAAATAAGGCCCTAGCATTTAAAAAAAAATCAGGCTAGTTATTTTTTTTACTTTTCCTGACACAAAAATTGTAATATTTTAAAGAGCGGCCTCTCCGACGGCTTTTTTGAATGAAACTAGGGGCACGTGTAAGCGGTGAAGGCATTGCGGCCTCAGTTTCGGCTCCTTTGAATTGAAACTACAGAAAGTGCTTTATTTTTCTTTTTAATGGAAATGTCTTTTGGCGTTTTTCATGAAAACTAGCGTAGCGTAAACTTACGGACCCAAGTTACCACACCCCAGGACCTATTGACCTGTTGATTGGCGCCGACGTCCTAGGGCTCCTTGTTACTGGCGGTCCTGAGCCTTTGCAGCCAGATGATTTTGTTCCGATTCCGACCGTCTTCGGATATGTTGTTTTTGGGCCGGTGTCTTGTACGCCACCTTCTGTGGAACGTAATTTCGAGGTAGGGCTCACTCTCTCAGACTCTGCAGAGATTTTGGGAGATGGAGGAGCCGCCCACCCCTCGGATTGAAAATCCGGCCGACCAGGAGTGTGAGGTGTTCTACCAGAAAAATACAGGTCGTCTCGCTTCTGGTCGTTTGATGACGCGTCTGCCGTTCACGGCCCCGCGCCCTCCTCGGGCTTTCCAGGTCGTTGGCCGAGAAACGACTAATGACTAATGAAGAGGGACGGGAGCTTCCGCGCGAAGTATGTAGACTTTATGCGCGAGTATGAGCAGTTGGGACACAGTTGGTTTCCAAGTTGGATTTGCGCTCGGTGGAGCACTACTTTCTCCCGCACCATGCGGTGCTTAAGACACCCACCGGTAAGATCCGGGTGGTATTTGATGGGTCGGCGCCCACCAGTAATGGGGAGTCGTTGAATGATTGTCTACCCTCAGGTCCAAAGCTGCACAAGGACATCTCCGATATCCTTACCCAGTTCCGACGCCACCAGGTGGTGTTCGTGGCGGACATTCGGATGATGTTCCGAATGACCTTGATCGCGCCCGAGGATCGAAGGTATCAGCTGATACTCTGGCGAGAGGATCCTGCGCAGCCGATCCGAGTGTACGAGCACAACACCAACACATACGGGCTAAAATGTAGTCCCTTTGTCGCCATTAGGTCGTTATTGGAGCTGACGGATCGGGAGCGTGTTGGCTATCTCCGCGCAGCCGCCATTTTGGAGCAGGATGTCTACGTATGTAGATGACATCTGCTCGGGAGCCCCCAACGAAGGCGCTGCGATGGAGCTCCGGGATAAGTTGATCGGCATCTTGAGGTCGGCGGGCTATGAGTTGAGGAAATGGTTGTCAAACTCACCCGCGTTGTTGGCTGGCCTGTCGAAAGATCATCAACAGGATCCTCATCTCTTTGAGAACGTCTTTGAAAATACAACACCCCCCGGTCTGGACGAAGCGTCGTGTCTTGTCGACGGTGGCAAAGACCTTTGACCCGAATGGGTAGATTGGCCCAGTCATTTTCTGGGCCAAGTGCTTCCTGCAGAAGCTTTGGGCTGCCCAATTGACTTGGGATCAGCCGCTTACCGGGGTATTGTTGAGGGAGTGGACTTTGATCTTTGCCTCCCTCCCGGACATTGATAGAGTTGCTCTGCCCCGGCGATTCCTTTCCTCGGACAGATGCATTGTCACCCTGCATGGGTTTTGTGACGCGTCAGAACGCGGATTTGCCGCGGTTGTATTTCTGCGCGTCGTTGATTCTCAAGGGGCTGCAACGGTGCACCTGGTCATGTCCAAACCAAGGTCGCCCCCCTGAGAACGCGGTTGACCATCCCCAAGTTGGAGTTGAGTGGTGCCGCTTTGGTTACTCGCTTGTTGAACCACGTTGCCTCCCTCTTGAAACCGGACATGGATGTTCGTGAGTGTTTTGCCTGGACCGACAGCGAGATCGTTTTGTCTTGGCTCAAGCTGCCAGCCCATACTCTTGAGGTCTTCGTGGCGAATCGGATCTCCCAAATACAAAACTCGGAGATCCCTCTGATCTGGAGGTCTGGTTTTGGTAAAGGATCCAAACCTTCCGCCATTGCAATGGCGCAGGAGGCGCATAACTCCATCATTTATACACCGATTTGGAAAATTATTTTTTCATTTGAAAGGATATACTTCCAGATTGGTCCCATTTTTATCAAAATCCAGTTCTAATGATGGATCCTTAAGGAGTTGAGGGAACTCCTCAAATATTGTAGGCATACCTATAGCGATTTTGATAAGTCAAGCATTTGCATTCAGAAAGTATCATTTGATGAAGTGTAACTAATGAATAACTGGAACTCCTCAATGATAAGTATTTCACGGGTGGCGATAACATATCTAGATTAAGATAGTGAAGCGACTACGACAAAGCAAAAGAAGGCAGGCACCGGAACTCAGTTCTGATGACGGAATCCTTGAGGAATTGAGGGAATTCCTCAAATATTGTAGGCATACCTACCTATAGCGATTTTGGTATTTTCAGCCACTCCGGCTATAAATCCTTCCGAACTAATATTGTAAATGCGAAAGCTGTTTGTTTGTCCGCCTTCCACTGTTGCCTGGAAGATATCGCTTTAAGCGATAAGGCCGCCTTTGTACACAACAAATGTAAGAGTTTTCGTGTTTTTGATGTTTCCGTGTGCAATAAAGAGTCTCTATCTTTTTTTTTTTTTTTTTATATACCTAGCACGGCAAATGACTCCATTTCACCTGATGTTAAGTGAATATGGAATCCAGATGCGATGACAACTGGTGCAACGTGAAAATAACGCAGCATCAGTTACCCTCACTCTGCCGGCCCACAAGGTGCCTCTTCACGTCTCGTTTGAAGGACCCCATATCATAGGAAGGAGGGAAAACGTGTGCAGGCAAACTATTCCATGTTTTGGAAGTGCGACAAAAAAATGAGTCACCAAATTTCTTAGTGCGTGATGGAATATTTGAGACTGTGAAGCGGTGACTCCGGAGAGCAGCACGCGTACTCCTATGGAGGAAGGGAGAAGGAGGGATGAGGTCAAAGAGTTCTTCAGAGCACTCGCCATGGTATAAACGGTAAAACACGCTGAGTGACGCAATATCTCTACGCAATTGCAGAGTTTCGAGAGTATTTGTGACTTCTGCGTTGCCGATAATGCGTACAGCGCGACGCTGCAATCTGTCCAAAGCATCGAGAAGGTACTTTGCGGAACCGTCCCAGATGTGCGAGCAATACTCCACGCAAGACCGTACCTGTGTCTTGTACAAAAGGCACAACTGGTCAGGCGTAAAGAATCGCCGCACCCTGTTCAGAATACCGAGTTTTCGTGAGGCTGTTTTGATCACGGCTTCGATGTAGTCTCTTTGGTTTAGATCGCAGCGAATCGTCATACCGAGCATGTTGATACTGCTCTGCAGGCTTAGAGATGTACCCTGAAGAGTTGGAAGGGGAAGGAATGGTGACTTTTTTGCCGTGAACGCACACACCTGTGTTTTCTTGGCATTGAACTCAACAAGATTATTGGAGCCCCATTTAGATATGAGGTCCAATACCCGATTGAGCTCAATGACAAGATTCACTCGGTTAACTTCGGTTTCGACCCGCCCGGCCGCTGGGTGACCGTTATATCCCCCATGCACTGTGCTATCATCTGCATAGCAATGAATATTTCCAAGTGGAAGCATATCATTGATATGCAGAAGGAACAGCGTGGGAGACAGAACGGAACCTTGAGGGACACCAGCGTTCACTGACATGAACCGCGAAGCGCATCCATCAGACAGGACACGGATTCTCCGCTCATGTAGGAAGCCAGCGACCCAGTTGCAGAACTGAGCAGGCAGACCGTATGCCGGGAGCTTGGAGAGAAGAGCTTTGTGCCAGACCCGATCAAAAGCCTTGGCTATGTCAAGGCTAACAGCCATTGACTCACCACGCTTGTCAATAGCCTCACCCCAGAGATGTGCAACGTACGCTAGAAGATCACCCGTTGATCGTTTCGGCCGAAACCCATATTGGCGATCATGAATTATGGAGTGTTCTTCCAGGTAGTGGACTAGTTGTTTGTTTAAAATACGTTCCATGATTTTGCACAAAACTGAAGTAACGGCTATGGGGCGGTAATTAGATGGGTCTGACCGATCTCCTTTTTTGGGGACCGGTTGCACATTAGCTTCTCTCCAAGATTCCGGCACACAACCAGAAGAGAGCGAGAGACGGTAAAGGCGCGTTAACACGGGGGACAACTCCGCTGCACACATTTTCAGGACTATTGCTGGAATGCCATCAGGGCCATTAGCTTTCCGGACATCGATTGACTGCAGCTCCGCACGGACATCACACTGCCTGATTTTAAAATTAGGCTATATATACTAATTTTCGTTCTAGTAAACGTAATCGAATGAATATACATAGTAAACCATGCTCACACTAAGCACCCTGGACCTCAAAGCGGAATAAGCCATACGTCTTAGAATAATTACGTCCATACGTCCTGCATCGTTATGTTCCGGCTTAGCTGCCTACGGCTGTACAGACTTACTTTGGCTTTGTTGCAGAAATAGGTACCTATAAGTGTCTTTTCATCCCCCCATCTCGGAAAGAGTATTTTTGCTCTTCGATATCTGAGTGCAAAAGCCGTTTTTATCCGCTAGAGGATAAAGTAAATTGAATTTAGAACATTGTGTGCACTAAGTTTGTAAATTCAAAACATCATCAAACCTGTTTACTTCTACCTCCATGGTGCCGAATTTATCAGTACTGTAGCAACCGGGGCTCCTTGCTCGGGCATACTTACTGGCAGCCGCCGTGGCCTGAATTCAAACGTAGTAGAAGAAAAAGGGATGGAAGAAAAGAGAAGAACATCGCTGACTCGGTGACGGGCCGCGAAGACGATTTGATTGTTATGATTTCATGTTGAAAGCAATATAGATATTTAAAGCTTTTAAAGTGTTATTATTCGATACAACCCCCGGTACCTTAAGTAACGACCCAGCGGGGTGTTACAGTACACAAGTCACTAACACCAACATTACAGTACCTAACAAAAATATTACACTCAACTTAAGGGGGTGCCGCGCGGAATTTCGAAAATTTACGTGTTTTTAAATCACTGGTGCTAGGCGCTGAATAGATCATATACATTAAAAGGAATAGTGTAGGTTAGCTTGATCCTTTCACAAGGCCATGGTTGTCTTGGAATTTGAAACATATACACAGGAACTGCATAAACAATACGTAAAAGTAATGATATCTACAAACTTATTTCTTCAGAAACTTTGTAAATATAGCACAAATGAAACAATGATCCGACATCAAAATGTTTGTATTGATATTCCGCAGGCCACTGTTGTCTTATTTTTCAATCAAAAAATATGAATATGAAAATATTAAGACTTTTATTATTTTTTACCCAAACGCCTATGATTTTACGAAAGTAAACATTGCTCTAATTAAATCACCAGCCTACTCTGTACAGATATTAGTGTGCGTTCGTATTTGTAGTCGTGCGCCGTTGTCATACCACTGCCACGCGCCGCTCGCTCGCTATCATAAAGAAACTTGAAACTCGCAGTTTTGCGTCCGCGCTGCACCCCCTTAAGTAACTGTAGCAACGTTACCTTTAATTTTTCTTAATTATACCTAAGTATTATTTGTTATAATTTAAAGATTATTCTGTAATACTTACCTATCATAATGTAGTAGTTAATACCTAAACTGAAATAAAAGTGTATTGTGATTGTAAATGTTTTTTTTGCATTTAGTCATTTCCTCGCTTGTATAACAAATAACTATTATTGTTCTGTGCAAAAATCCTCTCATCGGCTCATGTTTTAAATCATCAATATAAGAAAAGTAATTGTCCAGATTTGGAAGCATTGTTCTACGATTCATATAATCATATACAAGTAAAAATAGGTCGGTTTATAAATAACGCCAAATAATAATACTCGAAGAGTCAGTGTTAGATCAGGTAGTGGTCTGGAAACACGGAAAAAGTTATTTTATATGTGGAGGTATAAAATGAGGTTGACTATTATGAAAGTGTTTCTATATAGTATTTACTTAACGCAATTTTTATCCAGTAAGTAAGTTTTTTCCTCTTAATATAGTAAGGGTTTTTTTTTAGATCTAACAGGTTTTTCTTATTCTAACTTAACTTTTGCCAACTTTATGCATCTCTATCGGTTTTTTTTAATAATGTGCTAACATTATTTCCGTCAACTTTCTGATCCAATTTTTGCTCTAGGTCGTTTCTCAGCCTGTCATTGATAGGATAGTCAAATAATTAAATAGGCGAGGAGGAGGAGGCTTCGTTACTGTTGGTCCTGCAGGCGCACAGCGGGTTGTACTTGCACTTAAACCTGTGCAGGTAATAGAAGAACCCGATGTGTTCTGTTAGCGCCTGCGTGAGATGGTAGTTAATGCCGATCTTTTTGATAGAGTGTAGGCCTTATTGGCGTCATGGAACAAATTTCGTGTAGTACCGGCGGTGTGATGTGTTCGGTACGAATCGTTCCATATGTCAAGAGATGCCTGATGAATGCATCTCTTGATATTTCTTGCTTTTTCTGGATTACGGCCAAGCCAAGGTTCCTCCTTGTCTCTACTGCCAGTGGATGGGGAGACTTGATGTTAGTTACTGTCTCAAGTGCAGCCCTAGAGTCGCTGTAGATGCCAAACGTTGTTTCTTTCCTCCCAAGGATTTCATTTGTGGCTATAGTTATGGCTAGAAGCTCCGCCTGGTACATCGTGCAATACGCGGGCAGTCTATGTTGGATAGCTCCGGTTTCGATCTCGCCGTTCCACAAGGACAGCGCAGACCCAACCTTACCTCAAACTCAAATTCGCACAGTATGCACGTTGTACCGGTCTATCATCTCCTGGTCTACGAGGCAGACGAAGCGTCTGTCCACATTCAAAGCGGGATGAACCATCTCCGTAAATCCTACTGCACGCTCAACCTCCCTGTCTCCGGGAATATGGAAGGATGACCCTTTTCATGTTGCGTATATGGCGGCTGCCTCCTGTATGCGGAGGTCTAAAGGTCATATCCCCGACAAGACCATAGCTGAGTTCAGCGATACTGTGCGTTAGGATTTGCAGCGCTTCTAATCGAAACCCCGCTGGACCAAGTCTAATATCCTACGTATGTCTATTTTGTCCACGCACATACAGCGTTCGTGATAACTGGCTAGACTGCGGCTGTGTATACACAGCGGACCACTTCGGTGTGCAAGCCCCAGCTAACCTGGCCGCTCTGGCAAGTTGCTTGTATAGTGTCAATGCTTTTTTAACTTTTTAAACTATCATGGTCACTTGCATTAGAATAAATATTATTAACGAGATTATTACCATGTTTTTTGCTGTGTTTGAGTGTCCGATATTTCGGCATAGCTGCATGCGCCATGATCACGGATGTACTGAAGTTATTGCGGGTGGGTGATTATGAGCAGACAAACAATCTACCCTTTTCCTTAGTCGTTTTTTGTGCTCGATACTCGTACCACAGTCACTATGCACTTGATAGGAAATACATATTGTTTGTACTGATTAATTATTAATGATGTATAATTTATTCATATAAGTTTAGAAGTTGGAAACAACAACAATGTTCGCAACAATATTTGCGTTAAATTATATGTAAATAATCATAAGTTTAGAAGTGTTTAATTTTAAGAAAATCAGGTACAAATTGTTTATTTTGCATTATTAGTTATTTAAAACATTTATGTAATCAATTTGGCGTTATTTGTATGATCAATTTACGTTAAAATACTCCGATGCAAATCAGGTGATTCGACGCGCTATGAGTCACACTTGTTTGTCACTGCCTATAAAAGCGCCGTCCCTTCCTTGCCCGGGCAGTTGTTCGTCGGCATTCAAACGAAGCAGATCTCCCAAATAAGTTAAGTGTGAACTGTTATAATACTTTTTATTATGTATTATGTGCTTAGAAATTATATATCGTTATTATGCTTTACTATGTTGCAATATCATAGCTACTGCTTTATAAATGAATCTATTATATTGTATTTAAAAAGCTTAGCTAAAATGAATTGCTGGAATTAATCTTTGTAGTGTTATTTATAAAATAACAAGAATAATAATCATAGCAATAATATTGACTTTTACTCTTAGAATCTAAATGGCTCACCTTATTCATTAAAGTAATCACATGAAGTCTGAAGATTATCAGACTTGTTAGTTTGATACAATTTAATTAGTTTTTTAAAGTAATCTAGTAAAATAGTAAGATCCTATTCAATTAAAATATGTAAAATACTCGCTAGCAGCCTTTCTGTAATAAATACCTAGCATTGTAAAATCTCACACACTCGAACTTGTTCTCGACACACTACACTGACCGTATCAGATCGCGAAACGGCACTTTTGTTCTTTTTGTGGTCTTTACATAAGCTAATCACTGGATCCCAGACACGCGATAGTTTAAACCCATCTTCGCGATTGAAATTTTAGTATTTTGTAATTTCAGTCGCTTCTCTCACCAATCTAGGTATGTAGTGGCGTTCTGTCGAAATTATCTGGGGGTTATAAAACTCAATCGAGTGATTAGGACCCGATTGGATCAAATGTACAGCAATGGCCAATTTTTACGTATAGTTATTCTTTACAGCTTTGATATATATGCTCCTTAATTCGGCAGGCTACTGTACGTTTTGTTTGGCCAATGCAGGAGCTACCGCAGCTGCAATCGATCTTATACACACCGGGCTTTTCTAGGGGAAAGCTGTCTTTTGGTGACCGTAGACATTGAGCTACTTTTCTAAAAGGAGTGAAGTTAGTGTTAATCACAGAACCTTTTTTTATTGTTCTGTGGTGTTAATTGAGTACTTATTGAATATATTTGAGACATTATCTGTCACTCCTTTCATATACGGCATAAAAAGCGGTTGCCTTTCTACCCTGAACCTATTGTGTTTGGTTTTGTGTCTGGATGTTAACACCTTCCCCTTGTATCCGTTCTTCTGCAGAACATGCCGAACATGGGATAACACCTCGTGCATGTTTCATCATCGCACAAGTCGTAAGCCCGGTTGGTCAGCGATGACACTACAGAGTTCAGATGTTTTGGGTGGTGATGAGAGGTTGCGTTGAGATAGCGATCTGTATGTGTAGCTTTCCTATATACAGAGTGGCCAAGTGAACCGTCATCTCGTACTCGCATCTTGATGTCAAGGAAAGTCAAACTCCTGTATTCTTCCATTTCGTAGGTGAATTTTATTTTAGGATGGATACCATTTAGAATGGCCAAATAGACTAGCGAATAAAGAAGCGACTGAAATTACAAAATACTAAAATTTCAATCGCGAGGATGGGTTTGAACTGTTGCTTGTCTGGAATCCAGTGATTAACTTATGTAAAAACCGCAAAAAGAACAAAAGTGCCGTTTCTCAATCTGATACGGTCAGTGTAGTGTGTCGAGAACCAGTTCGAGTGCATAGTGACTTAGGAAACAGTCGTACGAGTATCGAGCGCAAAAAAACGACTAAGCAAGAGGGTAGACCAATGCTTCTGTTCAGATATTTGCTACATGGGCTTTAAACGTTAGCTTATCGTCTATAGTGAGGTCAAGCAGCTTGATACTACGCGACAATTCAATGTTGACTCCGCCCATATTAAAAGATGGGGGTATCGTACTTGAGCTTTTTCGTTAGCACGAGCTTCAGTTTGTTTCTGATACCCCATTTCTGGAAGCAAATGCCTGCGTAGAAGGTTCCAAAGTATGGGGCCGCCAATAGACCCCTATACGCATCCTTGATCATCGACATTCTAAAACATTGGTTCCCAAAGTGGTCCACGGTAGACTCGACGGGGGTCTACGCATTACAAAAACATGGGGGTTCATAATTCGTAAGCGAGGGTCCACGAAAATTTATCTCGTTTCGATAGTGAAGAACTAAAATGTTTGTTTGTTTTCACCTATCAATGTAGGCAGATAATATTTTAAGAAGCTCAGCGACTGTTACTTGTAAAAACTTGCATAATCCACATTCAGTACAACGTGTAGAGACTTGCAAAGCGCCGCCGCTGCCGCTGACTGTGGGGAATCGCGAGAAAGCTTTTGATAGCGTTTCCCTCGTTATATATTCTTGAAAAAAATTTTGTGTCGTTAAAAACCTTTTAAAAAAAGGAGCAGATTGAACAGGGAGATTTGCTGTTATTCCTAACAAAACTGAAGCCAAATATTGATAATTTGCTGTCAATCCATCAACAATATCCCTCCCATTAAAATTATGATTATTTTGTAATTATCATTATAGAAGTTACGTTACGTTATTAATGTTTAATTTTAATTATATTACATTATATATTTGAATAAATACAACACAAGAAAATTTACTATTTTTATTTTTATTTTTACCACTACGAATAGGGAGTTTTTAAATAAAATACGTGAGAATTTATTTATTTTATGGAATTGATTGGTTTATTGTGGTGTGAGTAGATGTCAAAAAAGTAGAGTTGGCTGGAATCACTTTTTTGATTGGCCAACTTTACTTTTTTGACATCTACTCACAGCACAATCAATTAATTAATTAAACAATCATTTCTTACTTTTATTTTTTTCGAAAACTGGTAATTCATGCTTGGAACTCAGCCGCAACGCAAATTTCCATAGTTTATCTCTCTATCTATCTTCGTATTTTTTGTCGAGTTTTGGGAATATGGGCCAAATGTAGCGGCAGCGGGTCCACCGCAACCAGCAAAATTTTGAAAGTTGTCTATGAGAAAAAAAAGTCTGGGAACCCCTGTTCCATATCAGCAATATATTTGCATTTTAGGCCTTCCTTGTGAGTGATTTACGTTTTAACAAACGCTTATTTACTTTACAGGCGCTCAAAAATATCTTATCGCCACCCCGGGATGCACGATACCAAGATACAACCTACCTATACCTGACCATTTAACCAAATCCTCATGTGGTCAACGTAAAGTTTTTGTCCGTAAAATCAATGATACAATCGTATTCTCTTTTAAAAACCAGTTAAAGAAATGCTGTTACCAAAACATTTATAGCTATCCCCGTTTGAATAACGTAAGGTAAGTAATTCAATGGACATGAAACATACCAAATTGCGATATACATAAGTTTTTTCGAGATCATTGGAGCAGCTAGTACATTCGGGTTACGAGCATGGGAGACAAAAAACATTCTCAATGGTGATTCACCGATTAATGATCAAATTAAGGTTCAAGTTACCCTGTGTAACGGAAGGCGCGTTAAACCGTTTGGTGGTCCTGGTTCTTGACTTTAGATGACATCGACTCCTAGTGAGCGGCGCTTTGAATTATTGACCGATCTCCACATGAGGTGAAGAATGCTTGAACCCAGCAATAGGATGTTTTTAAAACCCCAGTCAGGATGCCTTTGACCTTTATCATACCTGATGGACAATGCCAAAATAGACATGCTCTAGCCACGCAAGCCTTAACCACGGAGGCTAATTTATCTGTAATTGTAATGACTATTGTAATAACCGGCTTAGTAAAGGTTGTAGCTAACCAAGAGACTTTAGTCCTCCACAGGGAACCTAACCATTTCTCTGTGCCCGAGACTTCTATTGTATTGTACCTCTAAGTCTATACCTCGGAAATGATTACTTGATAGGTAGCTACTTTAATAGAACCAATCAAACTAATAATTCAGGTATTCAAAATGCGAGCCGATCGTCAATGGAAGTAAAATAGTCCTTCAGGGTGATTTTATTTCGGTGAAATGTACCGGATATGAAGACGTTTATGCTTTTACGAAGAAACTTAACATTACTGCACGCGGGAAGAAAAAACCCCATTGGAATGTTCTCCTCTTAGGTTTAGACAGAGTTTCAAGGGCAAGAGCATATAATTCTCTAAGGAGCACAGTGAAGTACCTACGACAGGAAAACTGGCTCGACTTTCGGGGATACAATAAGGTACTTATTTGATATAACATTCTTGATATATTTACCTTTCGATATTTTTTAGACTATAAGAACCTCAACTTTTGATAGTAACCTAACTTCCTAAGCTTTAGTTGGTAGAGTCACCAACTGTACTTTAATATAGTAGATATTTACTTATTGCACTTTTTGTTGTGTATCGGGCCCGTGTACCTACAATATGTCGAAATTCTAAATATTTAGTGCCTGTATTTAGGTACGGAATTTAATACACATTTATTTAACAAATTGTTAACAATTAAAAAAACCTCTTGTATTACTTTGTACTTTCATGAAATACCTAATAATATAAGTACGTTTTTTAAATAGTACTAATTATAATAGGTGCCTATATTTTGTATAGTTTATAATAAAAATACAAAACGCCTTGGTGAATGAGTGACAAAGTGCTTGGCGTAATACTCGAAGCTCCTGGGTTGTCCAATTTACAAGTCGGGAAAAGTGTATCAGATTTATCTACGCATACCCCGGGTTTGTGACTACCAACCAGCCCTTGGCAAGCGTGGTGATTAAGATAACTTTAATGATTGAGGGCTATGCTCAGCAGCGGTAGCTGTAGCGTCAGCTCGGACTTCGTATCTAGAGCACACACACACGCCCCCTTCCAGCTGACGCACATTAGTAATCTATAATTAATATATAAGATGTAAATACAAATACAGAATTTCGAAGCCCGTCGTTAGATTTAATTTTAATTAATCATTGCTTTGTTTATATTATGCATAATGATTAATAAAAGTCTATTTTAAGCTCCGTCGCGCCGCTAGTATTTTGCCTATACGGCAGATACAAATACAGAATTCTTTTAGCTCTCAGCTCACGAAGCTATAGACAAAATACTGGCTGGTTGTATCCCCGATTTTATTTAGAACTATTTATCTTTCTTCTCTTTTACATTTTATCTTTACATTACAGGTAGGTGATAACACATACCCAAATTTAGCGGAGGTACTAACGGGCAAAAATATATCGACTTTTGACAAATCCTGTCACCCCAGCATGTCAGCGTGCAATAACCTAATGATTTGGAGCGCATTTAAAAAGGCAGGATACATAACAGCGTATGGCGAAAATGCACTTTACATGCCCGATACATTTAGCAAATACAATGGGTACACAAAGAAGCCGACTGACCATTTTATGATACCTCGTTTTATAGCTAGCAAGAATAAACCACATGGATTGGTTTGCAGCAAAAATATACATTCTGGTGAACAAGTCTTAACATACGTCGAAGATTTTGTAGACACTTATCGATATGGAAAATTTTTCGGATTCTTTTGGATAAGTTCCTTTAGTCATGATAGAGAAAATAACCTTAAAAATTACGACTCGATTTTAAAGAACGTTCTTAAAAAATTAGCCAATTTGGAAAATACATTTGTATTTTTTTTTAGCGACCATGGTATGAGATACGGACTGCAAAAAATATATGTAGAATCTTTTTATGAGGACAGGCTTCCAATGTTATTCATTAAAGTGCCGAAAGACTTTAAGAAGGTATTTCCTAAATTATTTTCAAATTTAAAAAGAAATCAAAAGCGTCTCATTTCTCCTAAAGATCTACATTTGACTCTAAGTAATTTGTTATATAATAAAAATGTATTTGATCGCGCATCTCAAAAACTCAGAAACTCTGGATGTCTAAACTGCCGTAGTTTATTTCAATTCATCACAGGAAACAGGACATGTTCTGATATAGGAATTAGTAAATCATTCTGTGCCTGTCATGTTCTTCAAAAAACGTCCTCAAAAGATCACGGGGCAATGTATGCTTTGAATCAGCTGATACAGAAGGTTCAAAATACAGTCCTAAATGTGTCTACGACTAAGTGTAAACAATGTGCGGCACTGTCTGTTCAAGATGTTATAAGAGTTCATTATTCCAAGCATAACAACAGTATATACTACGTCATAGCTATCACAATGAGCCCAAACAAATCATTGTTTGAAGGGATAGTGTGGAAGAACGAAGACTATAGATACGAAATATTATTCCCAATCACTGCTATAAATGAACACGGGTTAGGTGGCAATTGTGTGTTAAAATGGGAAGACGGTGCATATTGCTTCTGTGTCAAGGTCCCGCTTTGTGTCGTAAGCCAAGTAAAAAGAAAGAAAAGTAGAAAAAAAAAACGACGGGTTGCCGGCAGAAGAGAAAACTTGAATATTAACGTTGTGCATTTTTGATATTTTGGAATGGTTAGGGAATAATTTTGCACGAATTGCTATAATTATCAGTATAAAAGTACTCTTATTTATGTGGTAGAATACAATATTTATTTATTGGGCTATCGTACACAAACATGACAATTTATATTACATTAAAAAGTTATATTAAGTTATATTAAAAATTTATATTAGGTACTCCGCGCCAGCTGTCTACTCTCCATCCGTCTTACGAATTTTCGATCAGGTCACGTGTCCTGACGCGAGTTTAACATTTTTTACCCATTCCTCTATTCTCCATCCGTCTTACGAATTTTCGATCAGGTCACGTGTCCTAACGGTCACATGTCCTGACGCGAGTTTAACATTTTTTACCCATTCCAAAAAGTGCACAACGCCGCTAAAGAAGTTTTCACTTCAACAAAGTAAAGCATAAAGTACTGAACCAAATTCTTAAATATACATTAAAAAGGAAAACTACAAAAAGTTATAAGGTAATGCACCAACAGTAAACCGTAAATACAATACAACGACTATTTACGATCAAATTATAAAATAAGAACTATTGGAAAGCTGTTAAATTCACAAAAGACAGAAAAAAAGGCTCGTCTTAAAAAAACTCAATAAACAGAAGATAAGAGTCTTAAAACGGTTAACAAAAAAAAAATTGTAACAAAAATTTTACAAAACAATATCAACCGTAGCCGTAGGCTAGCACGCCGAACTTTATTATATTTTATTTTTTATTTTTTCATTTAGCATTCACAATGCTTTAAGCTTGCTCTAAGTAGTTACAACCATAAAGTTAATATATATTAATAATATTAATAATAATATATATTAACTTTATGGTTCAAACTTGCCTGTCTCCAAAACTGTAACTGTATTCTATGAAGAAATACGAATAGACAATTGAACATCTCAACTAAATTGTCCCATTTTGTTTGTAGAGAAGCCCACTCCAGAACACCAGACATAGGTCACGTTGTCCGAATGCGTTCTTGATAGAGGCTTATAAAACAATACGTCTTTTTATAATCATATTGTAAGAATGTGCCGCCTACCTATAACGAATTAATTCGTGTTCATGACGATATAGATGTATTGACCAATAGATTCTCACAGTACAAAAAAGTAATTTCAGCCATATTTAATGACGAAGCATCCTCAACCTCACTTATTACATAAATATACGAATAAATAAAAATAAAAATTGATAATATAATTATATTATATAAGTTAAGTTATAAAAAAAATGTTCTGTATGTTTAATTGATTGCATGCTGTGTACACTAAATTTAGATTATTGCTTGTGTTATTATGTGGAATATGTTTGTATTTTTTTGTAATGACATTAATCTGTCAGTGTACCGTTCATAAATAAATAAATAAATAATTTATTATATGTATTACTTGTAAGATACATTGTGTTTTCATGCGATGGCCAAGTCAATCTATTTATTTAAAACATAAAAGATTTTTAATATTGATATGGTCACTATAAGATGTTGTTAGGTTAGCTCATTACGTAATAACTTAAGACAGAAGGTCCTTTAAGTAGGGACTGAATAAATTAACCGACTTGGTATTACATGGATCTCACAACTTTTTACGGTAGAAGAACTGAGTTGCGAGGCTTGGTTTTTTTGACAATTTTGTTTTTGAGGCTTTGTTTTAGGTTTTATTTAGCAGGAAAGCTTTTCATAGTTTTTACCCTCCGGTGGTGTGATGCCTTTAGCTGCGATGCGACAAGATATCCCAGGAACATTACTTTTGGAGTTTCAAGCACAATGGTATAACGGTGTTAATAAAAATTTGCCAAATCGGTCCAGACATTCTTGAGTTTTACTAGCCACCAGGCTCGATGGTCCTGGGTTGAATTTCCAAAACAAGCAAAGTTTTATATTTAAGTTTTGTTTTTGTCTATGCATACCCCGAGTTTGTGGTCACCAACCTGCTCTTGGCAATCGTGGTGATTTTGCCAATACCCATCAATTGTAGCAACCACTTAATTTTAATGATCGAGGAATTTGCCCAGCAGTGGTACAGCAATATAAAAATACAATTTTGGCAAGGTATCCCCGATTTTATTAAGAACAATGTATGTGATGTTGTCTAATATATAAAATATATATATGTTTTTTTATTATTAGATAATAAGAATATATTTATTTTTGAAAAAAGACAAAGTATTGAAAAAAATCCACGAGCGCGATTCGTACCCGCACCCCATGACATGCTAGGTCAGGTGCACTACCAACTATGCTATCGTGGCTCAATCCAACTGGCCGAAAGTAATCAACACTATCTATTTTTACTTTATAAGAATTATAAGCCAAAGGAGCCTATTCCTTACGGGTTCGAATCCCGCTCGTGGAATTTTTTCAATACTTTGTCTTTTTTCAAATTGTACATACCTAGTTTGTTCGCAACAATATTTGCGTAAAATTATTTGTAAATAAATATGAATATATTTATATTTCTTTTCTTTTACTTTTTATCGTTACAGGCAGCTTAGAACACTTACCCCAATTTAGCGCAGGTACCTACTAACTCGGAGGAGGCGACTACATGGGCTGTTGCACCCATCGTAGCCGCACGCGGGGGTGGGAAACATCATCTTCCCACACTCCCCGCAAAGCTCCTCACGGTGTCAGGCGTCCCTCCCTCGCACTCGGGGGAAGTGAGACGCAAGGAGGGTTCGAAGGAACCACCGCGGCGGGCCGTGAATGACTCTACGAGTGCTCGGGGTCCCGCCCAGCGGTTGACGGGTGCCGTGTGGTTTTAGTGGGTCGGGCAGACCATCGCCCATCCCCACACACCTCCCGGGTCGTGCAACACCCGGTCGAGACGGTCTGTTTGCAGATTTCCACACGTTAAAAAAAAAAAAAAAAAAAGGTACCTACTAACGATCCTCGGACAGCCAGCGGGTCCCCGGTAACCCGCTGATGCGTTTGTTAGCAGATTTTACACTCCGTATTCAAAAAAAAAAAAAGGTACCTACTAACGGGCAAAAATATATCGACTTTTGAGGAATCCTGTCACCCCAGCATGACAGCGCGCAATAATCTAATGATTTGGAGCGCATTTAAAAAGGCAGGATACATTACAGCGGATGGCGAAAATGCACTTTATACTACACCTGCTTGGAAAGTACCTTGTTACTTTATCAAATTTACGGTAGAAAGTACGTCATTGCATATCGAACAAATATGCGGGGAGAAAACGCAAAAACCACGTAAGAAATGGATTTTCATACACTTTTCTCTCCCGCTCAGATGCGTTTTCTCCCCGCATATTTGTTCGATATGCAATGACGTACTTTCTACCGTAAATTTGATAAAGTATCAGGTGTAGTATAAAGCACTATGTATCACTCGAGAGAAACTGCGATTCCCGATCTCGGGTGTTTTAAAGCCCTCGCCTACGGCTCGGGCTTCAAACGACACCCTCGACGGTAATCGGTCACTTTCTCCTCTCGGTGAACAATGTACTATTACATGCCCGATACATTTAGCAAATACAATGGGTACACAAAGAAGCCGACTGACCATTTTATGATACCTCGTTTTATAGCTAGCGAGAAAAAAAACATGGATTGGTTTGCAGCAAAAATATACCTTCTGAAGGTTGGTTTGCAGCAAAAATATACCTTCTGAAGGTATATTTTTGCTGCAAACCAATCCATGTTTTTTTTCTCGCTAGCTATAAAACGAGGTATCATAAAATGGCCAGTCGGCTTCTTTGTGTACCCATTGTATTTGCTAAATGTATCGGGCATGTAAAGTGAACAAGTCTTAACATACGTCGAAGATTTTGTAGACACTTATCGATATAAAAAAAATTCGGATTCTTTTAGATAATAATAATAATAATAATAATAATAATAATATTTTATTTATTAAAGACAACAAAGATCCATTGTGTTAGTATACAAGTAACTTATATGCAATGTTAGTAAATAATATTAAAAAGAGACTTAATTCTTAAAACTAATTGGCCAATTAGTGGACAGTCCCCACCATTAGCTATACGCTCCATGACACTGTTGCGGCTGCTCCGAACCCGTCGCAACAGAGAACCTGCTTTTTTGCGCAGTATGGCCGGGAAACTGTCGACCTGCGCATCCGCAAACATTCTTGAGGCACTACAATGTCGAGGCAGCCACAACAGTGCCCTGAAAGCGTTGTTATACTGAACGCGAAGGACGCTGTATGATTTTCGGGTAAAATTAACCCACAGGCTACTCGAGTAAAATGATGTACAATATGTTTTAAATAGTGTTATTTTAACAGTGTCAGAACATCGAGCAAACCTGCGGGCCAACATATTAGCCCTTTTCGCCAGCGCCCTTCGCTCTCTCTCAACATCAGCGTCATCCGTCAACATATCAGTGATTATGTGACCCAGATATTTAAATTGCGTCACCTTACAAAGTGGTGCCCCATACAAATCAATAGGTGGCACTATGGCGGGGCATTTACTTTTCGCTTTGAATACCATATATTCGCTTTTTGCGGTATTGTATTGCAAACCATGTGCAGCGGCGTAAGATTCGCAGATCTTCAATAGCTTTCTGAGGGCACTGATCGAGGGGGCCAGCAGCACCATGTCGTCCGCGTAGCTGATGTTGTTTACGCACACACTCCCGACGTGACAACCTACACGCGTGCTGCTGAGCTCCTCGATCAGCGCGATCAGATAAGTTCCTTTTGTCACGATGCAGATCAGCCCCTAAAAATTACGACTCGATTTTAAAGAACGTTCTTGACAAATACATTTGTAATATTTTTAGAAATCATGGTATGAGATACGGAATGCAAAAAAAATATGTAGAATCTTTTTATGAGGACAGGCTTCCAATGTTGTTCATTAAAGTGCCGAAAGGCTTTAACACGTTAAGTGCGAAGCGAGGCCTAAATCACCCCTGATGCAACTTCCCTGTGGTGCGGCAAGCAAAAAAGTGAATTTCTCTGTCGTGCGAATGGCATAGCTTTGGTTTGGTCCAGTGTAGGAAAGAGATAAATATATATTTGAGATCACTAATGGTTCCGGACTCGGTGGTGTACCTACCTTGGTACCGGATGTCTTAGGCCTCGTGCCGCACTGAATTAATATAATTTTAATGCAGTGCGGAACGAGGCTAAAACGTCCCATATCCCCCCTGACCTCGTACCGCACTCAACGCGAGCTTCCCGCGACCAGTGTTGTGCATCACGTCGATACGGAAAATACGGAAATATCTGCCAAAGCAAGTTACTAGTTACAAATTGCAGAAAGGCGAAATTATTGGAAAAATTAACAAAAAGGGCGTAAAGGTAATGAAATGGATGGATAAACGGAATGTTTTGATGTTGACTACGTGCAAAGATCACGATGATAACCTGATAGATACTGGAAAAAAGAAAAAAGGAACCGACGAATGCATAAAAAAACCGGGATGTGTTTTGCTGTACAATAAAACAAAAAAAGGCATTGACTTTTCTGACCAGATGTCTTCTTATTATACAACTTTGAAGAGAGGAATCAAATGGTGGAGAAAAGTTGTAATGGAGCTAATATTTGGTACGGCGCTAATTAATGCCTGGATTGTGTTTAATTCAATCCAAACTGATGGAAAAAAGTTACCAAAAAGACTCTTTGTGGAGAAACTTATAGAATCTTTAATAAAAAAGGAAATCGATGAGACCCCAGGTAATGTAATGCTTAGATATATTTCTTGACAGTCAACGTGTTGAAGCTTTCATAAACTAAGCTTGACATTTGGTCATTATTAAGTTATTTATTATTGTTTCCTTTTAATTATTCTGAATTTAAGCTACCTTACCTACCTACTCTTTTAACATTTTAAGTATAAAACAAACACATTCATTTGATGCAGTTATACCTACATTATCATTGTTATTCTCATCTACGATCTAACCTAAGTAACAATGTCAGTTTTATTACGTTATCTTTACATTTTTGTTATTTTTCAGCACCTGAAAGCGCACGCCATTGCCTCGAAAAGGGTGAAAAAAGGAGAAGATGTGTTGGTTGTTACCAAAAACTACGCACATTTTTACCATCTCGTGAAGCTGATAAAAAATCCAAAAAGATTTTGACTCAGTGCACTCAGTGCAAAAAATCTTATTGTCTACCCTGTTTCAATGAAAAACACTCATAAATAAGTACAACATATGTATTGAGATTTTTATAAAAAAAGTATATTGATACTGATTTTTTAATGTTAATTCAAGTTCTAATAATTGTATTTTTAAAGCCCGAGGCAGAATAAATAGGACAGTTTCTTTTCTACTTCTGGTTGCCTTTTTTTTCTATTCTGTGAACCGCATTAAGATTTTCATATACAAATAGAAAGATAAACCTTATGCATAAACCGTAATCCATTATTTTCCAATAATAAGTCTGTAATAGGTGCCTCTTAATGGTATAGAATGGAACGCTTCGTGCGCGAGTCCGACTCGCACTTGGCCGGTTTTTTTTTCTTTATGGCGCCTTCAAGCACAATTTAGATTATTTAAAAAAAATGTATCCTTTGATAGCTTTGTGTTGTTTTGCCAGGTTTTGCCCTTAAAACGATCTAATGAGATATAATTGATCAAAATCGGTCAAGTCGTTGCGTAGTTAAGACAGTTTAAAAACGTCGATATTATTTTTCCCATCACTAATCGCAGCGAAAATTTGCCCTATTTCAGTGCGTTACGAGGTGTATAAGATCCCATATTTTGTTTTGCTAATAATTCCTAAACTAGCCATCAGATCCCGGGGCGACGGTGGATTAGGGTTCATCAATTCACTGTCTATATCAATAAGGACCAAAATTCTCATTTATCTTTGATTTCGCGCCAGAAAATGGATTTTAGTCTGTAAAAGGAGGTGGGGTCTAATAGACCGCGTGTCGCCCTAACGTCTGGTCACGGTACGGGCCGATTATACCTCGTGCCGCAGGAACGGAAAGTATGCAAAAATTGGTGCCGCAGCTAACGTGTTAAGAAGGTATTTCCTGAATTATTTTCAAAGTACTATGAGCAAATTGTATGGAACTTGGTCCAAGAACCTTCACTGATGAGACTTGTGGGAAATGAAAGTACATACTTGTCATATGATTTTTGCAAAATATTATCAAAATCCGTCCCTTTTTTTACGTGTGGAAATCTGCAAACAGACCGTCTCGACCGGTTGTTGCACAACCCGGGAGGTGTGTGGGGATGGGCGATGGTCTGCCCGACCCACTAAAACCACACGGCACCCTTCGACCGCTGGGCGGGACCCCGAGCACTCGTCGAGTCATTCACGGCCCGCCGCGGTGGTTCCTTCGAACCCTCCTGCCGTCTCACCTCCCCTTTGGCAAATTTAATTTAGTTTGATTATTATTATTAATATTATTGGTAAAGAATATTTTTGACATTTATTTTTACTGAAATTGTATTAGTTGTAATTATAAATATTGTTATATTTCCTTACTTTGAATGTATGTATTTCAAACATAAATGATATTGTCCAGGAAAAAATTAATTGAATTTATACCCTTCTTTTCCAAATAAAAATAAATGAAATGAAAAGTTTAGTTTAGGCACAATAGCCGCTAATTAATTTCTTACTTTTTGGGATTCATTTAGTCTACTTTCTATTGTGGTACCATTTGTCTCCCCTTTTGTTTTAATGTTGTTGTGCATTATGCGAAGCATACATCACATACTATCTCAAATTAGTAGTACACAAAATATGATACATAGGCTAATAAAGTTTCTACAATACAACCGGCGTTTACACATCTTCAGATAAGCAAAAATTAAAAAGCTATAAATATTAACGCAATCTTAAAGTGACACATGTAGGTAGAATAAAATGATACTAACAATACACATTTAACCTGTCATCTACCGTGAATACAGACACAATAGAATTTTAATTGTTTACGGCACTGATCATTGCTCGGGCAGATGACAGGTTAATCAATCGATGTCTTTGCAGCTAGGAAGATATATTTTTTAACCTATAGGGTAATAAGTACTGTCTTGGATATTTCGCTACTAAGGTTATATTATAAATAATGATAAAAATTTGTATTATTAATTTAAAGAACGTGCATTTATTAGTCTAAAAAATTGCTACGTAAATCAACAATCAACAAATCCTCGTGAAATATTTGCAGCAATGTTTTTTACACGACTGTTGCTATGATTATTTATCAGGGTTTTTATGTTCAGTTTACTTCCATACTCTGCCAAATAGACATCTGCCAAGTCCAAGTCACCCGCGTCATGCGTGGTGCCCACTTTTGGACTGATCACAGGCTGGCTGTCACTAAACTGCGACTACGCCTCCGTAAACCACGCAGGTCGAAGATGCAAAGGTTCGTCACACCTTTAAATTTAGACAACTTAATGATCGCGCGGTGGGAGAAAAATTCGCTAAAGCTCTGGCTGGTAAGCTGTTGCCGATTACTGAGACCGACGACGTTAAGGCTGACTGGGAAACGTTGTCATCTCACCTTAAAGAAACCGCCTCACTTGCTTTGGGTTCGAGAAACCGACGCAATGAAGACTGGTTTGATAAGAATGACGTGGTTCTTAAAAATGCACTTGACAAACACCGAGCTCTCTTGCAACAGCATACACGTCGTGTTGGTAGCGATACGATGGTCAAGGAAAGTGACTTAAGATTGCATAAGCTGTCTCGCCAACTAAAAGACAGGTGGTGGCATGACAAGGCTTGTCGCATGCAATGGCTCGCAGACACTAACCAGCTCGGGGAGTTTTATACCGAGCTTCGAAAGCTGATTGGCACGTCCTACCGAGCTAGGATGCCTTTAAGGTCACTAGATGGTAGGCACCTCATAACTGGCAGGGAGGACGTGACAAAACGTTGGGCAGAACATTTTAACACCTTGCTCAATGTAGATCGATTAGCTGATCTACAACATATCAGCTTGATTGCCCAACTTCCTTTAGCAACGGAGCTGGACGACCCATTGTCGCGCGATGAGGTTGTTACTGCCATCAGGCAGCAGCATAATAAGCGGGCGGTTGGCATTGATCGTATACCGGGAGAGCTTTTAAAAATGGCGGTGAGGTGTTGCACACACGGGTTTGGGATCTTTTTGTTCGTATGTGGGAGGAGGAGCGAGTACCTAATGAATTTAAAGTGTCTTGCATTAGTGCTGTGTATAAGAACAAGGGTGACCGTTCCGACTGCAACTCTTACCGGGGCATTTCATTACTTTCAACCCCTGGAAAGGCTTTTGCTCGAGTTTTACTCAACCGTCTGATCCCTATATCAGAGCAAATTCTGCCTGAAACCCAGTTTGGCTTCCGACCTAACCGAGGCACATGCGATGCTATCTTTTCCGTGCGTCAATTGCAAGAAAAAAGTAGAGAACAGGGTCGGCAACTGTACCTCTGCTTTGTTGACCTGGAAAAAGCGTTCGACAGCGTGCCTCGCGAAGCCCTATGGATGGTGCTAAAAAAGCTGGGATGCACAGAGAAATTTGTGGGGCTTCTTCGACTCTTGCATGACGACATGCAATGCTGCGTTACCGTAGACGGCGAGCAGTCAGATTTTTTCCCCGTTACCTGTGGGGTGAAACAGGGGTGTGTAATAGCCCCCACTCTGTTTGCCTTATACTTTGCAGTAGTTGTCGAGGAAGTCTCACAATCAGTCTCCGAAGGAGTGCGCATCAGCTTTCGCACAGATGGCGGGCTCTTCCACTTGGCTAGATTCAGGGCGCGCACAAAAGTGTCGCATACATTAATTACAAATATCATGTATGCTGATGACTTGTGCTTCCTAGCAGAATCCGCAGGTGCCCTGCAAAAACTTATGACTGTTTTTCACCAAGCTTGCTGTAAGTTCGGCCTGAAGGTCAGTGTCAAAAAGACGGAAGTGATGTCCCTAGACACCCATGGTCATGAGACACTGGCCATAAAACTTGATGAGGATGTTTTGAAGCAGGTACATAAGTTTCGATACCTGGGGAGCACTGTAACATCTAAGTGTAGCCTTGATGCCGAAATCAACAGCAGAGTCGGCGCTGCAGCTGCAGCATTCGGCAAGCTATGTTCCAAGGTGTTCTGCTCACACGATATAAAGCTGCCCACCAAAATATCCGTATACATGGCGGTTGTGCTGCCAAATCTTTTATATTCCTCCGAGACGTGGTGCTTGTATAGGCACCAAATGCGCACATTAGATCGCTTTCACCTGAAATGTCTACTTTAGGGAAGCCTGGTGGTAGGATGGAATGCCACATTGAGGAAGGCCAAAGGGAAGATCTTCCTCCGAGCTGGGTGGTATAGCTCGGGGACCGAGGTCCAACAGATGTTAGTTGGAGGTGCTATATATAGCGAAGGAAACGGTGAAACTTTGCTACCGCGATGCAGGCTTCCCATACTATTTTATTGTCGTAGTATGGGCAACGTCGTGGGTATGCGTTTGTGGCGCCATCTGTTGACACAGTTGAGAAGGTCGAACGTGTCGAGTAATGTGCGGCGTATGCGGTAGGTGACGCCGCCACATCACTCCCCCCCTGAGACCGGAGGTCGATGCCAGTGAGTGTGCTCAGCAATCAGTGCGTCAGAGCTTGCAAGTGCCAGTGGAGAGTGCTGCTGCAGGATGCCCCAGTCTACGGTGAGTCGAGACGGGTGGGGTGAAGGCGCGTTGCCAGTGATGCAGTGTGCTGCTCCTGTCTGCGGTGAGTCGAGACAGGTGATGATGACGGTGGGTCCGAGCTGCTGGTGTGCAGGGCTGCCACGCCGGAGTGATGCGGCCGACATTGATGCACCGGTCGTAGGCTGCGGAGACCAGGTCGGGATGATGCCGTCGAGTGTGCCGGAGGTCCAGGAAGCGTCGTCCAAGATGCTGCGGTGGAACCTTGTGTGGCTCGATTGCTGGCTTGCTGTGACTGCTGGCGAAGGTAGGTGGATGAGAAGTGATGGATGGGCGCTGTTGCGTCGATGTTGAAGGTGCTTCTGTGCTCCGTAGGGGTCACCACTGTAGGGATCCCCCCTTTGGTACATCACGTCGGGTCACCACTTTAGGGAAGCCTGGTGGTAGGATGGAATGCCACATTGAGGAAGGCCAAAGGGAAGATCTTCCTCCGAGCTGGGTGGTATAGCTCGGGGACCGAGGTCCAACAGATGTTAGTTGGAGGTGCTATATATAGCGAAGGAAACGGTGAAACTTTGCTACCGCGATGCAGGCTTCCCATACTATTTTATTGTCGTAGTATGGGCAACGTCGTGGGTATGCGTTTGTGGCGCCATCTGTTGACACAGTTGAGAAGGTCGAACGTGTCGAGTAATGTGCGGCGTATGCGGTAGGTGACGCCGCCACATCTACGAAAAATCCTGAACATCACATGGTCTGACTGTGTGCGAAATACCGAAGTTTTGCGACGAGCCAATGTTGGTGGCATTGAGGCTTATATAATGCGTCGACAGCTTCGGTGGTGCGGTCATGTATCCCGTATGTCGGATGAGAGAGTGGCGAAGCGCATCTTTTATTCTGAACTTGAGGAGGGCAAGCGGAAAATCGGCGGACAACTCCTCCGATATAAAGACGTTCAGAAGCGTCATATGAAGAGATGCAGCATTGACCACTCTCTTTGGGAGGATTTGGCAGCACAACGGTCTGAATGGCGCGGGCATGTGAAGCGGCAAGTACGCAATTTCGAGGAGCAGCGTCAAGCTGACCTCGACGTGAAACGCGACCAGCTTAAAGCGGGGTGTACGCGCAGCTATTGCCTACAATATTGTAAACGGCAAACTGAAATGCCCACATTGTGCACGAGAGTTTGCCGCGAAGATTGGCTATGTAAGTCATCTTCGTGCGCATCAGCGCAGACCCGACTAGGAGTCGAAGAGGTCGCCATGGCCGAAACCGGTCGGAATCCAATACTTCCATACTCTGTTCTAAAGTAATGTTGGTTACAAGAGACGGCTAAGGCATTGTAGAAATAAAAGTCTGGTGAAAAGAAAAAATTATCTACTTTTTTTTTGTAATGACTGGCTCGTTAATTCTAGGTACCCAAGTAAGATAGAATAAGATTAGCTGTACACCTATGTAGGCCGTTCAGAATGTTTAATCAGAAATAGGTTAGCGTATTTTGAATCCAAGGACTATTTACGCAGAGAAAAGTATAAATAAAAAAGAACAACATTTATTCACGTTCATCACTTCATACTATCACAATTACATGACAACCATGTTGAATATTACTTTAAACTATAATAAAGACAGACGCTCTGGTCTAAACGCGCTATTTATTTTCAATTATGTATTTTCACTGGATCCTTCAAACCAGAAAGAACACAGCAAATTCTTTATTTTGCATAAAATATGGTGAAGTTGCAAATGATGCTGTATTGCGGCAAAAATAAGTATTAGGGGCTATTCTGACAGGCTCTGGGCAGTATACTTCCACTAGCCTTATTTCATTTAGGTTTCACCCAACTTAGCAGCATAACGCCCATCGCGTCTTAAAAAAGTCTTTATTATAATGCAAAGCAAAATTTTAAAATCTTAATTTAATCTAGCTATTTCCAACACTGTCAGTTGACGTATCCAATGATGCCGCAGCCCACCGCTGGGCCAGAAGTGCCCGTCAGCGCGCTATCCTCAGTGCTGGACTTGCCGTAGTCATCTTCCTCCTTCGACACGGCCAGTGACCTTCCTACGATCGAGCGAGGGCCCGCCAGCGAGATCAGGTGGTCCACAAGCTTCACAGTGACAGGACCCTCCTCAGCTTTGATGTTGCCAAGGTCCCCCACGTGGCGGATGTGGTCTCGTGGACCGCCGTGACGACCCTGCGGAAACAATTTACTTTAATTAGGTATTGTTACGGTGCGCGATTTTGTCAAGTTTTATCAATTATAATTTTGTGCCGTTTGCTAAGGATGTTGAAATGTTCCGCAAAGAATTTGCTAATTAAGAATACCTGCCTATTAATACCTATCAAGTACTTTAAGAGCATAATTTTAAATTCAATAGCTATCCTAAATATAATAATTCATGAAATATAACTCTATAAAAATATAAAATTTTATATAACAATCCTTTAGTACCTACATAGTGTGGATATGATTATTATGTTTACGCATATAGACGTAATATATAAAGGCCACTATATTACTTTTTAACATACTCCTAAAAACACTGCCTCCCTTATTTACGAAACTTGGAAAGCAAAGATTCTCTTTTTTTATATTGTAGTATTAGCTATGGCTTAGTATATTTTACAAGTTGTAGAAAGATAATAAATAATAAACTCCCCTACAAACTCTTTTACTACTACTACGGAACCCTTTTGTGCGACCGACGACCCTATTTAGCGGGTTTTTTGGCCGTTACCATATTACATATCGCAAATTGAAACGGCTCTGTTTGTGTGTCTAATTGCACAAAAAAGGTGTGCAAATTGACACCCACGATCCGGTTTTGTTAGAGCGCGCACGCATAAAATTAACTTTTTTTAATACTCTTCGCATAAGCACAGGCATTAGTAGATTTACGGCAGGCTTTGTGCGTGACTGCGAAAAGACAGATCGTTGTTAGATTTATCTATATAAGGTCACTTTTTATCAACTGCAAATATTTTGACAAAACATCTAATTATATCAGAGAAATAAGGCCCAAACATTTAAAAAAAATTCAGGTAGTTTTTTTTTTCTACTTTTTCTGACACAAAAATTGTAATATTTTTAAGAGCGGCCTTTCTGTCGGCTTTTTTGAATGAAACTAGGGGTACGTGTAAACGGTGAAGGCATTGCAGCCTCTCTGTTTCGGCTCCCTTGAATTGAAACTACCGAAAGTGCTTTGTTTTTCTTGAAAACAAGCGTATAAAAATTTAAGGTTTTTTCATAAAAATAGTTTATATGTGTTGTTGAATTTATCCTCAAAATATTTGCAGTTGATAAAATGTGACCTTATATATCTATATAAATACAAATCAACTGCTGTTCGTTAGTCTAGCTAAAACTCAAAAACGGCTTGTCCGATTTGAATAATTTTTATTTTGTTTTGATCGCTCTAATACAAGGATGGATTTATGATTACTGATAAATATTTTTTTTATTGATAAGGTTCGCGTAAACTTTAGAAAACCATACGACTACAGTGCGGGTCAATGTCAAGACATTGCTAAGGCAAGTGTCCCTAAATGAGCCCGTCTGGTAGACCAGCTCATTCAGCTTATAGCCTATGCTGGCCTGGAGACAGGCCGATAACGTTCTGCTCCACCGACACGGGTCTAGTACGACGTAACTTTGTAATACAAAGTATGCAATGAATTACGGGCCGATGTCTTGGCCAGTGTCCTTAATGTAGCCCGTCTGGTGAACGTGCAGCGCATGCAAGTTTGGAGCCAGGTCCCTAGGGTTTCCCTTTCACCTTCCTCTTTCCTAAGCTACTTGCATACTAGGCGATGAAGTGCGGGCCGATGTCTTGGCAAGTGTCCTTTATGAAGCCCGTCTGGTGGACATGCAGCCCATGCTGGCCAGGAACCAAGCTTCTGGGTTTTTCCTCACACCGTACCGACATTCAACAGTCCTAAGCTACTTACATAATAAGCGATGAAGTGCGGCCCAATGTCTTGGCAAGTGTCTTTGATGGAGCCCGACTGGTGAACGTGTAGCCCATGCAGACCTGGGGCCAGGCCGGTAACGTTCCCCTCCACAGTGACAGGCCCGTTGGGAACGATCTGCGTGAAGAGCAGCGTGCCTTCCACCCCGGAATCCTGGTCTGCTTTTAGGTGCACGATGGCTCGGAGGCCTGGTGCTGACCTGGGAGCCTGGATTGGGAATTATGTGTGAGATACGTGGAAGGTTTTATATGGAAAACATATATTCAAAACAAAAAAACTAATCGGTGTTCAATTGAATGATTGATAAAGATATATAATAACAATATCGGGCAAATATAAATATATAATAAATCGGGTAAATATATCATAATCGGGCGGTGTACGTGTGTTTGGTATCAACGGATTTAATAGAGGCCAATGCAACTTGAGATCCGCTTCACCGCCTACCGCGGCGGTGCGCGGTACCGTGTGTTAATCGCCTTATTGGCCGGCCATGTTATTATTTCTTGTCAAGATTTTTACCTACACCCCAGATCTATTTCTGTCGACCGTAACAGGTTGACACTTCCTAACATTATAACTAGGTGCAGGGAAGTATGACTCTTCATTTTAAAAGTTAATTAAGGTTACAATGATGAATAACGTCATATTTGTATACTTAAAACAATAGGGATTTTGATGACAACAATTAATTCCAAACTTAATGTTTATAAGATATTGTGTACCGGTTCCTCAAAATAAATATCCATTGTTTGATCTTACTTTTGATTATATTTTAATGAATCTTGTTAGTGACCCCCTTAGTTCGTTATTGCCGTATAATTCCTAAATTAATGCTTATGATGCTTTTTTATTATCATGTGTATCACGCAAGGGATTTGATTCAGACAAAATGAATAACAATATGTAAAGTTTATGTATCGACTAACTAATCTTATTTCGCATATTATCTTATTCATAACTTTTACAAGAGTCGCGGCAGAGCTTAATAATTATTACTTATGCCTTTATGCTTATGCTAACTCCGCTAGCGAATTAAATTCAGAAAACAAGCTAGAGATGGTGTCTTTAGCTTGTTTTCTGAATTAAAAATTATTAAATTCTATTTGATGACTAATATAATCACTTTTTGTTCTTAACATCAGTAATGAAGTGTCCTTGGAGCCTCGTGCAGGTCACATCAGCGCAGTTGTCATTATGTGCACGCCAAGTGATGTAATAAAGTTCGAATCTGACTTTATAATTTACGAGTGGGTATGCCTTTACTAGTTATCTAACATTAGCTCCTATCCACTTGTAGCCGCGGATCGTGCTTGGTGGCGTGCACTTGGAGAGGCCTATGTCCAGCCATGGACTAGTATAGGCTGACGATGATGGTGAACCTACTTTGAGACCGTAGTTTAGTTACTTCTCTTTTGATAAATTATCTTATCTTGACCTCACGGCGGTCTGCCAGAGTTTCCCTCTCCCAATTATAGCACTTCGACCCATCAGAATCTTTTGTGCAACCCCAGTTTTTACCTGTTCTTCCGCGATAAAAATTAATGCTATAAGCTTTGGCAGTTTTTTCGTTTCTTCCTGAATAGCACTATGTCTCCTGGTTTCAGATAGGCCGATCCCAGGAGCTCCTATCTTTTCTTAGCTAGAGAGTCGCACAGTCGCACGGAAACTGCAATCTCCATAGACTCCGCTTTTCTCTCTACATTTTGAATATATGAAGCATTTCTGGAATAATGCCCTGTAATAGCACCGATGTATTATTGGGCCTGCATTCTTGTAAAGGATCGAAGCAGTGCCATTTAGTGACGAACTTGTGTCACCAACCACCAAATCGTCTCTCAATCGTCACAAATCTTAGCCTATGCTCACCTAGAAGTACCCCAGTAGAATAAATAATGAACACAAGTAGCAATATATGCACTAGGTTCCCAAAAAGTAACTAACCACCTATATATATCTAAAACATGATTGTAACGTTAGGTCACGATAAATTGTAATCACAAAAACTTGATTGATTCAGAATTGATATCCATATAAACAAGAAGGAAGTTATCTTGATTCTAGATAATCATCACGTTCACACCACAGCTCACTGTACATACATCGTAGTTCGTGAATCAATAACTATACGGGCGTGTAAACCCCTTGATTGCAAGAGCGATGAATCAGCGTATAGACAAAAACTAATCGATCTACTTCCTGTACTTAGAATTAAGCAATAAAGAGTCAAAACAAGGAAAACTGCGTTTGACACCGAAAAACAAATGGCACGATATATTTGAAAAAGTTTACTCGGTGCTCAATGTTATTATTAAAAACTTTATTTCATAGGTGTCATATAAATGATCTTCTGTCTATCTATCTATCTATACATATAATATAGCTAAAGAGGTCGAAAATCTGTACATGGAAGATATTCGAAAAAAAGTTGGCTGGGGATACTTAGAATCGATAATAGAACACGTTCCAACAGATTTTAGAATTTTTGTCTGTTCTGTTTATTTGACCGTGTATCACGTGAAGATGGCTGAACGGATTTGGATGAAACTTTGCACATAGACAGACCATGATCAGGATTAAGATATAGGATACTTTTTTATCCCGGAAACAGGATCCTGCGGGATAGTGTAGTCTTCGCGAACGAAGTCGCGGGCGACAACTAGTTATTAATAATACCTATATTAAGATAATTTTGATTATTATATTTTAAGGAAAACTAAAAATTGCCCTTGAAAAATTACAAATTCCCACCTAAATGTTTTTACCAAGTGTCATCTTTCATCATGGTGTCGAAACTTCTGAAGATTTTTTTAAAAATTTATCTATGTAATTATCTCTAAAATAAAGTTGAAGGCATTGCAGTTAATCAGTTATAAATTAACAAGAGTGATAGACTCTGAATCATTCTTAACCATTACATCACCGATTAGGAAGAACAGCATTTTAGGATTAGTAGGTATGAACATGCAGTAGGTAAGTAAATATCAGAATAGAGAAAAGAGAACTAAAGCATAGCACACACAACGTGCAAGTTAGTATAGCATTAGATATTAATATTCACATGCATTATATATAAGTCCCAAAATGGAAGTATCGATTAGAGTAAATGACATGATCGATGGTGATTGATAGTGAAGTGATCAGTATCGTACTTACGAAGGATAAATCGATTTGTTTCTCGGCCCGGCTCCCCGCGAGCGGGTACGCTGGCCTGCCTAGGTCCTGCAACAAAGTGGTGTTTAGCTCTCTTTCCTCTATAAAGTGTGTATCATTGTAAAAATATAGCAGTTTGGCAGTTGAATTTTACCCAGAAACTGACTGGTTTAAGGGTGGTAGCTATCACCATCAAACCTGAACTTTGAAAGCTTTTGAATGATTTTTGTAACGGAACCTATGGGTTTTCCTTACTGTGACAGGACAAAATCGAAAATCTACTTGAAGTGTATTTGGGAATAAGAGGATTATTTAGCGACTTTTATTAGCATTGATGTGTTTCAACAGTTAAGAGATAAGATTGCCAGTTCCTCAGTTATTGAGGATGCCCGTAGTGGGCTGAACCTTTGGTCTTATCGTCATTTAGCATCAGGTATGTAAGGTAAGTTGACGGCCAAGCGTTTCCCCGTGGTTCCCCACAAAAAACAACCGAACATTTGTATAGAATGGCCAACCGTCAAAACAAATTGGTCTCTAATCGCCACGCTGATTTCAAATGCTTCTTTTTTGCACTAAATGACAGTGTGACAGGAAAATTGGCAGAGACAGGTTCACAGACCGATGATGGCCAGAAAAAAGTAATTGAACTAGTTAGAGAGACAACATTGACAGGGTCTGGTGAACAAGTTCAACAAACTCGGATTATGAACATCAACAGTTATTGATTTACAAAAATGGAAGAGCGGCGATAAAAAAATAACTGACTAATTGCTGTATGAGTTTAGAACAGTTGGAAAACGTAACTGCAAAGTAGGTAAAGAAATTGTAGAAAAAAAAACTAGATGGACAAAAATCTTTTTTACTATAAGTACTTAAATTATTGTCGCTTTCTGACTCAAATAATTTTCGCGTGGAATTAATTTTTAATAATGAAAATTAATTAATTCAATAATCTGCAACAAATAATAAAGAAACGTCAGGATAAACAGTAATTAAAACTAATGTATAAAATAAACGCGAGTAGATCCGTAAAAGTTGTTTCATTTCAATGTGTAGTGTTCGCGTAAACTTTAGAAAACAATAAACAATTTAAAAAAATCTAAAATTGCTCAATGCGACCTTTTCGTACTCATTTTTTTTTGTAGTGTGTTTTCTTAAACTTACTGTGCTTCATAAACATAATGAAATTATGTAATTACTCTCCTATTGTGGTTTTCTGAAATTCCTAAAGGTCAGCTAGATTTTTCATTAGACAATGTTTGTTGTTTGATGATACGTCAAAGATATAGTTAGTTAACAATAATGATGTTATTGTTGCTTCAAGGTAAGTAAACCTTGAAAACGCCTATAGGCTTGACATTAATATTAATAGGAGTAACTGTAATTCTTAGGCTGTTGAATAAAGTCCGATTTATACTATTATCTACCAATATGAAACAGTTAAATTACTTTTTATATTATTTTACAGCTGGAGAACATTTTATTTATAGGTTTTATTTTGTCTTAAATTATGTTATGTTACTTTTACTTTATTTTTTTCTTTAGTGTACTTATAAATTGTAAATATAGAATAATGTGATTCCTACATTTTATTAAACAATGCTAAATAAATCCTCTTATATTTCATAATAATGCCCTAATCGTCTAGTAAATAAAATGGAGCTTTTATTTTTAACTCCAACTTTTCCAAAAAGGGATGCTATATTTGAGTTTCATGTCTGCTGACTGGTCTATGTTTGTCTGTCTGTCTGAAGCTTATAGTAGCACTCAATAATATTTAGAACGATTTCGGCGTGAAAAATAATACATTTAGATAAATATTTTAAAAGTTAAAAACGTTAGAGCGTGTTTATGAAATTTTAAAAATAACCTTAAAACCAACTGTTGTCTATACTAATATTATGAAGAGGAAATCTTTGTATTTTTGTATGTATGTTTGCAAAGAATAAACTCAAAAACTACTAGACCGATTTAAAAAATTCTTTCACCATTAGAATACTACATTAGCGCTGAGTAACATAGGCTATATTAAAAAAGGAGAAAAAAAAGAAATGCGGTACGAAGTCCGCCGGAACAGCTAGTTATAAAAACAATAAGACTAAACGCACAATAAAATATTAAGCATCAAAAATAATAAACTTACGTATAAGTAGGGCTCCATGATCACCTCGTATACATTACTCTGGTAATCCTCAATGGCCGGTAGAGCTTTGATTATCAAGTTCCTCCCGTACCCTGGGACACCTTCGAACGTCTTCCCGTTAAGGACCGCCACCAACCACAGCAACTGGCCAATAAACACGTGTAACCTCAAATTCATCTTTAAAAAAAAGTTTAACTCGTTATTTTTTTAAATAGGATGCGTCCGGCGTGCTTACAGCGTTAACCACTGGCTATCAATGATTATAAAAAGAGGTAAATTGGTGCTGCAAAGCTTTTTTTTCTTTTAATCTGTGGGCGCGTCTGCTCCTCTCTGTGGTTTGTGATTAGTTGGTCTTCGTGAGATGCCTCCAAGGCTCTGTAATCGAGCCGCATGTTGTAATGACGTAACTTAGACACGGCATTGTTCGAGTTATTGAGTGGAAGTAGAAACCGCCGCAGAGACATTGTCGTGCAAAGGCAGTTATTAATTAACCTTCGCGTTCATAATTGCTGTTAAACTCCTGACTGATTGATTGTCTGTTTACGCTCGAATCTGTTTTGTTTTGATGATGATGTTGCAGTAATAAAACATCATCTGGTGGTAGTGCGTGGTCACGCGTTTCCTGTAATATGGAAGGCTTAAGCCAGTATAATGTCCATGAATATTTACGTCTTTTTTTAAAAGTATGAACTCTGCAATAGGTGGTGTAGGATTTGTGTTTCAATGTACAGGGTTAGCAGTTGTAATGGAAAAACAATCTATGAGAAATATGTGATAATATAATTTACCGCAAATTTTGTTGCGAACAAATAACAATTTGAAAAGCCCACTCGTGGACATTTTTGCAACACTTTTTCAAATTGTAAAATCTATGAAGAAGTCCAAATACTTATTAGGAATAGGGGAATTATGTATAGCGAAACACATAAAGTCATAATTTGTAATGACATAAAAGTATCTAAAAATATTCGAAAATTGTGTAAGCAAAGTTGTTGAAGTCGGTGAAATGTCTTAAAATAATTGCTAGTTTTTTATTGCAAGATTCTTTCTTCTTCCTACATACCTACCTAGTGTGGGTTTGTAGTAGCATGGTAATGTGTGTAGTTTTTACAGTCGCCGAAAGATAGTTTTCCCTTGGAAAAGCCTGGTGTATACAAGATCGATTGCAGCTGCGGTAGCTCCTATATTGGCCAAACGAAACATACAGTCGCCTGCCGAATTAAGGAGCACATCAAAGCTGTCAAGAACAACGATACGCAAAAATCGGCCATTGTTAAACATCTGATCCAGTCGGGTCCTAATCACTGGATTGAGTTTTACAACCTCAAACAATTTCGACAGAACGCCACTACGTGCCTAGATTGGTGAAAGAAGAGATTGAAATTGCGAAATACAAAAAAATCAATCGTGAAGATGGATTCAAACTTTCGCGTGTCTAGAATCCAGTGATTAGTCTTGTTAAAAACCGCAAAAACAACAATAAAGCCGTTTCGCGTTCCGATACTGTGAGTGTAGTGTCTTCTGAGCAATTTCGAGTGGATAGTGACTTAAAAACCGGTGGTATGGGCATCGAGCGCAAAAAAACGACTAAGGAAGAGGGTTGATCGTTTTGTCTGCTCATAAAAATCTCTCCCGCATTAACTTCAGTAATTCCGTGATCATGGCGCACGCAACTGTGCCCAAATATCGGATACTCACAAACAATAAACATTGTAAGAATCTTAGATAGATCGATAAAATCTTAGATATATAGATAGATATATAGAAGAGCTTAGATATATAGATCGATAAAATCTTTTTCATCCCCCCATCTCGGAAAGAGTATTTTTGCTCTTCGATATCTGAGTGCAAAAGCCGTTTTTATCAGCTAGAGGATAAGGTAAATTGAATTTAGAACATCGTGTGCACTAAGTTTGTGAATCTAAAAAATCATTAAACCTATTTACTTCTACCTCAATGGTGCCGAATTTATCAGTACACAAGTCACTAACACCAGCATTACAGTACCTACAACAAAAATATTACACTTAACTTAAGTAACTGTATTTAGGTTAAGGTTAAGGTTTAAGGTTACTTTAAATTTTTCTTAATTATACCTACGTATTATTTGTTATAATTTAAAGATTATTCTGTAATACTTATCTATCATAATGTAGTAGTTAATACCTAAACTGAAATAAAAGTATCTTGTGATTGTAAATGTTTTTTTTTGCATTAGCACTCTTGTATAACAAATAACTATATTCGGACACTATAGATAGACACACACATATACACACACACACAATATATAATCGTAAAATTAAAAACAATTACATTAAAAACAAACATAATTTCATAACACAGTACAATATTAAAATACAAAAATGTGTGTGTGCTGCAACATAAAAGGGTCGTTGCTCAGCCGAAGTAACTATTACCTAATCTGTGGCTCAGCGTGGTATTCACTCGCATAGCAAGTGAATCGCTGATTTTTAGCAACAACCAGGAGTGACCACGAGGACGGTGCCCATAACAATTATCAATAATGTGCCCATGAGCGTAGCCTTGACCGTGTAGTAACAAAATCTAAATAATTCATAAATAAAGATTTTTTAATATAAGCTGTGTAGTGTGTAGTGTATATCATATTTTAAATTGACATTAAATTAGATAAGGATATAATAATATATAAGTAAAATGCAAATAAAATAAAAAAATAGAGCATTTAAACAAAAAGCTCTAAGATTGGAAGTGACCACGATAGTTTAAATAGTTATGTAACCTCTGTGGTAATAGTAAATAGTAATTTTTGCTATGTAACCCCTTGCGTGTCCTGAATGAATTTATATGAATGAATATATAGTATAATTCTACAGTTTAAATTTTCTATTGCCTACCCTGGGCCTGTATGTACGTACACACATAGGTATACTATGTATAGAGAACTTATAGCGTGTACCTGTTAAAGCTAACAAATTTTATTCCATCCTAAAAAAAACTAAAAATATATATTAATCATTATCAATTTGAGTGCCATAATTACCACTTAACAGACATGCTCATAAAAAGCGGTTCACATTTGCTAGCAATAAACATGCCAGTTATAAGCAAACTCCTGAATGAAAGTAGTCACTTAAATTGCGCGTTCAAAGAACACCCCTTCCACCACTGCTTCTCTTATCTATGTGAGGCAGGCTTAGCTCAGATAGCATAGCTTTGCTTAAAAAATAAATGACTGTTGATTTTTGGGCATAGTTCCTCGAAATAAGCAAGCTTCCACCATGTTTCAACACACACTACTAGCACAGTCTATCTTAAAACATTACCCAATTTTTATTTGAGCTAAGCATGAATTTTTGTAACCTCATCATCATCTTCATCATCTGCTCATTTTATGTCGCCACTGCTGGGGCACGAGCCTTCCCTATGGAAGGATAGGAAGGACAGGCCATAAACCACCACGCGGGCCCACTGCGGGTTGGTGGTTGTTAACGACGGCAAATGCAACTGCTGCTGCTAATGCAGCCAGGACCAACGGCTTTATGTGCCTTCCGAAGCACGGAGGAGCTCGAGATGATAAATTGTTGGTCACCCATCTGATGACCGGCCTTTGTGAACATTGCTTAACCTCAGCACTCGCAGACCAGGCGCGTTAACCACTGCGCCATCGAGCTCCTCTGTAACCTAAAACAGTGTTAGTAAACACTCAATTGCCGGAAAAATAGTGACGTCATATTTTTCAATGCCATACAATTTCTTTCTAAGAAGTTTTGACAGTTGCCAAAAAGTTGTTCTATTGACTATCCAGTCAACTTCCCAATTGAATACAGGCCACCTGTTTCCTAGCTGTCTTCTCAGTATAAGGTCTCCCGCCCTCTGAAGACTTACGAACCGATGGCATAGTGACTTTCATAAGTTAATTCTCAACATGGTTTTGTTCAAAAGAGATCTACCAATATGAACTTAGTTAACTTCTCCGAAACTTTATTTGCGGCTTTAGACTGTAATAAACAAACGTAGATGTTGTATACACGGATTTCAGCAAGGCGTTTGATCGCGTTTCTCATATATTATAAGAAAATTATCAGCGTACGGTCACAGAGTACTCATGTGGTACGGTCTCAGTGATGGGTTTGTGAGGTGGATAAATTTATACTTGGTCGATCGTACGTTATATGTTTGTTGTGAATGGGTTTCAGTTTATTAGTCAAGCGTAGAATAATTCTGGATATGACTTTTGCCTCAAAGATGTCTCAAGGTAAACCAGTTCTTCCAAGCTGGTCTAATTTGGAGTCCATCCCGAATTGCGTCAATTACCAATAGTAGCAGCAGTTCACAAACCACAACACTTATCCGATGTTTAGGCATGAAGTTGATTATCCACAGTTTGTGGAGAAGCTCAAATTACGCGTTCCTGTTTGGTACCCTCGTCACAAAGTTACGCCTCTTACCACCTCACTGCGAAAAATCGTTTTTGGTTTCAACTCTCCGGTCGCCAAATTTTGTAGATTAGTCAATGAATATAGCGACAACATTGACCTCCACAACGACTCGCCCTCAGATTAATAATAGCCTTAGGTAGTTATTATTCTGAGGACTCGCCTCCGCCGAACTTAGACCAAGCCGCCGAACCGTTGCAATTTTAATAGAGTAGCGTAATTATTATTGTTTATTAGTTTTAAATTTTTGTTTTACGTTTTCATTTTTAGCATGCTTTGCCTTTAATTGTTTGTGGCAATTAGTTGTAAAATTGGTATATGTAACTAGATGTAAGTTTCATCAAACGTTGACTTACCTATTTAATAAATAAATAAATAAAAAGGTGCTATTTTATAGCCTAATCTGAATAAATGATTTTGAACTTAGAATTTTTTTAATTTTGATCCTATTTCAATGAAATTCTATGTTAATTTTTGGCTACGAAAAAGGTGTCTATAACACTGATGTCACTACCCTTTAGACCATTCATGATCTAAGCACTACCCTAATCATTTCGTTAACACATGGTATAAGCCATGAAGAAGTTACATCGCCATGGTATTGGCAGTATGCGCTAAAAAAATAAGAAACAAACCGCCACGTCACGTGACGTCTCCCGTCAATTATGTCAAATAGGCCACCGCGACTATCTCACGATGGAGTAGGCTCCTGTAATGAATCGCGATTTTGTGTTCAACCACGAGGACGACCGGCCGGGCGCGTGGACGCGCGCGTCCGCCACGCTCAGCCGCTGGGTGTGGGGTTTGCTGTGCTGCGGGCTGCCGGGCGTACCCTGCTACTTCTGCACTTGCTGCGAACGGCTCGACAACACGGCTGAGCGCGACCGCCCCAGGGTCAACCGTACGTCTCATTATGAAATAGAGATAGCGTTAAGCCATGGGTCAAAATATCGACACCACGGGTCTAAGCAAGCGGCCATGCTACTTCGGTACCTGCTGCGAGTGACTCAACTTAACCGGCTGCCAAGAGTGCCCTGCTTCTGCACCGACCGCGCGACCGGCCCAGGGTCAACCGTACGTCTACTTATAAGCTATTGAAGACTGTTCAAGTGGATAGGCTCGTGGTCATGTGCTAGCATCACGCTCAGCCGCTGAGGCTTATTTTGCTGCAGGCTGCCAAGAGTGCCATGCTATTTCTACCTGCTGCGAGTGACTTAAGTGCCGAACGCGGTCAGCTCAGCTTCAACCGTACGTCTACCTATAAGATAAAGACTTGTTCAACGACGGGAAGTGGATAGGCTAGTAGCCTGCGCTGTGCTGCGGGCTGCCGGGCGTGCCTTGGTACTTCTGCACCTGCTGCGAGCAGCTTGACGACACGGTCGAGCGGAACTGGCCCAGGGTCAACCGTACGTCTATTTAGAAGCTATTAAAGACATGCTAAGCCTTTGGCTATGGGGCACGCTGTGCTGCGACCGACTCAGCTAAACTGCCAAAAGCGGACAGCTTTAGCTTCAACCGTACCTACGTCTACCTATAAGGTAGAGACATGTTCAACGACGGGACAAAGTCGACAGGCTCGTGGTCTTCGCTGTGCTGCGGGCTGCCAGGCGGACCTTGCTCTTTTTGCACTTGCTGCGAGCGGCTCGACAACACCGCCGAGCGCGACCGGCCCAGGGTCAACCGTACATCTACTTATGAGATAAGAGATTGTATTCAACCATTGTCGTGGTGGTTCAGATATGGTTCCAAATACCTATAATACTATGAGGCAAAGCAAGCGGCCAAACTACTTCTGTACTTGCTGCGAACGAACGACCCAGGGTCAATCGTACGTTTACATAAGATATTATAAAGATTGTATTTAACGATGGGGCATAATGGGACTGCCCTGTCTCTGTACCTGTGCTAGTGATTCGTCCTCCACCCGCCCGATCCTCCAAATGCCACTACACATTTACAGAATACACTAAACATGAACACTCTCTTATGCCCAAGACACCGTACTCGTAGAACAAGGGCACTACGAGCCGGTTCACACGCTTTATACCAGGGACAGACAGTACCTGGGCGCTTCTCTCCACCCCCACGACCCGGTCAACCCGAGCCGAGATCCTAGCTTTTAGAGGCGTCCACGAGTTGTTCCGTTGCCGAGTCGAACCGAATCCCTTGGAAAATCTAGTAGGGGACAGGGACACGCACTAGTTGGTGATGCCATTCCCTCTATTAGAAAACTTCTGATGGTGTTTCGTTTCACACGGCTTCAGGAAACCCTTAGTTACTCGCCACCCCCAAAAGTCTGGTGACGTTGAAAATGCTGTAGGAGGCCACCGCAATATATACGCAGTACCCACCGCAATAATTTTCTTTGCCAGCTCACGTTCTCTCTTATGCTTGTCATTTCCAGAATCGACGGCGACAGCGGATCGCGTGGCCCGCCCGCACCGGCCGCACGCCCCCCGCGGCAGGAAGTCTACCCCCGAGATTCTGTCGGCGGTGCGCTGCGCCCTCAACCAGCTGCAGGGGGAGCCGGCGCCTCCCCTCGCCACCATGCAGGTCCTAGTCGGCCCCACCCACGAGCCGGGCTGATGGCACCTTGAAGCGAGCCACCGCACATTGTAGCCTTATTATGGCTGAACATTGACAGCCGACTTTTTGCTCTAACTCTTCAGTGGATCGGGAATAGCTGTCGGCTACGGAAAGCACCAGGATAAAGAAGAAACAAAAACAATTGGGAGGTGTTGTCAATTTAACGACGATATTGATGTTTTATTTTAAAACAGTGCTTACGTCTTTATAAGAGACTTTTTAACATTGAAAAATTGCAGGAATAATTAAAAAGATGGTGTAAAAGTAAATAAAATATTTTTTCCGTGTAGGTAAAGAGCACGCTATTCTATTTGAAGATGTATATAGTATGAAAGTCGCGATCGAATTCATAATTTGCTACAATGTGTCGTGGGTTTAATATAATGACAATGTTAAATATAAGATAATACTATCGTTTTATCTAGTCTGTAATAAAGTCAGAAACGTAAAAGAAATTATATTATATTGAGTTAGTTTAAAAGAAGCATTCCATTTAATTGTGTATTGGCATGTTGATCAATTGTACAGTGATTTATTTTACAATTTATTCAGATGATAGTTGTTTATATTTAGCTCTATCCCTGTTACAATAAAATTAAATTAAAAACGATTTTAAATAGTTATTAATTTTGCTACTAAAGTTCATCATGTATATAGTGGTTGGTATTGGTAACGACTGCTAATGCAGCCGGGGCCAACGGCTTTACAATGTAAGGATAATGTATCGATTCTATATTACGCAGTCTCTATAAAATAGTGGAAATGGGTACCATTGTAGCCAAAAATATCTAAACCTAAATAAAATCGCAAGCTGGGAAAACCTCATTTCCCAGCCTTTTTTTTTTACAAAATCAAACGTTATTGTTAAAACGATTGTCTATTAAGGATGCTTCGACTAATTTGTTTCAGACTACGAATTTCTACACAAATTAGGCACGTACCGTAGGTACAAAGCTATAGTGACATTGGTAAGAAGCATGGACTAATGGTAAGAGGTGTGAAGACGCAGCTTGCGGGCTGGCAAAGTGAGGACGGCTGGTGAGCTAAATTCCTGCTCCAGCTGTCCTCGCATCTGGACTCAGTTGCTTGAGTAGAGCAATTTGTCATCAATTCAAAAAATATATTATACCCGGGACGAGGTCCTCAGATTATCAGAGGACCTACTCTTCCATTCTCGATACCTGACTTAGCTCTTTGTAACCTCAAGTAAGGAAACCTCCGTGGTTTTGGTTGGAAAACTTCTGTAATTTGGATGGTCTGAACAGCTTTATAAATCGCCATGTTTCTTGGCACCATAAGGTACCCGGTTATAAAAATTTGCAACACGAATTTTGATAAAACATTATTTTGATAATTTTAAGATAAGCGACATCTACTCAAGAATAATAATTTTGAGTGATATGATACTTGCTCACATGCTTAGAAAGCATTCGTGAAAGCATGCTGTCCTATGTAAATAATGATGCGGTGTGTTGACGCCAGATGTCACTAGTGGAAAAATAATAAAAGTTTTACATTTTTAAGGCAGCTAAGAGTTAAAAATAAGGTTACGCTTTAATAATGGGACCGGATAAAAAAAGTTATCTTGTTAGATAAGTTTTTTATCCGGTCCGGTCGATAGTCGCTTCGATTCGGCTTTGTTAAGCCGAATCGAAGCGACTTTCGACTCGTCTTTGTTGGTACGATGCTAATCATACTAATATTATAAAGCTGAAGAGTTTGTTTGTTTGTTTGTTTAGTTGAACGCGCTAATCTCAGAAATTACTGGTTCGAATTGAAAAAATAATTTTGTGTTGAATAGTCCATTTTTTGAGGAAGGCTATACGCTATTATTACATCACGCTATGACTAATAGGAGTAGAGCAGCAATGAAAAATGTTGCAAAAACGGGAAATAACGCGGGTGAAACCACATAGTACATATACCCCCGTAGGTGAAACCGCGGGGCATAGCTAGTGAATTAATAATATCGAGTAGGTAACGGGCACCTAGGTAGGTATTTTATTTTTTATTTATTTTATTAGCTACACAAAACGGAATTACAGCGTTTACATGGTCATTTTCAGTTTGTACAAACATTAGTAGACTGCACTTCCAAAGTATGTGCAGACAGCATGCATAAAACACATCGAGATCGAAAAGAATATAAAACATTATTTAAAAATTAATTACATAAAATCACATTAATAATTGCTAATTCAAAATTAAATAATAGATTAAAAATTAAATAGGGATAGGCAAAACATAACATTCCATAAACAATAATGACAATAATTTCGATTAATAAATAGGTCATTCAATATGATGATAAATAGGTCATTCAAATTTATGTTGGTAGACAATCCTTTCTGTCACACAATACAAATACAAATTCTCAGAATAATAACTAAATATTGTTCTGAGTTCAAATGCACCGCTCGGCAATGCCGAATAATGCCGAGCCGATTCATGAGTACCTAGCACGCCTTCTACAAACTCTTTCACCTCCAATCTCATGGAGAGACGCTAAGAAAGCCTCCACTGTAATCTTTCTAGACAAACCACAAACGCAAACGGAGCCACTGGCGCACGGTCGGTCATAAGACTTGCGAGTTACAATTCCCTTGTGTTAATTACTAACTGTACATTTTGTGTGTTTGATTGTGTGGTTTGCTGTGTGTTTGCTCAGGAGTTGCTGGAGAAGCTGCTAAGGTAGGACTGTACTTAGAATTAAGGGAGAACAATCAACAAACGCTACGAAATAGAAACATGAATTTTAAAGTTACACCAATTATGATTCCTTACGCAACTCTTTAAAGTCCCTATACTGTCTAAAAATGTACTCACATCAATGAAATTGAAATATATTTCATTTTCTTTTTGTTTGTAACAGTAATATTATATATTATAAACTTCTACTTCGAGTATATAACTTTAAACGCGTTTAAATCTATTGGTAGTAATAATTAATTATGCATTTACTGATTTAGATATTGTTATTAAATAGATTTTTTTTATAGTCATATGAAGATATCTTTTAAATTTAAGAAATATTTTTACTTAGAGAGATTTAATGCTTAGATTAAGAAAACTCTTTTCTCCTGACCATATATTTACAAATTTTCTACAACTAAGCCTTTATAAAAATATTTCTTTCATTAACTAGAGATGTAATGGCATTTTCACGTCTTAAGAGTGAAATCCATGAAACAATTATAAGAATTTACTGTTGTTATGCAAATAGCGACCGTGTAATCTGTAAATTACGGCGTGCATAAATTGTTCTTAGAAAAGATCTCAACGAAATCCATTTACTATGTCACGGTATCGTTTGTCGGACGGTTGATATTATTGATATGTAAGATTTTCCCGCTCGCTTTCTATATAAGCAATTTGTGGGAGTGATTTCGTGAAATAGGACGGAAGTATGTGTAACAGTGTAACAGGAAGTCGGGGAAGCGCGCAAGCGCGCACTATTTTGTAAATTTAAAATCGATATTATGAACATGACATATTATTATTTGGGTTGTATTTAATCGATCACCAAACTAACCTAACCTAACCCACAAAAATACTAAGTTAGCATCTAAACTACTATTTAGATGCTAACTTAGCATTTTAGGTGCTAGCCTACTATTTTTTGTGGATCAATTTATTATTTCTCTTATTATTTTATGTGACATATTGTGTCATTTGACTATCAAAGGTCATTTTGATATGTCAAATGTCTTCTAATGAGTATTTACTGCATTTATTTTATAGTTATAAAATGATGTGTAACCTAACCCATTCTTTTTCAGAATATAATTTTAAAATTGCTTATTACTAAGGTGAGATTTCAAATGTTACACATCATATGCGACTACTGTAAAGCTCGCTAGTTTTTTTTTATTTTTTATTATTACTATAAGGCTGTAGTGTCACTGCAGGGCGAAGGCCTGGCTACCCTATTTCCATCTTGTTCTATCTTGAGCAATAAGTGACCAATCTTTTCGATGGGAGTCAAGGTCGTCCCGCTATCTCTTTTATGGTCTGTCGACGACGTTGTTTTCGGTTTTGTGGGACCCATTCGGTAGTTACCTTGGCCAACCGTTCCTTCGACATGCGACAGACATGTGCTGCCCAGTCCCACTTTAGCATGGCAGCTTTTTGTGTGACATCAGCAATTTTTGTTTTTAAGCGCAGTATAGTGTTCCTGACGTGATCCGTAAGTTTCACGCCAAGTATACTGCGCTCCATGGCTCGTTGGCAAACCTCGAGCGCAGACGTCTGAGGAGCTGTCAAAGACCATGTTTGTGCTCCGTATGTCAGAACGGGGACGGTTGATAATATAATATTAATATTGAATAAATTGTTATTACTTGTGGTCACCAATAGTTGGAAATTCGACAGTAATTTATAAATTAAACAATGTTTATACAAGTAAAACATATTATACCATTTATCTTCCTGCACTCCTCCATTATGAATTTTAACTAGGTATGCCAAATCTTGCACTCCAAAGTCAAAGTTAAAGTTAAAATCAAAGTCAAACATTTATTTTCTAATTTTTTTATTATTTTTGTTCAAAATGAACTTGAACAAGTGTTTTTGAACGTCAATTCAAAGCCATGACTTCGTAAACCCTTCGGCACTGTGTACAGTACATTGAGATGAGCGACAATGTTCAGCAGAGTCAACAATATACTGCCTTATTTTTGTAGGCAAGCAAATATCAATAGAAATTTTATAATCAACAAACTTCATCATCATCATCATCATCAGCTCATTTTATGTCCCCACTGCTGGGGCACGAGCCTTCCCTATGGATGGATAGGGAGAACGGGCCATAAACCACCACGCGGGCCCAGTGCGGATTGGTGGTTGTTAACGACTGCTAATGCAGCCGGGACCAACGGATTTACGTGCCTTCCGAAGCACGGAGGAGCTCGAGATGATAAATTTTTGGTCACCCATCCGATGACCGGCCTTTGCGAAAATTGCTTAACCTCAGCACTCGCGGACCGGGCGCGTTAACCACTGCGCCATCGAGCTCCTTATCCTCCTTATCAAGCTCAGCTTCAGCTCCTTATCAACAAACTTAATATAATATAATTCCCTCCTTAAGGGGTACAGAGTGTTTTCGTCACGTATTCGCTACGTAAAAGTTTTTCCTCGTGAATTTTTTTATATACTATCATCATGATAAAGTAGGTAAAATATACAGAATTATGAGAGAGCACAGTTGGTAGACACTTGATAATTATTTGATTCAATTTGGCGTTATCGCTCTCCCTAAAAATATTTGATTTTTCCAGTACGGACTCGTGGTCACACCAACGTGTCACGCCAGTGTGAAAATCAGGAATAAAATCATACATTTTGTCAATCATTTTATATGTACAGTCACTAGCATTAACATGTAAATTGTAAACATTCTAACTAGGTAATGAGTTAAACAATAAATTAAAAAAACTCTTAATACAATGAAATGACAGTCAAAACTAGTCAAAAGTGCTACAATCATTTGACTGTGCATATACAAGTATTATGTAGTGCTCAATTTAATAATTAATATATGTCTCAATGCCAAACCTTTTTAATATAGTTTTTTGTTTAAAACCAAAATGAAGTATAATCGATGTTATCGATTCTTACTGGCACCACAAAAACATCCCTAACTCAAACCAATCGAGTAAGTCGACAGCACCATGTTACAGAATCGACATGCAAATATACATATCATTTAAAAACTATGTACGAAGTAGGTTACACCGGGATGTTCTATCTTGTGTGTGAAAATTATTAAAATTAAATTATTCTGTTTATTCAAATTGAAAACTAATTAAAATCAATCAGTATCTTAAACTTAGATAAACAATGTATTTTATATAGTTACACCCAGACTCTAGACACTTTAGAAGAGTTTGCTCTATTTAATTTGATCTCCACTGGGAATTGAACCCTTTGATGGAGGGATTGTTAACCGCCTCCGTGGTCAAGTGGTTAAGACCACCGGTTTAGACACAGAGGTCCAGAGATCGACTCCCAGCCCCACTCCCACATGTTTGTGTACTCGGTTTCGTTGGTGGTATAACACCATCTTATCTAAATATGTCGCCATAACATCAATGTTTGTAGTATTGTTGTTCCGGCAGCTAGGGATAAGATAGCCAGTGTCTCAGCAGTTGAGGATTCTGGGTGAAGTGCGCTTCCACCGCATTGTCATCCCTTAACATCAGGTGAGATAAAGACCGAGTGCTTCCCCGTAAAATAGTTAAAAAAAAGGTTGTCACATACTTCGTAAGAAGGTGGCGAGACGGTATGTACAAAAGTAGTTCCAATACTTATAATTTGTTCAAACGTAAAAAAAAACATAACCCTGGAAATAAATGAATACATAAAAAACAAAACTTATTTAAATAAATACACTTTTAAACTTTCGCGTTCCATAATTAAAACAAAGAATTTAAACGGGTATTAACGCACACTAATAAGTAAAAAGGTATCATACCTTCTTTATACCCGACGTTTCGACCGAGTTACAACGGCCGTGGTCACGGGTTGACTGCTGTCGCGATGTTGCGCCTCCGTTTGCGTGGCAGAGTCTTCATCCACCGTCACATTATTTTGCCAACTACCGCCACACACAACACTAACGGTGTCCCTATTACGTATACAAGCCTTATTCTGGTTGTTTACCGACTGCGAAGAAAAACGCGGATGTCTTTTTACAAATACTGGATTCCACGCCGAAGATAGTTTGTGGCCGTCTTCCCGATTGAAATTATTGGGGTGCTTCTTTATTTCAATCGCTTCACGCACTACTCTTGAATAAAAGTGGCGATCTGTGGAGAGGACTTGCGTACGGTAAAATTCAATCCAGTGATTTGTGCCTCTTTCAAGTAGGTGTTCTGCAATCGCTGATTTATTAGACTGCCTGTTCTTTACAGCTGCGATATGTTCTTTGACCCGCTCATGTATAGTCCGCTTTGTTTGGCCTATGTAGGAACTACCACAGCTGCAGTCTATCTTGTATACGCCTGGTGTTTGAAGTGGCAAGACATCCTTTGGAGTGCCCACAATGTTGCTCACCTTTATGCCAGGATTATATATCGTCGGTATAGAGTACTCCCGTAATATATGGCCGATCTTGTCTGTCACTCCTTTGACATAAGGCATGTAGGCTGGTTGCCGTCTAACTTCGGGATGCTTGCATCTTCTTGTGGGCTGTTTTCGTTTTCCACTAACTCGATAACCGTTTTTCTTAAGTACCTCCTGAACATGATCCAGCTCAAGCTCCAAATGTTCAGGGTCACAGAGGTCAAAAGCTCTGTTCCTTAGTGACGTCATCACGGATTGCAGCTGTCGAGGGTGGTGATGTGAGGTGGCGTGTACGTATCTGTCCGTGTGCGTGGGCTTTCGGTAGACACAGTAGGACAAAGATCCGTTGGATCTCACGGTCATCTTAACATCCAAAAAAGATAACGACCGATTTAAATAACTTATCATATATCTTATCTTATCATTCATAACTTATTTAAACGATTTAAATAAGTTATGAATTTATGTCTCAGGCATCTGAATTTTTATTTTATTTTATTTTATACCAAGCAGCAATCAGGCATCGGCCCTCCTGGTGGTAACCGGTTACCGTAACCTATGGGAAACTAACATTTCAAAATGTATTTAATTTTTACAGATTTTTAAGGAATTATTACATCTACTTAAATGTTAAGTACTAAAGTAATCAGCAATTAATTGACGTCTTTAAGTACGGCAATTACTCTTCCAACTGTGCGTCGTCGTCCTAATAATGACATAAAGTGATCACAAACTATGTCAAGTGCAACAGCCAATGAGTTCTTAGATCATTGCACGACGTATGCTTGATCAATGTCTGACGGAGGTTACGAAACAGTTTACATGTACAAAGTTGCCCCCAAGCGGTTGAGGTGTGGAGCATGTTGTTCCACTCGATATCATTGCAAGACCAACTCGTTTTTAGATCGAAACGTTAACATCTAAGCACTCCGGAGTATGTGTAGGTGATTTCACAAACTCACTTACCTGCACGATAAGTTGAGTTGTTTGAGTTGTGTTTGCGATAGCTGTAGGTAACTACATTAGACATTCGGTTACGTTAACGGAAACGAAAATTAGTATAGCATTGAAGCAGCGCCTCCTGGCGACATACGAGAGGAGTTAAAATTTTGCCATACAAATTTTCGTTTTCGTAAATGTAATCAAATGATTACGGATAGTAAACAAAACATACACTAGGCACTCAGTATTACTAAAGAAGAAGTTAGATACTCTTAGACTTTGGTATTACAAACTCATAACCAGTGATCGGAATAGGTAGGGCTAATTCACCTAAAGGTCGAAGAACATAGACAAAAATTAATGGAGACTTCTTTATGACAATATTTTTTTTCGGAACAACTGTCCGGGTTTCCGGATATCACTTGAAAACATTAAAAATTAATATTATCAATACAGTAATTGATTTTACTACTTATTTTGTATCCCGGAATTGCCGAAATTAAGTTGTTTTTTAATGTTCTTATGCGATGTCCGAAAACCCGGACAGTTGTTCCGAAAAAAATATTGTCAAAAGAAAGTCTCCATTATTTTTGTCCGTTCTTCAAACTTTAGGTGAATTAGCCCTACCTATTCCGATCACTGCTCATAACCCAATAGACACCGCATTCAGCTCTACACAAAATGTAGAGCGCCTCCTTGTGATTATTACATACTCACAAGATCGATCCCTGCCTTATGCCTCCCTTGCTAGTAAAGTCATTGGAATACACTTATTTATACTGTGGTATAGTTTAATGTGTACATACAATATGTCTCGTTTCCGTTGTCATCTTTCGTCATCTGTCGTCTCTTGTCATCATTTTACTTATTTAAAAAAATAAAAGTTGGGGTGCAACTCCAACCCCCTAGCAATGGCAGCCATTTCAATATTCGATTAATGTCAACAAGAGCGTGTACCTTAAAATAGCTATAGCGTCGGTATGGATGTCCTATGCTCATAAAAATAGATTCTTTTCATAGCTCTTTAAACTGTCTAAAAATGACATATTGTTACTTAAGACTTTTTCATTCAAATCTTTTTTTAAAGTATGTAATGTAAACTTAAAAAGCCAAAATATTTAAAAAAAAAATCTGTCGGTACAGAAAAAACCAGCTCGTTTACCTACTTTTATTTTATTAAATAAATAAAATGATGCCAAGTATCAACCCTTAAGGTCTCCGAGGTCGGAAACGGGACATATTGTATATTATTCTATGTTATTTTTCGTCGCCAAAAATTAACATAGATTTTCTTTGAAATTTTACGCGATGACAGACAACTAGGAAGCAGGTGGTATGTATGTTGCTTAATTAAGACTAATATCAGTTACTGACTGCTATTTTAATGATAAAAAAAAATGTTGATTACTGGTCTTGTCGAACACTGGTTCCACTACCCTAATTTTATTACTATTTCTTTATTTATAACTTTTGTTTGCGTTTTTTAATTTGAAAAAAGACAAAGTGTTGAAAAAATTCCACAAGCAGGATTTGAAACCGCACCCCATTACATTCCGGGTCAGGTGCACTGCCAACTATGCTATCGTGGCTCATCCCAACTCGCCGAAATTAATCAACACTATCTACTTTGACTTTATAAGCCAAAGGAGCCCTATTCTATTTATTCGCAACAATGTTTGCGTAAAATTATATGTAAATAATGCGTTTTTTAAGTTGTTATTTTCTAAATAGGTATTTTTTATTTTATTTTGTTATTTAAATAAAAAAATAAACACTGAAACTGTAAAAACTGTCTCTTGTTGAATCATCAGTGTAACATTGTAACAAATGAAGGTTATCCGTTAGATTCGGTCCAGTTAAACCATGAAGCTATAGAGTTTAACCCAGAGGTTCCCAAACTTATTTCGTCTAACGCCCACTTTGAAATCAGTTATTTTGTAGCGCTCCCCATTTTTTTCACCTTAAAAACCTCATTAACATATTAGTCTCGCCTGGAGTTTAATTAAACCTATATTCTAAACACGAATATTTCTCAGTGTTTGATACCTATTACATACTAAATATCTTAAAATATAAATAGCGTTGTGAACGCATTAAAAATAATAAATATTTAATATGTTTAAAAACACTAACTAAAGCAATAACTAAAGTTTATATTTATACAATAAAATAGGATATAAATATGAACTAATAAATGAATGTTGTGTAGTAGGAGGATTTTAATTTCAGTGAAGTTTAAAATATGAAGTAGCTAAAGTTATAAATCACCCATCGCCTCCTTAAATCACATCAGCGCCCCCCAATTTTTTCCGGGCCCCTTACCGCCTCCCTCTAGGCCTCCAGCGCCCACAAGGGGGTGTTATCGCCCACTTTGGGAAAGACTGGTTTAACTTATGGCGTGCATCATTGTCAAAGGATGGAGCCAGCACATTGTGTGTGTACACCATAATTTACAAGTAACACAACAATGAAGAAGCTTTCGTCATTGAGCGATGGTTCGGAATCTGTCACGCTTGCGCTCGTAAGATCTCAATGCCATTGAGGCGCATGAGTGGAAGCTGTCATGAATCGAAAGAAGTGGTTCTTTGGGTTCTATCGACTGCTATCTTAAGAAAACATTTTTATATTATAAATTTTGTTTCCAACTCCTGCCCCCACCTTGCCGCTCAAGACGCTCGAGATTCCTAATGTCAATACTAACTTCCTCCTAAATTCATTTACGGTCAGAGCAGCGCAGCTATGGAACAGGCTTCCTACAGACATCCAAGATAGTTCGTCCATCACATCCTTTAAAAAGAAAGTTAAGGATCACTTTCTGTCATTTATGTCATCGCAATGAAGCAATGATAGACACTATGTTATATTTATATTTATTATTATTATTATTATCTCCTTTATTTATTTTCTTTCTTAAAACTAGATTTTTACAATATTTTAATACAAAAACAATAAAACATTATAAAAACCTAATCCTAGAGTACCACCAACAGCGGGGCAGGGCCCAAGCTACCGGTGGTCAGGGCTGCAGAGTGAGGAACCTTCTGACAATACAATATTATTATTATTATTATCTCCTTCATTTATTTTCTTTCTTAAAACTAGATTTTTACAATATTTTAATATAAAAAGAATAAAACATTATAAAAACCTAATCATAGAGTACCACCAGCAGCGGGGCAGGGCCAAAGCTACCGGTGGTCAGGGCTGCAGAGTGAGGAACCTTCTGACAATACGTGCCGTGTTTAGGAGTACTGCCTTTTGCATCTGACCCTTAACCCAACCTTTCAGCGAGAGCCTCTCTAGGTGTTGATCGAGGCTCTTCGCTATCAGACCGTTTGCCGAAACGACTATCGGTACAATAATGGTTGAATCCACATCCCACATGGCGGTAACCTCGTGAGCCAAGTCAAGGTACTTACTGAGCTTGTCCTTCTCGGCTTTCACAAGGTTCTCATCATGAGGTATGGTGATATCTACCAGTATTGCCCGGCGCTGGGATCGGTCGACCACCACGATATCAGGTTTATTATTATTACATGTAGGTATATGTTCATATTTATGTATGTTTATGTAGTTTTAAGAATATCGTAGTATATGTGTTGTATGTATGTACCTAATATTGTTATTCATAGTTGAGATATTTTTGTTTGCACTTTTGTCGCTTCCTTTTAAACATGATGCTCCCATTCCACCTTAGGTTGGCTGGAAGAGATCTCTTTTAGAGATAAGTCCACCTTTGCTCACCATTGTTTGTAAACTGTTCTCTGTATGTGTGTTTATGTGCAATAAAGAATATATATATATATATATATATTTCTCACGGCTTTGCACTTGGCCTGCACCTGACCTGCTGTTAAAGTAATGATAAGGCCGAAGGTGGAAATACACTTGGCTATTCTTTCTCTAGATAGCTGCCGAAACACAACAATGCTACAAACATTGATGTTATGGCGACATCATACTAATATTAGGTCCTTACCTGTGAAATTGACGTTTTGTATGAAGATTTTTTATAAAATTTTATTTTTCATACTAACGTTTTTTTAATTTTCTTAACATCTATTTATGTTAACACTATAAATATTTAAGGGTAGTTTGTTTGTTTCATTAGCTAAATATAGCAGACATTAAAAAGAAAAAAATTAAGTCCTTTCAAAGCTACAATGAAACTAAAAGTCAATTCCGCGAAACAAAAAAGAAGTAAATTAAAAAAAAAATTGGGCATAAAAGACACAAAATGAATAATCATTGCTATTACTTGTAAAATCTCTCAGAAATAACCAGGTTCACTTTTAAAACTTATTCATTTAACCAAAACTTATTCGAATATTCCAAACTTATTGTAACAACCAAAGCTTATTATCTTAATCAAAGCTTATTTTAGCTGCAAGACTGTTCACTTTCAAAACTTATTTGAATATTCCAAACTTATTGTAACAACGAAAACTTATTATCTTAATTAAAATTATTACTCAAAACTAATTTTAGCAGCAAGACTGTTCACTAGATATCGCACGACCGCTCGGCGTCAACTCTCGAACCAAAGTGCCACGGTGCGCCGAGTCACCCCACCGCTCACGCCACCAGTATTGCCAGTGTAAAAATCAAACTAGAGACGCCAACATAATGCTGCAGGAAAATAATAACTAAAATATTGATTTAGTTTCATCTGAATTAATAAAACCTTACATACTGAAGCCTAAGTACCGTAGTCCTAATTAAAGGTGTATAACAATATTAACAACCGGTATTGACTTTTAGAAGTAATACACCTATTAATAAGTGAGATAAAAACGTCAATTTCATAGATAAGGACCCAATACTTATTATAAAGCTGAAGAGTTTGTTTGTTTGGTTGAACGCGCTAATCTCAGGAACTACTGGTTTGAATTGAAAAATTATTTTTGTGTTGAATAGTCCATTAATTGAGGTAGGCTATATTAAAAAAAAAAGTGCACCCGTGCGAAGCTCGAAACCCGCTAGTATTTAGATAAGATGGGATAGCTACCAAAGTGGACCAACAAGTCCTACCTCCAACCAGGTAGGTAGGTATATAATAAACATGTGCCCCCCGTTGGGATGTAGGTACCCGGGATCTCTGGGTCTGAGACCGGTGACTTAACCACTGCCGCAGAGGCAGTTAAGGTATCGACGGCTTAGCGTGCCTTCCAAAGCTTGGAGACGCTCAATATATATCAATTTAGTTTCCCATCCGGTTACAATTATTGCGAAAGTTGCTTAACTTACATGATAGCAAAGAAAAAATGAATCAGCAAAATCATATTTTTTATAAAATTTTGATCTTGATAATATTTTTTGTTGATACAACTTGTAGGTACTACAGGTGCTGTTGTTAAGTATATTTTTGTTCCTTTGACTCGTTTAACAACATTTTAATATGATGAATCGAACTACGTTCGGTAATCCGTGGCAAACAAAAATAAAATTAACAAACAACATGTACGAGTAAAGTTAATTCCGCTAACTAATACGTATTAATCAAACATTTATATTATAATCTTTGCACGTACAGAAATCAAACGCGCTCGAAATAAAAATGTATTTAAATTTATTGGTCTCAGTTTGCAATCGCTTTATTTTTGTATAGATAGCTCGGCAAATGACTCTATCCCACCTGATGTTAAGTGAAAATGGAGACCAGACGCGAAGATAACTGGTGCATCGTGAAAACAAACGTAGCATCAGTTAAACCTCACTCTACCGGCCCACAAGGTGCTTCTTCACGCCTCTTTTGATGGACCCCATATCATAGGAAGGAGGGAAAACGTGTGCTGGTAGACTATCATCTTTTGTAGGTGCGACAAAGAAACGAGTCGCCAAATTTCTTTGCGCGCGTATATAATATCCCATATATTTGAGACAGTGTTTGAGTTGTGAGTTGTGAGTGTGTGAGTTCATATTGATTTGTTATCGAGATAGACGATTCCGATGATAGCGTGTCAATTTAAAGATATTGACATCAAGACACCATGTTTATTTTATGTATTTTGTATATTCAGAAACTTCGCAAAGATTATAGAGATGTTTTTTATAACATTTCATGCATCTTCAAATTGATTATTGATAAGGAAAATAGTTACAGGTTTAATATAAAAAAAGATTTAATGCATAAGATTGAAGTCTATGTGGGCTTGGCTCAAAAACACTGGTAAATCTGAAATCTAACAAACATACATATTAATGTTTAATAATAATAATTTACCAGTGTTTTGAGCTGTAGGTATTCCTACATAATTATACGGTGCGGTGGCTGAGCGCTATACCTGATGGTCCTGGGTTCAATACCCAAGTCGTGCAAAGTGTGTTTTGAATTTTTCATGCATAGCCCGGGGTTGTGATCATATTCCGCATTTGACAGGCGCGGTAATTAAGCCATTACCCATCAATTATGACTATGAATTGATTTCTAGTAAAATTTTATCATTTAACTAAAAAAAGAAGAATAAATAAATAATAAAAAAACGATAGAGATTACCCAGCAGTGAAGTAGTAGTAGGTATACCTATATGCTATTTACTTCGAATACTTTACTTTTTAGATATTTTGTATTGTATTACAACAAGTATAATCAAAGTTCGCTACCTTACTGAAGTTACTAGGACAATTTTAGGACCTCCATAGGCTTGGATCTCGTCCCAGCATAGTGCGCAATGGTTGCCTATGTGCGTACATAGCGAGCGCTCGTTTAATCCGCGCCCAAATAGAAGCGATAGCGGTACATTCTCGGTCGCGGTTTTGTTCATACGAGCGCAATCGCAGCACAAAACCGGTCGTTGTGGCGATGCTTAGGAGAGGCCTTGTCCGGCAGGACATCTTTTAGCTGAGATGTTGATGATATAGCAAGCAGCAATAAATTATCATGTAAATATAGACACGAGTGGCGGCAAAAAGGGCAACGCAAGCGGTCGAAGCGCTTATTTGGCATACTTAATATTGTATTGACAACTACCACATCCGACCGCGAACGCAGCCGCGACCGTCTCTGTTTGGGCGAGGCTTTGTGATGACTGTCCGGATAGCCAGCTTAACAGACCGGTTTGCGCAGCCAATGTAGCTGGAGCTCTCTCGCCCCCTGCACCCGCTGTATTTACTACGGCGTAGCTACACCTCTGTATGTAGAGGCGGCTCCGTCAAAGTGGTTGTGTATTGCAACATTATTATCACGGATCGCGCTCGATTGGAACCATTCTCTAGAAGAAGTCGTGGAGGTGAGTCGTCTTTTTATATCTGTATTGTTTAATTAAGACTGAGTTGTGTTTTGTTTATGTTTTGAATGTTGCGCAGGTAATGTCCAGTCGTTGATGACTGTGACGTAACTGAGTATTTTTGCGATATCAGTATTTATTACTATTGTCTTACGAACTCTTTTGATGCAACGCCTATTTTAAGTTTCCACAGTAGCTATAAGTTTTTGTTTTGAATAGGTTGGTTCTATCTTCATTGTTGATACCACATTCAACTGTGCCGAAAATAGAATCTTAAATACAACAAAAAATAATATAATGTTCCCGTTAAAGTTGTTATACTCGTAGTATTATTTATAGTTTGTGAGGTTCTAGTATAAACCTAATTTATTTATAGTTAATAAATATTTGTTAATAGGCATTTGTGCAATGTGGTGCTGGGAACTTTATGGCGAGATCCCAGTGAGGTGGTAAACCAACCAATTTTCTTTATTGAAATTCGGATGTTATTTTATCTCAATTGCCTCGCGTATCATCGTGAATCAGTTGTTATGTAGTTATAGGTTTGTTTCGTTTTTTTTCTTACGATATGTTTACTTAATTTTCATATCAAAACATGATAACATTTAAAATACATTAAATTTTATGGATTTATCAAGTAATTGTATAACAATACTAGGTAGGTATATCTAGGTGGTACTGACTATTGTATGCATTTGTGGTGTTTTGCAATATTTTGTTAGTAGATTGCTTTATGGCGTAAGTACCTTACTCAATACAAATAAAGGGAGGCCGAAGTTTTCCTTGTTCGTAAGTTCAAAAACTTAATTTTAGATCCGTAAAAGTGGTTTCATTCAATGTGTGTTTGCGTAAACTAGAGAAAACAATATAATATCTACTTACTTGTGACGATTGGGATCCCACAATTTATTGATCTTGCTTTAGCCTATATTATGTGGCTAATACTAGTACATATGTTTATATATGTCAATAGCTTTTGTTCGCGGCTTTACTCACGTGGGTAATAAAAGCCAAACTTATTAAAGGTAAATATCATAAGGGTATGAGTAAAAAGGGTTAGACAACTAAACATGCCATTTCAATATTATGATTTTCATTTTTTAACATTAAAAAGTCCATCCATGTATAAAAAGTGTCTAACACAAAATAACCTAGTAAAATCACTCTGTATAATTAAATTTGGTCCGTTTTGAAACCTCCTGTACAAATTGTTAGCCCCTACCTAAGAGATCATCACTTCATAATTTTTAACCAGGCCAAATACCGAAATTTAAGGAATGACAAATTTCCATACAAACTTTTCACCCTTATTTCACCCCTCTAGGGGAGATTTTTTGAAAAATGTAAAAACACGTCATTCTTTATTTTTATTGAAAAATCTATAGACAAATTAAATTATTCATTTTTATAGATAATACTTTTAAAATAACAATTTTCCCAAAACAACACCTTCTTCCCTTTTTTAGTCCTTTAAAGGAAAATAAACAAAATTCCTGAGACACGACATTCTTTATTTCTTTTTAAAAAGCCAAATACCAATTTTCATTTACATATTTTACTTCAAAACTGACGGACTTTCATACAAACTTTCACCCCTTATTGGACCCCCTTATGGTATGATTTCCGTAAAATCTTTTCTTAGTGGCTGGTTACGTCACTCAATTATCCAACAGTCCAAATTTCAAAAACAAAAGACAGGGATGTTGAAGTGACATTTATAATTGGATATTTGACAAATTTTAACCAAGTATTGGAAAATATTGTACATATTTAAGAAAATAGCAAGAGATATAAGAATATCTCTTGCAAATATCATATATCATCATCAGCTCATTTTATGTCCCCACTGCTGGGGCACGAGCCTTCCCTATGGATGGATAGGGAGAACGGGCCATAAACCACCACGCGGGCCCAGTGCGGATTGGTGGTTGTTAACGACTGCTAATGCAGCCGGGACCATCGGCTTTACGTGCCTACGAGCACGGAGGAGATCGAGATGATACATTTTTGGTCACCCATGTGTGCGACTGTGCTGGTTGTAATATTTGTAGGCAGGAATTGAGAAATAATGCGAAATTATATTTGTGATGTCTTTACTAGAAGAGCAGAAGGCAAAAAGTAAAAGGAAATCAATATGGCCACATGACCACAGATAACTCGAACAATAAAAACCTTAAATCTATGGTTGGTGTTACCAACATGCTGGGGCCACGGGAGGGTACTTGGCTTACAATGGAATTGACGAATACATACTTAAGTATCTGATTTCTAACCAGCGTTTTGGTTTCACAAAAACAACTAACAAATAAATGAATTTAACAAAACATTTGTTTTTCTAACCAGCGTTTTGGTTTCACAAAAACAAGTAACAAATAAATGAATTTAACAAAAACATTTGTTTTATTTTCAATGGCCTTAACAGACTAACTAACATTGCCCTTTTACATATATAATTATAACTAAAGAGCTTAAACTTAAATCTTTATTTTTAAATAAAAACTATAACTAAAATATTACTTCTTTGTTATTAATAACTTTTTTACGTATATAGGTAATTATTAGTTAAATAGGTAGATTACTTACTTTACAGTATAATGGTAGTATTAACACTAATACTTATTCTAATGGCAGAATGCTAATGCTTGCTAATGAACGCTTATACACTTTTTTATTAGGAGTTATCACTTCTACAACACGGACCTTTTGATCTTTCCCCGGGTAAACCTTTACAATCCTGGCCATGGGCCACGCTAGGGGGGCAACATTAGGTTCCCTTAAAATGACCAAGGCACCGACCTTTACATTAGGTATACTTTGAGTCCATTTAGGACGGCATTGTAAAATGTTAATATAATATTTGTACCATATGTTCCAAAAATTACTTCTAATCTTACAACAAATTTCCCAGAATTTTAACCTATTGTTTTGTATGTCAATTGTATCTCTTTCGGGGAAAGAGGTCAATGCATTTCCTATCAAAAAATGTCCAGGTGTAAGATAACTAAAATCATTAACATCGTCAACCGTTATAGGCAATAACGGTCTCGAGTTTAGAACAGCCTCAATTTGGCATAAGATTGTGCTTAATTGCTCATAAGTCAAAATATAATGCTGCATTATGCGTTTTAAATGGAACTTTGTACTCTTAACAGCTGCCTCAGCAAGACCAGCAAACACAGGTGAATAACTTGGTGTGAAATGGAAAGTTATACCAATCTGACTAGCATAGTTTTGCATACGTGTTCGATGCTGCTCAGAATTTTGTAATTTATATAACTCAACTAACTCGTTCCTTGCTCCCTTAAAATTGCTCCCATTATCGCAGAAAATATCTGTGGGTAACCCTCTACGTGCTATAAAGCGCTTAAAACAAGCAAGAAAACAATCTGAAGTTAAGTCTGATGAAAGTTCTATATGTATGGCCTTGGTGGCAAAACATACAAAAATGCATATATACCCCTTTGTAATTAAGGCTCGCCTGATTCGTGAGTTCTTAACTTGTATTGGGCCGGCATAATCTATTCCTACATTTTGGAATGGCCGACATGCTGTAACTCTTTGAGAGGGCAAGGAACCCATTAGTTGTTTGGAACATTGAGCTTTCATTCTGAAACAGGTTAAACATTTAAAAACAATCTTTTTTACACGTCTATGTCCATTAATTAGCCAGTATCTTTGATTAAGACTAGACAACAATAGTTTAGGTGCTGCATGTAGTAATCTAATATGTTCATGGTGAATAATTAAATCTGTTACTTTAGCTTGTTTTGGCAAAATTATAGGGTGTTTTTGTGAATATGATATATTTGAATTTTCGATCCTCCCTCCAACTCTTAACATTTTATCTTTATCAAGAAAGGGATGAAGAGATTTCATTACACCTTTAACATTTTCTTCACCACTAGATAAACAGTTAATCTCATGCTTGAAATGAATGCTTTGTTCATATTGTATGATTTTATTTAATGAAGCCTGTAACTCGAGAGCAGACAAAACTAAGTCTGATTTGCGAGAGATTTTATTTTTTAAATTGTTGCAAAATCTTAGTATATAAGCTAATACATATATCATTTTATTTAAATCTGAAAATTTATAAAGATAGTCAAATAATGTGTTTTCTGTAAGTGTTATCAAAGAGACCTTGGCATTAGATGATGCTGCTTTTTTGAGATCTGGTAAGTTTTCTGAAAAACTAATATTTTTATTTCTAGGTACATACTCACTATTCCTTAGAAAGTCTGGACCCTGCCACCACATCTCATAGTGAATCAGTTCATCCGGCTTCACCCCTCTGCTTACATAATCAGCTGGATTCTCCTTGCTGGTAACATATAACCAGTCCCAAGCAGAAGTGTGTTCACGAATCAACCTGACCCTATTTGCAACATATGCTTGAAGCTTCAATGGCTCTGTAGCCAACCATGCCAATGCAATTTGAGAATCAGAAAACAAGCAGACGTTGTGTATTTTGATTTTAAGACTTAATGTATTATAAACTCTAGTAATAAGCTTAGCAAGTAAAACCATAGCATTTAGCTCCAATCGCGGTATAGTGAGTGGATTAGTGCGTGGGTTTATGCGTGACTTAGCACAAAGTAGATTTAGAAAAACTTTAGATTCGTGAACTACACGAATATATACGCAACAACCATAACCACAAGAACTTGAAGCATCAGCAAAGCCGACGAGTTGTATGCTAGTGCTCTCTTTTGGTATATTTACATTTCTTTGAATATGTATAGGTTCCATTTTAGATAAATTCATTGAAAAATTCAGCCATTCTGCTCTTAGAGCTTGGGGTAGTGTATCATCCCAATTAATTTTTTCTAACCATACTTTTTGCATAAATAGTTTAGCCGTTACAATTACAGGCGAGACGAGACCTAAAGGGTCATAAAATTTTGATATGTAACTTAAAATCTGTCTTTTAGTGATTTTATTACAACTAAATGGCTCTGGGGAAGACAAAACAAAACAATCTTTTTTAACATTTAGTGTCAACCCTAATGTTTTCATAAAATAATTATTCTTTTGAAAATCTAATTCACCAAAGTGTTGTCTATCCATTGGAATATCAAATAAAACCTTTTTACTATTTGATGACCACTTATGTGTATAAAAACTGCCTTTATTTAACAACTCACACAACTGCCTTTTGGCTTCAATAATTACGTTCAAATCTGAGTGTGAATAGCAAGTGTCATCAACATATGTGCAATTATTTAAAATATATGCGGCTAATGGTAATGAACAAACACAAAGACGGCTCTAGTGATTAAAATTAACAAATTGAAAAACTTGCAAGAACCCTCCTCCTGCTGACAGAAATAAATGTCAGACACATCCTTGCGGTCTAGCAGGTCGGTAGTCAGAACCCGAAGGCTCAGAGAATCTTCCGTGGACTCAAGGAGATCTGTTAGGAGCCTAACAGAGGTTTTTGAAAGTCCACAATCATCCAGGGGGCCTTCGCCAGGCAACATGGAGCCGACAGATTCTGAGGTTCGAGCATCAGCGGTTGAGAGGGTCCTGGGAGGTGCACATGGAATGCAGACCACCCTGGAAGATGTGAACAAGCAATTGTCCAAGCTAATAGCTGAGACAGAATCAGACTTGGTTGATTGGATTAATGGGAATGTAGCCTTCGCCGGATTTGATGCGCTTGAAATGCGAAAGCGCATTGTAAAGAAGGCTAACGTGGATCAGATCTTTTTACTGGTCATCGTAGGATTGGTGCGAGGCAATAACGTAAACAGGATTTCTGAGACTATGAGAAGTCCTGCCACGAAAAAGAAGTTTGATCAGGCAGTCAAGGCTCTCAATGTCAGAGCTAAAGTGGGAGGAGTGTATACAGCTGTAACCTTGTCCAGAGTCATTGCAAGCTTCCCAGAAGCTGTGTGCAAGATAATGAATAAGCATGACATCCCGATGGCGATAAGCCATGATGTGCTTAAAAAATCAATACATGAAGAATTCCCCCGTGTGGCCAGACACCAAGTCTGCGCTTGCATTATCCCTGATACAGTGGGAGTGAAGTACGTCGACATGGCATTAGACGTCATAATGGTGCCATACATGATGGTTTCTGAATTGATCAACTCCAGAAACAAAGAGTGGAAGTCTAAAGACCCTGAAGAGAGAGCCAGAATCTCTGCCCAATTCTTAGAGAACTCATACAACTCAAAGGTTCTCACCACAGCTGAAAGAGAGGCCTTAGCAGCAGAAATGGGAATAGTGGTCAATCTCAAGCTGACATCTCGATGGATTGCAGTTGCCGAGAAGGCCAAGGTGTATTTGGAATCAAAATACAAATATTCTCATGGTGCAGATAGGGCTTGAGATGGGAATTCATCCAATACTCAACTCTTATTTTTCTATTTTAATTTTATTCTATTTTAATTTAGAGCATGTTAGGTTAATTTTGCATTCTTTTACCTTAAATTCTTTTTCATTTTAAATTTAATCATTGGTTTATATTCCTATTAATTTTCATGTTACATTATTATTATTCTTAATTTTAATCAGTTTTAATCTTCATCATATTAATCATTTCATTTCATTTTGTAAGTAAACCTGTAAATAAAATCATTCATCCCATCAAGAACAGTCCCTCTGTTGGACGTAGTGCTCTGGATATTTATCACTACAAGTTTCTGGTATATTTTCAGTTGACCAAAATTGTTGTAGTGTTTCATTGACTTCTAAGTCACAACTTGTACATAATAGTGAGACCTTACTTGAGTTTAATATTGCCTGTTTAGGCAATGCCCCTGCTATAACATGGCCAAATCTCGTGCTGATGAAGCTAGGTTGGTGACATTGTTGAGTTGCATACTCAACAGATTGCGGAGCTCGTTGCAGCGATGCTAATTGCTCTGGTATCACCACCTGGAAAAATATATCGGCTCCAATCAGCATATTTATTTCTGATGGGATGTTAAAATCCACATCTGCTAGTTGAACATCTGAGGGGATATCAATGTTTGAGATGTCAATTTTATATTGAGGTTGATTTTAAGACTTAATGTATTATAAACTCTAGTAATAAGCTTAGCAAGTAAAACCATAGCATTTAGCTCCAATCGCGGTATAGTGAGTGGATTAGTGCGTGGGTTTATGCGTGACTTAGCACAAAGTAGATTTAGAAAAACTTTAGATTCGTGAACTACACGAATATATACGCAACAACCATAACCACAAGAACTTGAAGCATCAGCAAAGCCGACGAGTTGTATGCTAGTGCTCTCTTTTGGTATATTTACATTTCTTTGAATATGTATAGGTTCCATTTTAGATAAATTCATTGAAAAATTCAGCCATTCTGCTCTTAGAGCTTGGGGTAGTGTATCATCCCAATTAATTTTTTCTAACCATACTTTTTGCATAAATAGTTTAGCCGTTACAATTACAGGCGAGACGAGACCTAAAGGGTCATAAAATTTTGATATGTAACTTAAAATCTGTCTTTTAGTGATTTTATTACAACTAAATGGCTCTGGGGAAGACAAAACAAAACAATCTTTTTTAACATTTAGTGTCAACCCTAATGTTTTCATAAAATAATTATTCTTTTGAAAATCTAATTCACCAAAGTGTTGTCTATCCATTGGAATATCAAATAAAACCTTTTTACTATTTGATGACCACTTATGTGTATAAAAACTGCCTTTATTTAACAACTCACACAACTGCCTTTTGGCTTCAATAATTACGTTCAAATCTGAGTGTGAATAGCAAGTGTCATCAACATATGTGCAATTATTTAAAATATATGCGGCTAATGGTAAGCTATCTTTGTACATATCGGCAAGTTCTTTAAGGCAACGTGTGGCTAAGAAATTAGAGCTCTTTTGACCATATGTAACAGTATCTAAACGGATGCATTTTATAGGCTCATGCTCATTTTCTCTCCACAAAATGTTCTGCAACACTGCATGCATGGGGTTTATATTAATACAACGAAACATACGGCGTATATCTGTAGTGAAAGTATATTCACCGAAGCGGAACAAAATCATTATATCAATAAGTTCCCTCTGTACGGGAGCTCCATTCAGCAATAAATCGTTAAGTGATAAACTTTTATTCGTTTTCATGGATGCATCAAATACCACACGTGTTTTAGTGCTTATACTATTTGCGTTAAATACAGCATGGTGCGGCGTGAAGTATAAAGGCTCCTTATCAAAATCTAATGAACCTATATCTATATAATGTGCATGTTTCAACTCAACATATTCATTTATGAATCTTTTATAATCAGAAAATAAATTATTATCCTTTTGTAATTTTATTTCAAGGTTCAAAAATCTATACCTAGCAAAATCAAAGGAATTTCCAAGAGTGTCTTTGACCTCATCTAAAGGTATCCTCAATGGCAAGTCTACTTGAAACTTATTATTTTTAATTATTGTTGTACTTTGAAAAATGTTTTCACATAGCTCGTGCTCTGGATATTTATCACTACAAGTTTCTGGTATATTTTCAGTTGACCAAAATTGTTGTAGTGTTTCATTGACTTCTAAGTCACAACTTGTACATAATAGTGAGACCTTACTTGAGTTTAATATTGCCTGTTTAGGCAATGCCCCTGCTATAACATGGCCAAATCTCGTGCTGATGAAGCTAGGTTGGTGACATTGTTGAGTTGCATACTCAACAGATTGCGGAGCTCGTTGCAGCGATGCTAATTGCTCTGGTATCACCACCTGGAAAAATATATCGGCTCCAATCAGCATATTTATTTCTGATGGGATGTTAAAATCCACATCTGCTAGTTGAACATCTGAGGGGATATCAATGTTTGAGATGTCAATTTTATATTGAGGAATTTTGCATGTGATTTTTTCTAGCACATGACAATTTATTGTTACCCGATAAGGTGTAACAAGTGAAAAAACTTCTAAAGGTACTGAATAGTTTACAGCATTTTTCTGGTTGTTGACTCCCACTATACTGGTGTTGTCCAAGTTTGGAGTGATACCTAAAACCTCAATCACCTTACTTGTGACTAAAGATACTTGTGATGCTGAGTCCAGTATTGCCTTTAGGTGAACTTCTTGTCCACTTTTAGAATAAAGCTTCACCTTAACTGTTGGTAATAAAACTTTATTAGACGGAGTATTTGACATTAATGAGACTGGTTGCTCTTTATCCTCATGTAATAATGTGTTATGTCCCTTTTTACATACATTGCATCTAAAATGAAATTTACATATACCTTTATGATTATTGAGACATAAATTGCAAAGGGTGTTTGTTTTGGCAAATTTGATACGTTCCGCAGAAGGTAAGACTTTGAATTTACTACATGTGTATAATTTGTGATCTGTTGACTTACAGTACGAGCATGTTCTGCCTCCAGATGTTGCTGTAACATTCACCACCGCCTTCGGAGCCTTCCCAGGATACATTGGGTCTGCAGTTTCTAATGCCAAGGCTCTTTTCTCGAGGTAGCTAAGGAACTCGGTTACTGTAGGCCCTGCAGCTTCATTTCTATCCAGTTGATAAGCTCTTGTTGTGTATGTATCTAGTTTACGATATAAAATTGCTAAGATTATGGGGTCCCATGTATCTATTTTTACATTTAAATTAACTAGTGATGATAAACACTGTTTTGTTTTAGACACAAATTCTCTTAAGTTAGCTGGAGTGGATTTGAACATGGCATTTAAATCAAGCAGTGAGTTGATATGCTCATTTATAATTTTAAATTTATGATTATATCTCTCATCAAGAAGCTTTAGAGCTCCTTCGTAGCTTTCTGATGCAAGGGGGAGATTTTTAATGATATCAAATGGTTCATGTTGCAAGAAGGATCTAAGATAGTATAGCTTTTGAACATTATCAATTGTTTTGTCGTTGTGTATGATTGCACGAAATAAGTTAATAAATGGTGTATAGTCACTGTACTTACCTGTGAATGTTTGTATTTGTATAGTAGGTAATTTAGGCTTAGACATAGGGACGATCTCAGGGTGCGAATAACCCTTACCATTGTTAGCTTCATCAATTTTTGATAAAAGATCGAAATATTTTTCTTCATATTCAGAGTCCTCTTTGTCATTTTCGTCGTACATTAATATTTGCTTACAATAGTTTTCGTACTCTATGAACAATTCACACAATCTTGCTCTTTTTATTTTTAACATAGATGAGCTATAGTCTTTTAATACTTTTTCATCGGAAATATTGTTAATGAGTCTTGTTAACGAACCCTTCACATAACCTCTTGAAGCTATTAATTGCCTTAAAATAACGTCTTCGTCTTGTGACATTTTTAAATATTACTATTGGTACACAAACTGTATAAATTACACGCTAAATCTTTAACACAAAACACAAGATGTAAATAAAATGGCGTCGCGCCACTCTCACGCACGAAGCAAAGAGAAGAGACGCTTGTTTGACCGATGTTTCTCGGTGTGTCGATATATTGTTCACTCGTTCACTCAGCTTCACTCCATCCGCTTTGCGGAAGTTGCTTCGCGTGCCGCGTGATCGCCCGTAGTATAGCCGTAGACAACTTGATTTTGGTAGTGTAGAATGTCAATCAATTATTGTTATCCGCCATTTTGATGCATACAAATTATTATTGCATAGTTTATTTTTTACGTAGGTCATATAAATACCTTGATCTCTGACTTTGCCCTGAATGAAAATTTGCTGCAATCTTCTTTGTAGTAGGTCTGTGCAGCGTTGCTATTATTGTTCTGCGGGAGCGATATGGCGTCCCCACGATGCTGCACCTGGGCTCACTTTTTGAGTTAATTTGTTGAAAATCTCCTTTTTCCTTGTTTTTCTTTTCGAAGGACCATAAAATGTGTGCGACTGTGCTGGTTGTAATATTTGTAGGCAGGAATTGAGAAATAATGCGAAATTATATTTGTGATGTCTTTACTAGAAGAGCAGAAGGCAAAAAGTAAAAGGAAATCAATATGGCCACATGACCACAGATAACTCGAACAATAAAAACCTTAAATCTATGGTTGGTGTTACCAACAACCCATCCGATCCAGCAATCTCAACTCGGGCGCGTTAACCACTGCGCTATCGAGCTCCTTACAGCCACTATGGTAGTCTATAATATTTTCAAAAGTTTACGCAAAATTCCTTTGTCTATAGCCTTAAAAACAAAAAAAAACACTAAGTTTTAAGGGATCTACACGTTTACTTGCAGGATCCGTGTATTCTTATAGTTATGTTGGTAATCAGTGTGCAGTTTGATAAAAGCCTTAAGGCGAAGGGTAAGGCACACTATTTGACAATTACTAACGGACCGGATCTTTTTTTAAACATTGCGTACTGTCCGATAACAGGAAAGCATCCATAGTATTTATTTAATAATTGTGCACTACTTTTATTGCGTGGTTTATTCACAAAACGGGCTATCACATTTATTCACAAACAATGGCCACTTTTGGTGTTAGCGAATGAATACAAAAACAAAGCTAAAAGTAGTGCACAATTATTAAATAATAGGTGAAAAACACAAATGTTGAAAAAATTTCCACGAGCAGGATTTGAACCTGCACCCTTCTGACATTCCGGGTCAGGTGCTCTTCCAATTGAGCTATCGTGGTTCTAACCAGCCCGCCGAAATTATTCAACACTATTTACTTTTTACTTTATAAGCTAAAGGCGCCCATTCAATGTCAACAACTACCGTCATTAACATCCGATCATAATATTTTTACAAATACTAAAGATCAGTTAAGAAGTAGGCAAGCTATTATAAAATGTTTAATTAATTTTTAACGCAAATTTTGTTGCGAACAAATTACAAAAACACAATGTTGAAAAAATTTCCACGAGCAGGATTTGAACCTGCACCCTTCTGACATTCCGGGTCAGGTGCTCTTCCAATTGAGCTATCGTGGTTCTAACCAGCCCGCCGAAATTATTCAACACTATTTACTTTTTCCTTTATAAGCTAAAGGCGCCCATTCAATGTCAACAACTACCGTCATTAACATCCGATCATAATATTTTTACAAATACTAAAGATCAGTTAAGAAGTAGGCAAGCTATTATAAAATGTTTAATTAATATTTAAAGCAAATTTTGTTGCGAACAAATTACAAAAACACAAATGTTGAAAAAATTTCCACGAGCAGGATTTGAACCTGCACCCTTCTGACATTCCGGGTCAGGTGCTCTTCCAATTGAGCTATCGTGGTTCTAACCAGCCAGTGTGTTTTTGTAATTTGTTCGCAACAAAATTTGCGTAAAAAATTAATTAAACATTAAATAATAGGTGCCTTACAAATAAACAAAGAATAAGGTCCGAATAGTTATTCCGTGTTTTGTCTCTTTCGCTCTAATTTGAAATGACGTTTAAATGACAGGAACAAAACACGGAATAACTATTCGGACCTTATTCTTTGTTTATTTGTAAGGCACTAGATGTTTGCCTAGTGTCGGAAGGTCCGCAATGTTTGAAAAAAAAACCAGTTTAGCAGTTATCAAATTAAATCCATTAGCGGCGCTAGTGTGCCTTACCTTCGCCTTAAATAGGTAGGTATAAAGTTGTAGTAGGTACCTGTATCGTTAAGGGAATGTCTTCCTTATGCTTCAAGGATTTTGATCTTTTTCACTCTTATTTTAAGTTGCCTTCCGTAAATAAAGTAGATGTAAGTTAAGTACATATTATACTTTTGTAGTTATATGGTGCTATATTGTATTGTTTGCGATCAAGGTTGCTGGTTCGAGCCCCATCTAAAGCAAATTGCAGTTTCAATGGAAATTTTAAATAGTAATTATTTGCTGCAGTTATTTTTGCACCTAATAATATATTTTTAATGTTTTATGTATAGGTATATCTAGTTAAAGCTTAGGTATTTAGTAAGAACTAGTTCGGGCTATGTTTAACTTACAATAATGTACCCTAGATCAAATAGTACATATACTTATATATCAAATAGTACATATAGTTTGTTTAAAATTCTATTACCATATAGCCTTAGCTACCCTTTTCAAACCGATGCTTTCAATTAATTATGAGTTTGCCGTGAGTTGCAACTAACTGCGCATGCGCATATGAATTCTAATACACTCAACAGTTTTTTCTAGTCAAGTCTAATTTAGATTTGAATTGATTTTATAATATAAGTTTGTGTTTAGTTTAGTATTGCATCATCGTTATGAAATTTATAATTAATTCCGTTTATAGTATATTGTTGCACCGTATTGTTATTTCCTTAATCGATAACAAATTGACCACAAAATTCATTGTGTTATTTGAATTCCACTTGGTCCACTCACACAATTTAACTTACTTATGATTTATAATTATTTGGGAGAGTGAATCGAACGCGGTACCTCTTGGTCTGATACCGGTCGTCTAACTACTTTTTTACGTTTTGCTTAAACTTTCTCAATAAAAAAAATGAAAAAAATAAAAATATGAAAAAATGATTTATAAAAAAAATTCCACGAGCAGGATTTGAACCTGCACCCTTCTGACATTCCGGGTCAGGTGCTCTTCTCTTCCAATTGAGCTATCGTGGTTCTAACCAGCCCGCCGAAATTATTCAACATTTTTTACTTTGAAAGCCAAAGGCGCCCATTCAATGTCAACAACTACCGTCACTAACATCCGATCATAATATCTTTACAAATATTAAAGATCAGTTAAGAAGTAAGCAAGCTATTTATAAATTTTCAAATAATTTTTAACGCAAATTTTGTTGCGAACAAATTACAAAAACACAAATGTTGAAAAAATTTCCACGAGCAGGATTTGAACCTGCACCCTTCTGACATTCCGGGTCAGGTGCTCTTCCAATTGAGCTATCGTGGTTCTAACCAGCCAGCCGAAATTATTTATTTTCTCTCACATGTAGGTTACATATAAGTATATACTATTTCATGGGTATAACAAAATTTGATGCTGGTACCTTGTGTGTGAGAGACTGGAGTCTCAAATAGGTATCCTAAGATACCCGTAATATCGATCTCCAGGGAAATAAAACACTTAATATATTATTTTTAAGCAATTTACAATATTAGTAACTTAGTATCTACATACTTTTAAGCAGATACGATAAAGCCTGATGACCCAAATTAGCAGTTACTTGTGGACAGGCAATGAATCATTCGTTTTTTTACCACTTAAGGGGCAAAAAAGCATTAAAAGTGGATACGGAATTTTCAAACAAACTCAGGGCTAATTTTTTGTGGCTAAGAGTGGCATTGTACAAATTTTTTGTTTTATATTTGGTATTGTTTTTGCGTCTTCCAGATAAGCTAACGAAGATGTTGAAGTATTTTGTTCTGCTGGTGACCGTGGGAGCTGCGTTTGCGCATCACGGGGTAAGCCCGGCTCCATTCTTATAGCTTACATAAACATTTTTAAGATTTCATAAAGTTTAAGCTAGTACGAGTGTTTATTTTTCTTTTTTCTTTTCTTTACTAAGGGAGTATAAACTAAATTATAACCCTCATAACATGAAGAAAGTTATCACTAAAAGTATAAGGCTTAAAAATTTAATCATCATTAACCGAGTCCAACGACTTAGCATGCCTCTAAGGAAGAAAGCAAGGAGAAAGTAAAAAAAATATTATTCGTTTGGTATTAATTATATTGTGGGAAGGATCGAGACGAATGGTAGAAGCGAAGGGAGACTTTGAGCTGATACCTGGAGCTTACAAGGAAAATAGCATATATGTCAAGATTGCGCTAATACCTTTGCCTTGACAAAAACTGGAAGCAACGGCTTAGCGTGCCTTCCAAACCACGGTGGAAGTAAAGATATTTTAATTTGATCGGCATCACCAACTGCAAAGTTAAAACATCGGCAATGCCTAAGCAAGCTGCTACATCAATCTCCTTTTTCCAATAATCGACTCGTTAATTCCAGAGAGAGCACCACACAGCCACCGTTGTGCTCGTGGGTACCAACGTCCACGGAGTCGTCACATTCACCGAGACTGACGACAACAAGGTCCGCGTGCAGGGGTCCGTCACGGGCTTGGCGGCGGGAGAATATGGCTTCCACGTGCACGAGAAGGGAGATCTCAGCGGGGGATGTGCCTCCGCCGGGTCCCACTTCAACCCTGAAAAGGTACAACGTCCACACTAGCTACCACCATCATATCTAAGGGCCTGGCCCCATCACGAATTGTTTCTTTTCCCTTTATATCTTATTGGCCACGAACAGGGCGTCTCTGACCTTTATTAAGTCTTAATTTGTGTGCATGAAGGGCATAAAGAGCAGGACATCAAATGGGTCATGTCCTGAACTGAAACACTACAGTTGGATTCAGGCCCATGTGGCGATGAGCCCATTGAACAACCCTTCTATACACTACTTTTAAGTTTATACTAGCGTGGCACCCTATACCAACCGATTAGGTTATGGAGGAGGTGCCAAACGACCTTGCGCAAGTAAACCAACTCGCATAAGGAACCATCTGCGTCGGGTCATTACGCTGAAGCGCATTGAATGGAAAGCCCCATTGATCACACACCCAACTCCACACGACTTCAAAGTTTATCCTGACACCCCCTACCAACCTTGCGGTTATAAAGCTAAAGGTGTCAGACATCCTTGCACAAACACAAGGGACCATCTACGTCAGGTCATAACGCCAGATTAGAACCACAACATGTAAAAAAAAACACAAAATAAAAAATATACGTTAACAAATTTACATCAGGTAAAAGGTACAATTTCCACAATGTCATACAGTACCACTACAGTACTATCGTAAAAGTCAAAAATTGTTTAAGAAAGTTGCCCCGTGGACGCGTAAAGTCCACTACCTAATACGAGTATGCCCATTGATCAATGTTAAAGTTTGTGACTTATCGTAGACATTACAACACTGCAACCTCTGACGTTTTGTTGTTGTTTGCTTTTCAGAAAGATCACGGCCACCCTAGCGACGAGAACCGCCACGTAGGAGACCTCGGCAACATCGTGTTCAACGACCAGGGGATCAGCACTATCGACTTCGTGGACAGCCAGCTCTCGCTGCACGGCCCCCACAACATCCTCGGCAGAGCCGTGGTACTCCACGAGAAGGCTGACGATTTCGGCCGGTCAGACCACCCTGACTCCAGGAAGACCGGCAACGCTGGCGGCAGAGTCGCCTGTGGCGTCATCGGCCTTCTGTAGGGAACTTTTATTTACTTTTTAAGCAGTTATCAGTAGTTATTTATTGCGAGTAGTCAGTCACTTACCGATAATAGTCATTTGTTGTTAATAGTAGCTATTTAAATATGAATTGTAACTACTTTTGATAATAGAATGATTGCATGGTAAGAATACAATTAGTATTGACTATGACGTCACCTATTTTTCTCCCTATCCATCCGTAGGGAAGGCTTCGTGCCCCAGCGGTGGGGACATAAAATGAGCTGATGATGATGATGATGATGATGACGTCACCTTAATTTGTGAATAGTGTATGGATAAAAGTTGCTTGAAGCAGTTGAACACTTGAACTGAGATGCTCTCTATGATGTCACTATTGATAACTGATTACCTTAGTAACTAACACTGTTTTCAACCGCCTTGTATACATGTTAACAACACAGAAGAACTCATATTGGTTTTATAAAGTTTACGCGTACACTACACATTGAAATGGAACATTTTATAGCGTAAAAACAAAAATGTTGAAAAAATTTCCACGAGCAGAATTTGAACCTGCACCCTTCTGACATACCGGGTCAGGTCCTCTCTCAATTGAGCTGACCCGATATTTCAGAAGGGTGCAGGTTCAAATTCTGCTCGTGTAATTTGTTCGCAACAGCGTTAAAAATTCTAAAAACAAAAACATTTTATTTTTTAGCGTTTTTACGTTTATTTTACATACTGTCCCATATTTTACTTACATTTTAAACCCTTTGCGTTTGGGATATGGTCATTAACAGAATGAAACCAACACACTCTATACTATACACTTTCGTGCTCTCCCCTCATAAACTAAAGCTATTGTTCTGAGGCTCTCCCTGTACCCATAAACCGGCAAAGAGTCAAAAACGTCAGTGTAAAATAATCTGTAAAATAAACACGATCGTTGATCTGTATAAAGTGTTTTATTTAAATAATGGAACTCAGTAAATAATACAAAAAACAAAAACAAATTCTCTTGTAGCATTTAAGCTACATGATTGTATGCAATTGTAATATTGACTGTCAGTTCGTCAATAAACAACTATCGCGGTTGGAAAGGCGCACCCATCCGTCATTGGGTAAGAGCGTTCCCGTTCCAGATCTTGATTGCATAACACAAGACAAGCTTTCGCGTACAAGTTATCATGTATCACCAAAGTTAATAAAATATTCTAGTATATTAGTTGGTTTAATTTCGAGTTAAGGGGGTGCAGCGCGGACGCAAAACTGCGAGTTTCAAGTTTCTTTATGATAGCGAGCGAGCGGCGCGTGGCAGTGGTGTGACAACGGCGCACGACTACGAACACGCACGCACACTAATATCTGTACAGAGTAGGCTGGTGATTTAATTAGAGCAATGTTTACTTTCGTAAAATCATAGGCGTTTGGGTAAAAAATAATAAAAGTCTTAATATTCATATTCATATTTTTTAATTGAAAAATAAGACAACAGTGGCTTGCTGAATATCAATACAAACATTTTGATGTCGGATCATTGTTTCATTTGTGCTATATTTACAAAGTTTCAGAAGAAATAAGTTTTTAGATATCATTACTTTTACGTATTGTTTATGCAGTGTCTGGGTATTTGTTTCAAATTCCAAGACAACCATGGCCTTGTAAAAGGATCAAGCTAACCTACACTAGTTTTTTTAATGTATATGACCTATTCAGCGCCTAGCACCAGTAACTTAAAAACACGTTAATTTTCGAAATTCCGCGCGGCACCCCCTTAAGTATTATGTTTTGATTTAACTGTCGTGTTGTCACCGTTTGTGCAGCTTTTAAGTTATCGACAAGTTTAAAAATCTTAAAGAAATTGTTTATTTATCGAGAGTCACTAGGTACTATAACAATGTTGTTATAAAGTCTTTGATAAATTTAATATTCTTAATCTAAATAGATAATCTTTAGTCGCAATTACACATAAAAAAAAAAAGTAACGTAGGTAACTATTTAAAAACACAACACAGAAAATAGAAAAGAAAATCGTCTTCCTTTCTGATTTTTGAATCTGACCTGTCGTCCGTTTCCGGCGTTAACGGCGTGAAAAAGAAAAAGAATTTGTAGAAGTTCGTCAGTTAGGGGTGCATAAAAGTCATGAAGATAGAGGCACAGGTTGAGTTGAGAGCTAGTCTCCTTATAAAATCGTTAGAGACCAATTTTTGTTTATTCTTGAACTATTCACAACTAGGTTTGAATTTGACTTTTGCTTTTTATTAAAAATTTTAAACATAATCAAGGAAAGAGATTATATGTATACAACGTGTAAAAGAAAGGTGAGGTCAAAATGAAAAGATCCAAAGTGTATCCATTTAGATCTTGTATGTGTTGTTACTGAGACATAATTATTAACTTTAGTTGCCATGTCATTGTAAACTAAATACTTATATTAGTGAAGTCATGCGCGTCACGCACATAAGCAAGCAGCAGTGATTATAAATGTTAGTACACAGAGGTTACTATACCACTAGTGCTGTGATTTGTTTATATTGATTGTGACGTCACAATTGAAATATTTGACTAAAACCGGCCAAGTGCGAGTCGGACTCGCGCACGAAGAATTCCATACTTTATGACGTATTAAAAAAAACTACTTACTAGATCTCGTTCAAACCAATTTTCGGTGGAAGTTTGCATGGTAATGTACATCACATATATTTTTTAGTTTTATCATTCTCTTATTTTAGAAGTTACTAGGGGGGGGGGGACGACGACGACGACACACATTTTACCACTTTAGAAGTGTCTCTCGCGTAAACTATTCAGTTTAAAAAAAAAATATATTAAAAACAGACAAACAGACAGACTGCCGCAAAACCAGACACAATAGAAAATGTATTGTTTGTCGGTCACTACCGTCACCGGTGACCACCACGGCGATTAGTGACTCAATATATATCATAATAACTCTGCATACAAGATCTAGATCTGATATACTTTGGATCTTTTCATTTTGACCACACCTTTCGGTTACACGTTGTATACACAAAAAAATAGTTCACAACAGTGAACAAAAATCAAGTTTGTGTAGTAACTAGTTCTATTCCACAAAAGCTTGCATTAAGCAGGTATCAAATAAACGTACAAAAAAAGTGGTTTTGTTTTTACTGTCCTCATGATTACTTAGTTAGTTAGACCAGTAGCACAAAATAAGGAGACTACAGAAGATAAGCTTCATACCGCGCTCGAGCAACGCATACAATATAGACCCTCTCACGAACACTGAAGTTCGCAATCGCAGAGCTGTGTACGGATAGCGCGTTCCTGTGTTACGCGTAGTCGGGATACGGTGCCCACGCGTTCATTGGATACGCGTACAGGGGGCTTAGACAAAGTAACATTATAAAAACGATAGCGAAACGATAGCAAAGTTAAAAAAGAATATATGTATGGGATTGACATAACGTTGACCACGTGATTTAGCGCGGCTTATTTTTATTTATTTATTGAGACAACAACAGCCATACTTAACTTCTAATTAGACAATCTTACTAAGACTAAACATATCCGGCTAAAAAGTTGTCCACAGAAAAATAATAACAAAACCGCCCATAGAGGCAACTAGATATATTATGCTAGGCTTACAATTAATTTAACCTAATAAATGCAAACCGTCACTAGCAGTATTGAATATTAAGGCAACCATAATAGTACTTGCTTTATAATAATAACAAATACATTATGTCAACCCCAACTTCGCTATTGTTTTTATAATGTTACTTTGCCTAAGCCTGTACGAAGCGTCGCGAACCTGAACGCGAGGTCAATCCATCCACAGCGGTACGAGAGGCTGGTAAAATTCATAAAGTTGAATTAATCTGACAATATTTTCATTATTGAAACTCGATGAACACGCGTGTCTATCCATTTTGTCGTCCAAATATAGCGTACCCGGGCGTGCGCGTCCCTTTGACGCACGACCAAAAACCGACTGAGGGCGGCTCGCCTACGAGCTAGCTTGCGCGGCAAGCGTTCCCTAAGAGTGTACGCGTACCTGCAAGTATAGACATGGCGTTCCAGGACAAGCGTAACCGACTACGCGTACCAATGTACAGACGGCGGCAGATCTACCTACCCAAACCTGTCAAATTTCTTCAATGAATATTGATCCTTATAACCAAACATTAAAGTTCAAAATTGATTGTAGAAATTTGACAGTTTTGGGTAGGTTGATCTGCCGCCGTGTGTACACGCTATCCGTACGCAGCTTGCAACAACATTCCGAGCGCAGCTGTTGCGAGATTCCGTGTCCGCGAGAGGTTGTATATGTATGCGTTGGTCGAGCGCGTTTGTATGGAGCTCACCTTCTGCAATCTCCTTATTTTGTGCCAGAAGTCTCAATCTCAAGGTTCGATTCAAACGTCATAAAAATAATTATCAAAAAACTCTATAAATAGACTGTGTCTGTTTCAAGTCACGTTTTTCACGATCAGCGTTTAGTTGGGGTCATGATCGGTAAAGATAAGGCAAAACGAATATATAACTATATGTAATTATCATGGATTGGCTTGAAATAAAAATCGAATATTAAGTTAAATTTGATAACAAGAAAGAAGCACAATGAACCTAAAACTAAAAAACCTTAAAAAATATAATACAATAACTAAAATAAATAAAAGTCAGTTAAATAATTATCTACTTTTTGCAGATATTATCTCTTAGCTTATTTGAAAATGATATAACCATTTAACCGCCTCTGTGGTCTAGTGGTTAGGACCACCGGCTTAGACCCAGAGGTCTCGGGTTCGATTCCCAGCAGGGGGTACATGTTTGTGTACTCGGTTTGGTTGGTGGTAGAACTTGTTTGTCCGCCTGGCTAGCTACCAACATCTTATCTAAATATGTCGCCATAACATCAATTTTTGTACCATTGTTGTGTTTCGTCAGCTAGAGATAAGATAGCCAGTGCCTCACTAGTTGAGGATCCCGGGTGAAATGCGCTTCCACCAAATGGCCTTATCATCACTTAACATCAGGTGAGATCAAGGCACTGTGCTTACCCGTAAATATAAATAAAAATTGTTAAAACCTGTAACTACTAGAGATTAATTTTTAATAACTTTCCATACTTTGTTAGTAGCTTAGGTGCAGCTCTGCCGCACAATTTATGAACGCAGTAAGTACCACTTGCTGTGTTTATGATTGTGATATTTGAGGTGCTGACATTACGACCTATTTTCTCGAAACTGTTCACATGTTTTTACTGTGTTTTTAAATTGCGCGGCAGAGCTGCTGATCGACGATAATAAGTCGACTAACATACCTTCATACAAAATGTTCAGAATAAAAATAATTGTCCCCAATGACTTTTGCTTCAATTTTCGGTCTTATCATCACACCTGTAGGCTTAACACAAACGAAAAGTGTATTACTTTCGTAAAATTGTATAGAAATTGATACAGCGCAGCGCCACCGACGCGACATCCGTATGGAACTAACAATTGGCATACGTCTTTTCATACAATTAATGACGATATCATGACTTAACGTTTATGGTACGACTTACGACTTACGACTTACGACGTTAGTGCTAGGCCCATAGACAAAAAAATCCTAAGGGGTCAAAAAGTTTCGGGTTCGATTCCCGACTGGGCTTTTAAAGGCTTAAAATTCGTAAAATAAGAAATAGATCTTTTTTTAAGTCCGCTTCCCTAGCTACTACTTTCTTACCTTACCTTACTCTGTTGGCGATGACAAAAATATGTTGACATAAACTAAAAACATGTCAAAAAACGCTATGATGAATCGAACAGTTTCCTAAATGTTAATTTGTAAAATGAAAATAATGTTAATGTGAGTAGCATTTTTGGGTCCAAATTATCAGGTGTGACGAATGTCAACAGCGGTACTCCGTTATGGATATTAAAAAAAACGAGCAGAGAAAGGTCAAGCTTAAGGGGGTGCAGCTCGGAATTTGAAAATTTACGTGTTTTTAAGTCACTGGTGCTAGGCGCTGAATAGGTCTTATACATTAAAAGGACTAGTGTAGGTTAGCTTGATTCTTTCACAAGGTCATGGTTGTCTTGGAATTTGAAACAAATACCCAGAAACTGCATAAACAATACGTAAAATAATGATATCTAAAAACTTATTTCTTCAGAAACTTTGTAAATATAGCACAAATGAAACAATGATCCGACATCAAAATGTTTGTATTGATATTCCGCAGGGCACTGTTGTCTTATTTTTCAATTAAAAAACATGAATATGAAAATAATAAGACTTTTATTATTTTTTACCCAAACGCCTATGATTTTACGAAAGTAAACATTGCTCTAATTAAATCGCCAGCCTACTCTGTACAGATATTAGTGTGCGTGCGTATTCTTGTCGTGCGCCGTTGTCACACCACTGCCACGCGCCGCTCGCTCGCTATCATAAAGAAACTTGAAACTCGCAGTTTTGCGTCCGCGCTGCACCCCCTTAAGGCCTTGCCCTAATAAATTAGATCCAAACCAATCACTTACGTTTAAAGTTGACTTCTGTGCACGGATTTAGAAAACTATGTAAATACTAACCGTAGTGTATCTTAGAATTACGTCTAAATACTAACCAACGTGCAAGTTGATATTTATTGCGTCATCATCATCATCATCATCAGCTCATTTTATGTCCCCACTGCCGGGGCACGAGCCTTTTAAACCACTACACGGGCCCAGTGCGGATTGGTGGTTGTTAACGACTGCTAATGCAGCCGGGACCAACGGCTTAACGTGCCTTCCAAAGCACGGAGGAGCTAGAGATCATACATTTTTGGTCACCCATCCGACGACCGACCTTTGCGAAAGTTGCTTAACCTTTATTGCGTAAATACGGCCAAATTTATTTATTGTTCGTTTTTCCACAGGGATCCAATTTACGGAAGCGGAGTCAGCACGCTATCTCCGTATTCAAGCCTGGCAACTCTACCGTCTCTGTACTTTGTTACATACACTATGTACTAGAATAAGCTTGTGTTACCTTTTACAATAATACCTTTTAATGTAAGATTACTGAATCAAAGTTTAGTATACTTTTAAATAAACTTTTTACAACTTTAATATCTGCAAGCAATAAGTAGAGTTATACTTTTATATTTTTTTACTTTAAGTCAAACTTTTGTGAAGAAATGATTTATTTATCAATTGAAATTATTGTTATGTTATGTTTTTGTCTATCCCTATTTAATTTTGAATTTAATTTTTGATTTTGAATTGGCAATTATAAATGTGATTTTTGTAATTAATTTTGTAATAATGTTATACTCGATTCTTTTCGATCTCGATGTGTTTTATGCGTGCTGTCGGCACATACCTTGGAAGTGCAGTCTACCAATGTTTGTACAAGCTGAAAATGACTATGTAAACACTGTAAAATAGGATTCTTTGGTAATTTTGTAAACGGTTTTGTACACACGTCAGATTACCACGAACTGTCAAATTTCCTCAATAGACTTTGAACGTTAAGCGTATGGCATACGGTTGAACGTTTATTGAATAAATTTGACAGTTTTGAAGAAGTTGATGAGCAGGCGTCCGTACATTAACAGCCTTACAAATAGAGAAAGTCTTTTGTTTCCGTCATGTAAACTTCATTTCAGATTAGAGAAAAAGAGACAAAACACGGAATAATTATTCGAAGCTTATACTCTGTTTTTTTGTCCCTAGTATTAACCCCCATATTCATAAAAATTATTTAAGCAAAATTTTGTTAATCATTGTTTTGTGTCTTTTTTTCAAATCCAAAATGACGTTTGTGTGACGTTGACAAAACAATATTTAACTAAATAATGCTTAAATAGTTTTTATGAATAAGGGGGTAAGTATTTACTACTTTTATAAGGTCAATTGTAGGCAAGATATATCTTCATGTGGTTCAACTGAAAGATACCAATTTTTTCACAGTTTATTTTTTACGAAACGTAACATCGTCTGCGATTTTGGAACCGATGATTATTTCTCACGCTATGATATCAATGAAAAATTGGTATTTTTAAAAAATCACCAATTTTAGATAATTTTTGTATCAGAGTTTTTTTAGATAGCATTTTATTTAACTTTTTTTACGTCTACGTCTTTGAGAATAGTTACTTGAATGATGTAAAATGATGAAAAATGATGAAACAACATTATTTGGTAGAAAAGTCATGTGCAAAATCGATAAATTGATAGTTTCTCTTAACTTTATTATCACATAAAAACAATGGTTTCAACTTTGAGCAGCAACATTGAAAAAAATTTACTTCGAACTTTTCTATGGGCAAGTTAGGCTTGTTCGACGCATCTGAGGCCCACCTACCTCCGGTGTCAGTGTGACGTGCTAATTTTGTGTCACCCTGTTCTGTGTATATTTCATGTCACCTTTAATTTCGTGATCACCAGTGTGATTCAAAAAAAGGGACCCTGGTCTCATCTCACCTGATGGGAAGGATATCGACCTGAAGATTAAAGCGTATTTCCCGATTCTGATACTAAGATTATGATAATGGAGAAGTAATAAAATATTAAAAGGTGCTAAGGTGTAAATTATGTCAAACGAAATCCAGTTGTCTACCAGTGCAATAGGAATGAATTAAAATCATCTACTTGTAAGTTGTTCATTTTAGTAAGTTCAATTGATAAATAAGTGTTAAAAAAATAGATTTTTATATTTAGGTATATTTTGTATATGTTGTTATCTTAATTTCTATAATTTACAAAAATAAAGTACTTAATTAATTAGATACCTTGTTTTCTTTCCAATATTTTAAGAAGTCATATTGGTATCCATACAGTAGGGCATCGCCTTTGATATGGGGCGATGCCGACGCTCGCGTAGGTATCGATCGACGCGATCTTTCGCCGATATGCAAGGGATGTCACAAAATTCGAAATCAAATAATCGTTAATATTTTTATTATATAATTATTTATTAACAAGAATAAACTATTATACATATTTACAAATGTTGCACTGCTAGATATTTACGTGAAAATTTATTTTTAAATTTAAATTTTAAACAATATAATGAATTCGCATTCGAACTGCTTAAAAAATGATAAAAACAAGACCAGAAATCTTAAATATAAACCTTAAAGAACTGATGCATATAGAACCTCGTCTGAAAACTGTGCTGGTACTTCTGTAAAACATTGATATTAATTTATTTAAAAAACCTTCCATTACCTACACTTACAGAAGTTATTAATTTCGATCGTCACCGGAAATTGTTCAACATCTTACACATATCATCACCATTTTTTTGAGAGAGTTTGCTGATTGCCTCAGACGGCATTTTCAGCTTCACCGGGTTTTTTTGGGGGCGGCGAAGAACGTAAAGGGTCCCTCAAGCCGTGTGAAACGAATCACCTTTGGAGGTTTTCTAGAGGGAACGGCATCGCGCACTAGTGCGCGTCCCCGTGCCCTACTAGATTCTCCGAAGGGTTCGGATCGGATCGGGGGGCGGAACCACCCGAGGGCGCCTCTAAAGGCTCGGACCTCGGCTCGGGTAGACCGGGCCGTGGAGGAGGAGAGAAGCGCCCAGGTACATGTCTGTACCTGGTATAGAGCGCGTGTGAACCGGTTCTTCGTACCCTTGTTCTACGAGTACGGTGTCTTGGACCTAAGCTAGTGTGCATGTTTGGTGTATTCTGTAAATGTGTAGTGACATTTAGAGGATCGGGCGGGATATCATCACCAGCTCGTTTTATGTCTCTACTACTGGGGCAACGGCTTAACGTCCTTTTCAAAGCACAGTTAACCTCCAAAAGTGTGTTAAAGTAAGCTTCAGGGTTTTTTTATATATAGATAGCTCGGCAAATGACTCCATCCAAATGTTAAGTGGAAATAGAGTCCAGACGCGTAGATAACTCGTGCAGCGTGAAAACAAACGTAGCATCAGTTAACCTCACTCTGCCGGCCCACAAGGTGCGTCACGCCTCTTTTGAAGGACCCCATATCATAGGAAGGAGAGAAAAGGTGTGCCGGTAGACTATTCCATCTTTTGAAGGTGCGACAAAGAAACGAGTCACCAAATTTCTTTGTGCGCGATGGGATATTTGAGACAGTGAAGCGGTGACTCCGAAGAGCAGCACGTGTACTCCTATGAAGGATGGGAGAAGGTGGGATGAGGTCAAAGAGCCCTTTAGAGCACTCGCCATGGTATAAGCGGTAAAACACGCTGAGTGACGCAACATCTCTACGCAATCGTAGAGATTCGAGAGTATTTGCGATTTCTGCATTGCCGATCATTATCGCATTCAGCGCGACGCTGCAATCTGTCCAAGGCATCGAGAAGGTAAACTAACCCTGACGATATTACACACTAAAAGAAGAACAAGAATAAAATATAGAGTTGCAACAAGTGTTTACGATCTTACGCCGATTTCGGTTTTTCTTAAAATATATTATTTAAAGTAATCCATATTGTATGGGAATTACGAATTGGAAGAATCGCGTTTGTGTAATCGATCGCATCATCATCATCATCATCGGCCTATCTTGGTCCACTGCTGGACATAGGCCTCCCCTAATGAGCGCCATAGCGCCCTGTCCTCAGCTTGACGCATCCAGCATCTGCCTGCAGTCTTTCGCAGGTCATCATCCCACCTGGCCGCAGGTCGGTCTACACTACGTTTACCGAGTCGTGGTCTCCACTCAAGAACACGTTTACCCCAGCGGTTGTCGGTCGCATAATTCATATTATTTCCGCGCCGCCGTCTGTAGGTGACAAGTGTCATATATTTTATTTGAAATGTCTTCGTCCATATTTATTTGATGCCGTGCGGCCATACTAATTTTGTATGGGGAATTTAACGTGTTAATTTGAAAAATAATAATTTAAAAAACCGCTCAATAAATCTAAATTGTGAGACGGACGATTTGTAGTTTAGGCCATTGGAGATTGTAGACAAAATCAGAGGTACAATAATTTAGATAAACTATAAGATATCAAATAAACGTTTCCATGATTTTGGCCCAACTTTAAATGATATTGTAGAAAAAACTATAGTATGTTATGAATTTAAGGATCGGACTAATTGTAAACACGTTACCTTTGATATTAAATATATATTTTGTTTATTTAATACGATAGTATTTTCAATTATAGCAACTTAATCGTGACTGCATATTTTGGCATTTTTTGGTCGGCGCACCCTTAATGTATTGTCACAAATTATGGCTATTACTAGGTCCGGAGATACTCGTATCAAACTTGCAACGACTACGTATACGCTCACCTTGATGCATCATTTATGACTTGTGCATTTGGCATTTCCCAGCACCACTGGCAGGACGCCACAGTCGTTCGGCGATATTCGTCGTGAACTCTTCGAACTTATAATTTTCTCCGAGGAAGAACTGTAGGCGAATATAATGACTTATTACAGAGCATGTCACCATGGTGTTGCTAAAGGGTTGTTTTTGTTGGTCAACATTGTGTGCTTTGTAAGTATTGGAAACTTTATATTATACATAGTATTAATAGCCAATAAGAATAATAATGAGTGGTCTTGGTATTCAGCCTTGACTTTACCTTCAATTATACACTCCTATTTTTGTACTACCAGAAAGTCTTTAAGGGTAGTTTCTGCCCATCATATTGGAAAGCATTTATAGGACCAAATCTCAAATCATAAATTGAAAGACGTTGTGACGAAGTGTTTATGGAAAAAAAAAACATCTTGACAACAAACGATCAGAAAATAAACACGTTAATCGTTTCAGTTCCTCGCGTACTGCATCTTTGGATTCGCGGTGGTAGACATCCGTACCCTGGACCACTATGGCGAGGTGTCCGGGACCGTCGCTAGTGACGTCATCATCATCTGCGGCAGTCTGCTACTCATCGCTATCGCGATTGTAGGCGTGGTTGGAGCTTTGAAGCAAAACTTGAGGTTTATTTACACGGTAAGGGGGTTGAAGTATGCTCTTCCGAACGAAACGGGTAGTCACGGCCCATAAAGCGAATAAATAAAGCAACCATAGTTGATAGATATAAATAATGGTAGAATCAAAAATATCAAGCTTTCATAAACGCCCAACAAATCTTTACAATTGACGAATCACTCGTAGCTGATTAAATAAAGAAAGCGTCGCCACAAGAGACTAAAAGAATACCATTATTTGCACAAGATTCGTAATCTCATAACTCTATGCAACATATTTATAAATTTATGAATGAATATCCTGATTCAAAACATGGTATTCAAGATGAGCATATGACGCATTCCATATATCCAACTATGAACGCCATTGTATAAATTAGTTTAATTTTTAATATGAATAATTTAACCGGCAGTTTTTTTTTGTTTGCAGTACATTGGCCTCCTCACGATCCTGATACTGATCCAGATGATAATATTGATCTTCGTGGCCCTCCAGAGACAGGGCCTGCAGTTGAGGGTCACCGAGTGGCTGAGAGCGGACTTCTTCCGCAATGTCACCGAAGAGAACCGCAGCTCACATACCCTCATGTGGGATGAGTTGCAGATCAAGGTATTTAGAAAGTTGGTCTTTGAAGCTCTTTTTCAAGAAGTCCTCACGTTCTGATGCAGTTTGAAACTAGAGACATACAGGGTAAATAACGAAGCAATTAAAACGGCTCAGTATGGGGAAGACAGAATCTAATCGCTGAATTAAAAAGTGAAATTGCATTTAAAATTTTACAATAACTCTTAGCCCCAATGAGAAAGCGCTAGGCTTTATCCCTATCTTCAAGTGCGAAGATAGAAGTGCACTCCACCCGCAACCCACAACCCATCATGATCAAAGCCACAACCACTGAAGAACTAGCGATATATCGATTTTTTGGTAAGACAATGTTTTAACTAGCCGAGCAGACTTAAAACATGTCCTTCGACCAATCTAACCTAGCACCAATATGTAATGTACCCCGCTATCATCAAGTCCTGGACATCTAAGACTGAGGCAGGTGGTCTCCTCGCAACTACCCGTTGCCATCCACCAGACCTTGAGCTTAAGCGTTCAGCTAACACTAACTCCGCTAGGAATCTAACCTTGCATCTCTAGGACTAATGCCAGGACTCTATGAGTGAGGACCATTTTGCCATAGAAGTAGTAACTAGCATTGATTGTTATATTTTCTGTGTCGCCAGTACGAGTGCTGCGGCCTGAACGGACCTGAGGACTACCCGGCCATCCAGCAGCCCATCAGCGTATCCTGCTGCTCGCGCGCCTTCCGCGCTAGAACCACCTTTGCGCAACAACAGCTTTACAAGAATTGCATAGAGTAAACTAATTAGATTTTATAATTATAAAAAAAAACTCAACAAATACACATCTTGGAGGACACCATCGTCTGTTAAAGAGTTCATCACAAAATCATCACAAGAACAGTACTTTAATAAAGATATCCAAAACGAAATATCACACAATATTCAAACGCGTAAAAACAAACAAAAGATTATAATAACTAGGGCAACTAATGCTTACGGTGAGAGAACCACCCTGTATCCATGTAACCTCAGTGGATGTTGGTCTGCTATGATCCTGCTATTGTATATTTTGAATGTATATAAATGATACATATAACATCACATATAACACTTTCTTAACAGCAGAGTAAAAGCCTGGAACAGATTTCCTAAAGAAGGTGTAAATCATAAACTAATAACAGGTTCGATAAACATTTAAAATAAAGATTAACGATATAAATAATGATAATCGATAAACATTTAAAACACCATGCAGAGTCAAACTACAGTGCCTCAATTGTCTGTCTGTTTCGCAAGAATAACAATACTTAAGCAAATGAAGTGTTTAGCTGGGTTTAAACAAACGGCTTCATATCCGTGCTACTTGTCGACAGTAGTTTTTCTGATAGAGCACTGTGATCTAAACGTGTCCTAAATTAAACCCCATCAGTCCCCCTTTATAGTGTCCCATGTAAGTCTTTGCACCTTACTAAAAATAATTTTAAGGACTTTATTTTGAAATATAAAAAATCCTAATGCTGTTTGTACAGATCAGCAAGCTACTTCTCCGATGGCTGTGAAGACAAGATCGTTTACTTGCTTCGCTCTGACGTCCAGTGGTTCCTTGGTGCTGCCATTTTCTGCTTCTGGGTAGAGGTATACATACAACCACATCAATGTCTAGTTTCTTCCACATTTATCCACAATCATGCAAATCTCAGTATAACCTATTCCATACATATTTTAGCTGTCTGGCATTATACTTACGATCTAGCAACGCGATGCATAAGACTACATGATACCGCTGCAACAGTTTAGACTACCTTTAATTAGACTACCTGTCTTTCAGACCCATAGTCTAGGGTTCGATTACCAGCGGGGGATATATTCATTGGTTCTACGGTTTGGCAGAGTATTGCATAATGCATCTACGAGTATTGTATGGCACGTCATGGGGTTCGAATCCCGCTCGTGTAATTTTTTCAACACTTTTTTTGGTTTCAAAGAGTATTGTAAACCTTTTTGAGAAAATCAATTTCAAAACACTTTTACTTAGTAACTTATATATCAATGCTAGCATCGCAGTAAATGTCATTATTGATCGCGGTGACCTGAATGAAATGGGTCACTTGATAGAGCCTCCGACTTGAAGGCTGCATTCGCTATTACGGACATACACAAGTACATCATACAACTAACTCTATTTGTTACTAAAACATTTTGCGTAATAAATAGAAAACGGCTTTGCGTGCCTTCCGAAGCACAGAGGTGCAACTACATATTTACAGAATTCACTAAACATGCACACTAGTTTAGGCCCAAGACACCATACTCGTAGAAAAAGGGTACGACGAGCCGGTTCACTATATCCCAGGTACAGACAGTGGACGCTTCTCCCCACCAACATGACCCGGTCAACCGAAGCCTTTAAAGGTGCCCTCGGGATGTTCCGCTCCCCGATCCGATCCGAACCCTTCAGAGACTCTAGTAAGGCACGGGGACACGCACAGTACGTGATGCCGTCCACTAGAAAACCTCTGACGGTGCTTCGTTTTACACGACTTGAGGAACCCTTTAAGTTTATCGCTGACCCCGGCACCCACCCTGTGTGGTGCCGGGGATAAAAAATAACACCACCCCATCTCTTCCCGTGGGTGTCGTAAAAGCCGACTAAGGGACCATTCCCGAGGACGGGCAGCAGCATCTCTCTGAGGTTACCCTCAACCTACCGCGATCGCCATCTGTAATCGCCACGCTTGGCAGGCGGGTTGGCGCCTGCCAAGCGTGGCGATTACGGCAAATACCCCCCATATTCTCGGGGGAGGCCTTTGTCCAGCAGTGGACGTCTTTTGGCTGAGATGATGATGACCCCAAAAAAGCGTGTTGAAGCTGAAAATGCCGCAGTGGCAATTAACAAAATATCACAAGAAAAACGGAGGAGTGCCCAATTCCGACATCCAATTCCATTCCAATTTCCATGTGTTGTAGGGTGCTGCAATGCTGCTGGCGATTTGGGTCGCCACCAACATAAAGAACATCGTGCAGATCTACATGCCACCCATCGAGCTGAAGTGCACTTCAGTCCAATCCTGTCAAATGATGACAAGTAATTACTAGATCCTTCTGCTTTTTCAGATTGATTGTAGCCAAGTTGCACATTTCAATTAAGGTTCCTAAAAAAGCTGTAGGCACCTAGTGATTGCATAAACAATTGTGTAACTTGTGGATAGCGTTGTAGGCTGCGTTACTATTATGACTTTATTTAGTTCATTTTATGATGTAATTGTATGCTTTTCCCAATAAATAAAAATATTAATAAAATTAAATGACAATGAAGAAATTTCAGCTTTGTTTTCCTAACAAACGATGGTAAATGCCTCTGCGTGCGGCCGTGTGCCAATGCGCTTCCCGATATCCTGAGTCCCGGGTTCGATTCTCGGGGAGGACAAAAAGTAAAGGTAAGAGTTTTTGCTCCCATGCCCTGTAACTACACTGCCTGCAAAAAACGTTTGAAGAAAAAGATATTATGATACGAATGTGAACGGGGAAATAAATAACTAAAATACATTTATTTCGACCACATTGGATCATACAGGCAATTCATTACAAAACATTAAAAATTAAAATAAAATCTTAAAAGTATAAAAAATTATATTACATGCAATAAATTAATTAACATTAACTAAAAAATCAAAAATTTAAAACACAATTAAAATCCTTAATAACATCAATAAAATAATAAAATAAATGTAAATAAAATAACTAAGAATCACAATAAAAAAAATTAAAAAAAACAATATCCTTATGATGTCACTACATGAACCATAGCAGCATGGTTCATAGCTCAAATCGATTCGAAAACACTCTGAGGATCCTGTTAGGGCTGGCGCGAACCCTGCGCACCAGAGATGTGCACCGCTTACGCATGGTCGTATAAAAACAATCCACTCGATATTCGGCAAACATACCCGATGCGCTGCAGAAAGGCGGCAGCCCCAACAACACCCTCAAAGCATTATAATATTGAACACGTTAGTCGCTGTACCGTTCCTTTGTATAGTCCGCTCACAGGCTGCTCGTGTAGAAGGACGTACAAAATGCCATGAATAGGGTAACTTTGACCTTCTCCGAACAACGAACAAACCTGCGTGCGATCATGTTGGAGGAGCTTGATGGCGCAGTGGTTATCGCGCCCGGTCTGAGAGTGCTGAGGTTAAGCAACTTTCGCAAAGGCCGGTCATCGGATGGGTGACCAAAAATGTATCATCTTGAGCTTCTCCGTGCTTCGGAAGGCACGTTAAGCCGCCGGTCCCGGCTGCATTAGCAGTCGTTAACAACCACCAACCCGCACTGGGCCCGCGTGGTGGTTTATGGCCCGTTCTCCCTATCCATCCATAGGGAAGGCTCGTGCCCAAACAGTGGGGACATAAAATGAGCTGATGATGATGATGATGATCATGTAGACCCTGACAGACAGCGCCCTACGCTCTCTTTCTAAATCTACATCGTCTTTAAGGTCAGCGGCAACCATGTGCCCAAGATATCTAAAACTCTCAACCCTCTTAAGTGGCAAGGCATTCAGTTTGATAGGTGGTATATAGAGATAATATCTAGATATTTACATACCGATACAGAAAGACCACACATTCACTCTTTTTTCAGTTATATAGCACCTCGTTAGCTAATAAAGGCCAAGAGTGCCTTAGACCGGCGAGTATGTAAAAGAAAATTAATGAGAGTAGATGAAACGAAAGGAGTTTGTAAGAATCGTAGCAAAAGCAAGAAGTGATCCTCTGCTTATATACCCCTATATATAGGAGACAGGCGTGACTGTATGTATGTATGCAGAAATTATAAGGCGGGTCGCCATCGATAGTTATATTCTAGACATAATTCTGCTACTTTTAGGTGGGTGCCTAGTGCGAGTCTTATTTGCCATTCCATGACATTAACGAAAACGAAAATTTGTATGATATTGAATCAGCGCCGCCTTGTCAAAAACGAGAGATTATGCCCTATACAGATGGCAAATGAGACTCACACTGCTTGTTTAAATAAACTAGTGGTCGCCCAGTGGTCGAAATTCGACCGTAATTTTATTAAGGCTGCACGGATTGTATCCTAAGCAATGAAACATTAAAAAAGATAGAATGTGAGTTAAATTGGCATTGACAGATTTCAGCCGCTCCTCTTCCTTCTTTGAATTTTTTGAAAAGAGTATATATGCGTATGTGTCAAATACATAAATGCGTGTGTGTCAAATACATGGTAGTGTGTGTAATGTTTGTTTTATTGATTTAATTGATATGTTATGCATAGCTAAAAAAAATATTAACATTCTGCAATCCTTCTCTATATAAACTATAAGTGTGCGAAATTTCATACTCCTCCGTCTGCGCAATTTTCGTAAAAAGGGGTACAAAGTTTTTGCTTCACATATATAGATAAACGAATTAAGTCGAAGTACCAGTGGTGGTAGTAGGTCATTTTATTCGTCTCAGAATATGAGTTCCTACTGACAAGGTACGACGATTGCGTGTTGATACATAAATAAACGCGACTTTGCTATTAATAATGCAGATTTGTATATAACGGCATATTGGCACGTAAGTTATTGTGTATGTGGAAGATGGAATTTTATTGTAAAATAGTGGTTGAGAGAAGTTATAATATCAACGTTGAAGCGCTCTAATTAATTTTTATTAAATATTAGAAGGAGGCAAACGAGCAGGCCGGTCACCTGATGGGAAGCAATCACCGACGCCCATGGACACCCGCAAGACCAGAGGAATCGCAGATGCGTTGCCGACCTTTAAGGAAGGAATAGGCTCGTTTCTTGAAGATCCCTAAGTCGTAATGGTCCGGAAATACCGCTGCTGAGAGCTGGTTTCACAGCACTGTAGTTCGTGGTAAAAAATTACGTGAGAAACGTACAGTAGTAGACCGCCATCCATCAAGATGGTGTGACTTGTCATTGTCCAAACCATAAGGTGCTTTCACGTCGAAGAACGGGTAATTATTTCCATTCTTCTTCATTATAACACAAACTAAGAAAAGTTCTCGGTCGCCGAGTGACAAACGAGGAAAATTTTGCTTTGATGGCAAACTAGTTACTTACGTAACACAAGATTAAAGTTACTCGCGTCCGTAGGTTTACCCTTGAGACCCTACACGTGACCCCTGGGTGGTGCTAAATGAACACAGTTTGAGTGGTAGAGCCACGCTGCGTTGCAGCACGAAAGGGGCCGGCTCGCCCGGCGTAATACCACCCTCTCACAGAATATCGGCGTGAAACAATGGAGTGCCATTGGCAACGAGTGCGTTGCTGTTGTGTTTTTTCCGATGAGTGAAAGTACCGGAAGCCCATCTCTCACCCCTCCCCCTCTCAATTCCTACTCCCTTCTCAAGATCCAACTCCTTCCTCAAGGCTGGCAACGCATCTGCGATTACTTTGGTTTTGCGAGTTTCTTTGGGCGGCGGCGATTATTTTCCATCAGGTGACCCGCCTGCTCGTTTGCCTCCTTTTAATTTAAAAAAAATCCCTAAAATATTCCCTAAAAAATCAAACATTTTGCCAATCAAATTATATGTACAGTCACTAGCATTAACATTTAAATTGTAACAAATCTAACTAGGTAATGAGGTAAACAATAAATAAATAAAAAACTCTTAATACAATGGAATAACAGTCAAATCGATTTCTTGGCGGGAAAGTGATGAGTCATGTCTGCGGTTTTGTTTTATTTTTTAAAATTTGTATTATGTGGAATATTAATGTGAAATAATGGTGGATTATTAACCGTTAAGTAATCATAAGAAACAAAACAGTGCAACGTCACTTTTCAAATTCTCTCAAGAAGTCCGCCCGAGGACTTAGTAAAGACCCACATCTTTACTGGGATACTCGAGGGGTTGAGGGGTATATCATTTCTCACTTCTCATTTCTATTATCATTCATCATCATCATACAAGATGGAAATATTGTTTATTTATATTTGTATTACTTGTAAGAAAAATTACATTGACACTGGCTAAATGTGCTAATCGCACAAAGCTATCAACTAAAGAAGAAAAAAAAAACAGTCAAAACTAGTACTTTTAATATTAAAAAAAAATTTATGGCAAACTAGTTACTTACGTCACACAAGGTTCATACCTTGCTGCATACCTTAGTAGTTTGTAAGAAAAATAATAATTTTCTTGATAACACCTCGATGGCCGAGTGGCTTCGCGTTCGGTCCGACATCCGAAGGCCCCGGGTTCAATGCCCAGGTCGAAAAAAGTATTTCGGATTTTTTGATTCTTTCTTCTTGGTTTTCGATCACCAACTCGCAAATGCTTAATAGCCATTACCCATAATGACTGGTATAGATGACTTGATTTCAATGATGGAGGCCTTTGCCCAGCAGTGGGACAGTTATAGGTCATTTTTTTTTTATTACATTGGAACTATTCGCTAGGTACATTGCAATGTGGTTTCAAACTGAATGCACAGCCAATTACAGGTAAACACCTCATGCAAATGATGGCAAAGAAGCCATTAATTACTACTAATAATTAAACTCTAAAATATAATTATTTTTCATGAACTTAAAAAAAATGCTTGTAAGACTACCTACTAAATATACATGAGAAAAAATGTTAATTGTCTATAAAATATATATATAAACTAATTAATGTTCATTTTTTTCAAAAATTGTGGCAAACTGTGTCTGCGTGTACTTACGTCTAGTTTACCACAGTTCATTTGTACAGTTTACAAATTCTGTATATGGGTGAATTCATACCGAATTTAGTTTTTCTAAAAGGCGGGCAAAATGGTTGAATCTGAGATCTCGGATATCTTTAAGGTAGGTACTCTGAATCTTATTTGGCTTAGCAAATTTGGACAATCAATTTGTTTTCGTAGTAGCTCGTAAAGAAAAATAAGACCCAATCTATCCCTACGATTTTCAAGGCCCATCATGTGAAATCGCTCTAACCTCACCTCTCATAGGAAGATCTTTTACTCATTCCTCTTTACTACTAATTCTTTATAATTCGTTAGATATTATATTCCTGAGCCTTCTCTTCAACCCTCCATTATTTATTTGCAATTCAATCAACTAGAAAACCCTTCTGAGCTTATAAATAAAAAAGAAGCTTTAACTAGGTCAAATAATTAATGTGACATACATTTTGTGTTCCAATTTGCAAAACACGATCGATACTATAAAACGCTTAAGAGGCTGATTGGCAAAGCGCTCGACACGATATCCGGAGATCCTGGATTCAATTCCCAGTTTGGGTTAAGTGTGTTTTCGAATTTTTCGAATCATAGGGCTGCTGAACTGAACCCGGGTTTTTAAAAGTCAACCAGAATACAACCTATGTCCAGCTGTGGACTAATGTAGGCTGATGGTGATGATGATGATGATGATGATGAAACAGAACTTGAAAGCATGGTGATGAAGCCAATACCTATCAATTGTATATAATTAATAGATAGATCCTGATGCATCAAAGTAATAAAAGACGTATTGGTAAGTAACAGGACTCATATCGACCGTAGTTATAATTGGACTATAGAAACAAAGACGCCGAAGACAGACCCTGAAGTGTGGGGAAACGGACATATGTGTTCCCACGCTCTAAATACAGCGGACACGTTGAAGAGCGACAGCGGAGAGAGTACAGCAAAAGCTTACATCGAATTTTTTTTTAAAGGACAGAAAAATTAAAATAAAATTTTCTTAAGTTTCAGTGGCCAGCTCTTTTCGGTCGATGGTCTTCCCAAAAACCGAACTGGTGGCGATGGTAGATTCAGTTTGTTAGTTTAAACAACAAACGATGTATTATCTCGAGCTCCTCCGTGCTTCGGAAGACACGTAAAGCCGTTGGTCCTGGCTACATTAGCGGTCGTTAACAACCACCAGTCCGCACTGGGCAACGTGGTGGTTTATGGCCCGTTCTTTAATTTAAAAAGACACACGTTAAGGTAATACTTTAAAAAGGGCTATTACAATGTAAATGATGATGTTAATGATAAGAATGCATGGAACTGACATTCCTCCGATTCTCGCACACTGTATAGGTATAAAGCGTAATACTATAGTTTTGAAGTAGTTGGTACATACATAGTGCCTAAGTACGTTTTTTTAGAATACAGTGTAATGTCAAGGAAACGTATATTTGTTATTCCGGGCTCTTGAAAGTCTTTAATTCTAAAATGTAATAAATTAATATGATTTGGTAACGACTTTTTTTTATTATTAATGTCGTTACGCGTGGCGTAAGTCGTCCTTTTTCATGTGCACTTATTAAGAGTTAGGAAAAACGGCGATTTTAGCAAAATATATATTAAAAAAGATAACCAGCGTCTTGTAGCACGAAGATGATGGTTTATTTTAAAATATAATTAATTCTTTTAGAAATATTTTAATTGTAAAAATAAATACATATACAATACATATTATGTACTACAATATTCTTGAAAACTACATAAACATACATACATAACAATACTACATAAATATAAACATATACATAAAAGGAAGCGACAAAAGTGCAAACAAAAATATCTCTAATAATAATAACAATGTTAGGTATAATATATATACAATATAAGGTCACTTTTTATCAACTGCAAATATTTTGACGAAACATCTAATTATATCAAAAAAATAAGGCCCTAGCATTTAAAAAAAATTCACGCTAGTTTTTTTTTTACTTTTCCTGACACAAAAATTGTAATATTTTTAAGAGCGGCCTCTCTGTCGGCTCTTTTGAATGAAACTAAGGGCACGTGTAAGCGGTGAAGTCATTAGTAACTATTAACTAATCTGTGGCATTGCGGCCTCTCTGTTTTGGCTTATTTTAATTGAAACTACCGAAAGTGCTTTATTTTTCTTTATAATCGAAATATCTTTTGGCGTTTTTCTTGAAAACTAGCGTATAAGCGTAAATATAGCGGTGAATTTATCCTCAAAATATTTGCAGTTGATAAAATGTGACCTTATATATTATGTACTACAATATTCTTGTCTAACGTGTAATATTAACGCGTCTTTACAGCTAAGCATAAGTGTTTCTATAACCCGCTTTCCGCTTCTCCTCACCCCTAGCCCTCTTTGTTAATAACACCATTGGCTCGTCAAATGCAATGATCGATACAGGCCCATAAGCCATCATTTCCGACGAACCACTGCCACCAACCGGACCTGTGGATTGGACGATTCAATTTTCAAACAAAGAACAATTTGTGATCGAGCATGAAGCCTAGGAGTATCCGCTGCATGAAGTTTTTCCTCACCTTGTTTAATATAATATGCATCGTAAGTAATTTTATATTTATGTTTGTAGGTATGTGGTGTCGTGATCGATATAGTACGCAGCTCTTTGTACTTGAAAGCCCTTTCTTTAAGTGAGCTTTATTTCTTTGCTATTATTATGTGTTATGTATTATTGTGTTTGTATGGTATACGAGTGTTTGACGTGGTTTACCAAGTTAACTATGTTCAGACAATTCTTTTAAGGGTTTCGAAGTAAATATTTTTTATACTTACGTCATGTCAGTCTCATGTTCAGACATATTCAATTTTAAATCAAAGACTACCAAGCATTGAATAGCTAAATCTCGGCAAAAACAAAATAATAACAGAAAATTTTATAAAAGTACCTATCATATTTAGGTACTCCTTTTATAAGTAGTTGATTTGTTTTAATTACCGTTTCGGACACATTATATTCGGACACAGTGTCCGAATTGACACTTTTACAATAAGTATTTTTGTTAAGTTAATGAGTATTAATTTTACTTAGGAAACGGTAACTACGCGATTCCGACTCGCACTTGGCCGGTTTTTGTTTACACCTACTTATTAAACGATTAGTCATTATTTTTTTTTTACAAAACATCACAGATTACCTTTTATTTATGTTTCTTTCTTTTACTTTTTAAATTAATTATGCAATTATTTAACAATCAGCTCTTCGGCCTGATACTGATGGCGGTGTGCGCGATGAACATGCGCGAGCACAAGTCGCGGCCCGAGCAGTCAGCTCTGTCACGCGGGGTGCTGTCGTTCCTGCTGACCCTGGGGCTGTGTCTGCTGGTGACAGCCATACTCGGATGCATCGGTGCTTTGCGAGAGAACGTCAGGATACTATATGTGGTGAGACATCTGTTGTAAATACATTACTGCTTTCCCGAGGAGTCGCCGCTGATGTGTGAAATACTGTAGTTCCTGCTAACCCTGGAGTTGTGCCTGCTGGTCACAGCGGTGCTCGCCTGCATCAGCGTCCAGATACTTTGCATGCCTATCTGGTCTAGAACCACGAAGATACTGTTACACGAGACGGTACCCTCGTAAGTACGCGGCATTTTTAAAAAATTGGAGTTGAGATCTGAGAGCTTGTGATCGTTTCCAAGAAAAAAAGCCTTAAGGGGAAACCTGGTAAGACATCGGCGTATATAATTTAAAGAATACCTAGGTTACCAATAGGTACCTAAGTTTAAATGCAATAATAATAATAATAGCAACGTTTCTCCAATCCTGGGAGTAGCTTGTACATAAATAAGGTAAGGTTTAAAGAAACTTTATTCTCTTAAGAATACAGAATTCACTAACATGAGATTAATAATTATAAAAAGTAATTATATTGCCTTGTGACGAAACATGCATTTATAATAAGCTATACATAATTTTAATAATACAAAACAGAACAAAAACAAAAGGTGGATAAAAAGTTTTTTGTAACAAGTAATTTGTTGGCCGAACGAGTCTATCGAATTTAAACTGAGATACCCTTATTGACTCAAAAACAAAGACATTTAACTACTTACTATAGATAGGACAGTATAGAGATCGAAACTGTAATCCGCAACTTATTACCAAGTAGTAACAAGTCGCTCAGTTTGATGTGATACGCCGTCCAGTGCAGTCGTGTTTGTGCGCGAATAGATTTGACAAAATCTACAGAACATATGCCAAATTGCGTATTGCGATATTGCAAATCCCGATATGGTAAAACGGCTGAACGTGATTACAGTTTATTTTCGTAAGTATTTTGTATATTTACCCAATAATCGGCCTATATAATAATTACCAATAAATTATTCTAGAATATTTGCCTATGCCCTATACCACGGTAATGATATTATTACCGTGCCTATACCGACCTCTAGTGGTAAAAAGCAAAAGCACAACTTTTAGACTTTGTAGATGATTTAGTGATGTTTAAGTGATGTCGTTTTATTATATCAATAAATATCGATTAATGTTATCTATACATTATAAAGAGGAAACCTTTGTATTTTTGTATGTATGTATGTTTGCAACGAATAAGCTCAAAAACTACTGGACCGATTTAAAAAATTCTTTCACCATTAGAATGCTACATTAGCGCTGAGTAACATAGGCTATATTAAAAATAATTAAAAAAAAGAATACTAAAAACGACATTTTAATTTTCCAATACAAAATGATTTGTTTCTTTTGTTGTCATGGAAACCATTGATATATAATTAACTCAATGATGGAAATTGTCAAAGCGGTACGAAGTCCGCCGGGTCAGCTAGTAGATAATATTTTTATATCGGCAGTTTAAGTTTAATATAAGTAGTAATATTCTGATACAATGATCATTGCGATGGAGATTTGTTATGCACTGTAACAGTAAAACTAAGTGATACCTCAGCGGTCCCCCGACGCGATGATCATTGAATCAGAATATTACTACTTATATTAAACGTAAAGAGCCAATACGGATTTTTTTAAAATTATTATTATTATTTTGAAACGTCGACTACCGGCTGTTAAAGTCGACAATTTTATCTTATCATTCCTACGAATTGATTCGTAAATCCAATCACACAACCATGTAAGATTTTGCTTTAAAGTAGACCCGTTTGCATGAAAAGCAGGGTGGCATATTAGGTCCTTACTTATTTATTTTTATTTATTTATTTATTAATCATACTCAAAATTTTACATTTCGCATAGTCCCACAAAACTGTAGTAACTACTTATGAAATTGACGTTTTGTATGAGGTTTTTTAAATTATATTTTTTATACTAACGTTTTCTCAATTTTCTTAGCATCTATTAATGTTAACATTCTAAAAATTAAAGGCCAGCATGTTTATTTCACTAGCTAAATATAGCAGACCATAAGTAGAAAAACAAGTACACGTACAAAAACGAGTTTTGGAAGACAAACACTTAATTTAAAATTTAACCTAACTTAAATTGATATGTAAAGACCCAATATTTTTTATACCGATTTTGGTTAACCTGTATCAAAATTATCGATACGTCAAAATCATAACGGAACATCTCTACTGCAGAGCGTCACCTGCCGTGTGGTAGCTGAAACTTATTCTAATTGATTTTAATACGCTGTTTTGCTTTTCAACGTTAGATGGCGTTACTAGCGCCCCGGCTCAACGTTTTTGTATGAAATAGTCTCTAATAGCCGCTCTATTACCTACTATATTAAATCTCTTTGCTCAAAAATCATAATGTCACTGTCGTACGTGTTACGAGAACGCTGCGTAGCTTCGTAGGCAGCGGTGCAGTGTGGGTAATGTGCGTGTGTGCGTGACAAATAGTGCAGTGCGATTCTGTTACAACATACATTAAAAATAAATTGGTAAGTACATAGGTAATTTCTTCTTTTTTTTTTCAATCATTTTGTTAAACGCATGTGTAAATCTGTGACCATGTATGGTATTATTATTATATTGTGTGTCTACAAATAGTAGTATCATATATATTCCACTTTTATTTCATATATTTATTTAAACTTTGCTTTGTGTAATCTGTATTTAAATACTTTAGTAAATAGTGTTTTGATGTGTTAGTATACTTAATAATAGTAGTAATATTTTTGTAGTTGGTAAGTAGATTATTGTAACATTTCAATATTAGTTAAATGAAATATAAAAATTATATAAGTTTACTATTGTCATTTTATTTTAGTTTTATCTTGTTGCATTTCAATTATTTTATATTTTGTATCCGGTACCTAATTATGAGCTGTACCATGCAAGTAATGTAATGGTACCTAATGCTGTGCGAAGTGGTTGTTCTTTACCATTATGTTGGTATATCAGAAAGTGCGAAATTGCCTTATAGTCTCTGCGTGTTCAGGGTTTACGCGGGGAGATAAGTTAAACGTATACTACATCGGTAAAGAATTAGTTATTAAGACTGTACACAAGTAAATAAATATTGACCAAGTTGTGAGTAGGCGGTAGTGTTTCTGTGTCACGCTGTGGTTGCATAAGTGAATGACTCACAATATGTTTAGTATTTGACTATTTACGTAGTTACCAACATGAATAGTCCTTTCAATCGGAGTGAAAAACGCAGCGAAGTCCCCCGCCCACACCACGCCCAGAGGAAGACATGGACGAGAATGTTCCCAAAATCGTAGCGACTTCTGAAATACAGCAATGCATGTCTACTATTGAACAGTACCTCAAGGAAGCCTGCGCTATCTCAGCCGAAGGAAAGTTGAACTCAGACCAAAAGTTAAGAATTCATAACCTATGCCGAAGAGTTGAACATGGATCTTACCAAATGGCTGTCAAGTATCAGTCTTTAAAGCAAAATACTCTTCTTGTCCAAGCAAACCTTCAGGCTCTCAGAGAAAACCAAGACCTATCAGAACGTCTTTATGACCTAAAACGAAGCATCCAGGAGTCCACAGTCCAGGCTAACCCATCATTCGCTGATGTGGTCAAAAAAGGTAGTAGCACTTTCATTCGCCCTAATAATGTTAAGTCCGTAGCTATTTATCCTAACGATAAATTAAAGTCAAGCGGAGACACAATATGGTCCAGCAAATTATCAACCTTGGAGTAATGAAGCTGCATGTCCGTGGATTACGTAAAACTAGAAACGTCGGTGTCATAAAAAGCACGGACACGAAGGATGACGTTAAAAAGTTGAAGCAGTCGGTACAGCTTACCACCTCGGGCCTGACAGATTATGAAGGCGCCAAAGAGCACCGTCCAGTATATTTTAATTTTGTTGTAAATTGCAAACAATATCTTTCACACTATACAAACAATGCACTAACCATTCTAACCCAAAATATTCGTAGTATTTATAACAACACAGATAATTTTAGCTGTTTCCTTCAAATATTAAATATTAAGTGTGACGTAATTATGCTAACCGAATGCTGGCTTGCTAAACATAGTGGCAGCTTACCTATGAAATCGAGTTAGAATATTTTCAGTAGCAAAGTTAATTATCACCAAAATGACGGGGTGGTAGTTTATGCAAGAAATACACTATTAAATATTTCTGTAGAGGACACTAGCTTACAAGACTGCAATAGTCTTTTAATCAAAATTGGTACTGGCTTTATATAGACCCCCTTGTTTTCGGAACATAGACTGTTTTCTTGCGTCATTAAATGAGCTATTAAAAGAACTATCATCTTTCAGAACCATAGCATTAATAGGTGACGTAAACATAAACATTATGCATGAAAACTCGAAACATCTGCTCACGAGTATCTGAACCTGTGCTCCTTCCATGGTGTTCTTCTCACACACTTGATCCCAACCCACCAAAGCGGCTCTTGCTTAGATCACATTATGCTTACAACCCACTTACCTACCCTTACCCTAGTGACTAACTCAGCTGTAACCGATCATAAAGCGGCTATACTAACCATAAGTCTAAAACCACCTAGGCATCAACGTACGCAGCTTAAGTCTAAATTAAATATGATTAAACTCGAAGATAATTTATGTAACATTGACCTCGGACCCAGTTTATAGTTCTGCTGACGCTGACACCGCGTTGTCATACTTAACTAAGAATCTGCAACAAACCAAATCAAACAATACTAGTAAAGTAAAAATAAGTAGAAGACATTACAATATTAAACCTTGGATAACTCCTGGCCTGATTGAGACATAGAGATAAACTTCATTAAATCTAACTTAGAAAATTAATTTTTACAAATAACATATAAACGATATCGGAACTTCTGTAATAACATTTTGAAAAAAGTCAAAAACAACGTTAAAAATAAACTGGAGCAGGCAGGAAAAAACAGTAAAAAGGTCTGGAAATTAATTAAAAATTTTACTTGCACGTCTAAGCGATATGAATCGACATAGAGTTTATTACAAACACAAGCTACACCGCTTTTATCTGCTAACAGTGCAAATAATTTATTTGTCAATGTAGGTAAAACTTTAGCAGAGCGCTTTCAGACACAACCCATCATTTCCAGGACTTCAAAAAGTTTTAGTCAGTGTAGCTCTAATGTAAAATCGTTTGTTTTATTAGCCACAGACTCCACAGAAGTAGAAAGAATTATTATGAGTTTGAAAGATGACTGTGCTGTTGGCTGGGATAACATCTCAAACAAAATGCTAAAACAGTTCAAACATAACCTGCTCCCGCCTCTAACGCCTATTTTTCAACTTTGTCTCTCCGAAGGAGTTTTTCCTGATTGTTTGAAAAAAGCTGTCGTTGTTCCCGTATATAAATCGGGTAGTAAAGATCAAATTTCAAATTAAAGGCCTGTATCGATACTTTCCTCTATATCAAATATTTTAGAAAAAAATATAAACAACAGATTAGTACATTATTTGGAAAATAATTCGCTCTTGTCAAATAATCAATTTGGTTTTAAAGCTAATTTATTAACGCATGAAGCAGTTCATCAGTTAACTAACTATATCGCACAAGAGCTTGATCAAGGCAATAAAACAATAGGCATATTCCTGGGTCTTGCAAAAGCTTTTGATACTGTTTCGATACTCATCCTTTTGAATAAGCTTGAAACAATAGGTATAAGAGATAAACAACTGAAGTTGAAATAGGCAATGTGGTTAGTGCTGACAGGAGCAACACTTCCTTTGGTGTCCCACAAGGAAATATAATTGGGCCTACTTTATTTTTAATTTACATCAATGACCTCTGCAACCTTCAACTAAGCGGCGATAAAATATTATCGTACGCCCGATGACACTGCTGCAGTTGACCAACTTATAATATGTACTTGGCGCAGTACAAATTCCTCATTGGGAACTACTTAAATAATGTTGTCAGGTGTGTGAAACCTGTAGTGTCTACATTTAAGTATATGAGCCATCGTTAAATAAATGTATAAAAGCCCTCTTCTCAGAGTCCGCATTATTGAGATGGGCTACGGAACTCTACACTACGCGGGCCCGACACGCACTTGGCGCTTGGTTTTTTAAATTTAGAAACAACAATAAAGTATATTAAAAAATTTTGAAAACTAAATTGATAGCCAAAACATAGCTTGCTTATGTAGTTGGGTAAAAAGAACTACTGCTCAATCCTAATACTACTTAAACATAACATAGTAACTCATGCCTATGACAGTCTGATACGTTTAATATTAACAGAGTAATACAGTTTCCGCTGTTATTACCTACCTAGAGTACTAAGTTGTAGTAAGAATGATTATTATGAATGATTACAGTAAACTTGTGCTCTTATAATAACAGGAAAACATTTAACAATAATAATTCCAACTAATGTCATATCAAACTAAAACTTCTAAGTTGGTGCGCTAGGCTAGAGGCACGCAGAAATGCGCTGACGCAATACACAGAGTGCGTCTGTGCGCGGTACATGATCGTATGACGTATGTTATAATGTAGGTAAGTAAATACATGTAGTCACTTGCAATAAAATACAAAACAGTGTTTCATTTTACCAATTACGAATGAAGAGACTCTATTAAATACATTAGCAAACTTGAGATGTTACATAAACTTAATAGAGGACATTGAAACAAACTGAGAAAAGAAAACGAATCTCTGAATGACGTGAGAAACAATAAGCATGTATGAGTATTTCGACATATTACTCGGATGTTGTTGCTATTGAATCTGGATGATACTCGTATATTGTATCTGGGTACATTGGAACCAAACCTTGTAAATTGTATCGCAAAGCCATTGGACTATTATTGCAAAAATAGAGTTAAAGAAAATATTTGAACGTTAACAACGTTGATTAACATTTTTTTAATTTTTTAATTTTCCTCTCAAAAACAAAAACATAGATATGAAATCAATAATACAACAAAACCAATTAAATGGAAAATTATTCATTGTTATAAAAGAAAAGACTTATATGTATCTACAGGACAAAACTATTAAATACAGTTCTTATAACCGGGACTGTCCCGTGACAAACTTACATTAATCTTATCCCAACACTGGACGTTATAACAACACTAGATAGTTACAATATGCTATCTTCCGCATAGTGACGTGAGGCTTTATCATTAAACAGCTTGCTGTGGGACTGGCTGCTGCTACGATATGGTCTGTACCCTTACTACGGTTGTCTCTAGACCACCGAGTGAGAACATCTTTTGGCTCAGTTAGCCGTTGGGTTCGGTCTCCCGTATAAATTAGGGTTGTAAGCCTGCACCCTGGCTTGAAGACGGTTCTGAGACTTTAAAAAAATCTACCCATATCGTGATTATCAGCTAGACATTGCAACTCTACAGCTTTGTTTGTCCACCACATATTCTTCCACCACATACTCACGAGTCTTTATTTTAAGTTCTTGCTGAATTTTTGTGTGAACGTCCACATTCGTAGTGTTGCTTAATGCAAGTTTTGAGCCATCAAAGAGTTTTCGTAATTCCACATCAGATACATCGAACCAATCTTGGTTTTTCTTCAGTAGTCTATCTACAACTCGTTGAGCAACTTCATGCAGAGAGTGCGCATAGCACTGCCATGTCTCATCAATTGACGTGCTTTTTGGGTGGAGTTTCACAGCTCCAAATTTAGCATCAAGTTTACGTCTGGTTTCTTCATAGTGGAATTCTATGTTCTGCTCTACGCGGAGGTTTGTACAAAACTCTCACTTCGGATCGGATGAGACGATGATCTGTCCATCCTACGGCTCCACGCATGACCATTGTTATTAGCACATCCACACATAGCAAGTAATTCACGGTCATATGTACTATTTTCTTTTGACCTACATACAATAAGTTTTATGGACTAACGGTGTCAACCTACCTTTGATGTTCATTTCTAAAACCGCGCCGACACCTTCGTCTTATGCATCGGTCCTAATAAGCAGAGGAACATCCGGCAAGGGATGACCAAGTGTGGTAGCCTCAAGCAAAGATGATTTGCACTGGTTAAAAGAATGCGAACTGTTAGTAAGCATTGATAATTATAAAGTTATTAGTTCGTTCACAAGAGAGTCTGCTATAAGAGGTGGGTCACTGATATTATTAAACGATACATTACAATCAAAGGAGCGTAAAGACGTAGTATCTCTCTCAGTTGAACGAAATATTGAACTATCTTGTGCGGAGCTCGAGCAGTATGTTATTGTTTGTGTGTATAGGCCTCCCTCTGGTAATTACCACTTATTTGAGTCCATTATGGAAGAAGCCTTGCAAAAGGTATGCAATTGTAAAAAGAGGGTAGTTGTATGTGGCGACTTTAATATAAATATTTTAGATGAGTCACAGAACTCTGTAAGGTTTCTTAATCTTTTCAAATCGTTTAACTTGTATAATCTTTTTGATGAACCTACAAGAGTTACAGCCACATCAGCTACCTGTTTAGATAATATTTTTTCTAATTGTAATGTTATTGAGAAATCAATAATAAATTTTATAAATTCCGATCACAATGGTCAGATAGTTAGATTTGAGCACCAATATGAACGTCCTTCAAAGAATATTTTGTACAGGCCAGTGACCACTAATCGATTAGACAGATTTAAAAAGAATGTAAATGAGAAAGTGTCACATATACCATTTAAAAATGATAATGCGAATATCTTATATGACAATCTATTCGAAATAATCAAAAAAGAGTTTAATAACAACTTTACTCAAAAATTAATCAAATTAGATAAATCTAAAACTAAATTTAGTGATTGGGCCACAGCTGGCATCTATAAGAGTAGAAATAGGTTGTATCAATTATATAATATAAAGGCCAATTCTAAGAATCCAAGTGTAATTGAATATGTTAAAAATTATTCAAAAATGTTCAAAAAAGTTTGTTCCATAGCAAAGGCTAACTACATTCGGGCAAAGATAGTGAATTCAAAAAATAAAATAAAAGCCACTTGGAACGTCATTAATAAAGAAACTTGTAAAGTAAGGTCTCGTGATCGTATACTTGAACTCAAAGTCGATAATGCTTATATTAATGGTGATACGGAATTGGCAGGCGCGTTCGAAACATTTTTCTCAAAAATTCCACTCATCACATCAAATAAATTAAATTCTTGTAAAAATCTTGCCCAGTCTCTTCTTGTGTCGAGTGTAAAAATATGTAATATTCCATTCAATTTTCACTATATTGATTCTGATATTATAATAAAAGCTTTTAGGGAAATTAATATAAAAAAGACTGAGGATCTTTGGGGTATCTCCACTGATATATTAAAATCTATAATATCTTCTATCGCGTCTAATCTAGCAATAATATTTAATAAATGCGTTGATGAAGGTGTATTTCCAGATTTAATGAAGTACAGTAAAATTATACCGTTATTTAAAACAGGCGATAAAAGTGACCCATCTAATTTTCGGCCTATATCCATACTACCGGCTCTTAGTAAAATTTTTGAAAAAGTTCTTTTTAATCAATTGCTGTCACATTTTACAGATAACCAGTTACTTCATAACAAACAATTCGGTTTCACCAAAGGTAGAAATACAACTGACGCGGGTGTTGCACTCATTAAGCATATTTTCGATGCATGGGAGCAGAAACAGGATGCGATAGGTATCTTTTGTGATTTATCGAAAGCTTTCGACTGTGTCGATCACGAGACTTTATTATTAAAAATGGAACATTATGGTGTCTCAGACAACTCGCTTACCTTATTGAAATCATACCTCACTGGCAGAGTTCAAAAAGTTAATATTAACGGTACCGATTCTTCTGGCGCTCCGTTACTCATGGGGGTGCCCCAGGGTTCAATATTAGGACCTCTTTTATTTCTCATTTATGTAAATGATCTACCTTACTACACCGAAGATCTTTGTGAGATAGTATTATTTGCTGATGACACCTCATTGATTTTTAAAGTTGATAGACATAGAGCAATATTTGACGACGTAAGTAATACTCTCTCTCAAATATTACATTGGTTTACCACTAATAACCTGCTGCTTAATGCAAAAAAAACTAAATGTGTGAAATTCACGATGCCTAATGTGAAGCAGGTTAATACCAGTATCACTATGAACGATGAAATAGTTGAAATTGTTAACTCGACAGTTTTCCTGGGTATTACCTTGGATCACAAATTACAATGGGGTCCTCATATTGCTGCCTTGGCAGGAAGACTTAGCTCGGCTGCCTATGCGGTTAGAAAAATAAGGTCACTTACTGATGTTGAAACGGCAAGATTAGTTTACTTTAGTTACTTTCACAGCGTCATGTCATATGGTCTTTTATTGTGGGGCTCAGCGGCTGACATTGAAACTATTTTTGTCTTACAGAAAAGAGCCATTCGAGCTATTTATAGCCTTAGACCCCGTGATACGCTGAGAGAGTTATTTAAGCAGATTAATATTTTAACTGTAGCTTCACAGTATATTTATGAAAATATCGTTTATGTTTATAAAAACTTAGATAAATTCGAAAAAAAAAGTAATACCCATAATTTTAACACAAGAAATAAAAACAAACTTGCCGTTCCAAAACTTAGACTCAATAAGGTCGGTAATTCATTTGTTGGGAAATGTATAAATATATACAATAAAGTGCCTGTCACTATAACGGAACTGCCGCTACACAAGTTTAAGACAGAAATAAAACAAGGGCTAATGAAAAAAGGTTACTATAAAATTAATGATTATCTTAATGATAAGAATGTGTGGTCATCTTAGTCTGCTCGCCTGCACATAAATAAAATTTACTCATATAATTTTTATACTGATATATAGCCTTTATAAGCAGTGTCCTACAGATAACAAACAGCGTTGAGTTAAATATATCATTCAGTTTTTATTTAGAGTATCTTGAGTGTGTCATGCTCTCTTTATTGTCTCTGCGGTGGTGGCGTGTGCGTCGGGTCGTTACGTTCCCTAAAATATGGTTGAGCGAAGCGATGGCTGATTCATATGTCATACTCGTGAACGGGTGCCGCCTGTGGAGGCTGGTCTGCTCTTGCATACTTATCTTATTTTTAGTATTATTCACTATAGTTTGACTCTGTTCTTCTAAAACAATTTTTGACTTTTACTAGAACTGTAGTGGTACTGTATGACATTGTGGAAATTGAAATTTTTGCCTGATGTAAATTTGTTAACCTAGAATTTTTATTTTTTTTGTTTATATTTTTTTTTTTTTTTTACATGTTGTGGTTGTCTTCTATAAGTATGTTTTGTGTTTATTGTAATGGAAAGTGTCCTGCTATGATCGGACATTTTCCAATATTTTTGACGCTGTAAGGGAGAAAAGAGCTGGACACTTGCTGAGTTTCTTGCCGGTTCTTCTCAGTACAAGATCTCCCGCCCAGAGTAGACTTACGAACCGATGGCATAGTGACATTCACAAGAGCTACTTGTAGCCTAAACTGAATAAAATGATTTTGAATTTGAATTTGAATTTGAACTGCATAAACGCTTGGTCAGGTTCCGGTGTCCATACCAAAGGAGTCTTATCCTTTTTCTTAGGATTGTGAATAAGTACATTTAACTTAGCCTGCATCTGCGCTGCCTTAGGCACGTGGGACCTATAGAAATTTAGCATCCCTAAGAAACGCCTAAGCTGGTCAACGGTTTGTGGTTTACAGATATCCACAATATCTTGTACCTTCTCTTTGCATGGTCAAATACCATCAGGTGAAATTTTGAAACCTAGAAAATCTAATTTATCTAGACCAAAACGACACTTGGAAATGTTAATAGTAATTCCGAAATCATTGAGACGGCTAAAAGTAGCGTTTAGGTGCTTTTCATGAGACGTGACATCTTTACTCGCTATCAGAATTACTTAGCAGAAACATACAGAAACAAAAATAAAAATAGTAATATTTTGTGATGGAGTACGATTTCTGGGTCTCCTATCGTTGTTGGTGTAGCTCTCCATGCGGGATAATCGGGTGTTGACCTTCGCTATCTCCCCGGTCAGTTTTGCTGTACTGCTACTAGTCATCTATTACTAGTCATCAGTGACCTCCATGACTTTGTCAGCTACTCCGGCCAGTTTATCTAGTTCCTTCATCTCGGTGACTGTTAGCACTGCTTGTACTGACGAAGGAAGGTTCTGTAATCACCACCACTTTACTATTATGTTGCTATGTCAGAAGGTGCGTAGTATATTGCTTTATAGTCTCTACGTGTTCGGGGTTAACGCGGAGAGATAAGTTAAACGTATACTATATCGGTAAAGAATGTTAGGATGCAATGTATCTTAATAGTATATTTAAGCCTTTTGTAACCTCTTATTGTGAAGAGAAAATAAACGTTTTTTATTATTATATAATGTATTATTAAGACTGTACACAAGGGTACAAAAGCGCGACTCTGGGAGGACTGGGGCGGCCCACGCAAGAGCCGTAATCCCACTTCAAAAGTATGACTCAATAAGTTACAATGTGTCGCTACAGTTCTATGCTCTGTGAAGAAAGAAAGAAGTAAGAAACCTAGATAGCAATCAATAAGAAAGTTAATTAAAAAGTAAATTATGCTTGTAAGTAGTCGGCGTAGCAGATACTTATCAAACCTTTCGTCTTTGGTCTCGTTACCCTTTTAAAAGAGTGTTTTTTTCCAGCACGCCTGCTTCTTCATCTTCCTGGTGTCGGTAGAAGTAGTGGTGGGCGTAGGAGGGGCAGTGCTGACCGCTTGGGTGGGAGGTAGCAGTGAACTCCGCACACATTTCTTCAAAAACGTCACCATCGAAGATGAGGTCTCTGGTCATCAAGCGTTTTGGGATCAATTACAAACTGAGGTAACTATTATTTGTAAAATTAAAAACCAGAGATAGTTAAAAATTAAGACATGTATGTGTACATAAGATTTTTTTAGGACTTCTCTAGTCCGTCTAGTCTTGGTGGAGCAACGACAAAAGTATACAGAGTGGTGCAGTAGTGAGAAAAGAAGAGACGAAGATCGGGCTCAATGGCATGTGTTAGTGCCCTGGGGAGGCCTATTTCCTGCAGTAGACTGACACCAAACTGATTTTGATGAAAATATTTTTTTACCTTGTAATCTCGGTAATTTTTTCGTTTTCAAACCCAGAACGAGTGCTGCGGTGTCGACGGCCCCCAAGACTACTCCATCATGTACCGTGAGGTTCCCCCCTCGTGCTGCGCGCGCGCACAAGCTCTCCGTGACGGTGGCGCCAGACGGCAGATCCACGCAAATTGCCTCGCCAACAAGACCTACTACGAAAGCGGTTGCGATGAGGCCCTACGCAGGAAGAAGGCTCTTAAAGGCAACATCTTCATCACTACTGGAGTTATCTTTGCTTTAATTGAGGTATGTGTTCGATGTAAAACTTACAGAGGGCCTAGTGTAAGTTAGTTTTGACATTCGAGCACGTTAACTAAAACGAGAATTTGTATGGCAAAATGTTAACTCTTCTCGTATGCCGCCAGGAGGCGCTGCTTCAATGCCATGCTAATTTTCGTTTTCGTAAATGTTATCGAATGAATACGCATAGTAAACTGAAGTCATTAACAGTTCTTGCTCCAAGAGGTCGATATACATTTGGGCCTTAATAGGAATTACAATCTAACAACAATTTAAGTAATAATAATAAATAATAAGTAACGAAAAATACTTAAAACGACAGTTTAATTTTCTAATACAAAATTATTTGTTTGTTTTGTTGTCATGGATACCAACGCCGGGTCAACAAAATGTTCCTAGCTGTGAAACATTTGATGTCTTTTGTCACTTGATTGTCAAATATTTATAGGTGCGTTCAGAAATTTGTCTGTTACATACTTAGAGCAAAGGTTACATAGCTGTACTGTAGTATGAGGTCCTATCTCTTTGCTCTGTTTTGTTGTAATACAAAATAGTTCTGTTTCAGAAATAAAAAAAGTGTAAAAGTGTTAGTTGGTTGTCGTAAAAAGAAAATCCATAAATATAAAATGCTTTGTCCTGAATGACTGACTGACGGATCAACGCACAGCCTAAACCGCTGATCGTAGATACCTGAAACTCGGAGGGTGTGTTCTTTGTATGACATAGGCATCCGATAAGAAATGATATTCCGAAATTCTACCCTTAACGGGGTGAAAAAGGAGGGCAAAATTTGTATGGGACAATGTGATTCCTTGGCCCAATCTACTTCAAATTATGCATAAACCTTTTTTTTTTAAATTGATGGTCTTCCATGGTTCCATTCCTTGGATGGACGTGTTCCGTATTTTATTGAAATTCGTCCCTTAACGGGGTTAAAAAGGGGTAGAAAGTTATTTTGGCGTTGATTTTCTACGAAGTTACTAATATAATACTCCTTAGTGCTTTTGATTTAAATTACATTTAATTTTGACCTATGTTTGAAAACTCAATCCGATTCTACTCAAAAAAGGTTGAATTAATATATAAAAAAAAAATGATTTCGCTGATAAACTCAAAACACCTCGGTGGCCCAGTGGCTAAGCGCTCGGCCCGATACTCGAAGCCCCGGGTTCAATTCTCAGGTCGGGCAAAGTGTGTTTCGGATTTATTCGTTACATATCATTATCACCAACCCGCATTAATTTGGCAAGCGTGGTGATTATGCCAATACCCATCACTTGTAGTGATGACTTGATTTAAATGATGGAGGCCTTTGCCCAGCAGTGGGATAGTTATAGGCTATTTACTACTACTATTTTGTTTTGAACTATTTCAGATACTCTGCATTATCCTGTCTTTCTGGATGGCACGCACCATACGAGTTGAACGTCGAAAGCTTCAGCAAAACCTGCAAGCACACTTTGAAAGTTAATGATACTAAAACAAGGTTTTATTTTCTTCAATAAATGTTGCCTATTATTATAAAAAAGTATTGTCCACGAATTTATTATAATTAGGGCCGATGTCTAACCTTAGATAAAACTTAACAGAATTATTTCAAATATCGAAATGCGTCTCAACGGAAAATCTATAGATTTTTGGAGGAGAAAATTCTTGGCATTTCGGATGAGAAAGTTTGGGTGTTTTAAAAGTTATATCCCTAGGATGACATTTTAATTAAAAGGAGCGTCAAAATTTTACTGGCTAAGTTTTATCGTAGAATTTTAAATCAGCCAATAAGTGCAATGGTGAATCTTTATCTTAAGCATGGTAGAAAAGGCAAATTGTAAAATTGTTTTATAGTTGCAGCTTTTTATGGAAACTATAAATTAACGTGAAAACAAATAATTAATTAAAAGTTTTGTGAGTCATTAAATTACTATTTTGGACTTCTGAATAAAATTATAATGTGGCATCGGTTTCAATTATTGATGCTGTTTATTACTAGGTAAACTAGGGAAAACAATACAATAAATTTTTTCATTAATACAGAAAATATGACTATTTTACAATTTGTCTATGGCCAAATTGTCGTGTGGAGTTGCAAATGTTTTTACACATTTAAAATCACAAATTATAATTTTGTAATGTTATTTTTCGAGTTTCAATTAAATAATTCGATGTAGGTAAATACGCGTCGTAGCTGTACTGTGATAAAATCGTAGTATCGAATAGTTATAAACAGCTGAGGCTATTTTTGGCCATATGGGACCAAAGTAGTATTTGTTGTGTTAAATTTCTTTTTTCCTGTAAGAACATGATAATTAACGCGTGGTTTTTAATTAATTGTTCATAATTTTGTAACCTTAATTTACTAACTTATTCTCTTCAATTAGTGTTCCTGTCGTGTCGAGTTTAAGTAGTTAATTAAATATTCAATTAATTTTTATTGAAACAAAGAATTTTAGGTTACATTATCAAGTTTTTTTTATTATGTTTTTTTATATGTGTTTGCGATGGCAATGAATGGAACTAAACGGTATATCGCGCCTTTTCGAATTATTTTGAATTATTGAGAATATTAGAACTTATAGAGCGAAATAGAGCGAACTCTAAAACTCTATGGTAAAAAACTTTAAAACTCTTTGGTACAATATCCCGTGTACTACATGATATATCTTTTTTAAAATTGCTGATGGGAATCTATTTATTAATACGTGAATCAAAAACTTTGTACTCGTTTTTACGAAAATTGCGCGGAGGGAGCAGTATGAAATTTCGCACACTTATAGTTTATATAGAGAAGGTTATCCAAATGTTAATATTTTTTTAAATTATGCATGAAAAATACATTAAATCAACAAAGACAACATTACACCCACTACCATGTATTTGACACACACGTATTGTTTGTCTTTCATGCGGCCGACATCTGTCCATGCCAATCCAAACTCACATTCTATCTTTTTTAATTTTTCATTGCTTAGGATACAATCCGTGCAGCCTATAGACCACTATTTTATACGTGTGTACACTCTGTGTATCTAGATTTTAAGAGAGTTTTGTCAATATTCATAGATTGTAATTCAATTATATTTAAGGTTTTTCTTATCTAGCATTAGTACGACAGTATGTAACACTTAAAATTTCAATATTGTTAAGTATAGTTACTGCGAAACCACGTTTGAACACATTTAGATAATAACATTTTCATTATACCTATTTCATATCTCTATCTACGAGTAGACTGTAATTATTTATGCTCACAAATAATAGTTTAATTGTTTGTCACCAACCGTTCATAATACTTACGATAGTACGAATGACATTGAGTCACTTTTAAAGATGTGTGCAGGTAGAATTCAGTAATAAAATTGCTCATAATTGCTGGTTTTTTATTAAACTTACTCAATTACGTGTATATAAGTGTGTGTGTTTTCGTTTTATGCAATGTATTGTCCTGGCAAACATGCTTTTTGGGCTTTTATTTGGTACACGAAAGTTCATATATTTGAATCGTTTTAATGTTGAGTGCACACTAGCGCCACCCGCTAAAATAATAAAAAAATAGCATGCCGTGACTGGCCGGCCGCTGTTTAAAATACCTCTCATCACTATCATCATCTCGGCCAAAAGACGTCCACTGCTGGACTCTTCGTCCAAATCTTTTGTGCTGCTCACTGCCGCGGTCCGCCTTTATTGTTCTGTTTGAGTTCTGCCCACAATGCATCATCTAGTGCGCGGTCGCCACTCGAGAACTGTTCCCGCCCCAGCGGCCATCAGTCCTGCGAGCGATGTGCCCTGCCCACTGCCACTTGAGCTTAGCAACTGTTCGGACTATGTCGGTAACATTATTATTCTACGGACATCCTCATTTTGGATTCAATCCCGTAGTGAAACATCGTAAAAAGATCTAAGCAAAAAAAAATTGCGTTGGTAACTAAGAAAAAACATTGACGACTGGACGTTACATTTCGGCAGCAAGAAACATCTAAAACTATTGAAGTAATTAAAATAAATAAAATATTTTTTTATAACCGCCCGTGGGTGATAAACATTAACATTTGTAACATTTTGCCTGTAAGAAATATTTATATTAGACTAGTAACCCGCTCGCGACTTCATCCGCTTAAGAACACCCTTATTCCATGATGGATCCCTATAGCAGCGCCACATACCGGGTTCAATTGTGTTTTCAAACCATCCAGGAACCCAAATATACATACAAAATTTCATCTAAATTGGTCCAGCCGCCGTTTAGAAGGAGTTAAGTGACAAACATACGTACAGAAGAATTATATGTTACGGGTAATAGCCGAAGTGCGGCTACACCTAGTTTTAGCCGGCTACAACTAGGTGCAGCCGGCCACATGCGGTTAAACTTAGATGTATCCTACTCATCTTCGGTTAGAACTAGGTTTAGCCTTCATCATAGCGGCTAGAACTAGGTGCAGCCGCACATCGGTGGTTAAACTTAGGTGTATCCTATTTATCATCGGCTAGAACTAGGTTTTCAGTTCAGCTAAGCATTTTGGTTTTGTCTTGAGGTTTTTATCTTGCGTTTCTCGATTGATTCGATTATATTGAAAAAACAAAAGACAGGGATGTTGAAGTGACATTTATATTTGGATATTTGACAAATTTTAGCCAAGTATTGGAAAATGTTGTACATATTTAAGAAAATAGCAAGAGATATAAGAATATCTCTTGCAAATATCATATATCATCATCAGCTCATTTTATGTCCCCACTGCTGGGGCACGAGCCTTGGATAGGGGGAACGGGCCATAAACCACCACGCGGGCCCAATGCGGGTTGGTGGTTGTTAACGACTGCTAATAAAGCCGAGACCAACGGCTTTACGTGCCTTCCGAAGCACGGAGGAGCTCGAGATGATAAAATTTTGGTCACCCATCCGATGACCGGCCTTTGCGAAATTTGCTTAACCTCAGCAGACCGGGCGCGTTAACCACTGCGCCATCGAGCTCCTCATATCATATATATTATACTTACTTACTTTTATTATATTATAATATAATAAAAGTAATTTAATAAAACTTAAAATATTACACATCTTCTTTTCAGAAGTAACAGAACTAAACATCTTATGCAAGATAAAAAATTTAAACATGTTTTTATTCTCTTCTCTCATACTTTATGTTAAAACAAATAAGATTACTTTTCAATGAATCAGTATTAATTATAAAAAAAACAATGAACAAGATAAAAAATAAAGTTTTACTTCTTAACTAACAAAAATCAAACAAGTCTTTGTTCTTCTCTCATAGATCTAAGTTTAACCACCGGTGTGCGGCTACACCTAGTTCTAGCCGCTATGATTAAGGCTAAACCTAGTTCTAACCGAAGATAAGTAGGATACATCTAAGTTTAACCGCATGCGGCCGGCTGCACCTAGTTGTAGCCGGCTAAAATTAGGTGTAGCCGCACTTCGACTATTAGCCGTAACATATATAAAGATTGTGGAATAAAATACTTTGTTGGAACACAGATAATTTATTAAGAAAATCTATTCAACATCCAGACTTAACAACTAAAAGATCTTTTAATTATCATTCATTGTTTAAAATTATTTTTTAATTATGATTTTCAATCAAAAAATAACTTTAAAAAATTCTGAAATAATAAGTACTTATTTTAATACTCATGGGTACCAATAACAACACGTCAAGAGTTTCATTGTGTTAAGTAAGTTTTTTTACTTTATAAATATAGGAAAAATGTCACCAACTGGCATGTTGCTTTCACATTTTTTGCACTGCTCCGGTTCCTTACAAATTATAGCTTACATTAACTGGATCGACTTAGGCACTTTAATTTTGAATGAAAGTAATTTTTCGTTATTTGTCCTATACTTAAGTAGTGTGCAGAAGCCAAATTGATACTTTTAACGCGTTGCTTATTGTACCAGGGAATGCCAATATTCAATAGGGAAGGTGACAACAACAAAAATTAACTCGAGAACATTAAACGTATAAATGACATCAAGTAACAGCTCTTTAAAACATTAACCTATTTATAACTGACCTACGCATGAAATTCTAACCTTTTTTAGGTTTTTAATAAACACTATTTGAACGAACAAAATTGTGACGTCATAGTTTACCATTTCCATACAATTTCAATTTAAAAAAAAACCGTTTTTACAGTTGCTAAGTAGAGAATCATCTCTATTAACTAACCAGTCACCTACCCAAATAATTTACTTTTCTGAATGAGGTGGGTGTTTCATTAACTTGTAAAACCTTATAAAAAAACAACTTAATTAAGAAGATTATTTTTCGCAATTTTATGCCCTGTATGACTAGCAAATTTTGGTTGCAAGTAAAAAAGAACTAAACACTTTCCTTAGCACTATAAAATTATTATTTTCAAACTAAATCTTAGGCTCTAACATAGACTACAAAAAGGCTTCAAGCCGTTACCAAAACTCATATTCTCATATACTTATATCTTACTAACAATGAGATTTTGCTAAGTTACTATAGTGAATAGGTTAGATCATACATAAATACATATTTTTTAAGTAAAGCCAAGCTTACTCATCCAAAAACCTTGTATACTTATGTTAGGTATGGGTTCACGTCAGTTATTTTACTCATTCAACCCAAGAATTGTTCCGTTGAACTACCGATAGTTGCAAATATCTTGTTGACCGCAAAACATATATGGTTTTTTATACTATGCCACTAATATTAAAGTAATTCTTAACGGAATAACCCGTAGTAACCCGCAAGTAAGATGTATTGGGTACTCAAAGACATATAAACATAATGACCCGGTATGTCAGGGAGCAGGTTCAAATCCTGCTTGTGGAAATTTTTTCAACCTTTTATGTTTTTGAAATTTGTTGCGCAACAAAATTTGCGTTAAAAATTATTTAAACATTTAAACATACAAACATGCTAATAATCCTAAAAATAATTACAATAATAAAAGTTATTCATCATTATAAAATAATTCATTAATAATTTTCTCCAAATAATTAGTTAGTTATATAAACATACAAGAAATTTAATAATATAACTCAAAATAGGTAAGTACTAAATAGGTTCGAGTGACATTTTAGATCAGAATCAGGTATGTTTAATAAAAATAAATACATAATTTAAACAAAAACGTAACATTTACTCTTTTTTTAGTACCTAATAAAATAATATTTTTTGTAAATTAAAGTTTATTAGTATTTAAATAACAACATTAATGTTATATGTAAGTAACACAAATATCTAATCTACGCTTACAAAATAAAGATATTGCTTACAGACAGTTTTACAATTTTTTTGATAAGTTTATAAGATAGTATGTCATATCCTTTGCTATACGTATTTATTCATATGTCGTAAGACAGAGAAAAAATAATTTTAGATAGACAACGTACCACTTACCAAAGACATGATAAACTGAACCTAAATCATTTTATTAGCAAGTATTATTATAAGAGAGAGCGTGAAAAATATTAAACATTAATAAATGCTACGAATATAATATTTACTCTTAATAAAAATCACAAAATCAATAGTTGATAGCACCAATCCGAATCAGTGCAAAAAGACAATTAAAAAAAATTATATTACAACATTTCACTAGTATTAAGATTATGAGTTTTAATGTAAGCAATTCTAGTGAGGTTAATTGAAACTTAAACTTTATTTATTAAAAATAGATCTTAGTACTATAATGTTTTAAAAAATAATTCATCCATCCATTTCATGATATTATGATCGTCTCAATACTATAACTTAAACAGACAGCTAATCTATTAAAAATATACCAAACTCATTCTCAATACTTACGCGTCTTACATAATGTTAAAGCTAATTTTCTTGACAAGAAGCAGATGTTTTAAGAAAAACTGTTTTATCCGTTGATTGTAATTTAAGAGTTGGTATATCAAAGGTTTTGCATAATATTTATATACTTACTATCTAAAACTTGCCAGGAGTTGACGATAGCAAAGCGGTTTCATAAAATGGATGAATTCAGCTAGCATATATCTATGACACAACTAACTAACGATCAGTAACTCTATACGCTAGGAATTCCTTCTAATAATTTTAATTTAATAATAATTTAATTTAATTTAATTAAAAGACATTAAATAAAATTACACTTTGTAACCTTCCAAAGATTTTTTTTCGATGTTTTAACAAATACATAAATTATTCAAATATTGGTAACGCGCTTTCCTTAAGAATTATCAATACTTTAGAAGTGTGATGTAGCTATTGGAAAAAAAAATTTTAAGTAATAAAAATATAACATATAACATACATACTTCGTTTTAAGCCTAAGTAAATACACAATAGAGATACTACATAGATTTAGACGATCGACAATTCCCTTATATGAAGAACCAAATTAATACATTTTGATAATAATTAATAAATAAACTTAATTACGGAGCAATTGTACATCCACATAAGGGTACAATGCAGTAAGTGTCTAGATTTCTAGTACTCAGCTTAGGCCGTCTCCCGGCTCTTCCCGTGCGTCTTTATGGAATGAGCCAGCCATAGAGCAAGGACTATGCCAGCAACCTGAAAAGATAAATATCTATATATTAATACGTGAAGCAAAAACTTTATAATATTACCCTTACCCTTATAATAATACCCTTATAATATTATAAATGCGAAAGTTTGTGTGTATGTGTGTGTGTGTGTGTATATTTGTTGCTTCTTCACGCTGCAACGGGTGGATGGATTTGGATGAAATTGGCATACAGATAGTTTATAACCTGGATTAACACATAGGATTTAGAAGTTTTTATCCCGATATTCCCACGAGAATGAATGGAAACTGTCAAAGCGGTACGAAGTCCGCCGGCTCCACTAGTAGTTTATATGATTGCAGAATGTTAATATATTTTTTTAAATTATACATAAAAAATACATTAAATCAATAAAACAAACATTACACACACTACCATGTATTTGACACACACGCATATATACTCTTTTCAAAAATTTCAAAAATGGAAGAGGAGCGGCCCTAAGGCTACAGCTTCATGGGAGCGGCCGAAAACTGTCAATGGCAATCTAAACTCACATTCTATCTTTTTTTAATTTTTCATTGCTTAGGATACATTAGAGATAGACTTAATAAAATTACGGTCGAATTTCGACCACTGGGCTGAGACTTCCTTGTGCTATCTATTAATGAAATAGGAATTTAACATGAGCGAACACTAGTATACATAATTATATAATAAAAAATACTTATTTCATATTAAGCTACGATTTGTGTTGAAATGTAAGTTCATGACTGATTTCCGAGAAGAATCGAGAAGAAACTCAGCAAGTGTATTTCTTTTCTCCCATTCTTTAATAGCATCAAAAATGTTGAGAAATGCATTCCCTAATAAACGATACTATCTATCACAAATCAACTACCATCGAGAGTATATTTTTTATGGCTTTGTCTCTATGGTCTAAGCTTTGTCTAGATGAGTTCGTCGTCTATTCGTACGTAATTATAAGTAAGTTAATGTTTTAGAGGATTTAAATATATTTATATTTTTTCTATTCTATTGACTGTATTGTGTTGATTGTGAAACACTAAGTGTACTACTATTTTTGCGTGCTTTCCTTTTAAGGGCCAGCAGTGAGAAATTTCTTTCAATACTAGTTTTTCTTGATATTTTTTCGTTTCTTTTAATAGATTGTGTATGTATAACTAAATATGAATAAGTGTTCAAACAAACAAAACTTAAGTTAATTCAAACGACAACTCGACACAATCGAATGATCATTTAAACACATAATCTTCGGAATGTCAATTACTTTTTACGGAATCCTATGGGATAACGCGAACCATAGATACTATAGCTAATTGACGCGTGACCCACATCGAGCTCGAACAGAAAATCCCTCTGGGATTCATCCAAAGTTGGTCCTATTTCAGGCAAATGATAAACGAACTTTCAAAAACTACAATTAGTTTCATTTCAATGTATAATTTAGCAAAAACTGTATACGAAACTAATGGTGTTCGTTTTAAATTTCATTTTAACCTGACAGTTCTTTTCAGTACAAGGTCTCCGCGCTCCATAGACTTGAGAAAGCAAATAAAAATCCCAAACCTTGCTATTAAAAACTGTTCTGTTTGTAAAAATAAATAAAATCAGTAGGTTTGATTTAATTTCAAGATGTATTATCTATACCTACTATTAATAAAGAGGTAACATTTGTGACTTTGTTTGTTTGTATGTCGGGGCTAATATCTGGACCAGTAGCAATTCTGAAAATTTTTCCACTAATAGAATGCTACATTTCTTGCGGGTAGTATAGGCTATATTATATTTAATAAAAAATACTAGATAAAATCTCAAATCCACGTGGACGATGTCGCAAATGCTAGTCGAATATAAATGTAAAACGGAACTCTATTCTTAAAGACTGAGTGTATGCTTTGTTCGAAGGCAATATTCTTCACCTCTAACACTACGTTATCTAGCATAGTTACATTTTTATTACAGACTTGTTACAGTTCATTTTATTTGAAGAGGCAGGCAAACGGTAGCGTGTCATGCGAACTAGTGTTTTAAGCCTTGAAGGTGAAACGGGCAGGTCAAGCTGTGATTTCATAGCCCCAAATATTTCACGGAAACCTAGGTCATTAATATCAAGAACTAGCGCAATTAAAAAGGCGCGCACAATAATAGTAAAACCTTGTATAGATTTATAAAACAGAGTACAAGGTTACATGAGTTTAACTGCCACACTGAGAAACGTCAATTAACGGTTATGATTACTTAGTACATAAAAATGTACCTGAACGTGCCTACAACTTTATTATTTTAGAGTTTTTCACAATAAAAATCATTGTTACTAAAATAAGTAAAGTAAATAGCCTATAACTGTCCCACTGCTGGGCAAAGGCCTCCATCGTTGAAATCAAGTCATCGCTACGATTGATAGGTAATGGCTTAATCGCCACGCTTGCCAAATGCGGGTTGGTGATTACAAACCCGGGCTATGCATCGAAAAATCCAAATAACACTTTGCCCGACCTGGGGATTAAACCCGGGACCTTCAGGCCTTTATAAGATGCAGACGCATTACTAAGAAGTAAATATTTATTATTGGTATAATATTAATTGTCGTCTCCGAGTGCGAAAGTAAAATTCAAATTTTCGAGAAATACCCGCAACTTACTCCATTCTTAAACGATTTGTTAAAAAGCGACTTGTGGATCGCCAAGGTGAGGAAGGGTAGTGTCACCATCCTGATCCACTTACTATAAAGCTGTTCTTGCATCCATTCTCCGCTTTTGCTTAACCCTTTCAACACCAGAGTCTGAAATATCGGACATCTCATTTTTGTGCCCAATCCCGCAAATGATTGACATTCCTGTCAGAGATTGGGCACGAAAATAGTTCGTTTAATCAATTTCAGACTTGGCTTTTAAAGGGTTAACATCAGTACGAGATGAGTCATTTACAAACTAATATACTAAAATAATTTTACAGTACTAACCTCCAAAAAGCAGAATAGTATTCCACAGACGATGACGGAGAGCCCGGCGCTATGGATGGTCATGAGGATCTTGTCTTCACACCCTTCCTTGTAGTAGGTGTTGTGAGTGAGGCAGTTGGAGCGTTTCACTTCATCAGAGGCATCGGTGGAGTCGGATGGGCAGCAGCTGTAGGGGGGGTTCAAGCGGGGCTCCGATGCGCCATAGTTGTCGGGGCCGGTGATACCGCAGCATTGCAACTGGAAGATGGAGGTTATGAGTTAGGCAGTTAAACAAGCGTGGAATTTAGTGCATTGAACGTTATTTAAATTAATTTTCTCCAATAATAAAGGTTTTTTTATGGTACTGCGCCAACATACGAGCATTGAGTACACGAATACGACCTATTTGATGGGATGGGACGCTTGCAACTCCAAATACCTAACACTCAAGCTTTAGTTCTTATACTTAGGGCATAAAGATGCTCTGTAATTTAATTAAATCCAAAAACTCCTTATACAGGAATATAGTACTTAAAAAAAATCAATGCTGCTTGGTTGCAGAAATTGGTATTAGTCTGGTCACCAGCCCTAGCCAGAATCCTACCACCTGGCTAAAACAAAAAGATAGATCAGATGATCAATGAAGAACCTGATTAACATCAGTCGTAAGCATGTTGCTGCTAACTACAGTTAGTACTATGCAAGTTCTGCAGGAAACAAGGCCAGGAGTAAAATCATACAAATAAGTGAAAAAGTCTTAATTACATTGTTCTGGATCCTGTCCCAGAAGTCTCGGTAGTAGGAGTCTTCCTCTCGCGTAGACTTGTTCTTGATGAACGAGGATCGCAGCTGCGTCTTCATGCCACCCTCGAGCTGCGGCCGGAGAGCAGCAGCTGCGATGCCTACTGACAGCTCTAGCAGGATAATCACGATGAGGAGACCTGCGAACTGGTTAAGGAGAATAATAAGAGGACTGAGAACGTGAACAGCACTGTTGTGTTCCGTCAGTGAGAGACAGGCAGCAAGTTCAAGTGGAGGATGCCGTGTGAACTGTCCTTCCATCTTCCATTCTTATTGTCACTTAAGATCAAGATAAAGAAGGTAAGATTCAGTAAGATCTATCCATCCAAAGGGAAGGTTCGTACCCCAGCAGTGAAAACATAAAATGAGATGGTGATGTTGATAATGGTAGTCAGGTAAGATTCATATTAAATTTAAATTAAAGCGCTTTCCCTTTGTATAGAAAAAAATAGAAAGGTTGTTTTGAGCACCACCAGAAACGAACGCCGATGAACACTTTTGGTACCATGGCATAATTGACAAGCACCAGTAAAAATCTTTAATTATTTTCATAAGCGTCTATTGCTGCTGACTACAGTACAGAAAGGTATTGTAATACCATATAGATGTACACATTAGCTAATGGTACTAAAACTTGAAGTGTAGTAACGATATTTTAAATAAGCAGGTATTATTTCAACAATCTTGGTCTTGTCCTTTTTTTATCGTGCAGAATTTGTTGCCGAACCGTCTCGACCGGGTTGTTGCTAGAACCTAGGAAGTTGTGTGGGGTTGATCACAGGATGGGATGTGACCGACCCACTAAACTGCTCGACACCCGGTAACCGTTGGCCCCGAGTAATCAAAGAGTTTTTCACGGCCCACCGCGAACAATCATGTCCTACCCCGACTACCACTTATACAATTCCGTAATTAAGAACTGATACTTACGATGTACAACAGCTTAGGGCTCTCCTTCCACGCGCCGAAGCACCCGAAGGCCGCCACAAGGATGATGAGGACCCCGACCGCGATCAGCACGGCGTCCGTCTCGTGCCCCGTCGGCTCCTTGCCCGCGAAGCTCTGGATCATACCCATGTCCACGCATGCTGTAGCGATTATCACTATGCCGAAGATCTGGGAAAAGGAGAGAATATACCTTAAGCATATTGTTTTTGTGGACACTTACACCTTTTTCAGAGTTCGTGGTCGTATTCTGGTGGCCATCTACCACGGATTACGGACCCAACAATAGGTTCTTATCTAAATCCTATGTACATCCAGAAAAAGGGTCGCATTTCATAATATATGTATTAAGTTTTTTGCAAGAAGGTGTTAGAAGATAAAGAAAAAACCTTTTTCCCTAATGGAAAGCGATTGACAAAAGGCATAAGGCAAAAGCGCATTTTACTCTGTAAACGCAAGAGGACGGGGAACTGGCTATTTTACTACCTACTAACTATCGAAACATAGACTAATATTGTTGTTTTGGGTACAGGCTTAGAAAAGATAACTATCCAGTCGTACCTACAACAAGTGATACTTCTAACCAAATCGAGCCCAATATTAACCCTGCTGAGAATCCAAGTGGACGCTTAGAAACGTGTAGATTGCCAGTGTATCTAATAGTTATGTAACCTTAACCCTAAACCGCGTAGCAGAAGGAAAGTAAGCTCGCCACCCACGCTGCACAGATTGGGTAAACGATCCCACCAATTAGACCATCGTCTTCCAAATTGGTCGCCCCCGCTGGTAACGGTGCCAGTGACCTTTGTGGGAGTATTGTTAAAAATATTTTAGTAACTATAAAATAAATTGGGATAGAAAAATACTTGGTTTGCATGTGTTGCTATAGACAAAGAGAATTTAACGATAGAGATGGATGAAAAATTGCAATGCGATACCACAGAGTACATACGTTTTTGTATAGCGTTTTGTATTATTTAACAGATAATTAAATTATAGTTACTGCTATACAAACACTTTTGGAAGAACAGGAAAAAAAATATACAATCATTCTAACGACCAAGAAAAGTATTGAATAACTAGGTTAGACAGTGATAACATAGTTTCGATGATGATATGAGAGTGTAGTTCTGATTTTTAATCGCAAAATATTATGTTAGTTCTTAGGAAAGAAGGTTCTTATGCCTTCCGAAGTCCTAATCCTTGACAATTTAAAGCACGTGAAACTGTTACTCACGGCTAGCATATGTATGAAAAAACCTAACTTATAAGAAAACAGTCTGTGGCCGACCAGATCATTGTATTTAGGTATATTTGTATATAGGTATTCCAGTGTTTTTGATTATCTTTTTTTGTACTTTAGACTTTTATTAAACAGCTCTTTAACAAACTTCCATCGAACATTAAGAGCGCGGATACTCTCGGAGCATTTAAGGCGAGATTATCCAGACATATTCTTTCGGACTATACCTTGCTACGGAACTGAATACACGAGGTGTCTGTGCACTCGGTGCTTATTATACATTCTGAATAGGCTACTTTTAAATTTGTTTTTATGACTTTTTTTTTTTTGATATTTGTTTGAAATTGTAAGCTACTTCATTTATTTTGTTTTTATTTAGATTGCCACGATGCAAATTTGTACTTAAAAAATTTGTTCTCGAGTAAGTGACATGTATGTCTTTTATGAGAATAAAGTTCTATAACCAGATTAAATTATATTATCTATGACTTTTAATTAGGTAAGGTCTATCCTCTTGTGTTATGTTAACTTTAAAATTTTGATTTCGCTTTTTGTCTGTCAATAGTTAAGTCACAGTGAGAGCCACATTATTCGCTTCACTAATTTCTAGTCCACAGGGTCACTCCCGTTAATGATAATAATGGGTCGTGAGTTTGCACCATCATTACGGCGAAGGTGACGAAATTTCGGAGTGACGTTTGTGGGCGCGTCAGTTTCGGAGTCAACCAATGCCAGTTAATCAATTGACCATGTATAAAATTGACAGGCAAACCAGTAGACCAGGATAGAACTTTGGAAAAGCTATCGCCTGGATAGATAGTAGTCGTAGCTACAAATTCCACTCGAGAAGTTGTATTTTGTCAAGAGCAAATTTCAGAACCTAATGATTCCTTAATCAATGAGTTTAACATACTACTATTCCGCTTTGTAACTATTATAATATACTATTATACAATGATATGCTATAACTATTTCGTGATAAGATTTTTAACAGTGACATAACATGGAAAGGAAAAGGGTAAATGTATGTGGAGTGTGTGTGGAGTTTTGTTCCTAGCTTTTACATTAAATAAATGTTGGCTTACACCTTCCTATTAAAAAAAAATAAAACAAAAATAAATAAACACGACAAATAAGGATGTTAGTTATTTGAATAGTTATTTTTAAATTTAAATAATTATCTAAATTATTTGCAGTACAAAGTCAAATCACATCCGTGGTCGTTAATCGACTACATTGTATCGCGTTGTTTGTAGAGTTGCTGGTCTGTGGCGGCGTGTATTAGTAATAATTATTTAATCTGTGGCATGGTGCGACCATAGTGCGACCTAGTCGCGTGTCGCTGAGTGTTAAATTCTCTTTGTGTCGCTGTAAAGCGCATCAGGCGCCATTTCCTTTGTACACACGGGAGCTAGTTACGTACTCTCACGCGACGTTTTTGAAACCACTATTGTGACAGAAAGATCGAAGACAGATAGACGCCAACTCTGGCTAATTTTTAACTATTATATAAATTAGAGATTGCATTAATCTCTTGATGTCCGCCTGCAGCATCATGCCGATGCGAGTAATATTTGCAATTCGATCACATAACGAAAACAAGAATTAGAGTGGCATTGAAGCAGCGCCTCTTGAGTGCCTAGTGCGAATTTTATTTAATATTCAATCTCGTTTAGATCAGATATCAGCCATGGCATTGAAACAACTTGTGGATGCCAAATGCAAGTTTGAAAACCAGAATTGGAATGACATTGAATCAGCGCGTTCTGGTGACAAGCTGGGAGAGTTAAAATTTTGCCATAATATTTTCGTTTTTTTTAAGTGATCGTATGTCGAATAAAACTTCACTATTTACCCAGTTTTACGCGTTTTATGAGCCGTGTGTCACAGTGCTGGACAATTGCATAAAAGATTATCACTTCCGACGAGAATCAGACTGGAAATTCACATACAACATCTGGTTCGATGTTCTATGCAGTCATTCATGGCGGGTGACCTCAGGCTTGTGGAATTTGTGTACAAACTACGACATATATATACTTAGGTATTATGATTCTTCTTCGAACTCACGCTATTAGGAGAAAACAATAGAAAAAATGTGTGTGTGTATATTTCCAATATACCATAATAAAACAGTGTTATGTACGATCCTTTTAAGGTGGTTTTGTTTGGAGTTATCGTAAAGTATATAGCGTGGGCTTACCTATATACTAATCATAAAATAATCAGTAGAGGTACTAAACTAAACACCACGTCAGATTTGTTTTACAAAATATTTTGTTTCAACGTTTTAATTAAATTCGGCTTTATAGATCCGTCCCGTCCTTGATTCGCATGGGTGGACATTTTTTTTAATATAGCCTATGTTTCTCAGCGCTAATGTAGCATTCTAATGGTGAAAGAATTTTTTAAATCGGTTCTGTAGTTTTTGAGTTTATTCGTTGAAAACATACATACATTCATAGATACATACATTCATAGATACATACATACATACAAAAATACAAAGGTTTCCTCTTTATAATATTAGTATAGATTGCATTGATTTTAAAGTGATGAAATATCCATCCATTTGTCATTTATTTATAAATTTACTTTTTACTACTCACGATGGATAACCTCCATTGTTATTCGTATAACTTTTATTCGTACGTTCAAAAAAAGAAAAAAACTTTTTTTAAGCAACATGTCTCTTTTTGAATATTTTAAAGCTTTTTTAACAGTAGTTAAGTTAGTAAAAAAGGTCGCCTTTACTACTTTTATTTCGGACGAAATTAAGAACTCTTGCGCACGCGCACGTTTATTTCGAAGCTCGCCAGAGACAGTTTCGATCTCTTCGAAACCGGTCGCCCTTGACACATTTTCCCACGTGCGCCGACTGACTTCAATCAAAATACACGCTTCATTACGTTTATAGAGTCGGAAAGTATGTAGACAAAAAGCAATGAGCTCGTTCTGATTTTTATTATTTATTTTTTTTCCATTAAAAGGTTTGGTAAACGCCTCCGCTCCACCTGATGTAAAGCAAAAGCGGAGTTCAGATCCGTAGACAGCTAAAGCAACAGAATTTTGCATCAAAAAAGCAGTACCATCTTCCGGCTAATTACGGGGCATCGTTGTGGGATTTTTTGAAACAGTTTTCATAGCCAAAAAAATAATACAGAATATCATTCAAATTTTACTGGATTTGCTGGAAGCAGGTGGTCTGGTAACTTTTTAAATTTATGATAAAAGTTAATTGTAATCCTCACTCTTGTTATTTTTATGGGTATCGCATGATAATTTGAACAATTATAAAGAACATGGTAGTCTTCGTATCACCATTATAATCACCATATAAATGGAGTGTCTCAATAAAGTTGTGGGTGGGTGTTGAAATTATTTTCACCCTTATTTCAATGAAGATAAAACTTATGAAGTTTTAAATACTAGCATAGTAAATAACATTAACATTTCACATCGTAAGTTTATTGACTCGGCGCAGACTGAGAATACACCTTACTCTACTGTATTTCTATGAAATGTTAAAAATAATTTTTAACGCAAATTTTGTTGCGAACAAATTACAAAAACGCAAATGTTGAAAAAATTTCCACGAGCAGGATTTGAACCTGCACCCTTCTGACATACCGGGTCAGGTGCTCTTCCAATTGGAAGATATTGGAACCAATAGATATTGGATATAGATATTGGAATTGGAACCACGATAGCTCAATTAGAAGAGCACCTGACCCGGTATGTCAGGTTCAAATCCTGCTCGTGGAAATTTTATTCAACATTTGTGTTTTTGTAATTATATGAAATAAATTATTGTCTTGAATCGAATTAAAAATAAATTATCTTTGATTCTGCCGATCATTTCAGCAGGTAAATGTGATGATAATATACACTTCTCATCAGAAAAATCGAAACACTTCCCTGTTTTTATGGTTTCTGTCCTAATTTTACACAAAAGAGTTTTCATTCCATGAAAAAAATCACATGATTGTATAGCTGACAGTTTGGCCATTACATGACAAGCGAAAATTCTAATCGATGAAGAATCGTATGGAAGTAGTAATAAGAGTGTGTTGTTTTATCAATTTCTTTCATACTCCATACAGGGTTAAATTTTTTTTTTAAATATAAGAAAGAGGCAGACGAGCAGGCGGGTCACCTGATGGAGAGTAATCACCGCCGCCCATGGACACCCGCAAAACCAGAGGAATCGCAGACGCGTTGCCGGCCTTTGACTTATTGAACAAATACGAAACCTATCAAAATGTAATTTGAATTTAGAACATTAACATTAGGATTTGAAAACCTTATATTATATACTATTAAACGACATTTGACATATATTCCTAAATATACACATTTTTCTGATAATCCTTACAAAACATAAACTTGCAAGGTGTTTCGATTTTTCTGATGAGAAGTGTAGATACAAAGTTTAAGTGAAGTGGCAAAATATTTAAGTATATACTTGTTACGTCATTTAACATGAAGTATACGTTTTGTACACACACACACGCGTGCACACAGACTACCAGAAACTGTCAAATGTCCTCAAAAGACTTTGAGCTTTATGTATATGGCATATAGTTGAACATTTATTGAAGAAAGGAGGTCACTAAAATCTGGCCAGTTAGTTTACCGAGGTACACTTTATGGAAAAAAAATACTCTATGAAACGCTGAATAATATAGCAGGCCTACTTCGTTTGTTAGTTATGTGGAAAAGTCAAAAAATAATAATTTCGGTTTGAAAAAATACGCCATTTTAGACCCTGTCTAGGTTAAATAATCTGTGATACGATTATCAACAGGAACCAAATCACGAGGAAAAACGGAATACCACAGGGATAGCCAAGTTATTAAAATAAATTGATTCAATTATTTATGACTTTTGTTGTATTTTGACATTTTGTAGCGTTTTGTTACTTGCAGAGAGACAATTATTTGCTGATTTTAAAATTATTTTTTTCTATATTTTATTATTCTACGCCCATTACGTTATGTATTGAAATATAAATGGACGACAAGGAGATGCATTAGCAATAATTAACAGCAAATAAAATATTTTTTTAAGACTACAGGTTTTCGAGAAGTCTGATACTAAACGCAATTGAACATCCAATGTTACCACATGATAAAAATGTGTTACAAGTAATTAACAACTTTATTAATTTATTTTATAGTTGTATCTAAATATAAAAGCAAAATTATACGTTTTTCGGTATCCTCGAATTTTTCTTTACATTTTGGTATCTATGTACCTCTGTGGCCATGATGTATGGACTATTATTGACCTCCTTTGTCAGTTCCAAAACTGCTATCCAAATAGTCTCATGTGCAAGCGTCTGTACATATTATTATTACTATATTAAACGAATAGGAACTTGTTATAATTTTCACGTTTGAAACACAGCTTCGAAAATAGCTAAGAATAGAGATATACTACTTTTTATTATTCAAAGCACGCATGCATACGTTTTACGTAACATGTTAGAGCTAAAATAAAATGAATTAGTAAAACAGAAAATGCGGATTCAATTTAACAACTGAACCGAAAGGTGAGGTGGTATATCAGGTGAGGACAATAGATGGATAAGTGATCAAAATAAAAAATATTTTTCTCTAATGATTTATGAGTCAGATCTCATTTTTTTAACAAAATAACACATTTGAATTTGTTTTTTGATATTTTTTAGTAGAGTTTATACTTTAATAATAATGGTAGTTGACCGATCCCAGCGCCAGGCAATACTGGTTGATATCATCATACCTCATGATGAGAACCTCGTGAAAGCAAAAGAAGGACAAGCTCAGTAAGTACCTTGACTTGGCTCACGAGGTTACCGCCATGTGGGATGTGGATTCAACCATTATTGTACCGATAGTCGTTTCGGCAAACGGTCTGATAGCGAAGAGCCTCGATCAACACCTAGAGAGGCTTTCGCTAAAAGGTTGGGTTGTCAGATGCAAAAGGCGTACTCCTTGACACGGCACGTATTGTCAGGAGGTTCCTCACTCTGCAGCCCTAACCACCGATAACTTGGGTCTATCCCCGCTGCCGGTGGCAACCTAGGTTAAGTTTTTTATAATATTTTATATTGTAAATATGTTTTTATACAAAATATTGTAAAAAAAATTTCTTAAGATATATCTTTAATAAAGAGAATAATAATAATAAATATTTATTTCAGAATAATATGTATGAGATAAAGCTCCGTAGAATTGCAGGTATGTTGTTTTGTGAAAACGTGGGCTCAAAACATGAATAGTGAGACCTTGTGATTCAACAGCAAATCTCCGGCCCTCTGCTCTTGAACTTGGTAAATTGATTTAATTGGGACACTTGACACTGAGCGGGCATAAAAAATGGTGACATCAGACGCACCACGAAGAATTTATGGTAGGAATTTCTGACGCTATATGATATGTACTACATAGCGAGGAGCTCGATGGCGCAGTGGTTAACGCGCCCGGTCTGCGAGTGCTGAGGTTAACAACTTTCACAAATTCCGGTCATCGGATGGGTGACCAAAAAAATACCAACTCGAGCTCGTCCGTGCTTCGGAAGGCACGTAAAGCTATTGGTCCCGGCTGCATTAGCAGTTGTTACAACCACAAATCCGCACTGGGCCCGCGTGGTGGTTTATGGCCCGTTCTCCCTATCCATCCATAATGGGGACATAAAATGAGCTGATGATGTTATACTACTTAGTACGTCCCATGTGGTGTGAAAATTCCAATCTATATATGTATGTATACTGCCTTCGCTAATGTAGTGGATCGATGTCCTATGTTTTAACATTTTTTAATTTGTAATATAAGTTGACATTTTTGTATATTAGAAATGGAATATGATTTATATTTATTTGAATTTAATTTAGCAATATTAGACATTTTAACTTCGTAACATTTTAATTACTTTTGTATTTAATCCGTAATTTTTTGAATCTTTTATTTTTTTGACATTTTTGCATTTGTAATTATAAGTTGACATTTTCGTAATTTTATCCGAAATGCATTATTATTTATATTAATTTTAATTTTATATTAGTGTGCTGGCGTCTTGGCCCAAGCTGTAAGCCAGAAGACTCGTATGCTTATACATAAATAAATAAATAAGAAGTACTATATTATATATTTTTTAGAATATCGTTATTCTGTTAGTCTGTAGTAGAGTATGACTAATTAATGTTAATTGATGACTGAAAATAAGTTAAATTTTCGTAAAGTGATACGAAAATAATACGTAAGTCATAGTAGTAAGGGTTTTTCCTTAAATGAACATAGTTTATACGAGATTTGACTTTTAATAACAATAATAAAATAAAATATAAAATATATAAAATAAAATGTCTTTTAACAAAAATACATTATAACAGGTTGTTATATTTAAAAGTTAAAACAAAACGGTTTATGACTCCAGTGGTCGCGACCACGATCTGTTAGAGACCAATAGAGTACCTACATAAATAGTTTAGTACATCGAGACTTCTCCTTATTTAATCACTTCAACACAAGTGAAAATAAACATCACCACCCAATACAATAACAATAATATTGATCTTATCTGATGAATCAGCCCATACCCAGCACAAGAGACGACAATATTTGCGAATAGTTGAAAGAGTACGATTAAATGGAATTCCACAAATGGGTGGAGGTAAAGCATTCCATTCATCAGCGGATGTTGGAATGTTAATATTTTTTTAAATTATGCATAAATATACATTAAATCAACAAAAACAACATTACACACACTACCATGTATTTGACACACACGTATTGTTTGTCTTTATTGAGGCCGACATCTGTCAATGCCAATCCAAACTCACATTCTATCTTTTTAATTTTTCATTGTTTAGGATACAATCCGTGCAGCCTTAATAAAATTACGGTCGAATTTCGACCACTGGGCGACCACTAGTTAGAGTAAAACAGACCAAACACGGAATATCTATTCGGAGCTTATTCTTTGTTTATTTGTAAGACCCTTTGAGTAAACGTCTCTGGACTAGATCTGGTCTAATTCTACTTCTTCTAGGTATTACGTAGCAGTATGTACGAATGCATTTTGTACCTTTTGTACTCGTTTTTTATATAAACAGGGATTGTATATCTCCATAATGCGACAACACCAGAGCATTACACAATTATGAGCGTTTTTTTCCCTCAGAAAGGGTCGGATCTTAAAGAGTCTTTTAAGATGCAAAACATTTTGATATTTTACTACGAACATTTTGTTCGAATCTTAAGAATTCTCCATTAAAAGACCTAGGTTGCGCACATACCTCATGAGGAACTGGTGTGCTCGCGACAAGTATAGGTGGCTTGTGAAGGTGTATCAATTTAACCAGAGTTCAAGTTCCAAATGTGATCTGTTCAACGAGTGAATGACTGTTATATAAAAAATATAGGTAAAAAAAACTTATGTATAATATCAAATCTATTCAGAAAGGAGCTCGATGGCGCAGTGGTTAACGCGCCCGGTTTGCGAGTGCTGAGGTTAAACAACTTTCGCAAAGGCCGGTCATCGGGTGGGTGACCAAAAATTTATCATCTTGAGCTCCTCCGTGCTTCGGAAGGCACGTAAAGCCGTTGGTCCCGGCTGCATTAGCAGTCGTTAACAACCACCAATCCGCACTGGGCCCGCGTGGTGGTTTATGGCCCGTTCTCCCTATCCATCCATAGGGAAGGCTCGTGCCCCAGCAGTGGGGACATAAAATGAGCTGATGATGATTCAGAAATCCGATTCTTAACAAACTACTATCAGGATGTACGTTAATAAGTTACCATGTTCTTTATTTACTTTTATTTTACTTTATTTACTTTACACTCCACTACCCTTTCTGTGTGATTGTATAGATATGAAACATATGCCACCATTTGCCATGACATTTTCCGTCTGAATATTTCAATCAATCCATAGCACAGCTGACCCAGTGACGGCATGGCGTCAGTATCGACCGGATACATCCCAGCGCCCTATTTCCATGACCAGGTCAGCCCATCGAAGTGGGCATATGGCTCCTCATAAAACATTCACAACATTTCTGTGGTGTTCACGTCGGGACTGATAGTAACAGTAATAGCTTGGTGTCATGCATTCTCGTCATTTGGTTTGATGTTACGTTTTTTTGTCCTAGCTCTATTTCTTATTTTATAGCGCTGAACATTTTGGGGGTTACTTGTTATCAAAGCTAAATATATATTTTTTTTATATTAAGTCGTCAAGTGAGCATACAGCTGTAATGGAACTATTAGCCTTCCGCTGTATCAAAACTTAACTCATCAGGTTTTCACTCATCACTTTTGGGTATAAGGCCGAGTGCTGTTCCACTAGGCCACCGAGACTTTACGCCATTAAATTGAATTTAAAAACAATCAAAATATACAACAAACTGCCCCTAAGACGACACTCTGACCAACTGCACGAATACTCTCATAGACTTGTCAAATCTTCTACGACTAGAACATTTCATATTAAAGTGACGCACCGTTTCTTGAATGAAAACGGAATTTTCCTGAAAATATTTTATCACTGGTTTCCAATCGGCCATTAACACTTCTTTAGCTTTCATTACTCAACTAAACGTCAATAAAAATGGAAAAATGGTACCTATATGGACTGACACGTGTGCACCATACTTATTTTCAAATCAATGGGAGTGGTACAAATTAAGTTGGTAGTACAGTCACGAGCACAATACCTAATACACTTTTTTATTATGTACCTCTTCATGCAACGAGGTAAGAGTCATACGGAACAGTGTTCAAGTAGTTCTGCTTGTGACTGTACACCAAAGGCCATGTGCGGACTGTTGATCGACAGCGCATTACTTATGCATAAGGCTTCTATTTAATGGACACGTTAGTGGAACTTACACTTCCTTTTCAAGCCTAAATATTGAACCATTTTGTCTATACTTTTCCAGAGATGGAAATATAATAAAATGTTTTGTGTCTCTTTTTCATCATCATTATCGGAAAATGACTTCCCACTGCTGGGTTTAAGCCTTCCCAAGTAACCAATAGCACCTGGAGCCATAACTAACCATGAAACACTCCAAATCCTTCCTAGGCGAAAACGCCTTAGGACGGAGTAAGTTCATATTATTATGCAAAAATAAATAAATGAAGAAGAAGAATTAATGGTAGTAGAAGGCAGGCCCGATTAGCTATCGGTGCCTTGACGAGGACTATGCCACAAAACAAATGCTTCACAGAATGCATCTATCAACAAATAGCTTGTGTAGGGCATGTGGAAAGGAAACGGAATCAATGCAGCACCTAACTGTGTGACTCTCTGGCTAGGAAAAGAATGGGACTCTTGGGGTCGGCTTATACGAAACCGGAGGACTTCAGGCTCTTCGCTCTTAAGGACGTTGCCAAACTATGACATCTATTTTTACAGAGGAAGAAGAGTGAAAGAATGGGGTTGCACAAAAGATCCCGATGGGTCGAAGTGTTACTGCATGAGGGAACTCTCACTAAGGTGCCTGCCTCACTAAGGTGAGGCCTGCTAAGGTTTCCCTTAATAAGAATCTTATCTTATCTTAATAAGAAGATAAGATAAGAACCATGAAATTTATAGCTTTATTTAGTGCACCTGTTTCGATACAATCAAATCAACTAATACGAAATTTCGATACTCTCCCATACAAATAGATTTTTTTAGGAAAGAATTGGTTGTACACCGCCTTTGACCTTGACAGTCTGGGTGACAAACAAGGTGAGTTGCAATTTTGCCATTTAAATTCTCGTTTTCGATAACTTGATCTATTTTGTAAATAAAATAATATTTATATTTGGTCGCATAGCATAGCATTTGGTTAAATAGCCTATAACTGTCCCACAGCTGGGCAGAGGCCTCTATCATTGAAATCAAGAAATCATCACTACAATTATGGGTATTGGCTTAATCACCACGCTTCCCAAATGCGGGTTGGTGATCACAATCCTGGGCTATGCACCTGAAGACCTGGGAATTGAACCACTCTGCCACCGAGGTATAACTATGTACTAAAAGGATTTACAGTGTCCTTGCAGGGTTCTTGTGTGGACTATGTTTAAGTTTTTAAGATCAATTATTGTACAACAAGAAAGCAAATAAATAAATCTAGTTACTATGTGCTCCATTTATGAGAGTGGGGTGAAAAAGTTGGTTGCCTTCCAGGACAAAATGGCTACTAAACTATATCGTTTCAACGTAAGTAGGCAAAGCAGTGTCACGTTAATTTGACTGATTTAAATTCTAAGCGTGTCCACGTCTTACACGTGAAGTCAAAACCACGCTTCCAAAACGAACATAACACTGCTTCCTGTTAGGGTTGCCACTAGTGTTGCCAGGTCCTGTGTGCCAAATTTCGGGACGGAAGGCAAAAATAATCGGGATTTGGGATTTCAAATCGGGACAGCTATTGCTAAAAAAGTTGACGGTTTTGCGAATCGTCATTTATTTAAAAAACGAAAACAATGAAACTAAAGCTATATAAACTTCTCCAACAACAACGGCATGAATTCTGTTCATTTTTGCTGTCAAAATTATCGATCTGAGTACACACTAAGGAGGTTAGTGAAAAATCGGGACATTTGCCGTCCCGATCAAGGGTAAATCGGGACCTGTCACCGGATCCCTCAAAATCGGGACGTCCCGCGAAAAATTGCACTCCTGGCAACGCCAGTTGCCACCTTTTTTTGTGCAAATAAAGTACATCGATTATTACAAGGTAGAAAAAAAAGTACATTGTGTCAAAATAAAGTACGATCATTTATTTCGCTTAAAAACATAATTCTCATTGTTTTTAGCAACTTTGAACAGATGATTATCAGTGCTAAATATCTGCACAGCAACTTTTTGTGTGTGTTATATGTAAAAAGAATCCCAGAGAAATAAAATATGTGAAATAAAGTAATTTCTTTTAAAATGTTTTTATATAATTTTAACGCAAATTTTGTTGCGAAACAAATTATAAAAACACAATAGTTGAAAAAATTTCCACGAGCAGGATTTGAACCTGCACCCTTCTGACATACCGGGTCAGGTGCTCCTCCAATTGAGCTATCGTGGTTCTAACCAGCCCGCCGAAATTATTCAACACTATTTACTTTTTACTTTGAAAGCCAAAGGCGCCCATTCAATGTCAACAACTACCGTCATTAACATCCGATCATAATATTTTTACAAATACTAAAGATCAGTTAAGAAGTAGGCAAGCTATTATAAAATGTTTTTATATAATTTTAACGCAAATTTTGTTGCGAAACAAATTATAAAAACACAATAGTTGAAAAAATTTCCACGAGCAGGATTTGAACCTGCACCCTTCTGACATACCGGGTCAGGTGCTCCTCCAATTGAGCTATCGTGGTTCTAACCAGCCCGCCGAAATTATTCAACACTATTTACTTTTTACTTTGAAAGCCAAAGGCACCCATTCAATGTCAACAACTACCGTCATTAACATCCTGGTTAGAACCACGATAGCTCAATTGGAGGAGCACCTGACCCGGTATGTCAGAAGGGTGCAGGTTCAAATCCTGCTCGTGGAAATTTTTTCAACTATTGTGTTTTTATAATTTCTTTTACTTTATTGTTCTCATAAAGTATAGAGTACAATTACCCGAAATAACGCACACACAATACTTTATAAGTACGGGTGGCAACCCTACTTCCTGTCCACACTGTTTAGACACGTGATATGTTGTTGTGAGCCTATAATACTCGTAATATGTACTTGTATTATAAACATACAGATTTTATGGGAATGTTGTTCTTTTATTGCGTTGGCGCTGGCGCGGACTGGCTACGAACGTAAAAGCTGAACTATACGCTGGGCCACCGAAATGGGTGACTAAAGAAGTCTAAAGAAAAATGATGTAAGTATTTTAGTGTGGGGCTCTTGGGACCGTTCCCATGAGCCCACAGCCGGAGGACCTTTTTTATTTATAGGTTTTATTTTGTCTTTAGTTAAAAAAAATCATAATGTTTCTATTTCTTTTTTTTTCTCTTTAACATAGTAGATAAGTTATGTTGATTTTCTGTTATAATTTTTTACCTTTAATTGTCTTAAGAAATTAAGTTTTTAGTACATAAAAAATACAAAATAATCCAACAACTTAACATGCTCTGAAGGTAGTAGGTTTTCACTGTGAAATAAACAGCGCATTTGTACTTGTCTATTATTGCTATGTTCTCCCTTCTATTAGTATGTGTACATCAATTATAAATAAATAAATAGAGAACAATATGTGGGTTAGCCGTATTCTTATATAAGGTCACATTTATCAACTGTAAATATTTTGAGGATAAATACAACAACATAGAAAATATTTTTTTGAAAAAACCTTAAATTTTTATACGCTAGTTTTCAAGAAAAACGCCAAAAGACATTTCGATTAAAAAGAAAAATAAAGCACTTTCGGTAGTTTCAATTCAAAGGAGCCGAAACAGAGAGGCCGCAATGCCTTCACCGCTTACACGTGACCCTAGTTTCATTAAAAAAACTGACAGAGAGGCCGGCCGGTCTTAAAAATATTACAATTTTTGTGTCAGGAAAAATAAAAAAAAAACTAGCCTGATATTTTTTTTAAATGCGAGGAACTTATTTCTCTGATATAATTAGATATTTTGTCAAAATATTTGCAGTTGATAAAAAGTGACCTTACCTATATAAAAAAATATTTTAAAAAGTTGTTAGTTTTATACGTACACTGGCGTTATACGTTCTCGTTCATGGCGAGATTTAGCTTTGTATCACTAATAGTCGGCGAGTAAAATAGAAAATTGACAGTGATACACATTTGGAAAAACGGACATGTCCAAACGAAAAGGGTTCCCGGCTGGAACCATAAAAAGAGGTAAGGTCAATAGTTCACTACTCGATTTAACGCGGTATAGTTTTTTTTAACTCGTCTGTGTAAGTCCAGTATAAAAAAAAACAAAAGCTCAATTCTCCACGCGTTACATAAACATAGTGGAACGAAACCGAACGCGATGTGAGCGACTGTGACAAGGTACGGTCATCATCAACAGTCACTGATCAGTTTAGTTTCTTTTTTTCTAGCCTATATAATGACACACTACTGAACAAAGGCCTCCCCTGTACATCTCTACTCATCCCTATGTTGGACCTCATACTACCCCAGTAAAAAATTTTAGTGACAAGAGTAGAAAAATCTAGTTATCTCCGCTTGTACTTCAGTATATCAAAATTGCTTTACTGAAAGTTGACCTAAAGATCATTTTGTTATTGAGACTAAGTAAAAAAAAGTGTTTAGTGACTTTTGCTGACTGTACCATTTTTTTTTGGTGTTTTTTGATAATTCACGCTCCTGTGTGGTGCTTGTGTCACGTCCTCTCTGCAGTGTCACAGCTCGGGGGATTACCAACGAGACATAATTGATCAAAATGAGTCGTGAAACGCACTGCCTGAGCAAACAAAAAATTTGGCAATCATAGTTTACATAATCCAGACTGTTGTCTCGTAAACTAAATTTAGTTACAACTTTTTCTACATACCGCAGTTACCACAGAAACCACCTTGTGAAATGGAGATCGCGATTGGATAAATGGAGCAGACGGAACGATGATCTGCGCAGGACGGCTGGCAGAAATTGGATGCGGAGATTGGGCTCAGTGGCGCTCCTTGGAAGAGACCTATGTCCAGCAATTAAATTAATTACAAAAACAGCTAACTTTTCCATCAAAGACGAAGACGGAGGAGCTGGATGGCGTAGTGGTTGAGGCGCCCGGTCAGAGATTGCTGAAGTTAATCAACTTTTTCAAAAGCGGATTTTGGATGGGTGATCAAAAATACACCGGACCGCAAGGAAAAAGGTTCGATTAGAAAATATTTAATATATTTAAAATTACCTGACCTATCTTTATGAAATAAAAACTAAATTTATCTATATAATATGGTGTCTTTCTAGTTTGGGCCATTTGCAGGTCTTAATGGCTTTAAATGTGCTTCAGATAGACGCCGCCTTACTGTATCCGTACTCAGATTGTTTCCTTCAGCTCGTAATTAATGATTCTTTACTTCAACAGCCATAGCCGTATGAAAGCGATTTCTCAAAATTTTTGACACCGTATAGCGATTCTCCCGCGCCGTCGTGCACCTTGTTTGGTTTGTCCCTGGTCTTCGAAGATTGGATCCAAATACATGGAATCGCTGGAGTACTCGCTGAACTGTAGAAAGAGTCACACCAACAGTTCTCGCTGTATTTCGCTGACTGCGCACATCTTCAAGAATTGTCAGGATCCTGGTACATTCTTCAGGGGTTAACGACATGATGACTTCGAAAAAATAAAATTTATAAGGCAGAGACACCATATTTATAGCATTTTTTATGTCAAAACTAAAACAAATACGAAATAATTGATTTGATTGTTTTGGTACTAAATTTAAAAAAGACTATTATTTTAAATTTTCAGTTTTTTATACAATTATCAAAAATAAATAAAAAGATTTTATATATTATTTTACGTGGCATTAAATATTCTTTAATTTAGTTTTTATTTCATAAAGCTAGGTCAGGTGCTTTTGAAGATATTGAAGATTTTATAACCGACCCTTTTTCTTTGCAGTCCAGTGTATATCATCTCGAGTTCCTCCGTACGTGCCGTATGAAGCCGTTGAAGCCGACTAAAGTTATTGCAATTTGCTGAACAACAATAGTACAAAATGAAGAGAGAATTTCTAGTATTTTGTGACAAAACTTTAGAGCTCTCTTGGCGGAAGAGCAAAATACAGGTATGATGAGAATGTAAAACGTTCCTTAGTTGATTTTCCCCTAATTTAAAAACATATGGTAAACAGTTGTAGGTGTAGGCTGTGATACGATTACACATACAGGGTGGTATTGTTTGTTCTTACAATAAAACACGAATACATTAGCCACTTGATTGGGGCCTCGCGTGACTGTACATCGAACATGCTTTATACTGGACGTTATTTTTAGAGAGAAACGGTTCAAAATTGAACGAATGAGAATAGTTAAGCCAACGTTATTCAAAATGTATAGAGGTTAAGGTCTTAGATTTTAGCACTTCCATAAATAATTAATTAACATAAGCCTTATACTAAGGCTAGAGTTAGAGTCTAAGCATTTTTAGTAAAATAAATTAATGATATAAAAAACTATAATAGTAATTAAAAATAAGAAATAAATTTTTGTTTATTTATTCATTTATTAATAAGGCTTACCAACTAAATACATGATTCATTTCAGAAGACAAAGTTTGAGAAACAGTATGTATGTATTTAAATTATAGATATGCACAAAATTTACATTCTTACCGATATTTAATATTAAATAGAAAGTAAAGTAAATTTAATAAGCGTGTTTATTGTTGAGCTGAGCTGAGAAAATCGAAAACTATATAAAATATAATTATAAAAACAAATGTAACACTTCTTAAACTTGTAACACTGTAATGTAACAGAAAAAAGCAAACGAACCTTAGAAAAATTTTAAAAATGAGAGAATATAAATACCTAGAGCTATATAAGCCGAGGTAAAAAGGCAAAGCTACACTTTCAAATTTAAAATAATCAAATAAAGCAATAACCAAAATTTTATTATTGTGTAAAAATGTTTCAAAACGAATTTAATTGCGGAATAAAAAAATAAACCTTCTGTCGATAGGTCGTGCTTTGCTAAGACGAAGACTTAACTAATGCTGATGTAATTATAAGATAATATATATTATAATCATAGTGAGTCAGAGGATAATCATCGGTATATTCATAGGTAATGCGAGACTGGTTGATTTCCCTGTATTTCCTTAAGACGTTGCTGTACCGATACTGGATCGCGGGTCTTTACAGATTCGCCTGACCACAAATCACTCGCTCAAGGTAGGAAAAGGGAGAAACTGTGATTAGCAAATTATGAATGAACATGAATGTGGACTTACATGCATATCAAATTAATTCTATCAAATTTAATTCTAAAAAATATGATTCGTAATTGAGCGTATTGATGTACCTAAATCTTGTTATTAATAAATCAATCAATCTATCAGTTAATCAAAGGAGCGTAGTTCGATTCCTGATTCCATGAGTAAATTATTTTTTAAATTTTGGTTCCTGTAACACTATGTTTTTTTCGTTTAGTAGGAATAAGTTGTTCAAGGCACGTCGTATACTACAATGACCAACCACCGCTTACCTACAAAATGAGTCAGGATTACGTCATTGACCGCCGTCAGAAGCACATTCGTTCCAATTGCCGGCAAATTGCTAAAGCCATCAATATTATTGAGTAAAGCTATGAATCCCACGAAGTAGGTTGTATCACTATTTATTCTATGGGTCTAAGTAACTATTGACCGGCCCCAAACTATGTCACTTCTTCATTTCCTTTTCTGTGTAACATTATATTTATACCTCCATGTTTTTTTTAAGAATAGTTGACAACTGACACTCTACCTAAGTCATTTATCAACTCAACTCAACTCAACGAATTTAAGCAGAAGCAGATTCGAGATGAGAAGACAGCTAATTGAGCAGGGCTGTGCTAGTTGTCCTCACCTCTAGCCGACCCGCAAGATGCTTCTTCAGGATGGTATATTGTAGATATTTCGAAGATCGTACATAGAAGGTCATAACATAGATATATCATAAATAGAAGGTCTTAAGTACAGTTTTGGTAAAAAACATTAGCTGTGCAAGGGTATTGCATACATACACCTTTTTGTCAAGACTAGTTATTACAGGTTAAATGTATAACAAAATATAAACAGCATACCTACCTATTTAATGAACAAAAATCAATACTCTCCTTTTAAAAAACTACTTTTCATCATCATCTAATCTCGTTCGATCTCTCTCTCTCTCTCTCTTTAAAATTTAAAAAAAGGTTTTCTCTATTTTTGAATTGAAAATTTCTTTAGCGGCGTTGTGCACTTTTTTTGGAATGGGTAAAAAATGTTAAACTCGCGTCAGGACACGTGACCGTCAGGACACGTGACCTGATCGAAAATTCGTAAGACGGATGGAGAGTAGAGGAATGGGTAAAAAATGTTAAACTCGCGTCAGGACACGTGACCTGATCGAAAATTCGTAAGACGGATGGAGAGTAGACAGCTGGCGCGGCGTAATATAAATTTTAATATAACTTAATATAACTTTTTAATGTAATATAAATTGTCATGTTTGTGTACGATAGCCCAATAAATAAATATTGTATTCTACCACATAAATGAGAGTACTTTTATACTGATAATTAAAGCAATTCGTGCAAAATTATTCCAAAACCATTCCAAAATATCAAAAATGCACAACGTTAATATTCAAGTTTTCACTTCTGCCGGCACTCCCAGAGTGCAACCCGTCGTTTTTTATAATTATTACTGGAGTGTTATTGTATTTTCTTATTGTTTATTTTTATCGACATAAAATAATGTAATTAATTTTTTCTTTTTGTAAAAGTAAAAGCATAAAATTAGGCCCACAGCTTTCTACGTCTATTATATTACCAAATACGAATGCATATTTTCTGTAGAACTGTCATTTTATTAAAATCGGTGCTATCACCCAGTAATGCCATTGCCAATTCTGCGTAGAGGTTACACATTCATTGATAACCTATAAATGCCAATGTTGTGATAAGGTTTTCTCAAATATACCGATTATTTTTTGCAAAAACTAATATATCTTCTACCGGCACACCCAAGACCCATTCTGAGGCTCGTATTTTAGTTTATTTGCTCATAAGTATTAAGTTGTTTAGTAGATATTTTAGATTGTTTTTATTACACAAGAGGCAATCGCTCGACTTTCATCTTAGGTACCTGATGGTTAGTGATAATAAGGTCGCAAGGAAACCTCAATCTGATTCTTCAGAAATCAGAAATCAGAAATTTATTTGTTTAACATAGGTAAAAGAATAAAGGTCTTACATAATTTTATGTTCGCTATGTTTTGCCTATAAAGGCGTACAAATATTACATTTATTATATTTATGCATTATTCAATAAAATACATTATTATATAAGTCTATTTTCATCTAAATCATTAAATATTATCATTAAAAAAGTCTTTAATTGTGTATTGCATTTTCCTAATAATAATTGTGTTACCCTTTTCTTAAACTTATTCAATTTTAATTATTTTATGACAACTGGTAATTTATTATAAATCTATAATAATGCTATTTCTAACTAGGGATGTTTTACATTGACATATACATCAATTATATTTGTGCTGAGTACGAGATGGTTCCGTCGTATCTTAAATAACTTCGCAAACAATTCCGGGTTCTTTTTTACAAAGACCACAGTCTTTAAGATGTACGAGTATATAGATGGTAATGTTAATATTTTTAATGACTTAAAAACAGATAGGCAGCTATCTTCTGTTTTCAAACCGCACATTGCTCTTATACATCGTTTCTGAGCTTTGAAGACAGTATTTCTTTCTACCGAGCTACCCCAAAATATTATAAATATGACACCATACCATAGATACGACTAGTCCATGATAATATTTCTCTGACTGTCGGAACCCACGGTTTTATACGAAACTTCATGGCAGATCTTTATTAAAAAACACATCAACAAATAATACAATACAATACAATACAATAGAATATTTATTTATTAAAGTGACCAAACTCATGAAGTAACTTTCTACCTGTAAATGGCAAGAAATATTACAAGATAAAGGCTTGGATATGTTGCTTCAACTTTCAAGTAATATATAATAGTAGTAGTAATACATACTCTGCGATATTACCACAGAAAAGATAAACACAACATTGATTACATTATTTCAGTTACAAAAACGTTTGCAGTCTAGTGGCGCAAATTAATTATTTTCTTTATTAAGATGAGTGTTGAAAAAATTTCACGAACGGAATTCGAACCAACACCCCATGATATGTCGGGTCAGGTGCACTACCAACTATGCTATCGTGGCTCAATCCAACTCGCCGAAATTAATCAACACTATCTACTCTTACTCTGTAAGACAAAGCCCAATGTCGACAACTACGTCATCAACACCCGATCTTAATATTTTTACAAATATTAAAGAGCAGTTAAGAATTAGGCAAGGTATATTTATGATTGGAGCTCGATGGCGCAGTGGTTAACGCGCCCGGTCTGCGAGTGCTGAGGTTAAGTAACTTTTAACAAAGACCGGTCATCGGATGGGTGACCAAAAATTTATCATCTCGACCTCCTCCGTGCTTTGGAAGGCACGTAAAGCCGTTGGTCCCGGCTGCATTAGCAGTCGTTAACAACCACCAATCCGCACTGGGCCCGCGTGGTGGTTTACGGCCCGTTCTTCCTATCCATCCATAGGGAAGGCTCGTGCGTCGTGCCCCAGCAGTGGGGACATAAAAATAAGTTGATGATGATGTTTATGATTATGGTAACATATAATTATTTATTAAGTTTATTCTCATTTTATAATTCACATTGTCAATTCGTTATATCATATCTCTAATAATCGTCAGCTTATTGACATACCTAACAATGAGTTGAATACGTTAAATGTGACGTATATATATATAACACGTAGCAATATACCTATGAGGCAGGAAAATCCGCGATATGAGCTATCTCCCAGTATATTACATGGATGAGTCTTACCCATGAGGATATTACAAACGCAATTGCTACGTGTAACATGTCTTGAACGGCTAGTGCGTCTTGTATTAAATATTTTATTTAAAAGATTTCAATGGATTCGTGGAATATATCTGTTAAGTTAATAATATTTGTTAAGTTACCTAATGCAACGAGATTATCGAGTAATTGAGGGTAAGTTTTATTTTGTAATTAACGATTCGAATGCTGTTTTTTGTGTTAGGTTAGTTATAATATAGTAATATTGATATACATACATACCTTTAAAAAGGTTTTTTACGAATAAATTAGTTGTTGACATTATTTTTTCTTAATATTTCATTTAAGCAACTGCGGTTAAGTAAAATTTATAATATTATTGTTATAAAACTAGCCGTAAGTCCCACACTTTATTTTTATTTAAATAATAGTGTATTAAACAATCTTAGTAATAAATTAAGGTCTTAAATTGCTTTAAGTAAGTATATAACTAAAAACAATTAAATCGACTTTTTTGTTTAAGAAAAGATACAGTGCTGCTGTACTTTTTTTTATCTACTTATATAGGTTATTAAATTATATTTTAATTATTCTGTCAACACAATATCACATCACATTTCGCCCGCGTCTAAAACAGTCGTATCTAAGTTGATACTAATTAATTTCCCAAAATAAATTTTATTTTATAAGCAGCATCCGTCGCACCAATTAAGCATATGTTAACGAATGTTTAAATACGGTTTACGCATAAAACACGGCTGCTTTTATTTTATGTATTTTATTGTGGTCTAGAACCACTCTGTCCTAGACTGCATTCCCAGCGGGGATATATTAATTGTGTTTAGTTAGGGGTAGCTTTGTTCATTTTCTACTACGCCTCAGTCTGGCCGTGTAGCAAAAAACCCGGGTATTTGATCACCAATAACGCATTAGGCAAGCGTAATGGTAACCAATACCCATCTATGTTACGTGTATCTAAGTATGTGGCCGTAACGACATTGTTTTGTTTAGTTAGACAATAAGAGACAAGATAGCCAGCTCCTCGTTATTTGAGGATTCCGGGTGCAATGCGATTCCATCTGGGCCTCATCGCTAACGTCATGTAAGATGAAAGCGAAGATTTAATTTGTGGTTGACGATATTGGTATCGCAATAGGTATAATAACTTTTTAGATTAGAAGAACAACATAATAATTATATTGGGACATTGTTAGTTGGCCCAAACAAATTAAAGAAAAGCTAAGCATTTTACCGTTGTGAAATATTAAAAAAACATATATTTTAGAAGCAGTATCCATCGTACGAATCAATAAGAATAAAATTATAAGTACATAAAATTTTACGCAAATTTTGTTGCGGACAATTTGAAAAAGTCAACGCCAAAATTACCAAATAAAAATTAAATTGTTTGTTGGTCACCGCTGACCGCCATCGGCATGGCGCCATCATGGCGCTTTATATGCTAATAAAAATTCTATCTATAATTTTATGAATATGACCTTATTTGACTTAAATCATTATACCTAACCGTGATGCTATGAGATTACGAAAACCTTTTAACACTTGAAACCACATAATTAGAACCGAATGAGTACACATTGAGAAATGCCAAGTTACCTCGTTTACTCAAACAAACGACAGTTGTGCCCATTGGCGACTTATTTGGGTATCTGCTGTGTACAAGAACGTGTTATGCCTTAATGGTTGACAGCAAATCTACATTTGATAAATAGCGTCAAGCTTGCCCCGATTGGCCATTTAGAATTTTCAGGACCACCTTAAAAACTGTACTATGTAACATTTTTTTGCACTTAGGCTTGGTTAAGGCGAAGGGTAAGGCACACTCGCGCCGCTAATGGATTTAATTTGATAACTGCTAAACTGGATTTTTTTTCAAACATTGCGGACCTTCCGACACTAGGCAAACATCTATTATTTAATAATTGTGTACTACTTTTAGGTTTGTTTTTGTATTCATTCGCTAATACCAACAGTGGCCATTGTTTGTGAATAATTCGATAGCCCGATTTGTGAATTAACCACGCAACAAAAAGTAGTGCACAATTATTAAATAAATACTATAGATGCTTTCCTGTTGTCGGACGGTACGCCATGTTTAAAAAAGATCCGGACCGTTAGTAATTGTCAAATTATCAATTGGTGGCGCTAGTGTGCCTTGCCCTTCGCCTTAATAAAGTATTTAGTTATCATCGTTAATACTTAATCCCTGCTAACTTAGCAATACCCGATTTCGATTCGTGTAACGCTTTATTAAAAGTTTGTTTTTAATGCTTTTTCTTTAGATTTCCTCCCTGATTTATTGAAAGTTATTGAAAATCTAGATAATACAGCTTTGTTAGCCTTTGGTACTCTTTTATTTTTTATGATTATGTAATAAATAATTGTGGGTGTGACTGATTAATGGTAAATGATGGATAATTAATAAAGCATTATATCCCTTAATCTTTTGAGTTAAATCGTTTGATTGAGACGTCGCTTCACGAATTACTTACCTAAATAAATGTTAGAAATAAGTAGGTACCGGATTATTTTTTCTAATTATGCATGCCTAACCAAAAGTAACAGTTCAGGACTATAACAAGCATACAACGATTCAATAATGCATAACTAATAATTATTGATGAACAATCTTAATTTTTTTTATATTTGGTACCTACTTACCAAAAAGTAAATTATTATTTTGGTTAGAACATTATTACCTTTAACGCAGTAACTTACAGTAGGTACACGTAACAATTTGCATGGTATTAGGATTTATCTTTTTAACTACCTGTTAAAATCTTTAACGCTAAGCCATATTTACCCTCCAATTATTTAAAGTATCTAGGTAATGCTTTGTCCACATTTTACACATAAAAATGTCTTAATTTATTTATTTAACTACCCGCTTACATTAACATTGTAAATTTTTAAAGCAAAGCCAAATTTACAATTACAAATTTATAGTAGGTAGGTATCTAGCTAATGCTTTTTCCACATTATTCAGATAAAAATGTTTTACTCAAATATATGTAAGAACTGTTAAATTTATATCAAGATAGGAAACTCATTCATTTGGGGAATTTATTTGGAATTGTGTCATGTTTGTAATTAAATGAATGGAAACGAAAATAGATCGCGTCCACTATTCGTCGCTAGGATTCGAATGAGCGAAACAAAAATAGCTGCATTCATGACACAACACACCGATATGTAAACACTGAATACCCGTCAGAATGAAAGTATAAAAATACCAGTACGTTTTCAAAAGTATAACTAGAGTTATTGAAGGAGTAATCTTAGCGTAATTGTTATAAAAAAACTCACCAAAAACAGTCCATTGAAGACAACCAAAAGGTACTTGATACATTTCATACCGCAACCTTCCATTTTGAATAAATGTTCCACACAGCACAGATACACAAGAAACTTTTGAAATTGGAAACTTTTCCCGCGCTCAACACCAAAGAGGCCGAACCACGAGTTTTAAATGTTTCTTCAGACACGTTCGCGCGTCGTAACAACTCGCGGCGGTATGGCCAGCTCGTCGAATGCGGCGGCGACGAAGCAGGTTCGCTATTAGTAGTCCAAGACCTCATTGGTGTGAAATAGCGTGCGAGGGTTGAAGTCACGCATAGTACCACCTTAAATTGCTGCGACCCCCGAATTATATGTCGTAAAATACCGATATAGATCACAATTAATTGGTCAGCTTGACAAGCGATCGGTTATTGGCCCGTTAACTGAATAAGTGTTAATTTTATTGGTAAGACGAGTAATTGGATAGACAATTACTTACAGATATAAAACTATGGTGATAGCTTACGATGATGATACCTATTTTCTATGCAGGATGGAACCGTTGTACAGTTTATTCCGTCTGTGTAATTATTAACATAATAAAATAAATAATATTTATTCGTGTATTCATTAATCCTGGATTTTCTACGTATAAATAAACATTTACTAGGGTAGATAAGTACTCTATTGAACGTTTAAATTTTAGGAAGTAACATATAAATTGTATTGTAGGTAATGTTAAGCGTTGATGAGTCAGTCAACGAATGAGTCAGGACTTCTTATTTAATATAATATGTTTAGATTTTATTTTCAAGCATACAGAAATACGGAGATGTTACCGATACGATCCGTACTCCTCGGAGAATCTAGTAAGAACGGGGACACGCATCAGTGCGTGATGCCATTGCCATTCCCTCTAGAAAACCTCTGATGGTGCTTCGTTTCACATGGCTTAAGGAACCCTTTTAAGTTTCTCGCAGCCCAAAAAATGCCGGTAAACAGAAAACTAAAAAAAAACGGAGGTTTTGGTTTCACATATTTGAAGCTTACAATACTTTTTGGTCTTGCCTGGAGAGCAGACACCGCACCATGTTCGATATTGTTCATGCTACATTCATCTATTCCTCCTTTTCCTTGTCTCCTGGAAGACCATCATTTGGTGTATCAGTGATGGTTGATACTTGCTGCATTTTCAGTAGCATGTAATCTAAGTATGTATTTAGTTTCATTACTCTCCTAACATCACTCCTTACAATGATAATAATCGTTCTAAGAATATCTTTTTATTCTGCGTGTCCATGTCCATGAATATGTGCTTTTGCATTATTTATATACATATTTTTCATTTACAAGGAGAGGCTTTGTTTATTAATTAACTGTTGTTTGCGAAATCATTAACGTAGCAATTTTCCCCGCCTAAGTATATGAACTAGCAATATCGCCGTTTTGATACAACACTCCGACTAAACAGGAGCAATCCTCTCATATCTAGATAACACAAACACACAGATAATAGGAAGAATTAATGGAAAAACAATTACAAATCTGGCTTTGTCATCATCATCAGCACATTTTATGTCCCACAGCTGGGCCCCAGCCTTCCCTATGGATGAATGGGAAGAACGGGCCACAAACCACCACGCGGGCCCAGTGCGGTGCGGTAGTTGTTAACGACTGCTAATGCATCCGGGACCAACGGCTTTTACGTGCCTTCCGAAGCACGGAGGAGCTCGAAATGATACATTTTTGGTCACCTATCCGATGACCGGCCTTTGCGAAAGTTGCTTGACCTGAGCATTTGCCGACTGGGCGCGTTAACCACTGCGCCATCGAGCTCCTCGATCAGGAAATCTGGCTTATCCTTTTCAATTAATGGCTTATGATATTTATTGTAAGTCGCAAATACTCTCGAATTTCTGCAATTGCGTAGAGATGTTGCGTCACTCAGCGTGTTTTACCGTTTATACCATGGCGAGTGCTCTGAAGAGCTCTTTGACCTTATCTCACCTTCTCCCATCCTTCATAGGAGTACACGTGCTGCTCTTTGGAGTCACCCCTTCACTGTCTCAAATATCCCATCGCGCTCAAAGAAATTTGGTGACTCGTTTCTTTGTCGCACCTCCAAAAGATGAAATTTTACTGATGCTACGTTTGTTTTCACGCTGCACCAGTTATCTTCGCGTCTGGACTCCATTTCCACTTAACATCACGTGGGATGGAGTCATTTGCCAGCTACCTATAAAAAATGAAAAAAAATGTTTTAACTAATTTGTGTACTTAGGTACTAAAGTTATTGCAAAGAAGAATCTCTCAATTTATTAACAAAATTGACTACATCAAAAAGAAGACAATATAATAAATATACTCGTTAGGTATATATAATGGGAATTCGACATCCAATTTCTTAGAGGTGAGGATTCCATGTGAAATGCCTTTCAGACCATATCATTATTTACGTGTACAGCTAAAGTTGCGAGATAAAAGAATATTATGTACTAGATACTTATAGGTATATAAATAACTATCATACCGTGTCACCATATTACAATACATTGTTTTGTTTGGTCGCTGATGGAAAACATCGCATAATGAGTTGAACGTTAAAACATCGAAATGACGTGTTAAAAGGAATTATGAAAAATTCGTTTTTCTATTACTGTAGAAAGTACGACGGATTGCCATGGCAACCAAGTTTATACCGTATTCGGGGTAGTTAACCCCCGGGGTTGACGTCCTCTAAAGACGATATATTTGCTTCAACGTAAGTACTCTTTAACAAAACATTAGAAGATATTATAAAAAAGTTCCGTACTATATATACACATTAACATTGAATGAGAAAACATTATTTTAAACTGTTTTCTAAAGTTTACGCGAACACTACACATTTAAATGAAACAACTTTTACGGATCTACTCGCTTTATTTTACACATTACTTTTTAATGTTTATCCTGACGTTTCGAACCCTTTGCAGGGTCCGTGGTCACATAGACTGAGGTGTTGGTCGTCTCAAATTAGTTAGTAGCTTGTAGGAACGCACCTGATTAAATTTAAATGAGGGTATACAAGCTACTAACTAATTATGAGACGACCAACACTTCAGTCTCCCTGTGACCACGGACCCTACAAAGGGTTCGAAACGTCAGGATAAACATTAAAAAGTAATGTGTAAAATAAACGCGAGTAGATCCGTAAAAGTTGTTTCATTTAAATTTTTTTAAACTGCTACAATATATATTATTTTTATTATATTGGTAGATTTTCTTCTCTCTTTCTATTTAAGAAGAGTTATATTATCTGCCTCTATGAGCTTTTACCAAGTATAGGAAGATAAGTGTGTTAGTATTGTTGTGTGTGCGAAAGTGAGTGTGAAAGCTGAATGTTTATTAGTGAGTGTGAACTTAATTTATCTACTTGGATTCAGAAGACAAAAACTTTCGGATATCCTGCATGTATTGAAATTGCCGCCTTCTGCATGATGATGTCTGTGCGTGAATGAATGTTTAGTGTTTTGAAACTACTATGTAAGGTACAAGGTATGATTCCAGTTTATTATTATATTATTATTTTTATTATTATTTTTAGCAGCTTGTTAAAGAATTGGGTGCTCGCCTTGTTAAAGCCTCCGGTGACAAGAAGGCTGGCAGCTACCTCTGCCAACGTATTAGCTTGGCTATCCAAAGAGGTAATGTTGCCAGCATCTTGGGACCGTTCCCACGAGCCCACAGCTGGAGGATATTTTTTATTTTGTCTTTAATTAAGTCATCTTCGTTTCTTATGCTTTATTTTATCTTTTACATATGTAGTAAGATAAGTTATGTTTCTTTTCTGTTATCATACGAATAAAACAGATTTTTAACAAAAATAAAATATTAAAAGTAAAGCCCCCCACTCAGTACATGTTGCAATGACCATCATCTGCACATGCCTGCAACGATGATATTCGCGGAAAAATCAAATATTTTTGAATTTGAACATAAATATTGTTTAGTTACCATTTGATTGCGTCCTTATTTTGAGTGTGTTTTTTTGCTATATAAGTACTTATTACAGTCTTTATATACTTTATTATATTGCACGATAAAACATTTAAGTCCATATTTTTTTTATAAAAGTGCTCTGATTGGTATAAGAAATTTAATATAATATGAATTTGGTAATAATTGTATTTTATTGTTTCCCTGAATAATCGTTTAGTTTATTTAAATAGATTTTCAGCCTTGGCAATTAACACTTAGGTTCCTAAGTTGCACTGAACCCTAATGTCTGTAATATTGTTAAGTTAATTTTAGTACTTATGGCCTGTTTCCGGCGGCAAATTGATATGGCGACCGCTCTGATACGAATTATGTCAAGTTTATCGGACCTAGGTCTTGACTTAGGACTGTAAAGGTTTTCTACACTAAATCTAAACTGTAATATGTCTTTCAGCCAGTTTTTTATTGTTCATCCGCCATATATTTGTTTTACATAAGTAACTATAGAACCTAAAAACTCTGAATAGTAAATAAAAAACCGTATCTATACTAATATTATAAAGCTGAACAGTTTGTTTGTTTGTTTGTTTAGTTGAACGCGCTAAGCTCAGGAAGTACTGGTTCGAATTGAAAAATAATTTTTTTGTTGAATAGTCCATTTATTGAGGAAGGCTATAGGTTATATTACATCACGCTATGACTAGTAGGAGTGGAGCAGTTTGCTAATTAACGCGGGTGAAACCGCGGAGCACAGCTAGTTTTTAATATATTTTGTACGCTCTCGAGGCAAATTATAGAGGCCCTGATTTGATTGTGTCTGACTGCGTATCATATTGTTATTTGTGTTTCACAAATTAAAAAAATATGTTATTATGTGTTTAGTATCTTTTACCCTAATATGAAATGACGTTTACATGACAGGCACAAAATACGGAATAACTATTCGGAGCTTATTTTTTGATTATTTGTAAGGCACTATGGGCTTAAAAAAATAAAAATAGTTCACTGTTTCTTAATTTCAGGCAGCCAACAAGTTTAAAATTCCTAAGGCTCAGGGCTTCCTACAAAAACAATAAAACATAAAAGCCATAAGTCACCACGCTGGCCATCTTCAGTTTGATGGGTTGCCTATACCTGGTTACCTTGCTTATAGTAACCCTATTTCTTCCACCATAGCTTTAAGCTACCTCGCACAGTTGCAATGGAAAACCATCCTTAGCTTAAGATTGTCCTAGACCTCCTAGATATGGCTACGTTGAACCTGACACGGATAGAATTTACGAGGCTGATATATTGAACTGATAAGTTTAACTAGCACTTAAATTGTTGAAGATTGAATGCCATTAAAGGTACTTTTAACAATGCCAAATGCATTTTAACTGTTTTATTAATTCTGCTGTAAGACTATAATATTAAAAATGTTGAAAGGATACGTTTATTTGAACCCTTTTCTTCTAGCTTTTTCTCAGTTCATGTTTGACAGTAAAAGTATCCTTCTGTGATCTATGGTACAGATCGCGCCAAACTTCTAGTCCCCTCTGAAGTTGGCGCGATTCGCGTCGCAGTAGTAAAAAATAGGCGTCAGTAGGACGAAGGCGGGGACGAGCTGTAGGGCCTGACTGTGTACAGCTGCACGAAGCAACTTCAGAGGGGACTAGAAGTTTGGCGCGATCTACATGTATAATTTGTACATGTCTATTGATGCGCAAACGTCGACACAAAATTCACTCAAAATACACTCTGACACTTAACAAATTAAATATATTGTCAAAATCAAAGTCAAAGTGATTTTTTTTATTCAAATAAACTTATTAAAAGTGTTTTTGAATCGTTCAAACATTTTTTACCTACTACCCATTCATGACGTCATTTCGGAGTTTACCACGGCATATCGAAATTCATTTCGCCGTTTGACATAAGGTCGACAAAACATTTGACCTTTCTGTAACTGATCAAACAAACATATGACCAAAATAAATTTTGTCAATATAAACATTGACATTTCTATCATTGATCGAATGAACGTTTGGTCGAATGGACGTTTGGTAAGAATAACTATAAACTCATATTTGAGAGAAAGCTAAGAAAATACTAAAGTGCATTATAAAAATCTAGTTCATCATCATCATCAGCTCATTTTATGTCCCCACTGCTGGGGCACGAGCCTTCTCTGTGGATGGATAGGGATGCCATAAACCACCGGGCCCGGTGCGGATTGGTGGTTAACGACTGCGAATGCAGCCAGAATCAACGGCTTTACGTGCCTTCCGAAGAACGGAGGAGCTCGTGATGATAAATTTTTGGTCACACATCCGATGACCGGCCTTTGCGGAAGTTGCTTAACCTCAGTACTCGCAGACCGGGCGCGTTAACCACTGCGCCATCGAGCTCCTCTAAAATCTAGTTATAATTCTGCTAATAACACATTATAACATCTACCTACAATCAATTGTACGTACAAGTATGTACTATGACAAAAATAATAACCAAGCACAATATTCTTAATCCCATCAAAATCAAGAAAGAGGTTCTATATATTCGACAAGCGATAGAAAGCTAATATGTACCAAGATACCAAACATCCATTCGACAAAACGTTTATTCGACCAAATGTTCATTCTATCAATGATGGAAATGTCAATGGTTATATCGATAAAATATATTTTGGTCAGTTGTTTGTTCGAGCAGTAACAGAAAGGCCAAATGTTTTGCCGATCTTATGTCAAATGGCGAAATGAATTTCGATATCCCGTGGTAAACCCCTAATTTTTAGCTGTGGAGAAGAAATAGGCGCAAGAAACTTTAGACCACAGCTTTAAAAGAAGCTATGACATTTACTAAAAAAATTGCTAATATAAACTATTAGATGCTGATTATACTAGATCGTAGTGAGACTACAATAACCTTATTTAATGTTTCATTTTACCATGACCACATTACATACCTCAATTTCAATAGTAGGACATCGGCCTACCCAACAAATTACTCCTCAAACCCTCCCCACTTCCGGCACTGCCTTCGCGCTCAATACATATTAAATTATATCGTTATAGACGTAAAATCTTACAGACACGAACATTTTGTCACTGTAAACCACAAGTTCTGTGGCTTTCTAAGTGACTCTTCACATGTCTGTAATTCAGAGATCCCAAATTCGATTAGACAAATTAATATACTTACCTACAATACCTACCTACAATACCTACCTACAATACCTACCTACAATATACTCGTACTTACCATCAATAAGATTGAATTAACTCATTGTTGTGAGAGCCTAATTAAATAAATAATAAATAATCGTTAATTTTTTATCAATACACTTATCAAACTTTTAATTTCTTATTCTTCACCATTCATCTCTTTCAGCCTGTATCTTCCAACTGCTGGGCAAAGGCCTTCCCTATGTTACGCTATTCCCTTCTTTTTAGTTCAAGGAATCGTATTACTAAAATTGCGAGGCTGGATAGTCCCAATGTCGTGCAAAGGCCTTTTCTACCGCTTCAATTTCTTCCTGACACTTCTAATATCTTTATTAACTCTACACGACGAAGGAAACTTAACAACTAACGAGCATTTTCTTGTTCCAAAACAACCTTTAGATTGCCACAGTTCATTTCAATTAACTGTAATCAGATCTAGCCTCATTTTCTGTAATGTTTAGTAATAATATTAAGTTATATAGAATATATATAAATATAGCATTTGCTTTTCTTTTAACCCGGAGGAGTGCGAGTTTAAATTTCTTTCTTTCTTTGATTTTAATTTTACTTTTTAATAATATATATAGAATAAATATAAATGTAGCATTTATTTTTTCTCTTTACTCGGAAAGAGGCGAGTTGAAAATTCGCTCATGTACAAACCTACTTACTTGTTTAATTATTGATTTATTTATCCTAACATTATCTGTCTGACTATACATTCTTCGGGTCGAGTCTAAGCGGGTCGAGTGGGCGCGGACCCGTAGCACTGAATAATATACAGGAAGTATACTTAGGTACTTAGGCACAGAAGATGAAACTCACTTTTGAATGGGAAAAAATGGAATTTACCTACAATGATAAGAGAATTAATGAAGGAGCAGTCTATCTGCTCCTTCATTAATTAGGTAACCCAGAAAATTGAAAGAATTTTAGCTGATGTCCCATTAACCCCCCAGAAAAATAAATCTAAACGCTATGAAGACAACTTGAAGAAAGTTATGGATCAACGAGAAGAATTAGATGTTGTGACATTCTTGAAAAAAATTGCATATATTGCAGTATTAATTATCATTAATTTGTATTGATTGTTAATTTTTTGAAAGTTGATTTATTCAAATACATATCGTCATTGTAGATCATTGAACAAACGAGCCGTTTATGTATACTATGTACTAATGACAATGACATTATACATAGTGTTGACATTTTGAACCGTTTATGTTATATACCATTGATATTAAAGTTTTTTGAATAATTTAACTGTTGATTAAACGGTGTTGTCATTTTAATTGTTGATATTTTGCTTGTTGATATTAAGTCTCCTATAGGTAGTTTATCGTTTTAACAGAAAGATTACTTCTTCTCGTTTAGTATAATATATTAGTAAAGTTTAATACTGCAAAGTAGACTTTATCTATTGCTTTTCAAATTTTATAGGAAACTAGCTGACCCGGCAAACGTCGTTTTGCCATAAAAAATAAAAATAAAATTTAGGGGTGGACTACCCCTAACATTTAGGGGGATGAAAAATAGATGTTGGCCGATTCTCATAGATACCGGATGACCCGGCAAACGTTGTTTTGCCAAAAAAAAAAAAAAAATTAGGGGTGGACTACCCTTAACATTTAGGGGGATGAAAAATAGATGTTGGCCGATTCTCATAGATACCGGATGACCCGGCAAACGTTGTTTTGCCATAAAAAATTTAAAAAAAATTAGGGGTGGACTACCCCTAACATTTAGGGGGATGAAAAATAGATGTTGGCCGATTCTCATAGATACCGAAAAAATTTCATCAAAATCGGTCAAGCCGTTTCGGAGGAGTATGGCAACGAAAACTGTGACGCGAGAATTTTATATATTAGATAATTTTTATATCGAAAAAGTATTTTCTCTTTATCTTTCAAAACATTTTCCATATTTTTTCTCATAATAAAAACTATACACACATGTCATAAAGAGATTCATTAATCATTAGTCGCTTCCTTAGTTGGTGTACACATTGTTGGTTCACCTGGAGGTTTCCACGCGCCTTTTGCAGCCATGCTTTGTTACGGAGGGGAGAGCTGGCTTCCAACCTCACCCCTCAGTTCAATGTACGAGCAATTTGTATTTTACATATATAAGGTCACTTTTTATCAACTGCAAATATTTTGACAAAACATCTAATTATATCAGAGAAATAAGGTCCTAGCATTTAAAAAAAAATTCAAGCTAGTCTTTTTTTTACTTTTCCCGACACAAAAATTGTAATATTTTTAAGAGCGGCCTCTCTGTCGGCTCTTTTGAATGAAACTAGGTGCACGTGTAAGCGGTGAAGGCATTGCGGCCTCTCTGTTTCGGCTACTTTGAATTGAAACTACCGAAAGTGCTTTATTTTTCTTTTTAATTGTAATGTCTTTTGACGTTTTTCTTGAAAACTAGCGTATAAAAATTTAAGGTTTTTTCATAAAAATAGTTTATATATGTTGTTGAATTTATCCTCAAAATATTTGCAGTTGATTAAATGTGACCTTATATATTTGTAAAGCTGTGATGTAGGTACGCCAGGCAGGGTCGTTACATGGCGAGGTGTGATGTTCGGCGTTAGGGATTGAAAGATAGTTTGCGGTTATAAGGTGGATAATGGCTCCAATTATATGTTGCGCTATGGCTTGTATAATGTAGGAGATGAGTGTGTGCGTACACTCACTACATAATTCAACACAAAATTAATATATGAAAGATGGCGGGCGGTGGATGGATGCGAACTGCGCAGGACCGGGATGGTTGGCGCTCCTTTACGTTTAGCAGTGGACGGCAATAGGCTGAAGACAGGATTTATAGTATAAGCTGACCGGCGGACTTCGTACTGCTTTGACAGTTTCCATGACAACAAAACCAACAAATAATTTGTCCGCTTAATACTATATTATATTATATTATATTTGGTCTAAAAAAATTGGCAACCCTAGTTGAAAATTATGATGATGATGATTAAACAATAACATTATTTAAGATCTCATATAGAGTGAGCAAAGATTCTTATAAAGTAGAGGATAACGTTAATTACAATAACAAAATAGATTATAGCACGACAAATTATCTTTATATACTTATATAAATCTTTTGTGCGTGTGTATGTTATTGAACTCCTTCTAAACGGCTGGACCTATTTGGATGAAAAATTTTCTGTGTGTGTTCAAGTGGATTCGACAATGGTTTAGATTTACAATCGGACCTGGTAGGTGACGCTGCTATAGGGGTCCATCATAGGATACGGGTGTTCTTAAGCGGACGAATGATTTGTTTGTTTTGTGGTCATGGTAACTGTCAACCTGTCAAAGCGGTACGAAGTCCGCCGGTCAGCTAGTTTTTTTTATTTCTTTTATTTCTCTTTATTTATTATGATTGCCTGTGTGTTGTAAGTTTGAAAAAGCCGATACCAACGTTGGAAAACGGTTACCTTTTCATCATCAATATCATCATCATCATCATCATCATCATCATCATCATCATCATCAGCCTACGATGACGTTTACCTATTAATTTTATATTTCACTAGATGACCCGGCAGACTTCGTACCGCATTTCTTTATGTTTCTTTTTTTAATATAGCCTATGTTACTCAGCGCTAATGTAGCATTCTAATGGTGAAAGAATTTTTTAAATCAGTCCAATAGTTTTTGAGTTTATTCGTTGCAAACATCTTATATATAATTTTTTATAATATTAGTAAGTATACATACATACGGTGTACCTAAGATTACCTTTTTTTTTTCTTTATCGGCTTTCCGCCAATGCCAGACCATATTAGTCCATGGCCTTACGAAAGGACAGTTAGGTTTAACTTTTTAATCATTTAAAAAAATAATGTTTAACAACTCAGCATTTTCATTTGTACCGAATTTTAATTCATTACCTTTATGAGTAGGTGATTATTGGGCATTCTAATTCACTTTTTCTTCACCGTTCGCTCACTCCGTTCGCTCTCTCGAAAAAGTGAATTAGAACGCCCAATAATCGTTGAGAAAAATTCAAAATTTGTTTACTAAAAATGCTACTCACCGATTAGAATCAGGACGTTCACTTGACCTCACATTACGCATTAAGTAACACCACAATATTATAATAAGAAATGTCTTTTAAAACTTTAGGGGAGTAACTGATAAGGTATGTGCTGTTGAACAAAAAACAATAGTCATTCAGAAATGAAACCTTCGCAATGCAGATTACAGATTAATCAGATACAATAAATTATTTTAGATGTTTAAAGGTACTTAAAACCATTGAGCTATACTTAAAACATTTTAAAATAATTTTTATGTTATGTGGTAGATTGCTCAAGATTATTTCCAGCCAGATTGGTCGTACCATCGTTATAAGTCATAAGTTTTTTTAGGTACCGGGAAATTAAATCTTCACATGGTTTTGAAATGATTTTTAAAACATGTGGCTGATTGCTCAAGATTCTTTCCAGCCAGTTTGGTCGTACTATCGTTTTAAGATATTTTAAATATAGGTACCTGGAAACGAATTCTTCACATGGTTTTAAAATGATTTTAAAAACATGTGGCTGATTGCTCAAGATTCTTTCCAGCCAGTTTGGTCGTACCGCTGTATTAAGATTTTTAAATATAGGTACCTGGAAACGAAATCTTCACATGGTTTTAAAATGATTTTAAAAACATGTGGCTGATTGCTCAAGATTCTTTCCAGCCAGTTTGGTCGTACCACCGTATTAAGATTTTTTAAATATAGGTACCTGGAAACGAAATCTTCACATGGTTTTATAACAATTTTTAAACCATCATGTAGCTGATTGCTCAAGGTTCTTTCTAACCCGATTGGTCATAACTAACGTTAAACACAGTTCAGATTTCTTAAACTCATGTAGCCACAAACCTTACTAGTTTCCGGAAGAATTAAAAATGTATTTTTGGTGGAATTGATTTGACACTCAAGAACACTATACATTACTAAAAGTATTTTAACGTATCACTCCGATGAACATTTACATCGGTATGGAGAATGTAGTTGAATGAACAAAATTAAATGTAAGTACTTATGTTCTAATGCAATTCAACCCAGGTCTCTTGTGCACTCGTAATAAGGTTTACTTTACAAAAAAATGTGGATTTACCAGCTGCAATTGGTTGTTTATTGGTTTTATGCTTTCAGTGAAAAGAGAGTTCCGTACATTATATTTATTACTAGCGACCCGCCCGCAACCTCGTCCGCGTGAACACCCGTATCTCGATGGTTACACCTGACAGCCGAACTCTCATACTTTGCTACATAATGACTATCAATAACATGATGACATCAAAAATTTAAATAAAGTTTATTTTCATATGAAAACAGTTTCCGTGGATTTTCCAATTTTTGTCATACAAACATTGTCCTGACAATTACAAACACATCGAAAAATAAATCCGCCAAATCGGTCAAGCCGTTCTCGAGTGATTTTTCGTCGTACATTCGACAATTGATATTTATTTCATACAGAGGCCCGCCCACGACTTCGTCCGCGTGTCCTGTATCCTGTGATGGTTTTGCCAAATCAGAAAGATTTATGGATAACATTATAACAACTTGCTAAAGTTTCAAGTTTCTGTTTCAGAATTATAGTTTTGTGTTCATGTTAAAATCCCATAGAAAAATAAGGGGTTCAGTTTCTTGAATTCGAACAACTCCCAACAAGTTAAGCAACTTTTGCAAAGGCCGGTAATTGGATGGGTGACCAAAAATGTATCATCTCGAGCTCCTCCGTGCTTCGCAAGGCACGTAAAGCCGTTGGTCCCGGTTGCATTAGCAATCGTTAACAACCACCAATCCGCACTGGGCCCGCGTGGTGGTTTATGGCCCGTTCTCCCTATCTATCCATAGGGACATAAAAATGAGCTGATGAAAATGAAAGAAATCATCCAAATCGGTCAAGTCGTTCTCAAGTGATGCGATGTCATACATGCGATAATTGATTACTAAAACATATATCGCGAACCCTAAAAAGCTGCGTTGCATTATGCACCTTGTTCAAATTGCAGAATCATCAAACAAGGAGCGTTGACAACATAAGTAGGTACTCAAGTATTTACTTTCTTGTAAAAATTTTTTATTACCCGACTGCGGAGGGTAATGATTTTTGTGGTTATATACAACGAATTATGATGTCTATTGTAGATTGAAGGTATACGTTAGATCAGAATCTTTTTAGGATGCAGTCGTTTGGAAGCATTTGCGTATTCAGCGATTGTTTCATTATAAAAGAGTTGCGGGTTCGATTCCCGTACTATGATAAAATACCTGTGTCGTAATAAAATTGTTAGGTATAGTATAAATTGGTTAATTAATTGAAATTGTATATAACGAAACCGAAAACACATGTTATTGTTTTTTTTGCTATCTGTATCTACATCCGATGTAAATTGAAACTCGAACAAACAAAATATTATTTTGTTTTGTTAATTCAGTAAAATAACAAAGTGCTTATCAATTTTAAATCAATTAAAATTCAACATCTCATGATTTTGCTGATTTATAAAGAAAAATTTGGGACATCATTAACAACATTTTCTAAACCTTTTTGTTAAAGTAATTCTTATATTATAATAATATATTAACTTAATAAACCTGTAGGAAAGAGGCTAGCACGCTATGTATGTCTGTAAGCTATAGTTGTTGTATGGGGTTCAGAGTTTGATACTCGGTCGGATCGATTTTTATTAGCTCTGTGTTTGGGATTTTGTTTAAGAACAAGTATAAGTATTTGGATCAGAACAATGCGTGTAATCATAACTAATTCTGTTTTTAGTAAGTTTTCTAAAATATGTAGTTCGATGGTGTACCTATATTTACATATTTCTAGGATGAATTAACTTACATCTACATCAGCTCAACATCATCGTTAAAATACAACAAATGCATTACTTATTATTTTCATTATTTTCATTTAACGAAATCTCTGTTGAGAGATAGATTAAAAATGAATAAGTTAAATACAATCAAGAGACAATTTTAAAAGTTAATAAATTATACTTTCATCGAAAGGTTGACAATTTATGATTTTAAGTCATCAATTTTTTCCAATAAAATTGGAAATCAATGGGTGCTATGCATCATACCTTTGCTTCTGTTTCGTGCTTCGAGCAGCAGTTACTTGATTTTATCTTCACGAAGAAAGCCTGTTACCCAACAACTATGTGCGTAAGTTTTTCCGGAGTAAACGCTCCATCTTTTTATTTTTTATTGTACAACGTTAAGCGCTTGCCCTTTATCTTATCTATAACTGAAGGGACACAACATTGTTGATAAGACGTCAGACTTAGGTAAGATCGTGGTAGCTAACCAGGCGGACTTAGAACAAGTACTGCAACCAACCAACACAAGGACACATTATGTTAGTTTGGTTGGTGGTATCGCCTGGGGATCGAACCCGGTACCTCTGGGTCTGAGACCGGCACGGTTTACCACTACTACAGCGGCGGTTGTATATTTTAATTTAAAATATTGATTAGTTTTTGTTTTTAACAGGTCAGATATTGAATATTCGACCACCAAGCGTTCGCGTAAAGCAGGAAAAGTAGTCGACAGGCTGTTCGAATCTGATGAGGACGAGCGCCCAACCAAACAGTAAGTTAACATTTTTATCTTCAACTCTCGCGCGCTGGTAATTAAAAATGTTTTTGCATGTAACTAGGTGTTTGCTGTTTACTAACGTATGTAAAGTATATATTCAACACCAGAACAAAGTTTTATATTTTTTATGTTATATCGTTAGCGTCTGTTACTTTAACGTTGACTGTACACACGGCAGCACATCAGACCATACGTAACAAAAGGTGTTTTCGCAGTTGGTTCAACTGTTTAACTTGATATACTGTCATGTGTACCACCAATGCAATGTAGCGGTTGGCTTAGCATTTTATCTACACAATCATGTTTGGTTCTCAGGTTCGATTTTTTTAATAAAACAATTATTTCTTTTTATGCTACACATTTTAACATAGTTTCTACTTTTTATTGTAGGTTGAACTGTTATTAAACTTTTTGACGTAATTTTATTTTTTACAGAGCAAGTAAGAAGGTTATTAAGAGGAAACAGACCGCCTACCCCGCTGCTGAAAAGAAGGCGTTGCATTCTGGATGGGACCTGGACTTCGGTAGTGACGAGGAACGTGAGGCCGGCCGTCGGCGTCCTCCAAATTACTTACAATCGTCTCTAGCGCGGCGCGTAGCGGACGGAACTCTTCGTCACACCGAGGATCTGAGTGGTGATTTGTATATAGAGCTACGGTTATATAATTCTAAAGACATAAAATCGGTTAGCCCTAAAGATCGGTGGGAGAAGGCGGTGTTATCGTTAAAATATCAAACGTTTAACGACTCGGAGGAGGTGGAGATTTTGCGTCGATTTGTTCACCAATGTAAGCCAGAGTTCAAGCAGGAGCCTACCTTCTTTCCCGATAAGAAAAAATAGGCTAGGTAGGATAGGTTAATGCGTAATAGAGTTTTCTAATAAATTATATAAATATAAATCATAGTTTATTTTATACTCGTAACATCCAATCTATCTTAATTATTTAAATTTTCTTAAATATGACTAGATCAATTTATTGCTCAAGTTGCGATGTCTCTACCAAAAGCACTGCTTGGACAGCTCACTTAAAGAGTACTGTACATAAAAACAATATTGCAGTTGAAGTGAGCGAAGGTATCGATAAAATATGTAGCGCTTTCCGCAGCCGCATCGCTTCGTACAGAGTACGCGCTGTGCAGGGGCAGGCAACAGTGCAGACCCCTGCTGACTTTATGAAAGGGATACGCTCGCGCGTTCTTCAGCTGATACATGCTCGAATGCTCACTTTTGGTAGTATCAAAGTTAATTTTGAATTATTCGGCGAGTTTACATTAGCAAATAGTGAATCGCTGGAAATTAAGTCATTTGCTACAGAAAATATAGTTTTACATAATCATTTTAATTTTAAAGACATGTTCTCGAAAATCATTCACACAATTTCAAATAAAATTGATGAGTTTGAGGAACGAGATAGTGGTTGGTCGTTTCTAAGTTGTTTATATTTAGAAGTTAATGTAAATAAGTATAATCCTCTCAGAGCGTCAGGGTTTTTAGACTTACCGCAAGCTTTGAAATCGAGACGTGCTTGCATTAATATTAAAAACAATGATCAATATTGCTTTTTGTGGTGTGTAATGGCTGCTTTATTTCCTGCTCAAACTAATGCACATCGAACTTCTTCGTATCCTCATTTTAAGAACGTGCTCAATGTAAAGAATATGTTATTTCCTGTTAGCTTTTCTGATATACGAACGTTCGAAAAAAACAATCCAAAAATAAGTATTAATGTTTATGGTCTCAAAAATAAAACAAATGTTGTCGGACCGTTATATCGCACGCAACATAAAAAAACCTGTCACATTCAATTATTACTTATTGAAAAAGGTAACTTAAATCATTATTGTTTAATTAAAAATATTAATCGTTTAATAAGACCTCAGCTAACAAAACACCATGGAAAAATATATTTCTGTGATGAATGCATGATATTTTTTAAAAGCCGAGACAAATTAAATTTACATGTATGCGGCGGTGTTACCACAGTTTTGCCGTCACAAGGCACACTAATACAATTTAAAAATTTCGAAAGGATGCAGAATATGCCGTTTGTCATATACGCCGACTTCGAATCGTTATTACAGCCTGATTCGAACGGGCCTAGTTCAAATTGCACCGAAACGTTACAAAAACATATCCCTGCAGCATTCGCTTATTATGTTTTATGTTCTTATGACCATTCACTGAATAGATATAGGACTTATCGTGGTTATGATTGCGTTCAAATTTTTCTTGAATGTATTGAAAGAGATATCATGAAGATATCAAAAACTTATGAAAATGCTGTTCCCATGTCACTATTAACAAAAGACGAATTAAAAGAATTTAATCAATCAAAATTTTGTTACATCTGCAACGAGTTCTTACTTGACGATAGGGTTAAAGATCATTGTCATTTAACTGGCAAATATCGTGGTGCCGCTCACTCTTATTGCAACCTAAATTTTCGTTTACCGAAATTTGTACCTGTATTTTTCCATAATTTATCAGGCTATGATAGTCACTTGTTTATACGTCAACTAGGAGAGACCCCAGGATCAATAAAGGTAATAGCAAAAAATAAGGAAAATTATATTTCATTTACAAAGTTTTTTACGACGGATCACAAAAAGTATATAGCAGCTCGGTTTGTAGATTCTTTTAAGTTTTTGGGCACAAGCCTTGAAAAACTAGTTGAAAATTTATCCAAGCAGGATTTCGTGCAGTTATCGAACTTTTTCCCTGAATGTAAACAATTTGAATTATTAATGCGTAAAGGTGTATACCCTTATGAGTATATGACTGACTGGAAGTCGTATGATGAAGAAATACTGCCACCACGTGAATGTTTTTATAGCAGTTTGTGTGACAAAACTATTTCACAGTCTGATTATGAACATGCGGAAAGAGTTTGGAAAACTTTTAATTGTAAAAATTTAGGTGACTACACAGATTTATATCTTAAATCAGACGTAATATTATTAGCCGATATATTTGAAAAATTTCGTAACACTTGTAAAAGTAATTACAATTTAGATCCCGCATTTTATATAACAGCACCAAGCTTAAGCTTTGACGCAATGTTACTTAAAACTAGAGTTAAACTTCAACTTATCGATGATTTGGAAATTATCAGAATGATACAAAAGGGTATTCGCGGTGGAGTATGTTTATGTTCCACTAGATATGCTAAAGCTAACAACAAGTACTTGTCAGATTATAATACAGCTTTGCCGGATAATTACTTACTTTACATTGATTGCAATAATTTATACGGTTATGCAATGTGCTCGCATTTACCGCAGTCAGATTTTCAACTTATAGATGCATCAACGTTTACAGCTCTTGATATTCTTAAAATATCGGATGATTCTGAGTTCGGTTATATTTTGGAGGTAGATCTTGAATACCCCGAACAACTACATAATTTACATAATGACATACCCTTTTGCCCCCAAAAATTTACGCCACCGGGTTCTAGAACATTGAAATTAATACCAAACTTATACGATAAATTTAATTATGTGATACACTACGTACATTTAAAAACTTGTTTGCACCATGGGTTAAAGCTAAAAAAAATTCATAGAGTAATTAAATTTAAACAAAGTCCTTATCTAAAACAGTATATAGACTTAAATACACAATTACGACAAAAAGCAACGTCTACATTTGAACAAGACTTTTTTAAATTACTAAATAATAGCATTTTTGGCAAAACTTTAGAAGACACCGAAAAAAGACTTGACGTAAAGTTAGTTAGTCAGTGGGTTGATACGAGAAATAAAACTAAAAAACACTTTACTGCTGAACAACTAATAGCGAGGCCGAACTATCATAGTTCAACCATTTTTTCCGAAAATTTAGTAGCCATTCAAATGAAACAGGAATCGGTAACATTAGATAAACCGATATATATTGGATTTACGGTGTTAGAAGTGTCTAAAAGTCATATGTACAACTTTCACTATTCTGTTATGAAACCCTTTTACGGCCCCAATATAAAACTCTGCTATACAGACACGGATAGCTTTTTATACTCTATTCAGACAAATGATATATACAAAGACTTAAAGACAAAATTCAGATCTTATTTCGATACAAGTAATTATGATGATAATAATCCATACAATATAGTGCGACAAAATAAAAAAATACCAGGATTGTTTAAAGACGAGTTAGGCGGCCAAGTTATTAAAGAATTTGTTGGTTTAAGGTCAAAACTATATTGTATCAAAACCGATAACAAGGAAATTAAAAAAGCTAAAGGGATAAAAAAACCGGTTGTTAATAACATTAATTTTAAAGACTATAAAAGGACATTAACACATAAAGAAATTATACGAAAGAAAAACGTTGTTTTTAAATCTTTTAAACATGAAATATTTACTCAAACTATTAATAAAGTTGCTCTTTCGTCTAATGACGATAAACGCGTTATTTCAAGAAATAATATAAGTACGTTGGCGTGGGGTCACAAATCATCCATAATATAATATTTAAATAGTTAAATAGATTGGGTTTTATTTGAGTTCTATTACTATCTTATATACTTATCACTTTTCACTGTCATTCAATCGCACAATAACCGCACCCCACAAATAAATGTGTATCTTTTTATATTGTTATGTAATATCATTGTTGTACATTATAATAGCCAATCGGCACTTAATATTTCCCTATGTAATATTTCAAACCTGTTTGCGTTTGCATTCTAAAACTTATTGTATAATTAATTAGCATTCGCATTTTAGTTATATATCACTTTTTGTATTAATGTATTAATTAAGTTTTTTTACATTAACTAATCTAAATTTAATATAACTCAATATCATCATCATCATCATCATCAGCTCATTTAATGTTCCCACTGCTGGGGCACGAGCCTTCCCTATGGATGGATAGGGAGAACGGACCATAAACCACCACGTGGGCCCAGTGCGGATTGGTGATGTTAACGACTGCTAATGCAGCCGGGACCAACGGCTTTACGTGCCTTCCGAAGCACGGAGGAGCTCGAGATGATAAATTTTTGGTCACCCATCCGATGACCGGCCTCTGCGAAAGTGCGCCATCGAGCTCCTCAGCTGTGTAATCATTTACTTTAATTTACTTAGATGTAGTATAATTTTGTAATTTGTAATTTTGAATAAAATTGTTTAATGTGAAATTGTATTTTTTTTTCTTTTTAAAATAAAATAAACCTCAACACAAGAAATTGCATCAGTGCGGGAATCGAACCCGCAACCCATAAGTCGTGCTCTGGAAAACTGTATTGATGACACATAATTGTTTTTATAGCTCAATTTGCACAAATGAATATTAAAAAATGCTATAAGTTCATTCAACCTATTTTGCAGTAAGTTCAGAAAATATTGCTGATGCAGGGTTTTCCTTAGCAAATTACAACACACACACACACACACACACACTGAACTGAGTACATAAGCCTCAATATTCAACGTGATCGCTCACACATCACTAGTATTTTTCTACTACTACACTACGTAGCTCTTCAACTCTCTACAAAATGTATGTATATTGTTATTTACAATTATATTTAAAGACACTACTGTTAGCTAGTTTATTTTTTTTCTGTGTTGTTTTTACAGATAATGTTTTCCCAACTGACACAAGAGTCCGATGATGGCCTTCGGGAATGTGTGTTAGCGGCAATGGCGAGAAAACGTGCTGCAGCGCTCAAGAACAAAGAAAAACGAGATGCAGTTGGAGTGTCGCCATCGTCTTACATTATAAGCAAAGACCGGCGAAAAGCAAAAAAACTGATCCAAATTAAAATTGTGGATTTGGAGCCAGCTTCTCCAACGTACACACGTGCAACGCCGGGATCGCAGTGGGAGCCAGCTTCTCCTACGTACACATGTGCTACGGCGGAATTGCAGTGTGAGGTTAATGAACCCGAAGATAACGCGATCAGTGTGCAATATGTGGTGAAAGACAATATGGACGAAATTTTGGACCAAACTCAAAATTTAATAAGTAGAATAAGTAGAAAACTTAGTGGTGATTTATTTTAGTTGTGAGTTGAAATTTATTCTTATTCAAACAATTTGTCAAACACTTTAAGGCGAAGAGTAAGGCACACTAGCGCCGCTAATGAATTTAATTTGATAACTGCTAAACTGAATTTTTTTTCAAACATTGCGTACCGTCCGATAACAGGAAAGCATCCATAGTATTTATTTAATAATTGTACACTACATTTAGGTTTGTTTTTGTATTCATTCGCTAACACCAGAAGTGGCCATTGTTTATGAATAAATGCGATAGGCCGTTTTGTGAATAAACCACGCAACAAAAAGTAGTGCACAATTATTAAATAAATACTATGGATGCTTTCCTGTTATCGGACGGTACGCAATGTATAAAAAAAGATCCGGTCCGTTAGTAATTGTCAAATTATCAATTGGTGGCGCTAGTGCGCCCTACCCTTCGCCTTAAGTAGAAATATTTTTTATAACTCTGAATTTCTTTGCATTTAATAAAACCGTTTTATTTAAATAAATAAAATATTTTATCATTAATTGTGTTTGGTTTGTGTGTATAAAATAAAAATACATAAATTTTATTAAACTCCTTTTTATTTATTATTTATAGTTATTACCAAATCAAATTGATACAGTCATTTTCTAACCACCAGTTTTTAATACATAAAACATTTCTTAAAGCACATATTTTCTTATGAATTATACAATTAAACATATTTTTACTATACATTTTGCTTAACATATTTAAATTTGGAATACCTTTAAAAGTTATATCTTTAATATTATTATGATCACATAAATCTTGTACCCATTTAATCTTTTCTACACCTTTCACAATAATTTTCTTGTTTTTTAAATAAGGTTTGATAATTCTACGAAATTCTCTGTAGTCGATATATCCTTCACTCCATTGATACCCCCTATTCCTTTCTATCCACCATACTTGTTTCTTTTCTTCTTCAGATAACTTAGAGAATGGATAAGGAGGTTTTATTAAAAACAAGTAAGTATGTTCTTGTGTGGCTATTGCAAACTCTTTGATTATAAATTCATTTTTATTTCTAAATCCTTGTACATCCACGATGATCGTATCATTCATGATAGTTTTTTTACTATGCTACTCAAAGGCTTGTATTCAAAAATACAATCGTTTAGTATAAGACAATATGCGGCAGTCTGATCAGGTATCTCTTGATCTGCTTCGATTTCAACTCTCACATCAATCGATCCTTTTAATGATTCGTGTTGGCGAGAACAGTCAATTACGAATAAAGGAGCAATAGCCTTGAATTCTTTTAAATACATCAAGGGTTCTGATCGGCGTCCGTGATAAGACTGCTGAAATCTGGCATACTGCTCATATAATAAAGAAAACTTATCATCTGAGAAACTGACATTTAGTCCTTCATAAGGGTAATACGATGAATTCAAAAATACTCTTACATCACGTATATTGCAATGGTCGAACTCTGCCATAGACATTTCCGCATTATGTTTTCGGTTGGTTTGTAAAGCTATAACAACGAATCTCGGTTTTTCTATTTGCGATGAAGTTTTAATAGACCAAGAATGTTTACGCGTTTTGGGTAGTAATGGGTATTCATATAAGTCCCAATTACGAAATGCTAGTGTGATAGCTCGATCTTTTTCTAAATGTTTTAACAAATGAATTTTTTCACGATCTGACACCTTAACATGCGGAACGCGCCAAACAATTTTACTTATTATTATATTTTCTACAACTTGTTCCTTATTTAATTTCAAAGCATTGACATTTGTGTTGCTTCTCAAAAGTACTAACTCGTGTTTACAGTTTATAATATTTTTTTCATAATCTTCTGCAAAACCTAATAGTTTGTTTAATGGTATTGAAGCAGAAAATGCGCCTTCACTAACATTGGTGGTTCCTGAAGTAGACCAACCCCAAACTCTAGCACTTTTGGATTCATTTTCATTTAACGATAAATAGGATTTCATTGTTGTTGTTATGCCTGCATTTTTAATTTTATCTATTTCGATTCCATTTAATTCATAGCGAATGTCTTGAAATAGAAATAACACTGGATTATTTACAAAATGCACATTTGACACTTTTTCTTTTGTAGTACTGTTATACACATCCGCTTTGCCCTCAATATACAAAGTGCTGAGTGAAGGCAACACATACAAATCTTGTTGATGAATGGGTATTCGTATTTCATCATTATTGTTGAAACTTGTTACATACGGTTTGTATGAATGATATTCAAAACTTTCAATGCTGTTATCATATGACATTGGTTGAGATATATTTAAATAATTCATTTTAGCAAGCCTACTAGTTTTAGGAAATCTTTATTATTCTTAGTAAGTTTCTTTTTTAATAAAAGCGGTGTTCTTTTAGTAGATGATCTTTTAGAACTGACTTGAGTACAAGCTGTAGCAGTGTTTTTATTGAAATTTATCATTTTTTTCTAAAGTGCAAGTATAGTTGTACTTCTTCACCTCGTAAATTAATTTGCTTATTATGACCGTCTAGTAATCTAATATTAATCGCACTAATTGAATTTTGGTTGACTGGAAAATATATTAAGTTTTTGGGTATTTCAATAACTCGATAGCCTGGTGGCACGTTAGGTACAAATTCGTAAATTATATGACTTGCTTTTCCATTCACGAATGATCCTCCAACTACGTCACATTCGATGCGCACGATGGTTGTAGATAAAATGCTGACTGGATACCGAGATTCGCAACTTATATTAGCCTTTATTGTTTCCCTAGCAAAACCTAAAATTTTACCGATGGAATTACTTTTCTCAAAGTGAACATCTTCTGAACAGAATATTTTGGTTTTGAGTGTATTATTATTACAACTCAATTTTAATGCAGTATTCTTGACGTTGCCTTTTAAAAAATCACAAATATCTTGAAGTTCATATGACCCTTCTGGAATTTCAATGACCTCATTATTACCATAGTAAAACTTATTATTTCTTTCGTCTATATTAGGAATAGAATTAAATGTAGAAAAGTACAGAAGTCCACACTCATATTCTCCACGTAATTCTAAAGTAGGTGAGTAGTTTGTTACGAGGGAAGCTCCCTGCCCAGTTATGGATACAGTGAAAGACATTATTATACTGTCAAGTTATTTTAATTTTAACCTTTATATAAATGTTTTTTCCAATACTTACTTAAAAATAATAAACAAAGATGACCGCAGTTCGTAGTGCCAAAAGTTTGATACTGTTTGTAATTATAATTTATGTGCATATCTTTCAAATACTTTATTAATTCTAACGGAGGTTTTAAGTTACCAAAACTGTTAAAATATTCACAGTATTCATTTTGCTTGACATAGGCTACCCAGTGAGTTCCCGGATTTCTGGAACTATCTAAATTTAGAATAGCACACTCAATTTTTCTTGGTTTTGATGGTAACGTATCTCGCATAAAAACGCCACGAAAATATGGAATATGAACTGAGTGCTTTAATATATCTAAATTAGTAAGTGCTCGTTTGGGTAACCGTTTAATTAGTTTTTTGGAGGTTGTAAGTACAAGCCCGCTCCTTTTTTGTGAGACTTCAAATACAATCCTTTCCCAAGTGCAACGGCTTCCATCATCTTGTTATGACGTTCAGATTCTTGAAGATTTTTTTGAGCAACCTTGTAATCGTTAACAGCCTTTGTTATACCTGCAGCACCTCCAGCGAGTGAACCAAGAGCTGATAAACCAGCAAAGATTGGTATGAGGGGTAACAACCCACCAGTTTTCGGAACAGGAATGCAGCGTGGGAAGCGTATTCCTTTTATATTAGAAAACACTTTTTTTGCAGCTGCATGCGCACATTTTATAGTCATGCGGTTGTCATTACATTTTAATTTTTTAATTTGCTTTTGAATTTTTTTAACACCTTTCATGAATGACCGTACTCCTGCTCCGGCTTTAAGTTTTGCTTTCATTGCATTTTTTACTATCCATGATGCAATCTTTTCTCCTTTCCCAACATCTTTCGATTTCAATCTTTTCTTTGCCATATTTAAAAGTTCTAAATCGGCGTTATGTCTAACGTTCCAATCTTTATTATTGTAAGCGATATCGTGGTACATGCAAGCTTCATCCAATTTATTTATACCTCGTTCGCCCCTGAGTAATCTTCTCTTAAGTTTTGTGCCTGGACCACAAAATTGATATCCAGGTAAATGTAACTCAAACGGAATGTTATTTATTAAGTTGTTAATAATACCACTTCCTTCCGTCATCGATGATTATAAAGTGAGCGTATAAATAATAATGCTTAGTTTATATTAAAACACCAATGAATTTTTATCAACCCAACTGTTTTCACCATCACTGAGACCTAACCATTTGACAAAGAGTTTGTTTCCTTTTCTTTTTAAAACCTTTTCGATAAGATAAATATCTGGAAATTTGGTTCTCTGTAATTCATGCTCGTAAAAAGATCCTAAAATTCTCTGTTTATGTTTGTCTTCCAAGTGATAAGTAACTGGGTTTGTATGATTGACTTTAATAACATAAAATATTTCTGTTGACCAGTTTGGAGTATAACCTTTGTAGAAATCCCCTTTGTATTTACTTATCCGGACTTGATCCCCAAGATGGAACTTAAATTTTTGATGTTTTCTGGTAATTTGTGATTTAATAATGTTAGACCTAACAATCAACTGGTTTTCTTTGCTAACATCAATAGGCCTAAGTTTTGTTACACGGTGAATAGTATTATTGTAGCATAGTACAACGTCTTCCAAATTTTTTTGTATCCATTGATATTTACCGCAGATGCTAAATAATTTGTAAAGATGACTTTTTAGAGTTCTTATTACTCTTTCAACAATTGCAGCTTTTTTTACAGAGTAAGTGGAGTAATGATTTATGTTATATTTTATCGTCAATTGTTTAAAATTTTCATTGTAAAATTCTTTGCCTAAATCTGTTTGTAAATTTTTGGGCTTTCGAGATGAAGTGGTTAATATATTTTGCATTGCATTTGTAACACAACTTTTATTCTTTGACTTCAAAGGATTAACCCACACATATTTCGATAAAGTATCAATTACGACTAAAACATATTTATATCCTTTATTAAACTGTGAGTACTTTTGAAAATCCATAAGGTCTGCTTGCCATAAATCATCTATTCTTTTTATAATTGTACTTCGACGTGGAAAATTTCTTCTCGCCGCTCTGTGAAGTTCGTCTACAATTTCTTTCTTACTCATTTTTGTTTGGCTTGAATCATACGGTCTATTTCTATTTTTGAGTAAAACATAGAAGATAAACGGTCTGTTCTCGCTGATTCCAAGTTCTTTAAATAAATCAATACACGACTATTAACTTGGCTTATTTCGTTTCTCAGCTCTTGAACTGTTTTATCCAAATATGCTTTATTTACAGCTTCATCGTCCTTGTCTGGAGACGACAAGCCTTTTAGTTTGGATGATTTTAAATCGTATTCTCCCGTTTCAGACTTCTGTAACGTATCGTTATAGATATCAATATGTTCAGATAATCGTAATCGTTTATGAACGTGATGACCGAATTTATCTATATTCATTGCGGTCCCGATGCTTTGTTTACTGTAAGTATACTGCACAAATTTTCCGATGCTATTTGTTTTTATTCTTTGTTTATGATACCGGCTTCGTGAAGTTCCTCGATGATTGCAATAATTTCATTATCTAACCCAGTGTTACCAGCATCTCGTGATGCGAACAGTAATTTCAGTCGTTTTACTAACTCGTTAGGATCATCCCAGTAAACTAAATCTGTATTTCTTTTTACTTTTTTTACAAGTTCAATACCTTTTCCTCGAGGAATACTCTCTGTACTAGTGGTTGGTTTTCTAGAGATTTTGAATAATGGCTTTATAATATTCATGTATTTAAATCCCTTGTTGCTATTTATTGGTTTAGATGGATCATAATTACGTCTATGTGCATTAGTATCGATAAGTAGTAGTTTATAGTTTTCAAGGTCGTTATCTGTGATATCATCTAGATTTGGTTTCTTTTTATACAATAGTTCTTTTAAACCGAGAGTTTTTCTCAAATTATGATTTCCAATTATTAGAGTGGTGCCGTCATCATAAACGCGACTTTTTCCAAGCATAAGTTTTCCTTGTTCATTTCTTATTCCAAAAGGTATAGCACTAAATACTTCAGATGATGTAGACCATGATAAAGATTGACTTTTAACGTTTGGCGATGATTGTAGCGATTTGAACGAACCTTCACTCACATCATGGTCTTGAGTAGGTGATACAGTAAGGGTTTTGTCGGTTGTTCGGAATTGTTCATGATTTTCTTCCTCATCTTCGCTACTTAGTTCGTTAAATTCATCAATAGACGAATACGACGCTTCGCTTTCATTATTCTTTATTTTTTTTAATACGGGGTTATAAACAGTCTCTTTGTCATGGTGCTTTTCATCATTTTTATTTGCTATCATATTAAGAGGGTCAACTATGGGTTTCAATATTGTTTCTAACGTATTATTTCTTGTATTTTTTGCATCCTTTATCATGTCAAACTTTCTTTTAACAGCTGATGCTGATTTAATGATTTGTCTCTTTAGATCTCTTTCCATTTTATTGGGTTTCCTTTCACCTCCAAATCTCATGTGGAAATGATTTATGAATATTATAACATCCGTATATGTAATTATTAATCTACGACTATAAATGTATCAAACGTCATTCTATAGCATCCTTTATTTCGCTCACAATCCTTATTTATGACAATATAATTGTATGGTGTTTTCCAAACAGTTGAACACATTTCACGGAATTGAAGCCATGACATATCAGACCCTACATGCTCATCATAAACATGTTTTAAATTTACGTCGTCTTGTTTAAACAATATAATCATGTTAGAATTGTCTCTTACGAGTTGTTTAGGTATTTTGGTGTAAGTTTGATTGATATAAAAACAATCAATATTCCTATGACGCCCCATAGCAAAATAGTTACGGATGTTGTTTTGATTTTCACAAGCAACATCATCGAAAATAATAATGGAATCCGGTGACGCTTCGTGAGGGCTCAATATTTCGCTATTATGATTATATTTGTGAAATGATGTACCTGGAACCAATTCTAAAACTTTTTCGAGATAAATGTATTTAGGTTGATACAAAGATTTTGAATACACGTACAGGTTTCGAAATCGTGGACCATCTTTATGTAATAATAAACTTATTACTATGTTGGTTTTCCCGCAATTAGATGGACCGCAAACAATGCAACGAATTGTATTTGGCAATAACTTTCCATGTCGACTTGCCCCTGTCAATGAAGTTGGACAAATACATTCCAATTTTAACGATTCTTTTTGTTTTAAGAATTTCATTATATTTTATGATTAAAAATTAAATTTGACTGCAGTGTTAAAAGGATTTTTTAGAAATGACTACATAAAATGGTTGCTACGCTTAAATAACGGAAAAACTAATAATCCATATCGATTATTGGGTGTTCTAATTCACTTTTTCGAGAGAGCGAACGGAGTGAGCGAACGGTGAAGAAAAAGTGAATTAGAATGCCCAATAATCACCTACTTTTATGTTATAACAATCGCGAATTCACCGTTGTCCTTGGCAGGTGATTGTGGTCACTGGTTCTTTGTGCGTGGTGTTGTGGTGGCGTTGCCATGGTGACGAAGTGGTGCCGCCACCATCGCCACCATGTTTGATGGCTATGACCTATGATTAGACAGACGCGAGCAAAAGTGCTAGAGAGACTATTAAGATATAATATAATTAACCATAACTGTCCACCGTATTAAGATTTTTTAAATATAGGTTCTAGGATCTACTTTACACATTTTCAAGGTCTTCGTCTATTGGATGCAAAGGTTTTTAACAACATGGAATTACAGCACAACTTAAACTGGATGGGGCTCCTGGTCTCCCAGGACTGGATCCCCGAATAAGTTAGTACTATGAATAACATTTGTCAAAGTAGTACCTCGACCCATAGGAAAACACTTGTGTATTTTGATTAGAATCAGTTGCCAATTGTCTTTATCGACTCCGATCTACTCAACACATTTTCAAGGTTTTCATAATAGATAAACACTTGTGTTTTTTGATCTAAGTCAATGCAGACAACTGTGCAGGGAATTATTAGTTACCTTATTTATATCAATCCCACCAACAACGACGTATGCAATCACTAAACACACATACACTCACACACGTTACCTACGAGTTCGACTACTTCCCATTTCAATGCTGACAAAAACTATTTTAATACGGGTTATTCCCAAACGCCTCCAATCTTTTGTTTGGAAAATATAAGAAGTTCAAACATTGATTCCTAGACTCCTCCAAAGACTATTATAAAAAATATTATTTAAATATTAGTATAGTAGCACGATAGCGCAGCGGCTAGCGCGTTCGGCTTGCGATCTTGTCCGCTAAGTAACTTTCGCAATGCTGAGTCGCTGGATGGGTGATCAAATTTAAAACATCTCGAGCTCCTCCGTGCTAAGGCGCGTTAAGCCGTTGGTCTCGGTTGTTGTCGTAAGATGATAGTCGCTAAAACCCATCAACCGCATTGGGCCAGCGTGGTGGGTTATGACCCATTATCCTCACGTGCTATTGTCCACGTGGGAGGTCTGTGCTCAGCAGTGGATCGTTTATAGGCTGATGTTGATAAAATATTAGTATAATTTTTTAGTTCTATTGTCCTCAGAGTAGCTAAAATTAGTATTTTCTGAAGTTGTCTGCGGAGTTTGAGATTAACCCGGTTACCATTTTTTTAATTACGGAGGAGAATGAAAATCGATTAACAAATTATTATATTCGTATTTTTTCTGTGGAGGACTTTGGGACAATTTCTTGGAGGAGAATGGGAATAACCCTTTAATATAAACAAAATTAAAAAGATAAAGCTAAGTTTATACTGTTTAATTGACAAACGCATTAAACATAAATTTTCACAATAACATAAACATCACGCCATATTCCCACAAGTGGGATAGACAGAGCAACAGGTAACAATTATGTCATGCTGAAGCCACGTTTAGCAACAAGTCATCAGATAGGATTTCTATAACAGTACCTTTTCATGGTTTAACTTATTAATGCAAATGTCTATTTTAATACGTACCCATTAAATATGGTTAGATTTATTTATTGTGGGAATAAGTCATCTTTTGTATTCATATACATAAACACAGAAGTTATAAAAATAGACTGCCTCACGGTAATCGAACCTGCGTCTCTCGATATCCGAGCGGTTAACTTTAAAGTTACCGAGACATTTGTCTAGTTTAGTACATCGAAAATAATTTTAGAGTGTGAGGAGCTCGATGGCGCAGTGGTGAACTCGATCAGCGATTGTGGTGGTTAAGCAACTCTCGTAAAGACCGATCATGAGATGGAATGTATTAATAAATTTCATGCTTAGTGAAAACAGTCCTAATGTTGCACATCCGGACAATCGCTGTCAGCGCTTTATCGAAAGGTTGCTGACCTTTTTTACACAGCAAATGTTAAAATATGTATGTTATACTTTACTTACGCTGCAACTTTTCACACTAATCGATAAACTATATAATTTGCTGAATATTAAAAAAACCAGAGGTTTTCAACATTGCTTCAATTTTGTAAATACTTCATTGCTACTAATAAAACCTACATATTTATTTATATTGCAATACTTGATTAAATACTTTTGCTTAAACGTAAACTCGTTAAAATATAACTCGTAAAATATAACTGGTAGTTAATGTAGTGGTTAGATACTTGACTATAACGCGAAAAAGGCTCAGTACAAGTTGAATGCTAGTAGCAGCATTTTGTTTGATGAATGCAAGCATTTATGTGTATATCGTATACGTAACTGATTGTAGTACAGAAGGTCAAACTATCGGCTAAACCTGTCTTACTTAGAATTGATGTGTTTTATAAGACCAATAAGTATTAAGTACCTATGTATTAAAGGTAAAAATAAAAAAAAAAGTATTTGGAATTAACAGTTTTTACATACGGTGTATGTAATCTTGAAATTAAAAACTAGCACTGATAGTTTAGTTGTATACAAACAAATGAAAAAAATAAATTAAAAATAAATTTAAAAAAAGTTGATCACTCCTGCCTAGTAAAATAGCTTGTTAAACACTTTTCTCCAATAAATACCCGAAAAATGGTAGTCGTCGTATCAGTGCTTCCTAAGTCAGATTGACCACTAGTAGACACGCCAAGCCCAGTAGTTCGACCACTAGTCAGTGCTTCAGTACTCCGACGTCGCTCGCCCCGAGAATCATCCAGAAGATATACACCGAAATAATGTTCGTAAGTTTTGAATATTATTATTTTTTTTTTATTAATATGTTGTGTCATGCATGGTCAGTCATCTGATGGGTGGTCGACCATTACCATCTCGAGTACCTATATGCTTCGGAAGGTATATCAAGCGGGTGATCCCAGCTGCATCTGCAACCGTTATCACCACCAAACCGCACTGGGTCTGCGTGGTGGGCTGTGGTCCGTTCTCTCTATGTGTAGAGAAGTCATTATAGAAGGTCTGTAGAGGAGCATTGACCTAGATCAGCAAATGTTATTATTAAATCATCCTAGCATTTACTATCATGTTGGGTCATGTCGAGTCATGTCAAATGTTAATATCGAGTCTCTAATATTTATTGTTATTTCAGGTCTGAAACCAAGCAAATTAAACGCTCTGCCAAGAAAAGCTGTGTGTCAACCAATTTGTTTGACTCGGACAACGAAAGCATAAGGTAATTTGCGTTGACTACTTTTAAAACTAAGTATTAAAAATGTGTCAACATATTGTATGTTTTCTTATTTGTATATCGGCGATATTAATAAGTAAAGTAATGTATGTTTTTTAATTACATTTCTTATCTTTCTAGCACTAAGAAAAAATGCCTGTACTCGTCGTCGTCGGTGCCTAAGACCTCAACGACGATTGCGAAAAAACAAGAAGCGTCCAGCTCCGCTTCAAACTGGCTAAATGATTCGGAGTCAGATGACGAAGTTTTGCCGCCACCACGCGAGACAAACCAGGTCAACGACAGCGTACTAACGCGACGTGTACCAGGCGGGGTAACGCGTCGGACTGCGAAGCTCAGCGGTGAACTGGTGGCGGAGCTGCGTCTCTACAACGCTGAGGAGGTGCACAGTCTCACCGGCTTTGAAAGGTGTGAAAAGGCAATAGTTTGGGTTCGACTACAAGGCGAAGCCGAGTCTCCTGAATTATTGACTATAAAAAAATTTGTTAAATTAGCCAAATCAAAATTTACTGAAGAGGGGGTATTCTTTAGTGATAAAAACAAAAAATAGTTACAGTCAGCTGGGTCCATTATAATTAGTTACACTCTCTTCGGAAAATTTTGACTTAAATGGTTTTACTTTTATATTGTGTGTTAGGTTTTAGATCATTTTATATGTAATATTACATTTTACTTAAAAACGACTTTAACCTCTTGTAAATTTTTTAACACAGTGAAAAAATCATAATGGTTAAAACTATATTTTGTTCAACTTGCAACTTATCCGTTAAAAATAATTCTTTCTCTGCTCATTTAAAAAGTATTTTACACAAGAATAATAGTTCTGTCGTTGAGAGCGAAGGTATCGAAAAAGTTCATAGCGCTTTTCGCGGTCGCATAGCGTCGTACCGGATTCGATGCGAGGACGTCATCGGTGACGATGAAGAACGTATGCGTGTGTTTACTCCTGCTGAGTTTTTAACGCAATTACGCTCCCGCGTAAAACTTTTACTCTTAGCCCGAATTGAGGCTTATGCAAACCTTAAAGTAAATTTTGAATTGTTTTGTGAATTTTTTCTGCATAAGGATGATTCACTTTCAATTAAATCTTTTGCTACTGAAAACACTATCTTACATCAAAGTTATAATTTTGATGAAATGTACACAAACATTAGCCATAAAATTTGTAAAAAAGTTGAAGAATTTGAGGAAAAAGATAGTGGTTGGGCTTATTTACGAAGCTTGTATCTAGAAGTAAATATAAACAAATATAACCCGTTGAGAGCCTCGGGTTACTTACATTTACCTAGCGTCATAAAAAACAAACGTGCATGTATCAACATTAAAAATTCAGATGATTACTGCTTTTTGTGGTGTGTTATGGCAGCACTTTTTCCTGCAAAAAATAACGCACACCGAACGACAGCATATCCGCACTTTGAAAGTGTACTTAATGTCAAAAATATGACATTTCCAGTAGGGATCGCGGATATAAGAATTTTTGAAAAGAATAATCCCGACATAAGTATTAATGTTTATGGCCTTAAAAATAACACTAAGGTTGTTGGACCTCTGTACAAATGTGAATTTCGAAAAGGACATCACGTCAACATGCTTTTTCTTGAAAATGGAAAACGCACACATTACTGTTTAATTAAAGATTTATCTAAATTACTTCGCAAGCAGTTAACTAAACATCATTCCAAAATATTTTTATGTGAGGATTGTATGATATTTTTTGACGACAATCTTAAACTCGAAGCTCACGTTTGCAGTGGTGTAGCAACAACGTTACCTAATCAGGGAACTCTAATACAATTTGAACATTATGAACGTATGCAAGACATGCCCTTCGTCTTATACGCAGACTTTGAATCTTTGTTAGAGCCAGTTGAATCAAATTCTGGAACAAGTTGCACAACGATTACGCAAAAGCATGTACCAGCTGCATTTGCTTACTATGTTGTATGCTCCTACGACAGCTCCCTTAATAAATATGTGTCTTATCGAGGACCTGACTGTGTGAAACATTTTTTTGATAACCTTCTATCTGATATTACTGTAATTTATAATATTTTACATTCATCGATCCCTATGTTCTTAACAGATGAAGATAGAACCAATTTTGTTCAAGCTAAAAATTGCTATCTTTGTAACAAAATATTATTTGACGACAAAGTAAAAGATCACTGCCATCTTACTGGGCGATATCGTGGTGCAGCTCATTCTTATTGTAATATTAAATATTGTTTGCCTAAGTTCGTTCCCATATTTTTTCATAATTTAGCTGGTTACGACAGTCATCTTTTCATACGACAGTTAGGAGAATTATCCGGTAGGATACAAGTGATTGCAAAAAATAAAGAAAATTACATATCGTTTACCAAATTTTTTCAAATCAATAACAAAGCTATCATGCCTGTTCGTTTTGTCGATTCTTTTAAATTTTTAGGCACAAGCCTAGAGAAGCTAGTTGCAAATTTAAATACAATTGATTTCAAACATCTGACATTTTTTTTTCCTTATCAGGAACATTTTAATTTACTTAGACGTAAAGGGGTTTATCCTTACGAATACGTCACTACTTGGAATTCTTATGATGAGGAAGAAATACCTCCTCTTAAATGTTTTTTTAGTAAATTGCATAATTGTAACATATCAAAAGCAGATTATGAACATGCAAAAAGAGTATGGCAAACCTTTGAATTACGGAGCCTTGGAGAATACACTGATTTATATCTTAAGTCAGATGTACTTTTACTAGCGGACGTCTTCGAAAGTTTTCGAAAAACTTGTAAGACGAATTATAAACTGGATCCTTCTTTTTACTTAACAGCACCTAGCCTGAGTTTTGACGCTATGCTATTAAAAACAGATGTTAAATTAGAATTAATAAATGACTTGGAAATATTAAGAATGATACAAAAAGGCATTCGCGGTGGTATATGTTTATGTTCTACAAGATATTCGAAAGCCAATAACAAGTATTTACAAACTTATGACCCCGCAAAAAGTGATAACTTCCTTGTTTATATTGATTGTAATAATCTTTATGGTTATGCTATGTGCGCTTATTTACCTCATTCAAATTTTAAGTTATTAAGTGAACTAGAAATTTCAAATATAGATTTTCAAAATATGCCTATTGACGGGGACATTGGTTATATACTCGAAGTAGACTTAGAATACCCTAATCATTTGCATAATTATCATAACGATTTTCCATTCTGTGCTCAAAAATTTGCTCCTCCAGGATCTAAAACTTCGAAATTGATACCAAATTTATACGATAAGTTTTTTTATGTCATTCATTTTTCCTACCTGAAAACATGCCTAAAACATGGTTTATTATTAAAAAAAATACACAGAGTAATTCAATTCAATCAGAGTCCATACCTAAAACAGTATATTGATATGAACACTGAGTTACGGAAAAAGGCAAAATCTATATTTGAACAGGATTTCTTCAAACTTTTAAACAATAGTATATTTGGTAAGACATTAGAAGATACTGAGAAAAGGGTTAGCGTGAAGTTGGTTAATAAGTGGAATGATGAAAAAAATATAACAAAGAAAAGTTTCGGTGCTGAGCAACTAATAGCTCGACCAAATTTCCATAGTGCTACAATTTTTACAGAAAATTTTATAGCTGTTCAAATGAAACCTGAGACAGTTACTTTAGACAAACCCATATACATTGGCTTTTCTGTATTAGAAATATCCAAAAGTCACATGTTTGATTTTCATTACTCTATTATGAAACCTTTTTATGGGGAAAAATTAAAGCTTTGTTATACGGATACTGACAGTTTTCTTTATTCAATAGAAAGCAAAGATTTTTATACAGATTTAAAGTTGAATTTCCTTAGATATTTCGATACTAGTAATTATCCATTAAATAACTGTTTCGGTATACCAAGTCTTAACAAAAAAGTCCCGGGTCTCTTCAAAGATGAACTAGGTGGAAATTTGATTTCTGAGTTTGTTGGTTTAAGATCAAAATTATACTGTATAAAAACAGTACAAGAGGAATTAAAAAAGGCTAAAGGTATACAGAAACAGGTTTTAAAAAATGTGCATTTCGAAGATTACTATAATGTATTAGACAAAAATACTTTTTTAAGAAAGAAAAACATTATTTTTAAATCTTTAAAGCATGAAATATTTACCCAAGAACAGAACAAGATAGCTTTGTCAGGTAATGACGACAAACGCGTAATATTAAAAAATAAAATATCTACTATGTCTTGGGGTCACTGGGATTATATATTTTAACAACGATTGTTTTCACTGTGTTTTTAAATCTTATTATACTTAGAGCTTGAGAAATAAAAAAAATGTATTATTATTTATTATCATTACTAAGATTCATTGTTTGAATTAAAAATAATATGAACTTGTTATAAAGTATTGTAACCCGTATTTCAATATACTTAAGTACTTAGATATAATCAATATTTTGATTAAAAAATGATAATTAATTATGTAGTTGCTTTTGCTCAGATTCATTGTTTGAATAGGAAATGTAACTAATATTATGAAATGTAATGTAAATTTACTGTACCTACCCAGCTGTTTTAATATACCTAATAAAATATAAAAGTAACAAACTAACTTGCATTTTTATTTAATTTAGTATATACATTATTATAATAAAACATTGACGGTAAATAAGTAAGAAAATTCTAACGCAAACAAGTTTGAACAAGTTAGTTTCAGAGTAGGTTGTGTAATACAACTCTTCTGACTATAAGGTAATATGAAACCTATTTAATACAAATCAGGTCACGTTATTGCTAAGTTAATCATTTTTTATTAATATCAATAATGTTTTTTTATTTTGCTAAATTGCAAATTACATGTTGTTGCAAAATCTTATAATTTTCGAGTAAGCAACCTACATTGTACCTACATACAAGTGTTGCTGTGTCATCATATACCTACATTAATATAAATGGGTTTCAAATTAGTTTTAATTTCAATTATCAAAGTGTAGGCGTCAGTAGTCCAGCTAGATAATATCAACATGGTAAGTAGTTTAGATAGTTTTATACGATTATAAAATAATTTTATTCTTACTGTGATTGTGTCGCTATTTGGTGAAAAGTGGACTATGTTAGTCTCTGACTAACCCTTCGAGGATAATTGTTGTGGTTATATGTATGTAATTAATTATTTTATTTTATTTCATTTTTTAGAATACTCAAGAGAACTCGTTGTCGTTCAGCATCAACAAGGAGGTCGTGCAATCGACATCTCCGACTTTTGAACAGAACGCTCAAGATATGCTCGAGGGATTTACAGAGGAGTATCCGAATTGGAGAGCAGATGAATTGCGATGCGATTCCCCGCTGTATAACAAGGTGATGAGAAATATCACAAAGAAGAGACCTCAAAAAAGAAGTTATCTGAAGCAACATCATTCTTACGTGATGAAAAGTTCGCTGATTCAAGGTCGTCGATTAATAAAGATTGAAGTGTTAGACTTGGAAAAAAATCATACTGATCCATTATTATGTGCGCAGTATGTGGTAACAGAGCATATTGACCCCATAATGGATCAAACAGAGGCTATCATTAGCAATATATCAAAAAAAGTTTGTGGATATAGTTATAGTTTTTAAGAAATTTTCAAATAAATATAATTTAATTGAATACTAAGATCGTTTCATTCAACCCTTTTTCCTTTAGTAAATAAAACAAAAAAATACTTAGACACATTTTATTGAGGAAAATACTGTATTACAATTATAAATCAAGTAACATTTAAAGTGTACCACTTTTTTAGACACAGAACATTTTTTAAAGCACACATTTTTTTATGATATTCACAATTAAATTTATTTACATCTACATGGTAATCACTATATAATTTTAAAAAGTTAGGACAACCTTTTTCTTCTAACTCCATTATTTCGCAATCTTGACATAGCTCGCGAACCCACATTCCTTTTTCCAATCCCTTTACTAATACCTTCTTACTGCTTAAATAAGGAACTATTATTCGTCTAAATTCGCGGTAATCAATGAATCCCTCGCTCCATTTGAGCCCGCGATTCCTTTCTAACCAACGGACTTGCTTCTTTTCTTCATCTGTTAGATTTTTAAAAGCATATGGTGGCTTAATTAAGAACGTCTGCGTATGATTTTTAGTTGCTATTGATAACTCTTTTACAATAAAATTATTTTTCAAATCCTTAAATCCTTGCATATCCACTATAATAGTTTCGTTATTCATGATAGCTTTTTCACAATGCTACTCAGCGGTTTGTATTCAAATATGCAATCGTTCAGTATAAGACAATATGCGGCGGTCTGATCAGGTATCTCTTGATCTGTTTCGATTTCTACTCTTACATCGATTGATCCCTTTAACATTTCTTGTTGGCGAGAACAGTCAATAACAAATAAAGGAGCAATATCTTTAAAATCTTTTAAACTCAACAACGGTTCTGATCGACGTCCGTGATAATACTGTTGAAACCTTGCGTACTGTTCGTATATTAATAGAAACTTGTTGTCAGAGAAATTGATGTTAAGTCCTTCGTAGGGGTAATATGATGAATTTAAAAACACTCTTACGTCACGAACATTGCAATGGTCGAACTCCGCCATTGACATTCCAGCATTATGTTTTCGGTTTGTTTGTAAGGCAATAATAACAAATCGAGGTTTCTCTGTTTGCGATGAAGTTTTAATAGACCAAGTATGCTTACGTGTTTTGGGTAGTAACGGATATTCATACAAGTCCCAATTACGAAAGGCCAGTGTGATGGCCCGATCTTTTTCTAAATGTTTTAATAAATTAATTCTCTCTCGATCTGACACTTTAATATGCGGAACACGCCAAACGATTTTATCTATAGCTATATTTTCCACAATTTGTTCTTTGCTCAATTTTAATGCATTGACATTTGTGTTGCTTCTCAACAGTACTAACTCATGTTTACAGTTTATTAAAACTTTTTCATAATCTTCTGCAAATCCCAATATTTTATTTAATGGTATTGAGACAGAAAAAACTCCGCTTGTAACATTGGTTATTCCTGCAGGAGACCAACCCCAAACTTTTGCACTTTTGGATTCATTTTCATTCAGCGACAAATAAGACTTCATTGTCGTCGTGATACCTGCATTTTTTATTTTATCTATTTCTATTCCATTTAACTCATATCGAATATCTTGAAATAGAAATAACATTGGATTGTTTACAAAATGCATACTTGTTACCTTTTCTTTAGTGGTACTGTTATATACATCAGCTTTACCTTCAATATACAAAGTGCTGCGTGACGGCAACACATACAAATCTTGCTGATTGATTGGTATTCTTATTTCATCATTATTGTTGAAACTTGTTACATAAGGCTTATACGAATGATATTCAAAACTCTCGATACTGTTGTCGTATGATGTCGGCTGAGATATATTTAATATATTCATTTTAACAAGCCTACTAGCTTTAGGAAATCTTTATTATTTTTAGTAAGTTTCTTTTTTAATAAAAGCGGTGTTCTTTTATTAAATGCACCTTTGGAACTGACTTGAACACCTGATGGGGTAGGGTTTTTATTGAAATTTATCATTTTTTTCTAAAGTGCAAGTATAGTTGTACTTCTTCACCTCGTAAATTGATTTGCTTATTATGACCGTCTAGTAATCTAATATTAATCGCACTGATTGAATTTTGGTTGACTGGAAAATATATTAAGTTTTTGGGTATCTCAATAACTCGATAGCCTGGTGGCACGTTAGGTACAAATTCGTAAATTATATGGCTTGCTTTTCCATTCACGAATGATCCTCCAACTACGTCACATTCGATGCGCACGATAGTTGTAGATAAAATGCTGACTGGATACCGAGATTCGCAACTTATATTAGCCTTTATTGTTTCCCTAGCAAAACCTAAAATTTTACCGATGGAATTACTTTTCTCAAAGTGAACATCTTCTGAACAGAATATTTTGGTTTTGAGTGTATTATTATTACAACTCAATTTTAATGCAGTATTCTTGACATTGCCTTTTAAAAAATCACAAATGTCTTGAAGTTCATATGATCCTTCTGGAATTTCAATGACCTCATTATTACCATAGTAAAACTTATTATTTCTTTCGTCTATATTAGGAATAGAATTAAATGTAGAAAAGTACAGAAGTCCACACTCATATTCTCCACGTAATTCTAAAGTAGGTGAGTAGTTTGTTACGAGGGAGGCTCCCTGCCCAGTTATGGATACAGTGAAAGACATAATTATACTGTCAAGTTATTTTAATTTTAACCTTTATATAAATGATTTTTCCAATACTTACTTAAAAATAATAAACAAAGATGACCGCAGTTCGTAGTGCCAAAAGTTTGATACTGTTTGTAATTATAATTTATGTGTATATCTTTCAAATACTTTATTAATTCTAACGGAGGTTTTAAGTTACCAAAACTGTTAAAATATTCACAGTATTCATTTTGCTTGACATAGGCTACCCAGTGAGTTCCCGGATTTCTGGAACTATCTAAATTTAGAATAGCACATTCAATTTTTCTTGGTTTTGATGGTAACGTATCTCGCATAAAAACGCCACGAAAATATGGAATATGAACTGAGTGCTTTAATATATCTAGATTAGTAAGTGCTCGTTTGGGTAACCGTTTAATTAGTTTTTTGGAGGTTGTAAGTACAAGCCCGCTCCTTTTTTGTGAGACTTCAAATACAATCCTTTCCCAAGTGCAACGGCTTCCATCATCTTGTTATGACGTTCAGATTCTTGAAGATTTTTTTGAGCAACCTTGTAATCGTTAACAGCCTTTGTTATACCTGCAGCACCTCCAGCGAGTGAACCAAGAGCTGATAAACCAGCAAAGATTGGTATGAGGGGTAACAACCCACCAGTTTTCGGAACAGGAATGCAGCGTGGGAAGCGTATTCCTTTTATATTAGAAAACACTTTTTTTGCAGCTGCATGCGCATATTTTATAGTCGTGCGGTTGTCATTACATTTTAATTTTTTCATTTGCTTTTGAATTTTTTTAACACCTTTCATGAATGACCGTACTCCTGCTCCGGCTTTAAGCTTTGTTTTCATTGCATTTTTTACTATCCATGATGCAATCTTTTCTCCTTTCCCAGCATCTTTCGATTTCAATCTTTTCTTTGCCATATTTAAAAGTTCTAAATCGGCGTTATGTCTAACGTTCCAATCTTTATTATTGTAAGCGATATCGTGGTACATGCAAGCTTCATCCAATTTATTTATACCTCGTTCGCCCCTGAGTAATCTTCTCTTAAGTTTTGTGCCTGGACCACAAAATTGATATCCAGGTAAATGTAACTCAAACGGAATGTTATTTATTAAGTTGTTAATAATACCACTTCCTTCCGTCATCGATGATTATAAAGTGAGCGTATAAATAATAATGCTTAGTTTATATTAAAACACCAATGAATTTTTATCAACCCAACTGTTTTCACCATCACTGAGACCTAACCATTTGACAAAGAGTTTGTTTCCTTTTCTTTTTAAAACCTTTTCGATAAGATAAATATCTGGAAATTTGGTTCTCTGTAATTCATGCTCGTAAAAAGATCCTAAAATTCTCTGTTTATGTTTGTCTTCCAAGTGATAAGTAACTGGGTTTGTATGATTGACTTTAATAACATAAAATATTTCTGTTGACCAGTTTGGAGTATAACCTTTGTAGAAATCCCCTTTGTATTTACTTATCCGGACTTGATCCCCAAGATGGAACTTAAATTTTTGATGTTTTCTGGTAATTTGTGATTTAATAATGTTAGACCTAACAATCAACTGGTTTTCTTTGCTAACATCAATAGGCCTAAGTTTTGTTACACGGTGAATAGTATTATTGTAGCATAGTACAACGTCTTCCAAATTTTTTTGTATCCATTGATATTTACCGCAGATGCTAAATAATTTGTAAAGATGACTTTTTAGAGTTCTTATTACTCTTTCAACAATTGCAGCTTTTTTTACAGAGTAAGTGGAGTAATGATTTATGTTATATTTTATCGTCAATTGTTTAAAATTTTCATTGTAAAATTCTTTGCCTAAATCTGTTTGTAAATTTTTGGGCTTTCGAGATGAAGTGGTTAATATATTTTGCATTGCATTTGTAACGCAACTTTTATTCTTTGACTTCAAAGGATTAACCCACACATATTTTGATAAAGTATCAATTACGACTAAAACATATTTATATCCTTTATTAAACTGTGAGTACTTTTAAAAATCCATAAGGTCTGCTTGCCATAAATCATCTATTCTTTTTATAATTGTACTTCGACGTGGAAAATTTCTTCTCGCCGCTCTGTGAAGTTCGTCTACAATTTCTTTCTTACTCATTTTTGTTTGGCTTGAATCATACGGTCTATTTCTATTTTTGAGTAAAACATAGAAGATAAACGGTCTGTTCTCGCTGATTCCAAGTTCTTTAAATAAATTAATACACGACTATTTACTTGGCTTATTTCGTTTCTCAGCTCTTGAACTGTTTTATCCAAATATGCTTTATTTACAGCTTCATCGTCCTTGTCTGGAGACGACAAGCCTTTTAGTTTGGATGATTTTAAATCGTATTCTCCCGTTTCAGACTTCTGTAACGTATCGTTATAGATATCAATATGTTCAGATAATCGTAAACGTTTATGAACGTGATGACCGAATTTATCTATATTCATTGCGGTCCCGATGCTTTGTTTACTGTAAGTATACTGCACAAATTTCCCGATGCTATTTGTTTTTATTCTTTGTTTATGATACCGGCTTCGTGAAGTTCCTCGATGATTGCAATAATTTCATTATCTAACCCAGCGTTACCAGCATCTCGTGATGCGAACAGTAATTGCAGTCGTTTTACTAACTCGTTAGGATCATCCCAGTAAACTAAATCTGTATTTCTTTTTACTTTTTTTACAAGTTCAATACCTTTTCCTCGAGGAATACTCACTGTACTAGTGGTTGGTTTTCTAGAGATTTTGAATAATGGCTTTATAATATTCATGTATTTAAATCCCTTGTTGCTATTTATTGGTTTAGATGGATCATAATTACGTCTGTGTGCATTAGTATCGATAAGTAGTAGTTTATAGTTTTCAAGGTCGTTATCTGTGATATCATCTAGATTTGGTTTCTTTTTATACAATAGTTCTTTTAAACCGCGAGTTTTTCTCAAATTATGATTTCCAATTATTAGAGTGGTGCCGTCATCATAAACGCGACTTTTTCCAAGCATAAGTTTTCCTTGTTCATTTCTTATTCCAAAAGGTATAGCACTAAATACTTCAGATGATGTAGACCATGATAAAGATTGACTTTTAACGTTTGGCGATGATTGTAGCGATTTGAACGAACCTTCACTCACATCATGGTCTTGAGTAGGTGATACAGTAAGGGTTTTGTCGGTTGTTCGGAATTGTTCATGATTTTCTTCCTCATCTTCGCTACTTAGTTCGTTAAATTCTTCAATAGACGAATACGACGCTTCGCTTTCATTATTCTTTATTTTTTTAAATACGGGGTTATAAACAGTCTCTTTGTTATGGTGCTTTTCATCATTTTTATTTGCTATCATATTAAGAGGGTCAACTATGGGTTTAAATATTGTTTCTAACGTATTATTTCTTGTATTTTTTGCATCCTTTATCATGTCAAACTTTCTTTTAACAGCTGATGCTGATTTAATGATTTGTCTCTTTAGATCTCTTTCCATTTTATTGGGTTTCCTTTCACCTCCAAATCTCATGTGGAAATGATTTATGAATATTATAACATCCGTATATGTAATTATTAATCTACGACTATAAATGTATCAAACGTCATTCTATAGCATCCTTTATTTCGCTCACAATCCTTATTTATGACAATATAATTGTATGGTGTTTTCCAAACAGTTGAACACATTTCACGGAATTGAAGCCATGACATATCAGACCCTACATGCTCATCATAAACATGTTTTAAATTTACGTCGTCTTGTTTAAACAATATAATCATGTTAGAATTGTCTCTTACGAGTTGTTTAGGTATTTTGGTGTAAGTTTGATTGATATAAAAACAATCAATATTCCTATGACGCCCCATAGCAAAATAGTTACGGATGTTGTTTTGATTTTCACAAGCAACATCATCGAAAATAATAATGGAATCCGGTGACGCTTCGTGAGGGCTCAATATTTCGCTATTATGATTATATTTGTGAAATGATGTACCTGGAACCAATTCTAAAACTTTTTCGAGATAAATGTATTTAGGTTGATACAAAGATTTTGAATACACGTACAGGTTTCGAAATCGTGGACCATCTTTATGTAATAATAAACTTATTACTATGTTGGTTTTCCCGCAATTAGATGGACCGCAAACAATGCAACGAATTGTATTTGGCAATAACTTTCCATGTCGACTTGCCCCTGTCAATGAAGTTGGACAAATACATTCCAATTTTAACGATTCTTTTTGTTTTAAGAATTTCATTATATTTTATGATTAAAAATTAAATTTGACTGCAGTGTTAAAAGGATTTTTTAGAAATGACTACATAAAATGGTTGCTACGCTTAAATAACGGAAAAACTAATAATCCATATCGATTATTGGGTGTTCTAATTCACTTTTTCGAGAGAGCGAACGGAGTGAGCGAACGGTGAAGAAAAAGTGAATTAGAATGCCCAATAATCACCTACTTTTATGTTATAACAATCGCGAATTCACCGTTGTCCTTGGCAGGTGATTGTGGTCACTGGTTCTTTGTGCGTGGTGTTGTGGTGGCGTTGCCATGGTGACGAAGTGGTGCCGCCACCATCGCCACCATGTTTGATGGCTATGACCTATGATTAGACAGACGCGAGCAAAAGTGCTAGAGAGACTATTAAGATATAATATAATTAACCATAACTGTCCCGCTTCTGAGCAAAGGCCTCACTTTTTCCACACTTTCCGGTCCCCTTATAAGTGTATCTTATGCAACATTTTAAGGGTAATCACTAATCAGTTAAAAGACAAAATGTGTAGAAAAACCATATTAAAAAGTAATGATTGTGAAGAGCGAAACGATTGAATTTGTTCAACAATTAGATGTTTTGATTAAAAGCAAGTAGCCAGGTTACTTTGAATAGTGTACCAAATTAAGACGCTGCTGTAATGATTATAAAATTACTAGTTATTACATAAAACATTTTATAATTGCAGTCTAACTAAATCAGCATTAACAATTTCATTATCTATTTGTTATTTATGTTTATACACTACAAAAACGTAAACATAGTATACCTACACTTTTATAAACTTAGAATTATTGTTTTACTTATCAGATTATAGTATTAGGACTTTAACAGTTTAGCTATGGTTACAAACGAGTTAACACTAGATGATCGACTAGGTCTTGCTTGCTATTAAGACTATAGAAATATATTGTTGCATAAAACAAAAAAATTTGCGCTAATTAAGTTGTCACAATCATTTAACGAACACATTTATTTTGACGACCTACATCGAACAAAACAATAACATTGACTTCAAAACGACGTAAATTGAGTTTATTTCAATAAAGGACTTGTTATTATTCTAAACAAACTTAAATACAGAACTTAACTTGAAAAAAAAACAGAGAAAAAATAATTAGAAATTAAAAACTAAAGACCTATAAATAAAAGATGTCCTCCAACTGTGGGCTCATGGGAACGGTCACAAGAATGCTGGCAACATTGCCCCTTTGGCTGGCAAAGGTAGCTTCCAGCCTTCCTGTCTGAAAATTGACGATTATAATAAAAATCATCACTTTCGATCACGACAGTACGAAGACCGAAATGGAAATTTTTGAGGGTACTGAAGTAGTTAATCCATAAATCTTATACTAATGGCTCCAAAGAACTCTTTGCCTGTATGAAGGGCCCGACATTTACATTGGAAATTAACGCTTCTTTATTTAATTTAATTAGTAAGGATACACTAACATTTTAATCGATTTCTTTTCTTTGCCGCATAACTAGTTTTAAGAGATTTAAGATCTAGTAGTCTTTACAAAACTCAAAAAAAAATTTTCCAGATCCATAGATAAAACTTTTAGCCGCCTCTGTGGTTTAGTGGTTAAGACCACCGGTTTATACCCAGAGGTCCCGGGTTTGATTCCCAGCGTGGGGTATATAATTTGTGTACTCGGTATGGTTGGTCGTAGAGCTTGTTTGTCCGGCTGGCTAGCTACCACCATTTTATCTTAATATGTCGCCATAACATCAATGTTTGTAGCATTGTTGTATTCCGGCAGCTAGAGATAAGATAGCCAGTGCCTCAGTAGTTGAGGATTCCGGGTGAAGTGCGCTAACACCTTCGGCCTTATCATCACTTAACATCAGGTGAGTGAGAAGAAGGCACTGTGCTTACCCGTATGATTAAAAAAAAAGATATAGAATCTAGATAAGATAAGGGAGGATGACATAAGATGTCAATAAAAGATGGGATTTTTGTGAAAAGCATGAACCTTACCTTTGGCCTTATCGTCACTATACATATAAGACCAAACGCTTTGTCCTTTGGAATAAAAAATATATAGATAATACTTTTATTGCAACACTATAAAACATAATCATGAACAATAGAAAAAAATAATTTACAAAGTTACTATTTGGCGGTCTTATTGCTTTCAAGCGATTTCTTCCAGACAACCAATCGGATGGAGAGAGCTAATAAACTGTAAGATCAGAGGTGAAACTGTGAAAACATACTAGAATAATGTGTATTTTATAAATGAAGCAAAATAAAAATAATGATAAACATATAATGATAATAGTGATAAACATGTATATATAAATACCATATATATAAATAAACCTACTTAAACATAATAGTAGTCTCAGGGAGGAAAGTAACAGATATGGCAGTTTTGCAGCAGGGCAAGGTTGATCGGAAAGGTAGAATTTTTTCACGAGCTCTTTAAATAAGTGAATGGATTTTGCATGCCTGATTGCAACTGGAAGCAAATTTCAGAGACGAACAGCTTGGACGGTAAAAAAATAATCATAAAAGGTGGTGCTGTGTGGGGGTGTTTTAAGGCTTAAGTTTTCTGATGACCGTAATGAGCGCGAACCTGAACAATTAGGAAAACTGAAAAGTTCCTAAAGATAAGGATAGGTGGGATTAAACAATATGTTATAAAGAAGGGAGAGTATTATGAGTATTCCGGCGAAGACGAATAGGAAGCCACTTGAGTTTTAAACGGTAATCAGAAACATGGTCATATTTGCGCAAGCCGACTAAGAACCGAAGACAAACATTTTGAAGACGCTCAAGTTTATTTAGCTGGTCCTCTGTGAGATCAAGATAGCAGGCGTCAGCATAATCTAGAACTGGAAACAGCAGAGATTGCACTAGCGCAATTTTAGTGGTAGTGGGTAAACAGTTGCGCAGCCTCCTCAAGGATGCTTACGATGCGTAAAGCTTGCGGCTAACAGGTTGCAGTTGCGGCCCCCAACCCAAGCAACTATCAATGACACCCAAATTTGTGACAGATTGACTGAAAGAAATGTCCACGCCATCAAAGTTAACTTTGGGGAGTGTTTCCCAGTCAACCCTAAAGAGCAATCTGGAACTGCCAACTACTATAGTCTGCGTTTTTCCAGGATTAACTTTAAGTCTGAAGGCTCGACCCCAGTCAACGAAAAGTCCCAGATTTGCATTGGTGATCAATATAGCTTCGGAAAGATTGACCACTGGTGCCTGACAATATATTTGTAAATCGTCTGCATATAGGTGGTAGTGGTGGTGGAAGTAGAAAGCATTTCTGAAATAGAGTTGATGAAGGTTGCAAACAGAAGAGGAGACAATACGCCACCTTGAGGGACACCAGCCGTCGAGTCACACCATGAAGAGAACTTCTCCTCAAGACGAACTCGCTGTCTTCGCCCGTTCAGATAACTTTAAAACCAATCAGTTGCCGTTGGAGATATATAAGTGGTCGAAGTAAAGCTATAAGAATTTCAAAGTTAACGGTGTTGAAGGTATTGCTGAAGTCCAGCAGAGTTAGCACAGTTAAGAGGCCGTTTTCCATTTCAAGGCGGATGTCGTCGGTGATCTTAACCAAAGCAGTGACGATGCTGTAGCCTGGACGGAAGCCGGATTGGAATGGGTTAAGGAGATTATGACGAGAAAGGAACATACTGATTTGGTTGTGGACAAAGCGCTCGAGGACTTTGGATAGAAAAGGAAGAATGGAAATAGGTCGGTATTCAGTAAATGATTTAGGGTTACTTTTTTTGGGTAGAGGAATTATTTGAGCGTTGTTCCAAGAGGATGGAAATACTGCATTAGAGATGGAACTGTTATAAAGGAATGTTAGGACTGTAAGGATGATGTCAAGGATCGGTACTAACATATTGCGGCTAATACCGTCACTACTCACAGCATTGGAAGTTATTGATAACAAGCTCTTCTTAACATCGTAATCCGATAGATGGTCAAATGCAAAGGAAGTAAAATTAAGAACCGGTATGGTAGACCATAAACAAATAACAAATATATATCCGACTAAATTAAATCTATGTGTAAAATAAACGCGACTAGATCCGTAAAAGTTGTTTCATTTCAATGGGTAGTGTTAGCTTTAAAAACCATTATATATACAAATTAATCACCCACCAACCCGCATTGGGCAAACGTGGTGGGTTATGGCTCTATCTCCCCACGAGCACGTGGGGAGATAGGGCCATAACAACAGCAGTTGTGCATGTGGGAGGCCTGTGCCCAGCAGTGGAACGTTTATAGACTGAAGATGATACAAATTAATTAATTAATTAGAACAATGACAGCTATTGTCGTACAAGTGTAAAGTTTTTATATCAATAATTAACAAACTTATGTCCAAACAAATCAAAAACCAATGCAATTGCATCGAAAATAATTCTCTACATTGTTTCAATTTCAGGGCCGAATAAATTGTATTAAATTAACACTTGAATGACGTCTATACGCTAATAAACATAGACAATCAACTAACAGACATGTTGATCTGACTGATTCTTGTGTACTGGTACAACTTCAATCTTGAATAGTGACGACCACGAATACATTCGTTGTGACGAGACGATCCGTTAAAAAAATAAAAAAGAGTCACATTAAAACTTTTTTAGAAAAAAATTTTGTGTTATCTGTGGTTTTTTAGTGTGTTGTAAATTTGGATTTGAGTGTGTTTTTAGCTTAGTACATAACTATTATTCTGAGGTTTTTAGGTGTGTACTTTGGTGATGACTGTGGCTTACGCTTTTTTTAGATTCAAAGTTGATAGAGAAGATTACAGGTGCTTCATGTATTACTGTACAGGTAAATAGCAAGGCGAAGCCATTATTTTTTAAATAGTTTTGTTTTTGTTTTCATTTAAGTTTTCAATCTTTGTAGGAACAATAATAAATTCATAGTAACCTATTCACTACCTAATCTACAGGTACCTAATCACTTTCCTGCTAAATAACTGACTGGGGATTCTATTTTTAGAAGATTAACTTATAATATTATTGTTCGAAATCAATTCAAAATTCAAAATCATTTATTCAGTTTAGGCTACAAGTAGCTCTTATGAATGTCACTATGCCATCGGTTCGTAAGTCTACTCTGGGCGGGAGATCTTGTACTGAGAAGAACCGGCAAGAAACTCAGCAAGTGTCCAGCTCTTTTCTCCCTTACAGCGTCAATAATATTGGAAAATGCCCTATCATAGCAGGACACTTTCAATGTTTTGTCTATATGATTTCTCATTAATTTATAATGTATGTTGTTTGGTTTGGTGAATCTATTAACCTATAATTATTATAATACGTACCGTACATATATTACCTAATTATATCAAAATAAAATACTTACGTTATTGGTGTAAACATTTCTTTATTTCTTATATTTTTCTTTTTATTTCAACTTATTTAGAGTTTCTTTTGAAATGTACTTCGTTCTCTATTTAAATAGTTTCATTATGTTATCATATAGAAAATCGATAGTTTAATCTATTGTATATTTAAGATACCAGTATGAAGGATATATATTGAATACTGGAGTCCCGTAATTAACGGAATTCAAACATCGCAAAAACAATTACAATAGATGTTATACATTCTCTTTTTATATAAATAATTAATACTGCTATTGTCATCGAAATATTGATAAACAACCGTCATAAGATTATGTTTTCATTAAGTACGCAATCTTTCTGTAATCTTAACACTACTATTCATATATTTTATTTAATATCTGAATGGGTGCGCTTGTTACCGTGCTTGTTCCACGGTGAGGAGCGCTCTCATTATTTTGGACTGCATCGGCCGCTTACCATCAGGCAGGATGTGGTCACTATGACGAGTCAGTACAGTGCCTTCATCTCACATGATGTTGTGATGATAAGGCCAATGGTGGAAGCGCACTTCACACTGAATCCTCAGGCTATTGAAGCACTGGCTATCTTAACTCTAGCTGCCGGAACACACAATGCTATAAACATTGATGTTAATGGCGAAATTTTTAGATAAGATGATGGTAGCTAGCCAGGCGGACAAACAAGCCCTTTCAACAACCAAACTAACCCCCAACAAACTAACAAAAACACGTTACCTTAACCAATAGACCGACGGTCCGTAGAAAGTATTTGCTCGTTCCTTTCTTGGACGTATGATGTATAATGGGCTTACTTCAGGGTGCCGGAAATTTGCCATACAAATTCTCATATTCGTTAACGTGATCGAATATGTATGGCAAACATTTAACTTACTTCAATCGTCACTAGAGGCTCTGCATATATGACATTTAATTTCTCGTTTTCGTGATCGGATTGCAAATAAAACTCGCATTAGGCACCCTGAAAAGGTTCGAAAAGTCTGGCTAAAATAATATGTAAAATAAACGCGAGTAGATCCGTATAAAGCGATTCAAGATTTCACAGCGACAAACGTTACTTTAGATTAAACGTCAGCTGACAGTAAATAAGGTGTGAGACACATTCGATTTATAAGAATCGTTTAATGGCCTTACGGGCCCATATGGGCCACAGCCCACTGACATATAGGAGATTTTTTTTAAGGAAAATATTATCATGCTTGCCCAATCCGGGCTTGTTTTATTTGTGCCAGGTTCTAAAATTTTTTAACAACTCATGTATTTATAAATTTTGTTTTTTTGTCATTCTATTGGGTTTCAGACTAGTTCCACCCAACTTATCGAAGTGTATTTTAGGGTAGAAGCCCCATTATTCAACACTTTAAGCCCATTGTGCGACACAATTTTCCTCGACAAATAATAACATAGATTTTCATTTAAATTGTACGGGATGAGCAGGCAAGGAGTTTTTTTTTAAAATTATTTGGATCACCAACATTTGTTACATCAAAACAATTATGCGGTTTACAATTATAGTAACATATATTTAAGGCGAAGGGTAAGGCACACTAGCACCACCAATTAATAATTTGACAATTTCTAACGGACCGAATCTCGTTTGGAAAGAGTTGTTCGTTTGTATCACGGGAGTCATCTCAGAAGGTTTGGATGGTGATACAAAAGTCGACCTGGTACATATAGAGAGAAAATTTGTTTAAATTATACATTTTGACGATATGGTTCTAGTTTTAAAAATAGAAAATAAAATAAAAATAAAATCTATTTATTTCAGGCATAATATTGTTAGTATACAAATGACTTAAAGACTATGTTAGTAAATACAAAAATTAATTTAGATATCTGTCGCCCTCTGTTCGTGGGTTCGAGTCCCACCTGAGGCAATCGTATTTTAACTGCAATTTTAAGTTTCTCAAAAAAGCTACAATTAATGCTATATATTAATAAAGTATTTTTAAAATACAAAATAACAGTAGTGTAAGTAAAATTTTGCGTTTTAAGAAATACAAAATGGGTGTAAAACACGACTTATGCGCATCAGTACGAAATCACAATAAGTTGTGATAAGCGATACTACGTGTATTATGCGCGGGTACCGGTGCGTCCGCGCATACGCCCATGCGACATTGTCGATTGTTGCCTCGGTACACTGAGACACAATAATGAAAATTTTCTACAATGTAAAAATCTAATAAGATGCGGTATAAATATATGCGATATAAATAACTCAAAAAATACACAAATACATTTAAACAAAGCGACTAAATAACAATTATAATAAATAAAACAAACATATATACAAACATACAGTCATACTCGTGAACGGATGCCGCCTGTGGAGGCTGGTCTGCTCTTGCATACTTGTCTTATTTTTATTATTATTAACTATAATTTAACTTTTTTTTTTAGACAGGTTTTGACTTTTACTAGTACTGTATGACATTGTAAAAAATGAAACTGGCAAATGATGTTTTTCCAAACTTAAATATTTTGTTTTTTTTTTTTTTTGTGTGTTTTCACATGTTGTGATTGTCCTTTATAGTATTTTGTGTGTTTATTTGTGATGGAAAGTGTCTTTTTATGATACGGCATTTTCCAATATGTAAGGGAGAAAAGAGCTTGACATTTGCTGAGGGCCCAGAGTAGACTTACGAACCAATGGCATAATGACATTCGCAAGAGCTATTTGTAGCCTAAGCTGAATAAACGATTTTTAATTTTTTTTAAATTTTGAAACAATAAAAAAAAGTGATAACCACATTATGGACGTTATACCTAGTTATAATCATATAAAACCAAATGGATCAACAAACATGTATGATTATGAAGTGATATATTACAAAAAAAATTACACAAATTACATATCTAACTAATAAATAAATTATTGTAGGCTCATAAATTTAGCTGGCATATCCCACCCATTATTGAAAGAATAACTAAAAAAGTTCAGATCAGGCTCTGATAGACCTTTAATAACCTATTTAGCGATGCGCAAATCAAATCGTAGGCAAGTCTAACTCGATTTTAGTCAATTGCGGTCTGTTTTTTTATATTATTGTAACTTAACATGATAGTACTAAATTAAAGAAAACATTATTGTAACTAAGTCCTTGAATTAATTTTTAATTATTAATTTCTTAAACAGCGAAGACTTTTTTGGTGGCAACTGTATCAGGCTGTGGTCACATGTTGTATTTATTCGTAGGCCTGCCGGATGCGAGGCCCATTCTGCATCACATACCGGTCTACCACTGGGAAGACATGGGAAACACTGCGCAGACTCAAGGTAAGCGCAACATTTTGCGGTTTTATGTACACTGTAAGGGATGTCAGCCGGACAATTGTTTATTGTAAAAAGGTGTGTTGAGCTTTATTTAAAAATGAGTACTAAAATTATTAGTATTTTTCGCATTGAATCGCGTTTTAGTTTGTTTTAAGGGTAGATTAAAAATGTTTAAACATCCCCCGTATTAATAAACAAAGTGTAAGCTTTTTGTCTCTTTTACTCTAATATGAAATGAAGTTTACATGACGGCAACATAACACGGAGTAACTACTCCAAGCTTATACTTTTATGACGGGTCCTGATCGTAACTGACTGACTCATCATCGCCGAGCCGAAACCGTTGGAGCTAATTAGATGAAATTTGGACGGTAGGTTATTTATATGACGTAACCAGCCACTAAGAAAGGATTTTACGGAAATCATACCCTAAAAGGTGAAAAGTCGTATGAAAGTCCGTCAGTTTTCAAGTAAAATACATGAAAATTGCTATTCGGCTTTTTGAAAAGAAATAAAGAGTGACTTGTCTCAGGAATTTTGTTTATTTACCTTTAAAGGAGTAAGAAAGGGAAGAAGTTTTTTTTGGGAAATCCTGATTTTTAAAGTAACAACTATCAAAATGAATAATTAAATCGATCTATAGATTTTTCAATAAAAATAAAGAATGACGTGATTTAACATTTTTCGAAAAACCTCCCCTAGAGAGGTGAAATAACAATGGAAATCTGTCATTCCTTAAATTTCGGTATTCGGCCTGGTTAGAAATTATGAAGTGTTTCAGAATTTTTGGAAAATGATTAAAAACGAACGAATGAATGAAATGAAACAATATGGACATCAAAATGTCCTCATTGTTTTCACTTCAAAATTACCCCTCATATTTTCGCTTCAAATCGTTACCAAGTTTACTGTTATAGACTAACTAAACGTTATCGTTGATGGCGTTGAAATACTTTTACGGATCTACTCGCGTTTTTTTCATACATTAATTTGATTTAATGTTTATCCCGTCGTCCCTGACTAAACGTAACGTTTAAAATAAACGTTTTAAAAAAGTAGTTGCCGGTTCTTCTACTCGTAAATGCCTTTGCTGAGGTTCTTGTCGGTTTTTCTCAGTACAAGGTCTCCAGCCCTGTGTAGGCTTACGAACCGATGGTACGTGGCGTTCATAAGAGCTACTTGTAGCCTAAACTGAATAAATTATTTGGAACTTTGAACTTTGAAATATTTTTTTTAGAATACAATATGTTGTTGGCATTGTAAACGTAATCTTTCTAGCGAAAACACCAGATGAAGACGTGCGCAAAGATGAGCCTGCGCTGCAGTCAGACGAGGGCAAGGCCTCCCACTACCACGGGACCTTCGAGCTGGTTGAGAGGGTGCGCCACAGCTCGTGCTGCCAGTCTTCAAGCTGCAGCTTATGTCTCAAAGTGCTGTTCGTAGTACTCTGCCTCGTGGCTGTGGTGAGTTTTTCATAACAAATATAATAATAATTTAACTTTTATTTGGAATTAGCTGATCCGCGTCGTATCGCGTCGCCCGAATGGGCTACTACGGTTTTCTAACTTTTTAAGGGTCATTTCGTGATGTTAGTTAGCCTATAGCCTTCTACAAGAATTGGGCTATCAAATGCAATATAATTTTTTTTAATCCGACTGGTAGTTTTAGATATTAGCGCGTTTAAACAAAAAAACAAACTCTTTAGCTTTATTGTATTATAAAAAGATTATATAGATTGTAAAAGGTTACCTGCGCTAAATCACAAAAAAGGAGACTCACGAATCTTCCGAGCTGTTCCGAGATTCGTTTCTATGTAGGGGTCTGTGTGCGTTGCTCGATCGTGGTACCATGTATTAGGCTTACCTTCAGTGGGTCTCCTTATTTTTTTCTTTAGTTGATGGCTTCTTAGCGATTAGCATATTTAGCCAATGTCAAAATAATATTTCTAACAAGTAATACATAAATAAACAATATTTCTTTTCTGTATGATGATGAATGATAACAGAAATGAGAAGTGAGAAATGAAACCCCTCGAGTATCTTAGTAAAGATGTGGAGCTTTACTAAGTCCTCGGGCGGACTTCTTGAGAGAATTTGAAAAGTGGCGTTGCACTGTTTTGTTTCATTTGCCAACACTCATGCACACTCACAAACACTTAATGGTTAATAATCCACCATTATTTCACATTAATATTCGACATAACACAAATTTTAGAAAATAAAACAAAACCGCAGACATGACTCTTCACTTTCCCGCCAAGAAGTCCGTAATGACGTTACGTGCCAAAATAAAAATAATAAAAAATAAAAAAAATACCAATATTGTAACTGTATCAGTTCAAAAAAATAACTTAAATTATTTCTCCAGCTCAAATCAATAGGCGAAATCTTCGTGACGGTATCAGCAGCGATTACTACACAGCTGTTCAGCGCCGAGCAGTCAGGCCGTTTGGTGGGGATGGTGCTGCTGGCACTACTGGCCGCGGTCACCATCTCGATCCTGGTGTACGCGCTATTGGCAGTCTTCAGGAAGCAGGCGAAACCTTTGCACGCGGTGAGTGTGATGAGACGCAGTTTTCAGAATTTGCTGTTTTTTTCTGAATCTGATTTTAAATGATAATAAGGCCGAAAGTGGAAGCGTACTTCACACATAATCCTCAACCTCAACTACTGAGGCACTGGCTACCTTATCTCTAGCTGCCGGAACATAACAATGGTACAAACACTGATGTTATGGTGACATATTTAGATAAATAGTGGTAGCTAGCCAGGCGGACACACAAGTCCTACCACCAACCAAACTGAGTATACAAACATGTACCCCGCTGGGAATCGAACCCGGGACCTTTGGGGCTAAACCGGTGGTCTAACCCATAGACCACAGGGTTCCTAGAGCCGTATGATCGAAAAACCGTCAAGGGTTTCTATAGGGAATATCATCACGCAAGCGGGGAAACACGCTTGCGTGCTTGGGGGTGCTTGGGTGCAGTAATGGTTTACCTTGTGGTAGAATAGGTTGGTATACGCGCAAGTAGCAGTCTTCAGGAAGCAGGAGAAAGCTTTGCATGCGTCGAGTGTAATAAGACGGGACATCAGACCGATGAGCAGTTCTTCCGCAGAAGAGATCACTCTTAGTGATAAGACCGCCCTTTGTACACGTATTTTTATGTAGTTTTTAGTCAAATGTTTTATTTTTGTTGTACAATAAAGTTTATTTATCTTATCTTTATCTTCTTATATGCCTGGTGGTAGATCGTAGGGAAAATGAACAAGTTACAGCTGCGTGTGTAGTGCGTGATATCTCTTTAACCGTCTCTGTAGTGTATCGGTTAAGACAACCGGTCTCAGATCCAGAGGTCCTGGTTTTTAATCCCATGGTACATGTTTGTGTACTAGGTTTGGTTGGTGTTAGGGCTTGTTTGTGCGCTTGACTAGCCACCATCTTGTTTGTGCACTTGACTAGCCACCATCTTGTTTGTGCACTTGACTAGCCACCATCTTGTTTGTGCACTTGACTAGCCACCATCTTGTTTGTGCACTTGACTAGCCATCATCTTGTTTGTGCACTTGACTAGCCACCATCTTGTTTGTGCACTTGACTAGCCACCATCTTGTTTGTGCGCTTGACTAGCCACCATCTTGTTTGTGCACTTGACTAGCCACCATCTTGTTTGTGCACTTGACTAGCCATCATCTTGTTTGTGCACTTGACTAGCCACCATCTTGTTTGTGCACTTGACTAGCCACCATCTTGTTTGTGCACTTGACTAGCCACCATCTTGTTTGTGCACTTGACTAGCCACCATCTTGTTTGTGCACTTGACTAGCCACCATCTTGTTTGTGCACTTGACTAGCCACCATCTTGCCTAAATATGTCGCCTCAGTACGTCGCCTTAATATAAATGTTTGTAGGATTGTTGTATTCCGGCAGCTAGAGATAAGATAGCCTGTGCCTTTGTGGTTGAGGATTCCGGATTTCCACCTTCGGCCTGATCATCACTTAACATCGGGTGAGATGGAGTAAAAATAAATATTAAAAATACATTTTTTATGCATAGTTATTTTGTTACTTGAATTCCTTACTATAAGGTATGGTTCTAGGTTTGATTGAAATAAGTTTAGCCGTCCATGGTTAAAAGTGGCAAAGGATATTTTGTAAAATCTATTCTCAAAGAATACGTTTATTAGAAAAGATTTTCCGAACACTTAAATTAATCGATAAGCAGGTCAAACGAATAGCAATAACATGAATTTACGACACCATTATAATCGTTCACAATGATGATTGACGTACCTAATCTGTGGTTTTTCAGCTTTTGTCCGTGAAATAAATAATTATTATATATTGACATTTATTTGTTATAAATTTTAATATACGATGAAATATGAATGCAAACCATATTATACGATTAAATATCAATTCCATCGTATCCGCACATAAGATTTGAGTATTTGATTCGGTAAAATGAAATACATAGGCGGCTACGGTTTTCTAAAACCAATTGAAAAAAGCAGATAATAATCATACAACATAATTCTATTCCACGCAGCTGCAGCTACTTCTATAAGTTACTTAAATATTTACTTAATCACGTTAAAGAATATGTTTACCGTGCTTAAACTTTCATATTTAAGTTTTTTGTTTAATATTTTTTATTTTTTTTATTGACCACACTTAAGTACTTATATCTTCACAGGATATGTCCCAATACGATAGTGAAAACAATATTGTTGATCTATTTCTTATCTAACTTATAATTACAAATAATAACAACTTTTAACTAGAAATAATCAAGTGACTTATTATTTTTTTGCCATGGTATCTTCCTGTCATAGAAGTCGCCAGTTCTACTCGTAAAATGTCCCGTCGATTTTCATTTCTAGTTATTTTTTTCGCAGCGTTTGCTCCGTTTGTCTTTCTTGTGACAGAAAATCTGTCTTTGTTACGAACAAAGCTATTTAAGCTTAACTTTCATTAAAAAAGCAAATCGATGTTACATAAAACTGCCGTGCTAAGAGGAACAACCTCCAAGGTCGGAAGCCTTGGCTAGCCTTGCCTTTGGACTAGGGCTAATTTATTCAGGGTCTGCCTGAGTTCTCCAGTTGGCATATCACGCGAACCGTTACATTTTAATATACCTAAGTGTGCAAAACAAAAGGCGGTGCCGGCGAAGCGAAGTAACCACGTAGGTTCAACGTTTTGTTATTTCTCGGAAACTTGTTAAGGAGTTTTGATTAATATTATTTTTTACGTTCAGTTTAACAGTGGCTGATATGTCAATGATAAGAAAGTGGAAAATGAAAGAGGTATCTAGCCTACCATGGAATTATTAATATGGAATCCACTTTGAGTGTCTGATAAGTACTGATGCTATCTTACGAAATATTATTGTGGCATGCCTTAAGTTGCAAAGTACATACAAGTTCTCGTTATTGAGATAAAAAACAAGTACCTTTACAGCTACAATGAAACAAAAGGTCAATTCCACTAACAAAAAAATAAGTCAATTAAAAAAAAAATATTTGGGCAATAAAGACACAAAATCAAAAATCATTGTTATTATTGAAGCCTAACTAATATGGTCTTTACTAAATGTGTATGATAATATTAACAACCGCCGGTTGTCAACCGGTATTGAGTTTTAGAAGTAATACACTATTAATAAGTGAGAAAAAAATGCCAATTTCATAGGTAAGGACCCAATACATTAGCATCTAAATTCTGCTCTCTTAAAGTCTCAAAAAATAATTTTCGGGATACGAAGCGGCGCTTTCTATCATTTTAGTTTTAGCTCATGTACTCGAATCTCGCTTGGCTTGCTAGCTTCGTTGGAAATAAATTTAGAAGACCACTGATTTACTCACAGCCATTAAGGTGTAGCTACTGTTTTTTTAAAAGGTTGCAAGTTGAATGACTCCACTACACCTGATGTTAAGGCGAAGAGTAAGGTACCTACACTAGCGCCACCAATTGATAATTTGACAATTACTAACGGACTGGATCTTTTTTTAAACGTTGCGTACCGTCCGACAACAGGAAAGCATCCATAGTATTTATTTAATAATTGAGCACTACTTTTTGTTGCGTGGTTTATTCACAAAACGGGCTATCGCATTTATTCACAAACAATGGCCACTTTTGGTTTTAGCGAATGAATACAAAAACAAACCTAAAAGTAGTGCACAATTATTAAATAATAGATGTTTGCCTAGTGTCGGAAGGTCAGCAATGTTTGAAAAAATCCAGTTTAGCAGTTACCAAATTAAAGTGGAAACGGAGTTCATACACGAAAACCAGACGCGAAGACAAATGATAAGGATTTTTCCATTACGCAGTGAACAAGAGCTAAAAAAATGTTGTTAATTTTTGCTCTATTCAGTTAGAGATGATACATTTTTGATCACCCATCCGATACCTGGCTTTAGCGAAAGTTACATAACCTTAGACGCAGACCAGGCGCGTCCACCAATGCGCCATCAAGCTCTTCCCTTGTGTTTTCCTTTACAAATAGTTATCTTTAGCGTTATTTTAAACCTACATGACTGACTAAACTCATTGTTCATCTTACAGGCTGCTTTAGTACTGTTCATTACTGCGGTCATCCAAGCAGTGGTGGTGGGGGTGGCGGTGAGGCTGACCTTCCACGACGTGCAACTCCTGGAGAAGGGTATGCGGGAGTCCTTCGGCTTGGCCCGGGACGCGAACCCGCGCCATTTGTCACTGTGGTCGGCCACGCAGAGCGATGTAAGTAGTTTTTCGCCATAGAAGAATAAAAGAGAAAAAGTATTTATTTGACTAACATTTTGCATACAACATTACTTACTTACTCCGATGGCTCCATTACTCAAAGTGAGTCTTAGCCTTTGACACAAGGTGACGTCACTGTTCCCTGTTTGCGCGATCTCTTGCCAGTCGCTGGTTTCCAGGAGCGACTTCTTCAATTCAACGGTACATACAACACTCAAAAACAAAATGAATAAAAGTGGATATTAAAATTAAATATTCTGAAGTTCTGAAGGAAAGAATATAAAATAAATGTATAGAATTAAAAATAAAATAATACATTGCACCTATAGATATTTCGTCGGTCGGAAACAATAGTGGAACATTTCGAATTAAGTTGTTTAGAGATAATGAGCAATTAAAAATGATTAATATTTATTCTTCCATTTACAAAATATTAAAAAGAAAGAAATGTTTTTTTTATATTATTAAATTTTTGTTGGCCTTTATATTTATGATTTCTATTAAATTCATTTATAATGTATCATTTCGGAATGTTCCAGTACTGAATTACAAAACTACGTTTTTCTGTTAAGTAATGACTTGAGTATTACTTTTGATTGTTGGTGTCGTGTTGGAACATTTCTAAGTGTTCCAATACCAACTATAGTATGTGCGTGGAACTTTTAACTTTATTCAGGTTCTATACGGAGTACGACTTGTTCTGATACTGAACTTAAAACGGCACTGAAATTGTAATGTAACACACATATGAGAAGTAAAAAACCCAATATTCAGAGATGCTCCACTATTGTTTCCGACCGATGATTTGGTCTGTGTACATTGCCAATTTTTGCATACGTCTTATAATAAAATGTTTTTGCTTTGTTTATATAATTTCAACACAAATTTTGTTGCGAAACAAATTACAAAAACACAAAGGTTGAAAAAAATTCCATTAGCAAGATTTGAACCTGCACCCTTCTGACTCTTCGGTAGTTGTTGACATTGAATGGGCGCCTTTGGCTTTCAAAGTAAAAAAGTAAATAGTGTTGAATAATTTCGGCGGGCTGGTTAGAACCACGATAGCTCAATTGGAAGAGCACCTGACCCGGTATGTCAGAAGGGTGCAGGTTCAAATCCTGCTCGTGGGTTTTTTTCAACATTTAGGTTTTTGTAACGTCATATAATACTTCGCCAAACAGGGTCTGCACTCAGCATGAGCTATGGATTAGCACTAACTCAGCACGCGTATTTCCTCCTTCTTACAACACGGGGTCCTTTAAACGGTGTGAAGAAGCAACTTGCGGGTCACGGCTAGTGTCCAAAATCCTTCTCTACCAGCTGTCCTCGTATCTGGACTCTTCTTCTGCTTACATCAGGAAAAGCGGAGTCATTTGTCAACTCTACTACAAAAAATATTAAGTCTTTAATCGCCGTGGTGGTCACCGACAAACAATAAATTTTCTATTGTGTTTGTGTCTGGTTTTGAGGCAATCAACGTGTTAAAAAGAGGATTTTTTAAGTTTACATTTAAAATTGCACTTTTTCTTCGAAAATTTAATCCTGTTGTGCGCCGACGCCATTTACAGCGTAACCGATTTAAGTACTGAAACGTTAGTTCGGTGCTAAAATTAAAGATTCTTTCCAAATGCGGGTTGATGATCACAAACCCGGGCTATGCATCGGAAAAACCGAAACACTATACCGGACCTGGGAATTGGTATCAGGCCGAGCGCTTTGCTATTCGGCCACCATGCATTAACAATAAACATTTAAAAAAAACGAGCGAGCCTTACAGTAATCGCATATGATGTGTAACATTTGACATCTCACCTTAGTATTAAGCAATTTTAACATTATATTCTGGAAAAAATGGGTCAGATCTTACATCATTTTATAACTATAAAATAAATGCAGTAAATACTCATTAGAAGAAATTTGACATATCAAAATGACCTTTGATAATCAAATGACACAATATGTCACATATAATAATAATATGTCATGTTCATAATACTTATCGATTTTAAATTTACAACATGACGCGCGCTTGCGCGCTTCCCCGACTTCCTGTTACACTGTTACGCATACTTCCGTCCCATTTCACGAAATCGCTCCCACAAATTGCTTATACAGAAAGCGAGCGGAAAGATGTTACACATCAAAAAATAAGAAAGAATTAAATTGCTTGTTTCCAGTTGATCTGCTGCGGTCTATACGGCCCTGATGATTACCGCACGTACAACCTGCCCGAAGTGTTCCCCCCCAACGTGCCGATAGCCTGCTGCCCGTCGTACGACTCCTCGCGCTCCGACCTGGTGCAAGAGCGAGAGAGGGAGACCTGTAAAGCAAGACGGCTGTACTACCGCAATGGCTGCAGGGAAGCGGTCGTTGAAGCGGTGAAGACAACCTCGCATCTTGTGCTGGGGCTGACGATATCACTGATGGTTTTGGAGGTAAGCCTTTTTTTTATTAAATAACAATTACTTTTGAAAAAAAATAGCGATAAAATAAAAATAAAAATATGTAAAAAAAACCAATAACGCACAAACCTATTTAGTTGTTGCTCAGGCCAATGACATTATTATTTTTAGTGCCTTACAAATAAACAAAGAATAAGAATAAACACGGTATAACTATTCGTAGCTTATTCTTTGTTAGTGTTTAAACTGTAATTCATGCAATCCTAGTTTTATGAATATTTACATATAATTTAACGCAAATATTGTTGCGAACAAATTACAATTTGATAAAATAAAAGCTCGTGAAAAGACAAAGTGTTGAAAGAAATCCACGAGCGGGATCCTAGTTTTAGACAAAATAGATAGGTATTTTAAAAATTGTATAGGTAATAGGTATTAATATATAGTATAGGTATTTATATACTATAAGTTTTATAGGGTAGTGGCACCATTGTCCGACACTTTAAACTTTAAACTTAGGTAGTGTTTTACACATTTTTGCTCGCCAAAAATAACATAGATTGAATCATCATCATTGAAATTTTACGGGATGATAAGAAGCAGGTTGTCGGTATTCAATCGTTGCCGAAGACTAAAATCAGTTGCTGATCCCTTTTTTAATGATTATAGGAAACTAGCTGACCCTGCTGACTTCGTACCGCATTTTTTTTATATAGCCTATGTTACTCAGTGTTCTGTGCTCAGCGCTAATGTAGCATTATAATGGTGAAAGAATTTTTTAAATCGGTCCAGTAGTTTTTGATTTTATTCGTTGCAAACATACCTACATACATACAAAAATACAAAGCTTTCCTCTTTAAAATATTAGTATAGACAGATAATGTTGATCACTGGTTTCCGTCGAACGTGCCACTATCCTATTTTATTAACACAAATGCATTTTTATGTGAGATTTGTTAATATTTGTAGTAGCTACCTAACTAGCTTGTAGCATAAGATGTAAAAACAATGTAAACATTTTCATTTTTACAGATTGTTTTGTCCATCCTGGCTGCAATATTACATAAGAAAGTCAAAGCCGAAAAAGAAGAAGAAAAGAATGATGATGCCAACCCGTAAATAATCGATAAATAAAATAGAAAAATGTTATGAACTGATGCTCTATTCGCAATTTCCAAGAACTTCGATTTTGACCTACAAAATGATGTGGCGCCATCTAGAATTTAATTTAGTAACTATTGAGGCAATTTGGTCGTTGACGTGCGCGCCATCTAGTACGCGTTTTGTTAACCACGTGCTTCTGCTGTTGCTTGGAACAAAATGTTTACTGAATGTATTTGGTGCAACACGCTAGATGGAGTTAATGCTGTATTCTGTAAATAAACTTTTTTTTTTACACAAAAAGTAATTATCCAATCAGGTTACAAAATATGACAACGAAGTTGGTTATTGAATAGTTGTAATTGATTATTGACTGTATGTTAAAACCCCTAATTTATTGTTAATGCATAAGTGTTGAAATCGCTATTGTTTATTAAATTAATTGACTATGAGACTGGAATATTTTTAGTTTTATTTTTCATAGTTACTAGGTTTTTTACTAGTGCTCCCTGCGATAGGTATAATGACTTTTCCGAAATCAAACACATTTTGTCTGTTATTTCCGACTAACTGTGCCCCGCGGTTTCACTCGCGTAAATTAGCGAAAAATAAAAGTATTTTACCGATTTTGCAACATTTTTCATGGTTGCTCCACTCCTATTAGTCATAGCGTAGTAATATAGCCTATAGCCTTCCTCAATAAATGAACTATTCGCCACTATGTGAGCATGTACCCACCGCTGAAACAGTGGCATGTCCCATCTGTCAACAAAAACTTTTAGGATGCTGTTAGTACTGCCGCGCAACCGATTCAGCGCAGAAGCACATCGTTTCCTCACTATCGTAGGAAAGTCGTCGACACGAGCCTCCGCAAACATGTTAGAAGCGCTGCATCTCCATGGCAGCCCCAACAGCACCCTCAAGTCATTGTTGTATTGGACTTTTAGATCGCTGAATGCTCGCCGCGTGTTGCTAACCTAACTGCACGAATAGAAGGATTGGCAGTATGCTTTAAAAACCGTTAATTTGACTGGCCTTGTACAACGCGCAAATCTGCGAGCCAACATATTGCAGCGAACAGCCAGCGATCTACGCTCCCTCTCGATGTCCATATTATCCTCAGAGTTCTCTGTAACCCAGTGGCCCAAGTACTTGAAACTCCGAACCCGCCTCAGCCTCTCCCCACACAGTGTTATAACGGAAAGATTAGTATAGTAAGGCGTACCCGACTTAAACAGAATCCACTCACCACTGGCATTGTACTTCAGTCCATGAGCCACCTCGTAACACTCACATATTGACAGGAGTTTCCTTAACCTTAACTATTAACTATATAACACCCCTGTGTGGTGCCGGGGGTAAAGAATTGCACCACCCCATCTCTTCCCGTGGGTGTCGTAGAAGGCGACTATGGGACCATTCCAGAGGATGGGCAGCAGCGTCTCTCTGTGATTATTCTCACCTTACTGCGATCGCTCACCCGCCTGCCAAGCGTGGCGATTATGGCAAATTCCCCTCAAAATTATTTATCTTTGAGGGAGGCCTTTGTCCAGCAGTGGACGTCTTTTTGGCTGGGATGATGATGATGATGATGATGATAACTATTCAACACAAAAATATTTTTTCAATTCGAACCAGTAGTTCCGACCGGTTCCGACGGAAGATCAGCGCTAACCTCAAGGCTAGCATTTTGCTGTGTCGGAACCGTTTTGGGACTGTCCTATGATTTTTTTCAATTTTTAACTGTATGTTTGAATTGTTTTGTCCCAAATAAATTTATTTTGATTTGATTTGATTTTGATTTTAGTTCCTGAGATTAGCGCGTTCAACCAAACAAATTTTTCTGCTTTATAATATTAGTATAGATAAGGCCAAACGGTGGAAGTGTCCATAGGGAAGGCTCGTGCCCGTCGTAGTGGGGACGTACCTATATGAGCTGGTGATAGTATAGGAGCTGATACGGCAACAGACTGATATAATAAATCGGGTTATTGTACACAACACACGCCTGCGCAGTAGACTACCACCACCTATCACAAACTGTCACATTTTTATTTTTTTAAACATTATTTACAGGGTGTCCCAGAATATGTGAATCAAATTGGAACGGGAGATTCCTTAGGTAACCTATCGAATGTGCTAAAAAAAATTTACTTTGCTGCAAAAAATACACCAAAATAATGCTGCGACTTCAAATCTACGTAAGTCTTTTTAAAAAATCGTTTGCAGTTTGACGAATCAATCCTTCACAAATAATAATAGTGAAAAAAAAACAAAAATTACCAATAAACGAAGCGCCTGTAGTTGAAAGTCTGAAAAAGACGTACTTTTTTTATGCATTATAAGACAGCTCTTGACCTCGATCTCGCCTGATGGTGAGCGTAGATGAGGTCTACGATGGAGCGAGCTGCCCCAGAAGATGCCTATTAACTCTCGCCTTGAAGGAATTCAGGTTATAAGTTTTTGGGAACACAGAGAATTCCACTCCTTGCCAGTGCGTAGTAAAAATGATGACATGAAGCGCTTAGTGCGACATAGTGGAATTTCTACTAGGTGGGAATGAATGGGGGGGAAATTTATATTTTTTTTTACACAATGATCATTATTTTTTTATTTTTTTATTTAGCATATTCGAAAGGTTTGCCTAAGGAATCTCCCGTTACAATTTGATTGACATATTATTCTGGGACACCCGGATGATAGATGGCATATGGTTGATTCGTTATTGAAGAAATTTAACAATTTTGGATATGAGTATGAGTCATTTTGGGAGTTTTTTATTTTGGTGATGATGTCGCTTCAAAAAAATATTTCATGTTAAAGATCTTATCCCAATAAGCAAAAAATTATTAAACAAAGTAAGTCTATCATGGGTAAAAGTTGAGCTATTTTTTATTTTAAAAAAATCAGTATGTATTTGCTCTTGTAACATAATCTGCTCCTTTGTTCTTTTCTAACTATCTTGATTCCCTAAAAAACTGAATGAAAATATACTGAAATTCCAATTACACACTTTTGCGTTTATTTTTATGATGAAGTATATTTTATGTCAGTAATGAATTAATAAAATAAAAAAACCCACCCCTCCATACAAAATTACTCAAACCCCTTTGTCACATGCATAAAAAATGTGTAAGTTTGTCACAGGTCCAAAATAAAATATGACAAATTAACTTCATAAAAAAGAAGTAACACAAAACACATACTTTTTTAAATAGAAATTGAAATAGAAAAAATATTTATTTGGTACAATAACATACAAACTAGTGTTTTTTTTTCTGTGTACCCAATGTACCCAATAAATCCAGACGGTTAGAAAGGTAAACAAATCGGTGAGCGGAACCTCCCGTACTTTTCCCGCCATTCACTTGACAGATTTCAATCAATGAGCATAAAATTAATTCTGCGTTGACGAGCGGTCAGTAAATAAAGCTATAAAATGTTACAGCCACTGTTATCATTAATGGCGGCACAATGTTTCGTTAATTAGCGATAATGATAGCCACTGAACTTCTACGGTGGGCGTGCATGCTGATTGAAATGATTTTATTGATGCCAACCATCAATCAATATGCTGTTGCAGGTATGTGGAAAAATTGTTGAAAGCACTTTGATTAGCTATAGAATACAACTTTATGGTCTTAAGACTTCTTCTTTAATGTCATAATCCATATTCATTTATTAGTTTACCATATAAGTTTTTGAAGTGAAAACTTCTTTAGCGGCGTTGTGCACTTTTTTGGAATGGGTAAAAAATGTTAAACTCGCGTCAGGACACGTGACCTGATCGAAAATTTGTAAGACGGATGGAGAGTAGACAGCTGGCGCGGCGTAATATAAATTTTTAATGTAACTTAATATAACTTTTTAATGTAATATAAATTGTCATGTTTGTGTACGATAGCCCAATAAATAAATATTGTATTCTACCACATAAATGAGAGTACTTTTATACTGATAATTAAAGCAATTCGTGCAAAATTATTCCAAAACCATTCCAAAATATCAAAAATGCACAACGTTAATATTCAAGTTTTCACTTCTGCCGGCACTCCCAGAGTGCAACCCGTCGTTTTTTTTAATAATTTATGATTTGAAGAGTAAGTACTATATGTAATTCAAATGATAAAATTATTTAAAAAAATCGATAAATGTCAATATTTAAAAACTTTTATTCGGTTTAAAATAGCTCTTGGATGTCACTCACTATGCCATCGGTTCATAAAGCTACACATGACGGCGAAGGAGTGACTGTAAACTATAAGTAGTTAAAGGTAGGCCTTTAACCCTTTCGGTTCGGCGTGGGGGTGCAGTGCCAGAACTGAAACTAATTTTTCAAATTATCTGCATAATTTAAGTAAATATGGATTAAATTTACGGAAATTAAAATTTTAAATTTTTTGGGCGAAATTATTCTATGATAATGTGAGAACCGTTTGGGACGATGGGTCCCAATTGCTAAGTAAAAACTAAGCTTCAGTCTTCAATGAAAGTGTGACGGGATGTATATTCCCATCGGTCTTACGTGGTACTGGACATATACATACCGTCAGGCCTGAAAGGGTTAACAGGAAAAATAATCCTTAAAAAAATCGGTTATTCCCAAATGCCTCTGCTGGCGACCAAACATGTGCTAGCGCAACGATGGCGTCACAACATCACATACCTACATTGCTCAGACTCCAAAGAAAGTAGCTTTAGCGCTTGTGTTATTAAAACCAGGGACAACAACGATGGTACCACAGCCACCCAGACCAGAGAAAATAAATTTCTTTTCTACTTTGACCCGACTGAGAATCGAACCCGGAACCTCGGAGATGACAACACCAGAAAACGGCGGCGGCGTGCGAGCCACTCGACTACGGAGGCCGTCGAAAATTTACTTATTTATTTTCAATTTAACACTTAAGCACCGAAGGTTCCAGCAGTTGCTTAATAACATCTGTTCCAGTCACCCCAGACTACTGCTTCGGTGCGCTAAACCGCAGCGACTGCAAGATGGCGCCCACACCTGTGTTTTACTACTACAAGCCAGGCTCCAGGTGCGAGATGGCGCTGTACCGAGGTTGCCCCACGGAAAACCTTTTCCCCAACCTGTACCTCTGCATGCACACCTGTATCTTCAGGATGTACTGGACCGGCATAGATGAAGAGACGCAACCGATAGCGAGAACTGAATGTATATGTTTGATCTTTTTTTTGGGTTATGTTTGCTTTGCGCTATCCGGGAATATTCCCATCTGTCACCCCGTTTTGTCCACCAGGGTGACAGATAGGAATATTCTCGGATGAAGCTTTTTCAATTTAAAGTTTCATCTGTCACCCTCCATATTCGTGACAGACAGTACTGATAGACAGATGAAACTTTTTCTTCCCATCTGTCACACCACACTGGCCTACTTAATTGCCCTGGCGGACAAAACGAGGAGACAGATGGGAATATTTCGATATTCGGAGGTCCTGCCTTCTATAACTAGTTCGGGGAAACTAGTTTTTATTCTATGCTCAGTTCTGGTTGGTGAAGTTATATTTTGGTATTCGTTGGGAATAGATTTGATACTTCATTTAAATATTTAAAATTTGGTATTCGTTAGGAATAGAACATTTATTAAGTCAATAAACCAATACCATTGGTATTAGTTTTTGGTATTAGAAAAGTAGTAGCAAACCTGCATTTAGCAAGCGTGGTGATTAAGCCAATACGCATCAATTGTAGCGATGACTTAATTAAAGCCATTGTCCAGCTGTGGGACCGTAAGTAAGTAAATAATTGCGATCAACTTAAAATGAAACAGATAATCAACTCGCAGCCATCTTTGTTTTAAGCGTATGAAAAGGAAAATACTTATAAGCCTCCTTTTTGCAGACGCAGTCGGATTAAATCAAATAAGTATCACAAAATATAATCTTGACACCTTTCAGACTCATGCGCAGACGCGTTCGACGCGAAAAAGTGTACGGACCAACAGGAGAACGTTTTTACATACAACACGACTACAGAACAGTGCGAACAGGCCACTTGGAGAGGCTGCCGGAACCAGAACATGTTCCCTGACCTATCCACCTGCACCCAGTACTGCACTTCCAACCTCGAAGAGAACGACAACATCGATGATTGGGAGAAGGAGCTAAATGACATCTCCGAAAAGGACGCTGAAGATGTCAACCAAATGCTTGACAACGTCATCAGCGACAAAGTCAAGTTGAAGAAAGAGGCGCCAGTGGAAAGTCCAGCTCACGATGAGCCGTCCTCTAGTCCGGCAGCTAGCGAGGCGCCCGCGCCGCCGCCGGCAGCCAGTGAGGCGCTGCCACCTAGTGAGGTGCCGCCACCTAGTGAGGCGCCGCCACCTAGTGAGGCGCCGCCACCTAGTGTGGCGCCGCCAGCTATCTCGTCATCTACAATAGCGGACCCATATGAAGAAGTCGCGGTGGTAGATTATAAATGAAATATGATGTGAGAAACCGCATTTGCTGTTAACTTAAGCAGTTTTTACTATACTTACTATATTTTAGGTTATAAAAGAATTGAAATAAAAATGTGCTAGTTGAATTATTCCATCTTTTGACAAATTAACTTTTGATGACATCGTCATCCTCAACGTTTAAATATACCTCTAGGTGTAGTGATTCGAAGCCCCATTAAACGGTAGTGGCATTGGTGTTCGACTGGAACCATTGATCGACAAGTTTTCAACTAAACAACAATTGAATACAATTTGAAAAAAGACAGTGTTGAAAAAAATCCACGAGCGGAATTTGAACCCGCACCCCATGAGATGCCGGGTCAGGTGCACTACCAACTATGCTATCGTGGCTCAATCCAACTTGCTAAAATTAATCAACATTATCTACTCTTACTCTGTAAGCCAAAGGAGCCCTATTCAATGTCGACAGCTACGCGTCATCATCAACATCCGATCTTGAAAAAAACAAAGTGTTCCAATTGTGATTTGCTCGCAACAATATTTGCGTAAAATTATATGTAAGTAAACTAGTTGTCGCCCGCGACTTTGTTCGCGAAGACTACACTATTCCACAGGAACCTGTTACCGAGATAAATAATCCTAGTCCGGGTCATGATCTGTCTATGTGCAAAGTTTCATCCAAATCCGTTCAGCCATTTTCACGTGATGCGCGGTGAAATAAACAGACAATCAGACAAAAATTCTAAAAACTGTTGGAACGTGTTCTGTTATCGATTCTAAGTATCCCCAGCCAACTTTCTTTCGAATATCTTCCATGAGATATACAGACTTTAACTTTAAAAAAACACAAATGTTGAAAAAAATTTTTCCACGAGCTAGCGAGTAGTTGTTGACATTGAATGGGCGCCTTTAGCTTTCAAAGTAAAAAGTAAATAATGTTAAATAATTTCGGCGGGCTGGTTAGAACCACGATAGCTCAATTGGAAGGCACTGTGCTTACTCGTAAAATATTTTTAAAAAACTAATCAAAAATTAGTTACATCAAAAATGGTAGGTTAGGTCATTTTTTTAAGACTGCCAATCGCTACTTATGCTGATAATTGAATTATTGACATTGCAGTTAAGTATTTCGGATACGACATTTTTCAATAACAGGCAACTATACTCGTAGGAGCGGATGAACCGGACAGTAGTGACACGAGCAGTCTCTGTCTGCATTGCAGTAATTGCTCATTTTCAATAACAATCGGTCCCGATATAACAGATGAGATAAGATTAAATTGATCACAATGGAGCCGATCGAATGCAGCCACCACGTTATTGACACTATAATAGCATAGCTTTCGACGTACTTTATGTATTGCGATTGTTATTTATTATAAAGGTGTTATAGATAGAGGACTTCTTGGCGGGAAAGTAAGAGTCATGTCTGCGGTTTTGTTTTGTTTTCTAAAATTTGTGTTATGTCGAATATTAATGTGAAGTAATGGTGGATTATTAACCGTTAAGTGTTCGTGAGTGTGCATGAGTGTTGGCAAATGAAACAAAAGAATGCAACGTCACTTTTCAAATTCTCTCAAGAAGTCCGCCCAAGGACTTAGTAAAGCCCCCACGTCTTTACTGAGATACTCGAAAGGTTGGGGGGTGTATAATTTCAAACTTCTCATTTCTATTATCTATCATTCATCATCATCATACAGGAAAGAAATATTGTTTATATTATATTATATTATTATTAAGATATAATTTTATTTGGAGAAAACATTGCCAATGCACAAGTCAAGGTTTTCTAATGCTTGTGCGAACACTACACATTGAATTATAATACTACACACTTAAGGCAAAGGAACATACTTACTCGTACATGTAAATATTCCTTTGCTTTTTTGTTAAAATAAAAAATCTTACACGCTCTAGTTTTTTTGTTCCTCTAGCTAGTTGATGACTTTGTGCAATTAGCACATTTAACCAGTGTCAAAGTATTTTCTTACAAGTATACCTACATATTATGAATAAACAATATTTCCTTCCTGTATGATGATTATGAATGATAATAGAAATGAAAAGTGAAAATGATATACACCCCAACCCCTTGAGTATCTCAGTAAAGATGTGGGGCTTTACTAAGTCCTCGGGCGGACTTCTTGAGAGAACTTAAAAAGTGATGTTGCTGTTTTGTTTCATTTGCGAACACTCATACACGCCCACGAACAGTTAACGTTTAATAATCCACCATTATTTCACATCAATATTCGACACAATAAAAATTTTAGAAAATAAAACAAAACCGCAGACATGACTTTTCACTTTCCCGCCAAGAAGTCTAACGCTATAGTTTATAACACAGAACAGTTAAATAAGGTTTATCTATTCCGTGGTTTATACCATAGACTTTTTTTTTTCATTTTGTTGATGGCTGTTAGAAAACCGACAGCTCCTTTTCTAATTCCATACCTCTAACGCCATCTATCGTAAGAGAAGGGAAGCTCAAACCGGGCACCCCGCGCGCGCGCCCCCACCTTACTGTAGTCTGAAAAGAATTTCGACCGCGCCGCGCCCGCGCTCCAGTTCCGGAGAAACAAAACCTGTTAAAACTAAGCGATTAGCACATTTAGCCAGTGTCAAAGTAATTTTTCTAACAAGTAATATGTACATAAATAAACAATATTTCTTTTCTGTATGATGATGATGAATGATAATGGAAATGAGAAATGATATACCACCCAACCCCTCGAGTATCTCAGTAAAGATGTGGGGCTTTACTAAGTCCTCGGGCGGACTTCTTGAGAGAATTTGAAAAGAGACGTTGCACTGTTTTATTTCATTTGCCAACACTCATGCACACTCACGAACACTTAACGGTTAATAATCCACCATTATTTCACATTATTATTCGACATAACACAAATATTAGAAAATAAAACAAAACCGCAGACATGACTCTTCACTTTCCCGCCAAGAAGTCTACCATAGACTATGTATAATATTGGGTAGTTTATACAGTCTGTAGATGCCAAAACTTTAGTGGGTTAACTAGTCTGTGGCACAAATCTATGGTGTACTGAGGGTGTAACGTTAGTGTTCGTTAATAAATAATCGAGAATGCTATACTAATGCCAAAACAACGAAAGGTTAAGAACAGTCAGTCCCGATTTATCATCGGCCAGAGCTGTTGACATTTAAAGTTCACCACAAACACGAAAGGAGTTATAGAGACATTGCATCTTGATTTGGTACCATTTTAAATGGAGGCACAATTTGTTGGTTTGTATTTGTAACAGGGCTATATGGCTATTAATAACAACAGATTTAACTGATTGTTATCGTATGCCTACGTTGAAAATAGCGAAATAGTTAATACAACGCAATAGCGTACCAAAATTGAAAATGCAAATAGAATTTGTTAGTTCCCGTCACAGAATAAGTACCCGTTACAGAGTAAGTAAGTAAGAATAAGTAGTTTATCTAACGACTAAGACTGCCTTGCGTAACTTGTTTGTTTACTGACATATTTGACGTATTGACTACAATGAAAATATACATCAAATTGTTGTTAACTTAACAGTAATAGTAGTTTATGCAACTGTCATATAATGAAGGGTATTAAAACACGAGTGTGAGTTTATGAAACGAGCGCAGCGAGTTTCATAATAGTAACGAGTGTTTTAGTACCCGTGTTATATGCAGTTGCATACACTACTTTATCTTCACTAATGCAATTAGTCAAACAACAAAAGTAAAAGCTGACAATAGTTTATTTATAATAATTGTTCAAATTTTGGATGGTACATACGTAAATCTAACCAATGAGAGCGCAGCTGCGCGCGCAGGGCCAATCAGGAGCGAGCGCGCGCTGTTCTTTTTTTATTTAATTGGCACAAGATCTTACCAAAGAGTTTTGTGTATGTAAGTTTAGTAGTTTCGACGAAGTTTTCACGTATAACCCAACTGTTTTCAAAAGCCAGCCTAATATCAAAATTTTATACAACTTGTATGAGGATTTTGACATAAGGCTCGCCAGGTTAATTGGTCGCGTTTTATTGATGTTATAATGAGATTTTACGATATCGATGTGGATATTATACCATCATGTGAGATTGCTTAAATTGAGTGTTTTGTTGTCTGCGCTATAACAGTAGTAATTATAAGTCAAGTATTGGAAACATAAGTAGAATGTTACAACATGAGTGTAGATAAACATTTTTTTAAACCAATTTATCCAGCACATAATTTTAAAATAAGTATGATTTTTATAAAAAATCATATATAAAATAATTAAATTTGTATGATTGACATCGTGATCGAAAACGCACGGGATTGGTCACGTGATGTCGTGACGTCATTTGCAAGCAAATCAAAGATGTCACTCGAAGTTTTGTACGGTGTGATTTGACAGCTAACAGTTTGTTTACATGCAACTGATGTCACGTGACCTGCATGCATCGTTTTGGCGGCTATTTTGTTCATTTGAATTTTAATGGCGATTTTCATAAAAAATAAAGAAATTCACAACGAATTAATCAAATTGCAAATATAATATGCTATAATGAACCATTAGACATATTTTTCTAAAACCTGTCAAATACCCTATCATGACATATTTAAATATTTCTTCGGGGTACTAGTTAAATTTTTCTCATGCATAAACGAATAGGAATAAAAAACTTCTATATGTTACCCCAATAGCGACTGGTGATTTAAAAAAAAGAAAAAAGAAACTTTTACTAAAAAAAAAAAAACTTTTACTATTAACTTATAAAGTCATTCATTACACAATTAATATGACTAGTGGTTGCCCAGTAGCCGAAATTAGACCGTAATTTTATTAAGGCTGCACGGATTGTATATCCTAAGCAATGAAAAAATTGGTTTTTTGTGATTGGTAGTGACGCATAATTAAAAAAACATTCTGTAATCCTTCTCTATATGTATAATTGGTTAGGGTGTCGCAAAGGGGGTGCAGGACTTAGAAAATTTTCGAGCAAAAATACACTCATAACTTTTTTTCACAAACTGATGAAAAACATAGACCATCAAAAAGAGACAAAAAATCCAATTAAAAAAAAAAAACTTGAAAAAAAATTTAGAAAATTTTCAGTTGATTTTTATATGGAGCCGACACTTAGAAAAATTTGCGATATTTTTGTATGCAGTTTGGACTTGTAAAATTTTTCGCTTGGTTCCACGTTGTGTCGCAAAGGGGGTGCAGGACTTAGAAAATTTTCGAGGAAAAATTTAATTTTTCACAAACTGACGAAAAACAGCTATCAATAAGAGATAGAAGAAAATCCAAAAAAAGTGCAAAAAAATTGTGAAAAAAAACTTAGAAAATTTTCAGTTGATTTTTATATGGAGCCGACACTTTTTTTAAAAAACATAGCTATCAAAAAAAAAACCAAAAGTAAAAAAAGTAAAAAGTAAAGTTAATTAGGTTAGGTTAGGTTAGTATGTTGACCAAAAACGCGCGAGCCGAGCGAGCGGAGCGAGCGTGCCGCGGCAGCGGCCGGCGAAGCGCCAGAAACGACGTTTTTGTACGTGCGACGTTTTTTTTTACATACTTTCAAACACTACTATGTTTTTCGTCAGTTTGTGAAAAAAAAGTTAGAGTGTATTTTTCCTGCACCCCCTTTGCGACACCCGGACCTACATAGATTTAAAATTTTTATAGTTAAAATCAATCACATCCAGTTGTATAATTTACTTGTTGATCTACACAAGTAAATCTCGCGACAAGCTTTCATCTTATATTGTACCTTTCAACGAGCAATTATAGTATATACGTATATAATATATAATCTGAATCTCGGAAACGGCTCCAACGATTTTTATGAAATTTAGTAGGTATGCAGGGGGTTTCAGCGATAAATCGATCTAGCTAGGTTTAATTTTTAGAAAACGTCGTTTGTTGTGATTTTTGTTTTATTTACCAACACCCATGCACGCTCACGAACACTTAACGATTAATAATCCACCATTATTTCACAACACTTTTAGAAAATAAAACAAAACCGCAGACATGACTTCACTTTCCCGCCACTTCACCGTCTAGAAGTTGTTTTTTTTTTATTTCGTTGAATCGGTAAGAAGCAGGGTCATCAGCATCACTCAGACTGATGTCATGGCATAAAGGCACTTTTATTAATAAAAATGATACAAAAAATGCCTCTTAGAAAAATATGTATATGCTCTCAAATAAGTAAATAGTGCTAAAATTTTTTTGATATAAAAAAAATGATTCACTATATTTTGTTTTGCAAACGATTGTATTCTTATAATGTAATAAACTTACTATTTCAAGACACCTGTCACAAGCATCGGTGGTTCAGTGGTAGAATGCTCGCCTGCCACGCGGGCGGCCCGGGTTCGATTCCCGGCCGATGCAATTTTTTTAAATAGCTATATTTTTGTATTTTATTATGTTTTTATAGTTTTATCTTTTCTTTGAAGTTCTGAGATAATTTAATGAAGTTTATAGACAAAAAAAAAAGGTTTTACTGTTTACATTAAAGCTTGATTGATTGGTGCTTGGTTTAAGAAGTTTTAGATATTCTTTGTGTAGTAAAATTTGTCACCAACTTTTTTAAAGATATTGTTAAGTCCCTTTTACATGACATTAACAAACAACGTAACATCATTGTAAAAACAATATTGATGAGTCGCTTTGTATACAATTATGATATGATAGATAGAACATGGCTATAATTATATTATGTAAGCAAATTCGCATATTTTTTACATACTTATACCTATACATATTTTTACAAAATAGTATGCTATTTTTATTTTTCAATTCAATAAAAGCCAGCTATGAAACTGTCCTGTTTACTAAGTCACTGACAATACATTCCCACTAATACGGAACCGAAAGGAAAAGCTATATGAGCCAACTAAATAGCGTTGCCCTTTTACGCCCTAGGGTTCTAATGACATGACAATATCAGGGGCAGATTAATTTCAAGGTCACCCTCGCGAGGGTTGGCGATCAAGGTCAAGGTCATACGGCCTGGTAGGGTTGCTCATTGTGTTCTATGTACAAGGTGACAAGAAGTGCGAGTTTCATTCAGCATTCGCTCATCTCATATTATGGAAAACTAAAATCTGTAATATGGCTATCACAGTAGCGGCTGCTGCTCTTTCTAGTGACAGACGCTTTAATTTTTTTTTAAATCCCCACTGCCGATGTTAGTGGCAACCTAGGTTAAGTTTTTTTATAATATTTTATTGTAAATATATTTTTATATAAAATATTGTAAAAAAATTCTTAAGATTATTATGTTTAGTAAAGAGAATAATAATAATAATATATTTTTTATTATTTCAGATTATAATAATAATGTACATATATCTTTACTAGTTACACAGAACTTAAAAACTAATGTTAGTCTACTAATCCATAAAATGAAAATAAAAATATTAAAATAATAATTACCTAAAATTTGTCTATCGTTTTCGATGTCGTTCGTGACTTAAAATAAAAAATAATGACAGTATTTTTCAAAGACAGTTTTATGATTATATTATCACTACATAAGTGTAGTAAAAAATACATAATTATATTTTACAGGCATGTGATTTTTTTTAAATATATTAATATTTTGATATGAAAAAACAATAAAAAATTAATAAAATGAAATTGATTTTGAGTTAAGCAAAAAGAGTTGCATCGGCCGGGAATCGAACCCGGGCCGCCCGCGTGGCAGGCGAGCATTCTACCACTGAACCACCGATGCTTATATTACATTGACGAAATTGTAAATTAGTTACTTTGTATAAGTATTGTCACAGAACGTGACAATATAACTTTTCTAAAGAGAAAATGATATGCGACGTGGTGGCTGACTCTGTTTTTTTAATATTATTATTGTTTGATAATGAAATCGATAAAAAAGTTATTAAGTATAAGTAGGTAAGGTAAGGTAGGTACTATATTTAAACCACATAGGTTTTGATGTGCTTTATAGATCATTCAAGCTGCAGGAACATTATTTACTCATAAAAATGTTTATAGTATTGGTAATATTGGTACCTATTTACCAACATAGTAAGTGACTGCTTTACATAAGTGCTAATCAACATTCTAGCAAGTTCGTACTCATCGCTAGATGGCGCCAAAATACGAAAGAAGATGGCGTCAACGCAGCAGCTGATCGACCGCACCTGACGCATTACCTGCGACCGGTCGCTCACCCAGTCGCCCGACGAGCGACGCACCCAACTCGATAAACATTGACTGACTCAGTCGCGGAACACAGCGGGCCGCGCGCTGACGTTCATTACCCGTATCACATGTCGCGTCGTCCAATTGTTTATTTATTAACGGAACGTAGATTACGATCGAATGATTCGAAATCTGCTTCGTTGATTAGAAATTTGAATTGGGAACGCACGATGAAGTGACTACTACGTATGATTCCTGTTACGCAACAGCTGTGCCTGTGACTTATGAAACGATATCGATTAAAGATGCCACTCGAAATTTAGAACAGTTTTCGCAGTCACTGTGTCTAGGTCAATCGATGCGGTATGGGCTGAGTTGTTTATCTTATCTGTGCAATTATTGTTGTGATTTGTGTCTGGAAACGGAAGTCAATTGAATAGGAGTTATAGTGTTACGTTTTAGTGTTGTGTAAAGGTGTTATTTTGGAAGGGAAGCTGACGATATTTCTTGTGATCGAGAAATATTAGAAGAATGTTCGGAGTTCTAATGAAACGTTGGAAGCCCAAAAGGTATTTTTGCATTCCTTTTTTCATACATAAATCTCTTTTACATTACACAAAACGTAGGTCCCTACATAGGTACCTAGTACGTTTGGCTGGATAGGTAGGTTTATGGTAAAACATCAAGATGCATATCAGACACCGCTACATCAACAAAGCTATGTTACTTCATCATTACGCTTAAAGGTTAAATATTTTGTGTTTTCTAAAGCTTATGCCAATGTGTAGTACCTACCTACCTAGGTACTTAGAAATAAATGAAGAATCCTAATAGCTTTCTACTTAGACATTAGGGACATACTAATGTATTAAAATAGCGCATTAATAATAATCTATAAAAACATCGTTTACGTATTTAGGTAGTCGTGTTTACTTAGTTGACGACCCTGTAAACTGTTCTAAATGTCAGTTTAAAATGTACGTATTATAGATTAATTTAATTAAAAGCGAATGGATCGTAAAAAAACAATTATACCTACCTAGGTACCTACCTACTTAATTAGGTATTAAACCTAAAATTGAGCTTTTTATATGTGGTTGGCCCCGCTGTCGTTAGTTGGTCTCCTCAGGTTATAAAGGAAGAGGACTTAGTAAAGCCCCACATCTTTACTGAGATACTCGAGGGGTTGGGGGGTATATCATTTCTCACTTCTCGTTTCTATTATCATTCATCATCACCATACAGGAATGAAATATTATAAATGTATTATTTGTAAGAAAAATTACTTTGACACTGACTAAATGTGCTAATCGCATGAAGCCATCAACTAAAGCAAAAAAAAAAGTAAAAGAATCAGTCGTTGAAAAAATAGGGGATTTTTAATAATTAAAGGAGAAAGTGTCGATCACTGATGCAATCTTATGCCATACTACTACTAGTGCATTACTACTAGGTACCTACCTACATTACTAGAAGTCAACAAGCGATAAGTTTTTTGTTGATTGAGTACTTAATACTTTTTTGAAATGTACCTTCAAAGTATGTTCAGATATGTTTTGGCGCAAAGGTGGAGGAATATTGTTCCATACTTTGTTCCGCATAGGTGAAGGATCCCCTGAAACCCTGCGTCTTGTGCTTTGGTATGAGAAGAGCCAACGTATTTCTACTGCGAGTGTTCCGTGAATTTAATTAGTGTAGTTTAGCTTTTTAGTTAATTTATATTCTCCAGAGGGCCTAGTACGAATTTCTTATGCCTATGCCATTCGATCACGTTAACGAAAACGAGAATTTGTATAGCAAAATTGTAACTCTTCTCGTATGCCGCCAGGAGGCGCTGCTTCAATCCCATACTAAGTTTTGTTTTCGTAAACGTAATCGAATTAATACGGATAGTAAATAAAACTCACACTAGGCACCCTGCACCTACAAAGACAAAGTACACATGCCTGCACATGAGACTATCACAAACTGACAAATTTCCTCAATAGACTGTCAACTTAATGACTTAAGGATAAAGTTGAAAATTTATTGAAGACATTTGAAAGTTTTTGATAGGTCACAATTAGGGTTGCCGCCTTTTTTAAAATAAAGTACCTACATGTCATAAAAAAGAGTATTTATTTATTTGTCCTTAAAAACAAATTTTTTGTTGCTCTTAGCGACATTTAACATATATTTTGTACCAGTTTATTTAGTCTCATAAGTAGGTACTCATAACCAGTAACGAGCCAGTAACAATCAGTTTTACGTAAATAGAGTATTTTAGCGTACTTTATTGGTGTCGTAGATTATAAAGTACGCCTACATGAAAAAGAGGACAATACTTTATTTTAGAGTACGGGTGGCAACCCTAGTTACAATATAAAATTTTACTAGAAAAATCGTGGTCTAAGTCGTGGGTTCGGTTCTTACTCGAGCTTACTGGGACTGGTTGATTTCTTCTAGTAAAAAAATATTATATTGTAAAAAATTTAAATGTTCACCGATTTTATTTGCTGACTATACAGCATAAGTACCAATACCAAGCAAGTATTTAACACGACAAAAAATGTGATTGGCCGTCCTTGTTATAACATTTTATGCCCTTTGCTGCCACCGCTCACAGGTTTAATTCTGAGTCAGTCAAAATAGTTACTTAATTAACCTGTCGAATTTTTTTATTGGTTTTACTTGTCACCCAAACTTTGATTGCAAAAAGTCCGAATTAACATTTTTTTTATACGTAGCACGGCAAATGACCCCATTTCACCTGATGTTAAGTGAATATGGAATCCAGATGCGACGACAACTGGTGCAGCGTGAAAACAACGCAGCATCAGTTACCCTCACGCTGCCGGCCCACAAGGTGCCTCTTCACGCCTCGTTTAAAGAACCCCATAACATAAGAAGGAGGGAAAACATGTGCTGGCAAACTTTTCCATGTTTTGCAGATGCGACAAAGAAACGAGTCACCAAATTTCTTAGTGCGCGATGGAATATTTGAGACAGTGACTTACAGTTTAAATTGAATAAAGTGTGTTAATTTAGTTAATAATCGAAATTGCCTATACCTATGTACATTTAGTTTTACATGGTTTTCTTATAAAAACTAGTCGTCGCCCTATGTTTAAAATTCGACCGGAATTCCGAAATGTATTTTTTTTTAACTTAACACAAATAATCAATATTTATTACAATGTAATGTTATGTAATATTATATTACATATTAACTTTTATATTTCTTTATTCCTTCTCCATATAAACTTTTACTAGTAGGTATGCCAAATCTCACACACTTTCGCGCGCGCAATGCACTCAAAAAGGGGTACAAAGGTTCTTATATACAGGGTTTTGGTAATACTTGTATAATTCCGAATATGGCAGATAGTGTACAGTGTTTATTATTATAAACATATCTGAAAAGTACCATATGGCCGAGATTTTTTGGGATTATACCTACCTATTACCTTATTACTAAACACAATGTTAGCCTCAATTCACAGACTTTTAGGTGCTTTTAGTAAAGCGACACGTTTGATTGGTTGAAAGTTTATTGCCTACTTCGCTATCTCCTTCATTAATGCAGCTATAAACCGCAAAGTAGGCAGTGATGAGTGATGAGTGAATACACCTGAGATATTTCTCTATTCTACCTATCTAATAGGTACATTAAGTAATAATTACAATAATAGTATATTATTTTAAGAAAGTTTTACACAAACAACAATGAATAAATAAATAAATTATATGCAATGGAAAATTTGTTCGAATAATGCCATTTATCAACTATCTCTATTATAGGATAACTCATCTAATTTAAAGCTAAGAAAAAATGCAATAATTAGTTATAGGGCCGTACCTACCACAAAATAACGTTATTTTGTGGCCGTACCAACCAACCAAGCCTTTAAAAAAGTCAACAAACCGAATACCTAAATCATTTTGAATTTAGAATATTACCATTTATTTAGGTATATGTAATAGAGATGCGCCGAATATTCGGTAATTATTCGGTATGTTCGGCGTATTTTTCCATGTTCGTATTCGGCCGAATATTCGGATTAATTGCCGAATAATTACCGAATATAAAAGTTGTACAATTTTAAATCCTACGGCTTATAAAAAGACTATTAGGTATATACTTATAATATATGCTAATAATAGTCTTTTATACTATGGTACTCCATAGGTTATTCATTCATTATTTTATTATCAATGAATCATAAAAATTATTATTAAATTATTTTTTATGAGATTATTTAAAAAAAAAATTGAATAATAATACTTATACATATTTTTTAATATAAAATTCGTCCATTCATTTAACTAACATTGATTACATTTTATGTTTAAAACTCAAGTATGATTTACTTCAATTATTATTTTGATGATTTTCGTGATAAACAACGGCACTTAACTTACTTTGACCTACCTGTTTGGCTAAGCAAAGCGCGCGTAAATGAACCGAATTATTCGGCCGAATATTCGGTTCGTTTTATTGTAAACCGAACGTTCGGCCGAATATTCGTATTCGGCTAAACCAATATTCGCCCTATTTCTAATATGTAACCATACTCCTTGGCAGGTATTATTGGTCCATTGGTCATATTGAAGTACCTAGCTCATTGTTGTTCGTTGTAGTAAAGTGCAATTGAAGTGACGACCGACTTCCTTATAAACTGCAATGTGTTGTGTTGTGTTTGTGTATATCGCTAAACGTTCGCTTCCTCATACAACTGCGCTGTTATCCGCGGATTCGCTCGTTTCTATTTCCCCATTTCACTTCACGCGGTTATTCATTGTGATGGGCGAAATAATGGCGTTTGTGCGTTTACCTCCTTCTTAGCTGTGTACGTCACAAAATAACACTACGCTTTATTCATTAAGGTGGTTGAAGTATCGGCATTTACCGCTTTCTTCTCTGTCTGCGCTTCTTTTCATTCAATATACTTATTGACAGTTTTTTTCTTAACACTTAAGAGTAATTTAGAACTAAGTACTTTGTCGGATTGCCACCCTCTTTTCGTTATAGACTAGTTTCACTTTTGGAGTTCATCATCATCATCATCATCATCAGCTCATTTTTATGTCCCCACTGCTGGGGCACGAGCCTTCCCCATAGATGGATAGGGAGAACGGGCCATAAACCACCACGCGGGCCCAGTGCGGATTGGTGGTTGTTAACGACTGCTAATGCAGCCGGGACCAATGGCTTAACGTGCCTTCCGAAGCACGGAGGAGCTCGAGATGATAAATTATTGGTCACCCATCCGATGACCGGCCTTTGCGAAAGTTGCTTAACCTCAGCACTCGAAGACCGGGCGCGTTAACCACTGCGCCATCGAGCTCCTTATATCTTCTCCGAAATAAAAAACTCATCTGTTCAATTGCGAAGAAACGTGTGAATTTTCTCCTAAATATACATACCTAGTAGTTTTGCCTTTTTTTTGTATAATATCAATTCCCTAACCACACGCTAACAGAGCCTTTACAGATGACATGTATCCTGACTTTCGCCGATAATCCTAACTAATATTATAAATGCGAAAATGAGTTTGTTTGTTGCCTACATTACAATACCAAAGGGCTCTATGTTATGTTATAATAAATCCAGGAACAAGATTAACAAATCTAACAACAGATAACTAGTAGGTATTCATGCAAGTATCATTTCCAAAATCAATTTTCAATTATTTTAGTAACCATCTATTTTACCTACTGAACTAACACCCATCCCTCTTATCTCACCATCGAATGCCTGGGTGATAACCTGGCCTAGCGCCACATCTGCTTATCTTATCAGCACGATAAAACAACATGCGTACCTTTATCTAGTACATTAGTCCCTTCCTAAGGTACAAAGTGACAAATTGTCGCTTTTTTATCGGTCGTGGAAGTACCTATCATTTAATCATTTTATTCATGAGATAGACAGGGTTCTTCGGACTAGTACGACTATAAGTCGGCCAAGACACTAGCTAGTCTGTCAGTTTAGAACAAACATCCTGTGTATGTAAAATCTATGAAGCACAAACTTTGTACCCCTTTTTACGAAAATTGCACGGACGGAGGAGTATGAAATTTCGCACACTTAAAGTTTATATATAGAAGAAGTGCAGAATGCTAATATTTTTTTAAATTATGCATAAAAGATACATTAAATTAAATAAACATTGTTTCATACATTTTTCAAAAATTTCAAAAAGAAGTGGCCGAAGTCTGTCAATGCCAATCTAAACTCACATTCTATCTTTTTTAATTTTTCATTGCTTAGGATAGAATCCGTGCAGCCTTATTATTGTTTCAAAAATGGAATCGGAGAAAAATTACGGTCGTAACACAAAAACGGACAAGGTGTACTAAGAAACAAATGTTTGCTATTTTTACCCAATTGCCAAGCCTAGGAAGCCGTGCTAAGTATTTATTTTTGAACACATGCTCAATCAAGAAACGCTCATTATTTCCGACACCGTAAAAACCTTAGGATATCATTATTATCGTGACGCTATTCAAGAACGCATAATGCCACTCGTTTTCGTTGCTACAAAAGACGATATAAAAAATGACATTTTAAAAATATCATTAGGTACTTCTCAACCAACGTAATTACTATACGCATTTCTGATTTGATAAAGTCATTAAGCTTTTGAAGTTTTAACCCGTACGCCTGGGGGTCTTTGCGACACGACCAATCTATTTTTCCTGTGCTGCCCTCTAGCGAGACCTCCTACCGTGATTTTAATTGGAAATTGGCCCTTTATTTGTGATGCTCAGTGCCTTGTAGGGCTTCACGCTGGGTGGTCACCCTCACATATTTATAAATATTAAATAATCTGAATAATTTTACTCAGAACATTGCTGTTGAAAGATTATTAGTCGGCTCGTAATTCAATTGAGTTTTTGGATGGTGGTGCGATCTAAAGCTTAGCTTTAAGTTTTGGGTTAAACAATATGTTTTAAACTACTTACCTACTACTTACAATTTCTTATTTTTAATAAAATGTAAGGCTGAATTAGAATTCACTACGGCTTGAAGAATCATACCACAGATTAAGTAATTCCATACTAAACATCTTTATTGATGTCGATAATTCAGAAGGTAATTAAACAGTTACTGTTTTATTGTATTTGTTGTTAAGAATATCAAATGTTTTATCAAATTTAATACAATCTTCTTGTTCTGTTTATTAATCTCAATTTGAAGCTCGCAACGAGGTAGAAGTGTGCAACTGCGCAATGCTCTGTTTTTTTTTGCTTCCCAGCTAGCAAACATGATTGCATCGTCGCTTCAGGGTGCACACGTGTTGTTGTATATGCTTACAAATTGCGCTCACTAACTCAAAGGCAATTTAATAAATGGTTCAATTTTACAGCCCTTCAACTCAAAGAGGCTTGCCAACTTTTTTTTGCGTTGATAACATGGTACTTTGAGCACGCAAGCAATATAAGTATTTAGCTTATACACTGTCCCATTGCTAGACAAAGATCTCTATCATTGACCCGGGCTATATATCGAAGAATCGGAGTAAGCCAGAACGGAGAATTGATCCCATCCCAAGACCTGAAGCATAAATCCAGAATTTCAGGCCGAGCGCACTTATCTCTCGGCCACTGACGCGTTAACACTAATTATTATAAAGATGTATTTTTTCAATTGAATGTAATGTATTCAATTATTTTTAATTTATCGTTTATTTAGTTAAGCTTTAGAACTTTTGAACTGATTTCATACATTCGTCAACTAGTAGAAAGCCATACAAAAGGTACCTTTTATCCCGGTAAGATACAACGTACCCGAGAGTGCATGCGATGAAGATTTAACAATACATACCGAATTTCAAGTGAACTGGTTAAAAATCTGGATTATAAAGCCAATAAGTGTGATGCCTTAAAACCATTTAATAAAACGTTTCCCGTTCTAACAATTATCTATAAATGGTGTCTATCTATTAGTTCTTGAGTTTAAAATTATTGATGTTGCCGGAGAACATAATATTGACCCAACAATCTTTGTTGACATTGAAATAAACAATTATTACCAAATAAGGTCTGAGGCCATCGTTTTATTACACACCAATTCAAACATATTAGCATATTGAAATGAAACACTAAATACGGATCTACTCGCGTTTAATTTACATATTATTTTGTCCTGATCCAGACATACATATACATATTGTTAGCAAATTTTACGATAAAACGCACTCGATTAAAATAGTTGACAGTAGCAGGTTTACAAATTAATTATACTTAACCACCAACTATCAAAGGGTTCAAATTCGAAAGTCAGGACAAAAAATGTAAAGTATTATAAAAATAAATGTTTTAATGTGTTGTGCTCGCGTGAGCGTTAAAGATTTAACAAAATTATTTATCTATAATCTATCAGTTAAATTAATATGATTATCGAAACACAAACTATGTACTTCAAAAATATTAACATAAAATATTTTTATACAACCGGCGCAGGCGTTGATAGATCGTCTCGGTCAACCGAATCGAACATAATCATTTATTTGGGGTAGAAGCCGGTACATGTTGGAATAAATAAATACATAATAAGGCCTCCTTAAGCATTTTCTTTTGCATTTTAAGTTTTATATTAAAAAGTATTAAGTATTAAACACGTTACTATTGTCGGCCGATAGAATTGGGGTCGCGGAGTGACTTTATGGTCCGTGGTCAAAGATAATCTTTCTCTGCATCCGAGTTTTGCGGTTGTGGACTCCTTTGCGCTGCATTCTTTTCATATTTCTGGTGTTTTCTGTACTTGCGCTATCAAGTTCTTCGAGATCTTGCAATCTATATATCTTTCGCAATGTCAGGTAATTGGATGAGTGGCTGAAGTCAAATCGTAGTTAAGCCGTCGATCGTCTCCAGTAATTATCGTGATATCGCAACCCGAATTGGGCCAGAGCGGTAGCTTATTTTTATATTGATGATGATGATGAAAATTAATTATTTTGAATAAGTGTGTCAATACTGAGCCTTTACTAAACTTTTAAGTGTTATTAAGTATGTAACTTAATTAATGGTCATTCTATGACATAAGTCCCTAAATAACAAATATTTTTTTTTGGTCCTTGTCCGCCCTTTTTATGATATTAATTGATTTACACAATCCTCAACCACGATGCCAAAGTAAACGGCTTATGTGAAGAGCAGTGACATAGTGTTAAGTCCTCAAGTTGCGTAAACAGCAGTTAAAGTTTAGCTCAAGGTTCAAGGCGCAAGTTTGTCTCTCACTATTACGTCAGGTTTAATTTTAATCCGGTCTCGCTGAATTGATTGGTTACTCCATTGTATATCTGTTGGAGCGAGACCCTATCGATGGGTAAAAAACAAATGAAAAACCCGCACTGATAGTTCACCGTCGCATGGTAACAAAAGGTACCGACATCGTGCTAAGGGTTAAATTGCAAAATTACCTATTTCTGTTGCCAAGCAGCTTTGCAATACTGTGTTCCGGTTTGAAGGATAGGTACTAGATCCAGTGAAGTAACAGGACTTAGAGACATAAGGACTAAAGCTTCAGGGTCTGTTGCGAAACTTAAAGCGTTCAGTTCCGTGGAGCGAGTCGTGTTACGTTTGACTGCCGATTCAGTGACATAAAAAAGTAGTCATCAATTGAAAGTACCTTCAGTTTACAGATTAAAAAACACGCTAGAAATAGTATGATTGATAAGCTGCATCATATTTTCTCGAGTAGACTGCAGACGTATCTCTTCAGACCTCAGAATCAAACAGTTCGCGTTTATGTTCTACTTATCTCTGTAGTAGCTTTGTTTCGGAAGTTTTTTAAACGCTTTTGAGAATCGGAAGGCAAGTTCCATTCTCTCACAGACATGACATGTCTAACGTCAAAATCAGGCTCCTGAGTCTGAGACACGATTGTGCACATTTGAAATAGAGGAAACGACGCTTAGGCCTTGAGCGTCGAGCGACCAGCAGGTGGCCGATAACAATTACAATTCTATTGTGTCTGAGTATTCGACGCTTGATGGCGCAGTGGTTAACGCGGAGTGGTTAACGCGCCCGGTCTGCGAGTTCTGAGGTTAAGCAACTTTCGCAAAGGCCGGTCATCGGATGGGTAACCAAAAATGTATCATCTCGAGCTCCTCCGTGCTTCGGAAGGCACGTTAAGCCGTTGGTCCCGGCTGCATTAGCAGTCGTTAACAACCACCAATCCGCACTGGGCCCGCGTAGTGGTTCATAGACCGTTCTCCCTATCCATCCATAGGGAAGGCTCGTGCCCCAGCAGTGGGGACATAAATGAGCTGATGATGATTCGACGCTTGAGCTCTTAGTTTTTAAAAAAGATCATGCTATTTAGCCTTTTTTTTAAATTTTTTTTTTACTTCCGTGTAAGCAATATTTACATTCCTTGCATGCGCCCACCACTTCAAGGATAAAACTTATTTTATATTGGTCTATAAATTCATAACATAAAGAATTTACGGCGAGGATAAGTTTTTTCATACGAGTATGAACTATTGTAATTACAAAATAAAACAAAACAAATCCGGTCGTTGTGTTGATCCGGGGAGCCATCCAACATTGAACGTATTTCGGCTGAAATAATCTTATTATTTATAAAATTATATTTTTTTAAATGGATACTTAATTAAACACAATAAATGCTTGGTATTAATCTAACTATTAATTATTCTAATGTGACTGACCAAGATAGTTCAAGAGTTAAAGCAATATCACAACTGTAAACATAAAATTACTTGCGTCAATGTGCATGCGCCGATAATGTTCCTTATCAGATACAGCATGCTCCACGGAGGTCAACTGATCGATATGTTTCCTCATTTCAATAAAAAAAAGGTCTCGGAATGATCGCTGGAATGCCGATGCAGCATTCCAGCGATGGGGAAACGACCTGACATGACACTTCGCCATTGTTAATTCGATGTATTGCGATCTACTTCGAAAGTAGGGTTGAGCAAGATTAAAGCTTAACTCTAAATCTATATGTTAAATATTACTTTAAAACTACTTATGTTAAAGATGTGTCTAGGTGATTCGAATTTGTCTTCATTTCTAATTTATTTTAATTTCAGCCTCTTAAGCATCAAAGCATACCTTATATTTCAATTTAATTCAATTCAATCATATATATGATTAAACATAACCATCATCATCTCAGCCAAGAGAACTGCTAGACAAAAGCCTCCCCCAATGATCTCCGCAATGACCAGTTTTGTGCATAAAATAACACTGATTGAAGAACTATTGAAGTGTTGTCTTTTAAAATAATGTAACAGATAATGAGTAAAGTCAAGAAAAGGTCTTTAAACTTTAAAAAAAATGTAATGACATTACAAACGTTGTACACCCATAAGAGGAAGAATGTTCTATTGTTTCAAATGTTTTATATACATTCCTATGTACCCAGCTTTTCTAACGTTTTACGCTTTTGTCTTGAAAACAGTTTCCACTAAATTACCCCAAAAATATATCTTTTGAATGTCTCCATTTTCTTCAGCGTTACGTTGCGTTGAATTACGTACGCATGGATGTGACAAGTTGTCCAGTCGCCTAAGATAACATTGGGTATGTAAACAATTTGCAATTCTATCCACCGTGTTTGCAAGACTCTGTTTGCGTTGCCCGACTTGCGAGAATAATTATGTTCTTCGGTTGCCACTTGCGACTTCAAGGTTTTCAAATATTATTTCTCTTTGAATAGGGCTGCTGAATTCTTGTTTTCTTCTGGTAGTTCATTGCTAGTGGTGTGTGTAGTTCTGTTTAAATATCGTAACGCCTACCATCTTAAGATACGTGGAAGCGCATTCACCCGGAATCTTTAATCAACCACTGAGAATTAATTGACTATCTTATCACCAACCCTCGGAAATCGGAACTCAACAATGTCCGGGCGAACTGTGCTTTCACCTTCGGCATTATCGTCACAAACTATCAGGACCTTGATCCCACCATCATTTACTAAGTTCATAATCATTCTTCGTGACATAAGAACTATCATATGGGAAAATTAACACATTCAGTTATTGCCATTTTTTTCAGTCTTAACTTCAAAATCATGCTACCGACAACAATAATCATTCGTTACTTTATTAGCGGTTTTGAGGCTCTGAATGCCTAGTGCGATTCTTATTTGACATTCGATCATGTTAACAAAAATAACGAAAATTAATTAGTACTGGCGACATACGAGAAGTTTAAATTTTGTTATACAAATTTTTGTTTTCGTAAGCGTAATCGAATGAATACGGATATTAAACAAAACTCACATTAGGCTAGGCGTAGGCACTCTGGTGGAAGAAAGTCTAGTGCTTCAATGTTATGAAAAAAAAAATCTGTTAAAACTTTTTGTGGCAGCCCTACGTTTCTTCTCAGTTTGATGACACTTCGTATTGACATTGCCGGTCACTCGTTGTTTTTTATGCTCATACATTTTAATTTTAGCTCCGCGAAGCTCTCTGTTCATGGCTTCATTACGTATTATTATGTTGCTGTAATTTTCACAAAAAACATCCTATTTCAATTAAAAGTTACATTTGTTAAATAATCTTATGTTTTGTAAGATTTTCAATTTAAAAATTGTTTTACATGAAAGGTATAAAATACTTCGGAAGCAAAATATAGAAAATAGCTGTCCAGTTCAGTAGATGTTTTCTTAAGAATACGGCTCTGTATCATGAAGTAACATGAAGTAATTACCATCTGCAATTACCATATCAATAATTACTACGGTCTATTGTTTTTCAAAACTAATTTTACCAATCACCTTGATCCCGTAAGTTCCAAAGGTATTTGAAGGCAAGAGAAGAATTTTATTTACATAAATTATGTGTTTGATAATGTAGTGTTTGTTGAATTTATTGCAAATCGAGGTTAGTTCCAAAAACAAAAAAAAGTATCTATGTATAGGCTCGTTATCCAGAAGTCCTGGGTTCAATTCCCAGATTTGACAAGCGGTAGGTACTCAAAACCGCACCTTGCGTATACCACACTGAAATCAAAACCCATATTTATATTACATGCCTTGAACTCTTTGATCAAAGTACGTCTAGAAAAAAATCCATATACAGGATATAACATAACCAGTGACCGGATTAGGTTGATTTAAATTAGAAGCTTGAACTCAAAATTAACCCATCGGTCACAGACAAGCAAGCAATTGTTTCAAAAACCCAAAACGTTTTTGCAATGCAAACCAATCTAGATGAATGCTACAAACTAAAATTGGACGCGGCATCTCATGCATAGCGTGTCGAAATTATGCAAATGCTTATGTTTTTGCAACCCAGCTATTGTGTTTTGACATATGACAATTTGTTTTGTTGCAAACTTATTCATTATGTTATGTTCCAGTGGGCTTAGCATGATCTTTTGTCGGATTCGTGTCGTAGAACTCGTTAGCGTTAAAAAGGAATTTTGTATGGAGATTGGAACAGCAGCGCCACAACGTCCGTAATTGGAACTAACAAATTGACAGATGTCATTTTCATTGAATTTGTGGTAGACTTCTTGGGGGGAAAGTGAAGAGTCATGTCTGCGGTTTTGTTTTATTTTCTAAAATTTGTGTTATGTCGAATATTAATGTGAAATAATGGTGGATTATTAACCTTTTAGTAATCGTGAGTGTGCATAAGTGTTGGCAAATGAAACAAAACAGTGCAACGTCACTTTTAAAATTCTCTCAAGAAGTCCGCCCGAGGACTTAGTAAAGCCCCACATCTTTACTGAGATACTCGAGGGGTTGGGGGGTATATCATTTCTCACTTCTCATTTCTATTATCATTCATCATCATCATACAAGATGGAAATATTGTTTATTTATATTTGTACCTATTACTTGTAAGAAAAATTACTTTGACACTGGCTAAATGTGCTAATCGCACGAAGCCATAAAGTAAAGAAAAAAAATAAAAAATAGTGGTATTTATTGATGTTTTAGATACTATTTCGATAGAAGTTTGCTAACTCTTTGTTTTGAAGAGCTCGATAGCGCAGTGGTTAACGCGCCCGGTCTGCGAGTACTGAGTTTAAGCAACTTTCGCAAAGGCCGGTCTTTGGATGGGTGACCAAAAATTTATCATGTCTAGCTCCTCCATGCTTCGGAAGGCACGTAAGCCGTTGGTCCCGGCTGCATTAGTCTTTAACAACCACCAATCCGCACTGGTCCCGCGTGGTGGTTTATGGCCCGTTCTCCTTATCCATCCATAGAGAAGGCTCGTGCTCCAGCAGTGGGGACATAAATGAGCTGATGATGATGATGATGATGATGATTATTGCTAACCCCACTGGTTGCCTGGTGCGAGTTTTATTTACCACTCGATCACCCTTTAACGGGCTCAACATGTTGAATTTTTCCATTGTTTTCGAAATTATGAAGATAAAATTATGGGGTCCAATATTGCCAGACCCCTATTTAAGGGTTAACTAAGGGTTAACAAAAACGACAATTTGTATGTCAACATCAATTGTATGTATTGTCAAAATCCTCGTTTTTGTTGACGTGATCGAATGCCAAAATAGAGATGTTCTCTCGCAATAGAGAAGACACCCCTATTCGTTCGATACAAACGTAGGGCAGTGGCACCATGCACCAGGGTGCCTATTATGTAGAAATATTTTCAACATTTGTGGTTTTTTTTTTCAACATTTGTGCCTATTATGAGGTTTTTTTACTATCCGCGACTTCGTTCGCGATGACTACACTATCCCACAGGAACCTGTTACCGGGATAAAAAGTATCCTATATCCTAGTCCGGGTCAAACAATTTCTTTTTTATTCTATCGTGTTCCGTAAGTGATTTTAAGGCAGCCTGTGTAATATTTTTTTGATAGCTTGCAATTACAGATTTTTTTATCCCTACGTTCTTATTATAGATATTATTTAATGAAACTCACACTAAGCCCCTCAGTGTTCGATTGGAGCAAGTGATCAATTTTTTTCATTAATTAGTAAAAATAGGGGTCTCTATACGACCTACTTCCTAACATGAAAATGTATTATATTTTTTTGGCAAAGAAAACTGTGTACTCTGTCTATAAATGGATGAACATATCTTAATACTTGTATAGACGGAAGTGAACAAGCTCAGTTAAACTTAGTTTTTTTTTAAACCGCACCGCTAAACTGGGGTCCGCTACCCCATTCCCAAGTAGGGTAACACGCTGCGTGGTGCTCAGTGGCGGGCAGCCGACCGTGCTACCGACTGAGCTGTGACCACTCTTGGGTAGCTTACCCGATACGATTTCCTTTATTATTATTTGTTTTGTATTTTGATAGCGTATTCATGTGAATTGATAATTAAAAAAATGTGTGGGCCTTGTGAGCTTAAGAGCTCAGTAGGACGATTATAAGCTGATGATGGTGATGAAGATTTTACAACGGTTTTTTAAAAATATGAAACGAAACAAATGATTAATTAAAGTTTTTTAAGAAGAATATTTGTTTCCGATAGCTAACTAGCTAGAAAAAAAATCCGACCATTTTTAATTTAAAATTTAATTTTTTTATAAAACTAGTGCCCGCTCGCGACTTTGTCCGCTTTTGAAAACCCAATCCAGATATTCCAGAGAACAACTTTATAGAACTTTAAAATACGAATCCTTACGAATCCTTCGAATCCTACTTTTAGTTATGTTAGTTAGAAAAGTATTTTTGCTATAACCGTAACAAATAAAAAAAAAAAAATTGTGCAAAAACTAAAAAAAAAAGGAAAACAATAAAATACAACAAAAATAAAGTACAAAAGAAATGTTTCCGATACCGGGAATCGAACCCGAGCCTCCTGGGTGAGAGCCAGGTATCCTAGCCACTAGACCATATCGGATATTGATAAATATTGCGAAATTAACGTACTGTAAGAACACAAAACCAGTTATTTTGTTACGACGATATTTATTTTATTGTCGTTTTTTTTACCATAGACCAGTATTACCAGTACACATTTTACCAGGTAAGGTAAGGTATCAGACCAGTAAGAGTAGATGAACACTTTAGCACTTGGTCAAACCACCTAAATAACAGACGCCTCTCAAGTTTTAGTAAACCTATTATGATTTATTACCGCAAACCAAAGAATTACCTAGTAGGTCTGTACTTACTAAAGTGGTCACGGTCAGCCATCTCCGCTGCTGACTGTATTACAGTGTTCAGCTACTTTCGTGGAGGACTGTACATAAGCACAGAATAATAATGTACTAATAAATATAATGTAATACTTTGTCCATATAAATATTTAGTTTATATGATAGTATATGTATATGATATGTAGGTATACGCATTGTATGTATGATAATTAAGTATTTTTATAGTGTGTGTCAATTAATATTTCGGAAAACACCATTAACCACTCATTTCTTAGCTTTTTTGTCAATTTCAACACATGGTTGCCTGGAAGAAATTGCTTTTTAGCGATAAGGCCGCCATTTGTACTTCTTTTTGTATTGTCCTCTCTTAAGTGTTTTGTATGGTGTAGGTACAATAAAGAGTATTTTCATTTCATTCATTTCAGGGGTCGACCGCCTAACTCTCTCGCTTTCGATCGCTTTGAAGGTGAAGCGAGGAGGAAGCGAAATCTTGTCATTTTGAAAGCAATATCAAAAGCTATAGGCTATAGCTTTCGATATTATATTAGAAAGCGAGGCGAGGGCGTCGCTTTCAAAGCGATCGAACGCGAGAGTGTTAGGCGGTTGGGGGCAGGACATAAGCACAGAATAATACACATAAGACTACCACAAACTGTCAATTCTTCTCAATAGAATTTGAACTTTATGACTTAGGAATACAGTTGAAAATGTATTGAAGAAATTTGACAGTTATTTCTTTTGTGGTTTGGATAGGTTGACGTGCAAGCGTCCAGTGTGCTCTATTAATATGTCAAAGTATACGTCACTCCCGTTAAATTTAACCGAATAGTTAACCCGCTGTCCCGCTTTCTTACTAGGTCAAGAAGTGACTCGCCATCATCAGCTATAATTATAGGGTTATTTTAGATCTAACTACTAATTTAGATTATTACAATTTTACTTTATAGAGTCGCAGTGGTTTCAAAAACTTTTCGTTGCGATTTGGTTGTTTACTCAAGCGGACGAAGTCGGGAGCGAGCCAGTAGTACGTTTTTTTTTGACCCAGTCATTATGACTACCCGACCTCTCCCCTCCGCCTTTCCACACCCACTGACAAGGAGAGAAGCCCCAAGCACAAATTAAGTATACGGCCGCGCGGCGCGCCCGGACAGATGGTCCGCTCGGAACTAAGCGCCATTTTGCTCACGCACACATTGACGTTGCGTTTACAGGCCGTCTCAGGCAGTCTCAGCCTGGCTTTCAGTCCGGCTGTCGCGCGATTGTTACTATCACGTTACTATTGTTAGCTACGCATTGAAAAAATGGATACTCGTCATTATTACAGTTGCAGTGTCTTTGGATGTTTGAATACAACTCGAAATTGTGATTATACGTTCTTCACGTATCCTAAAGATGTTGAAAGGTAGGTAAAACTCGGTTTTCTCTTGTTAGTAGGTACCTACCTATAGATAAGTTTTGATAACGATCAATCATTCATTGTTTATTGCATATTCAAACTCAGCAGAAATGGACTTATAGGTACTTTTTCCTGAACTTATCATTCGCTGGTAGGTATAGCACCAGTGTTTTAGGTTAATAATGTGATAGGTGTACTTAGGTTCTTTTTTGGTAGTTTTCTGTTTTTGGCGGGATCACTAGGTAGGTAGGTATAACACCATAGCACAATGCACGTAAAATGGCGGCGAGCCACCATAGTTTGAACTTTTATCGTCGTGTGTGACCTCGAGTAGAGTCGATATGTTTTATGAACTTATGAACATGCTTTTAGATAAATAATGTTCTGCTACCCATTTAGGCATGTAGGTATAATAAGATACATGTGTAAACATGAAGCACCTAACGTACTTATTTCAAAATTCGGAGTTAGTACAGTAGCAACCCTAGGTAGTCTAGCCAGTTTAGGTAGTTATTTTCGAGAACGGCCAGAGCGGGCTTTCTGAACCCTCTCTATTTTGTGCCCCAAGTCAGCTGCCAGAAAAAAATCCCACTCACTGGGGGCCACTAGTATAAGTCGCGCCAAACTTCTAGTCCCCTCTGAGTTGCTTCGTTGCGCAGCTGTACACAGTCAGGCCCTACCGCTCGTCCCCCCCCCCCGCCTTCGCCCTACTGACGCCTATGTTTTACTACTGCGACGCGAATCACGACCTATGCCTAAGTTGATACTGATTGAGATCGATTCGACAGCCGATACTTAACACACTTCTTTAGAGAACATAGACTATTCAGTTTCAAGGATATCCTCACCGTTCCACCTGGCTGTCGTGAACCCGTGAACCTGTGCAGTAACACGAACTGCGTGCACCGCAGATTGACCTCATTGCCTTCAATTCAGTAAATTGATACTGCGTATGAGTCACTGATTGAGTTCGACACAGTAGGTAGGTACATTGTATAAGTTGAATACTGATTTTGTCATTTGTATAGTGTTTTTTGTTTGCTGTTTTTGCTTGGAGAGGCCTATGTCCAGCTGTGGACTAGGATAGTCGACTGATGATGATGATGATGGTGCTGTTTAGACTTTAGAATTTTAGTGGAGGTTTTAGCTAGGCTGTTTTTCGCCTCTTTGCTCTAATGGATACACCACAGAGCTAAGAATAGAATCTGGGGGTAACGCTAACAATGACGACACGGTCAACTTGAGTGGAGGTCCAACTTTGAAATTTGCTTCACTGATTAATATGAAGATTTGTCCACGTAGAGCTTGGTCTCAGAGCGCTTTTTTTAAGTTTTTATTTGGGAATTTACGCATAAAATACACCATAATAAAATGCCTACAAATTTTATTATTTTCATACATTTATAGATTATAATACTTTGTGACATAAATTTATATTTATAATAATAAATAATTTATAATAAAATAATAAAAAAAGTAAATCGAATAAAAACAAAAAGACTTGCATCGGCCGGGAATCGAACCCGGGCCGCCCGCGTGGCAGGCGAGCATTCTACCACTGAACCACCGATGCTTATACCTAAAGCTCAAAATTACGATTCACGTAAAACTGGTTATAAAAAGAAAGTTATTCGACGATCAATGTTCTGTGATTGATAATACTGCTACCGGCTCTCGGTTTCAACCATAAAGTTAATATACCAATTATTAACTTTATGGTATCAACTGATAAGAATAATTAATTTACTTCGATAACGTATTATATAAGAACAGGTAGGTACACTAAAATTTCATACAATTAGTTTTAATCTGTTAGTATTTTTTAATTTTATTCAATTAGCAATAAGCGGTCATTTATTACCTACTTACCTAATAAGTCCTTTTTAAATTACTGAGTCGCAAATAGGTACAGTGGAATGCTTTTCTGATAAAATCGACCTAGCCCTTAATCAGGGTATAAGAGGGAGCAAGAAATGAAATAAAACATGCTATCGCTCATTCTTTTTAAAAGGCGCCAACAAATTTGATATTTTTGTTTAAAATTGTTTTCGCTAATCTTTTTGGCACTCCTTGCCACCTGCCGCCTACCTAAAGCGACCGTTCCACCACAAAAAAAGAAGATCCAGAAGGTCATCTTAATACATACCGCACTCGAGTAACACAAACATAGTCTCACTGACACGGGTCTTGGAACAGCTCGGAGCAGTCCGAGCTAGGGCATGTAATCTCGGTATTTATTTTCAATCTCGGTATTTCGGTATTGTATCTAGTTCAATACCGAGATCCCGGTATTAATACCGGAATTGGAGTTTTCAATTTCTCTGAAATATTTTAGATGTAAAGTCGTTTTTTAAATGATTTACAGTCATATATTTATTTCAAATCTATAAATTAAAACACTAACAATCGATAAATTGTTCTTGTAATCGGTTAACGTTCACTTTCAAAAATCTAAATTTCCGTATAATTGTCTCAGTCTCATTTTTATTTGTGCTTAAAAAGTCGTTGTCTAAAATTTTAAATCAACAGATATAGTTTTAAATGTTTAAAATTTAATTTAAGCTTTGTTACATTCGGAACGCTCTGATGTCTCAAAAATAAAATTTTATTTATAAAATTATTATTTATTATAGTCTAATTTAAAAATCAGTCTGAAGATACAATTAATAAAAAAACTTTTGTTAAATCGACTAACAAATAATAACAAACAAAATAATTATAATCTTTGCCCTAGTCCGAGTCCAGCTGTTACGAGACTCCGTGCGTGTCCGTGAGAGGTTGTTTGTCTATGTGTGCGTTGGTCGAGCGCCTTTGTATGAAGCTTACCTTCTGCAGTCTCCTTATTTTGTGGCTCTTCGCTCTACCCTAGAGCTGGCACTAGGGTTGCCAGATTTGCTGAAGTGAATATCGGGACAAAAAACAAAACCTATAATGAAGATACATAGCTTTATTTACCTATTATAACACATAAAGCTCGGAGGAGCTCGATGGCGCAGTGGTTAACGCGGCCGGTCTACGAGTACTGAGGTTAAGCAACTTTCGCATAGGCCAGTCATCGGATGGGTGACCAAAAACTTATCATCTCGAGCTCCTCCGTGCTTCGGAAGGCTCGTAAAGTCGTCGGTCCCGGCTGCATTAGCAGTCGTTAACAACCACCAATACGCACTGGGCCCGCATGGTGGTTTATGGCCTGTTCTTCCTATCCATCCATAGGGAAGGCTCGTGCCCCAGCAGTGGGGACATAAAATGAGCTGATGATGATGGTGATAAACACATGTTTATCATTGGTTCTTGCAGCGGAAATCTTTTATTGGCCGTCTGGTCCGGTTAACATTAAATTACAACATACAAACATTAATAAGTTCGGAAACTGCGGCGGCGGCGACGGCGGAGCTGAGAGTTTTGATGCGACTTGACTTTGTGGTATTGTGATATTTTAGATGCAATTATGTTTTTTCGGGACGTTTTTGTGGATTCCGGGACACGGGACAATCCCGGTGGGTCTCGCTCATCTGGCAACTCTAGCTGGCATTGAACACGGGTATTCGGGCGCGCGTTGTAATAAACCCTATACCTTCTAATTATACCTAGCCCATGCAACATGGAACAACGCCTATGCCCATGAAACAACGCTATTTATCGACATGTAGGTAAATGTAGTACCTCTATAGGTAGGTAACGACCAGATGGATCGTCACTTATAGTCAGTGATCGGAATAGGTATGGCTAATTCACCTAAAGTTCGAAGAACATAGACAAAAATTAATGGAGACTTCTTTATGCCAATATTTTTTTTCGGAATAACTGTCCGGGTTTTCGGACATCACTTAAGAACATTAAAAATTAATATTATCATTACAGTAATTGATTTTATTACTTATTTTGTATCCCGGAATTGCCAAAAATAAGTAGACACGTTTTTTATTGTTTTCGAGCTTCCCGTTCACTAGTTTATTCCGTACTGAGTGGTGGCACAAGTGCGGCTGCCCGCGCGCATGTATATCGTGTAGTTATAGCTACGTAGGTACATATCATAAAGACAATCTCGTCGTTATATATTGGATTAAACTTATTTTTTGCGCGTGTCTAAATCTGTTCTTGTCTCGCTCATGTCTTGCAAGACTTGGGCAGCCTCGAATTTCTCGGAAGTGGAACAATGCCGTTCGTTTACCAGTAGAGAATCTAGTAGGGACCGGGGACAAGCTTGCGTGGTGCCATTCCCTCTACAAACCTGACGGGGTTTGATCACACGGCTTGAGGAACCCTTTAAGTTTCCCGCCGCCCCCAAAAAAGTCCGGTGACGCAGTAAAGGCCGTACAAGGCCGTGTTTTTTATGGAAAGAGTTTGCTACCTCTTTCCATAAAAAACACGCTGATTTTCTTAACTAGCTAGCTAATTCAAAACTAAATAAGTGGACAACATAAGGAAATGTTGGTATTTTAAATTGGAGTGGAAGTGAATTTTTGAGGGCTGAGCCACAAAATATGGAGACCCAGAAGGTGAATTTGATACATACCGCGCTTAAGCAACGAACAGATAGACCTCTTTTAATTTTTTATATTAAAAGGAGGCAAACGAGCAGGCGGGTCACCTGATGGAAAGTAATCACCGCCGCCGCAAAACCAAAGAAATCGCAGATGCGTTGCCGGCCTTGAGGAAGGAGCTAGATCTTAGAGGGAGTAGGAATGGGGATGGGGGAGAGGTGAGAGATGGGTCTCCGGTACTTTCATTCACCGGACGAAACACAACAGCAACGAGTGCTCACGTCGATATTCTGTGAGAGGGTGGTTTTGCATGGCGTGAGGTGAAAGTGATCTTTATACCCAAGCCAGGTAAAACCGACTATACACAACCCAAAGCTTACAGACCAATAAGCCTAACATCTTTTCTACTGAAGACCCTTGAGAGACTCTGTGACCGATATATCCGGGATGGACCTCTTCGGGAGTTTCCACTACACAAACAGCAACACGCCTACTCCACAGGGAAGTCAACAGAATCCGCACTCCATAGCGTGATTTCCAAGATTGAAAGTGCGGTAGACCATAAATGCTCTGCACTAGCGACTTTTATTGACATAGAAGGCGCCTTTGACAAAACCATATTCCATAGCATCAACGCAGCCCTCGAGGAACACGGTGTAGACTCGACCCTGCGAGGATGGATCACAAACATGCTCAGACTCAGAGCCGTACAAGTCACAGTGAACGACACCACAAGAGCCATTGTGGCGAAGGGATGCCCCCAAGGAGGAGTCCTCTCACCGCTTTTATGGAATCTTGTGGTAAACAGCCTTATCAAGCGCCTAAATGACAAAGGCTACTTCACGGTGGGCTACGCTGACGATATAACCATAATAATAAATGGCACACATGAAAATACACTCTGCAACCTTATGCGCCAAGCTTTGAAAATAGTAGAAGAGTGGTGCAAGGAATATAAGCTAACAGTAAATCCTACCAAAACAGAACTTGTCCTTTTCACAAGAAAAAGGAAACTAGCAACATTACAACTTCCACAACTCTTTGGGTCCACCCTAAGCCTATCAACCGAATCCAAATACCTAGGCATCTATTTGGACAAACAGCTGAACTGGGCAAAACACACAGAATACATCACAACAAAAGCCAGCATAGCACTATGGCAATGCAAGAGATTGCTCGGCAAGAATTGGGGCTTAAGCCCCAAAATTACCTACTGGCTATACACCACAGTTATCCGTCCAATCATCACATACGGCTCTTTAGTTTGGTGGCCTAGGACCAATCTAAGCACGGCCCAGAAAGACCTTGAAAAACTTCAAAGATTCGCCTGCGTAGCAATTACCGGCAGCATGAAGACAGCACCCACCGCCGCTCTACAGGCAATGCTGGGGTTACCACCCCTACATCTAGTTGTAAGAGAAGAGGCGGCCATAGCGACCTTCAGGCTCGAAATATCTGACACCCTAAGTAGGGATTCCAGAATCAAACATACACGCATAAAGGAGGATGCAATCAAACTTCAGCCTTTGATGGCATCACCAAGCGACAGAACCCTGAAAATACACTGTTTTCAAAAACATTACCAAATAGAACTCACAGCAGAGCAGTATGATCGCTCAGGTCCGCAAGAACTAAGAATCTACACTGATGGATCGAAAACCGACCAGGGAACTGGTGTCGGAGTTTTCTCAGAGGACTTAAACATTAAAATATCCAGGCCCCTAGGAATGCTAAATACCGTCTATCAAGCGGAATGTGTTGGCATTATCCAGGCAGCACACGCCATAGAGGTCAGGAAAGTCACGGATACCCACATCCGCATACTCTCCGATAGTACCTCGGTCCTTAAGTCATTAAAGAAAAACCAGATCACCTCAAGACTGATACTGGAATGCCACAACGCTCTAGAACGCGTAACGGTGCTAAACCGAAATACAGTGACACTGCAATGGATCAAGGGACACAGTGGATCTCGTGGTAACGATGCAGCTGATGAACTAGCCAGAAGAGGCTCCAACACAAAAGCTGTTGGACCAGAACCGATAGTACCCATCCCCTTTAACCAGTTAAGGAGCTGGTTAAGGGAACACACACAGACACAAGCAACAAAATGGTGGACCTCGACACCAGGATGCAGGCAATCCAAAGAGGCTATGCCATCCCTGGACACAAAGCTCACCAAGCGCCTTCTGCGCATGGACAGGAATAGCCTAAAACTGGTGGCGGGGACCATTACTGGACACTGCTCGCTGAATAAGCACTTTCACACACTAGGTATTACTGATAGTCCTCTGTGCAGAGCGTGCATGGAGGCGGAGGAGACGGTGGCGCATGTGCTCCTTGAGTGCACCGGCGTCGCTCAGATCCGCAGAGAAACTCTCGGTACACCGGAATCACTCGCGGACGCCCTGAAAAGACTAGGAAGACTGATCTGCTTCTGGAGGGAGGTGGGCTGGCTGGAATAACCGGCCGCCATGGCTCACGCACAATGGTCCACCTAAAGGACTAAGTGCGGAAACCTTCACCGCTAACATAAAACATAGAGGGTGGTTTTACGCCGGACGAGCCGCCCATTTCGTGCTGCAAGGCAGCGTGGCTCTACCACTCAGACAGTGTCACTCATTGACCCAGGAGTCACGTGTAGGGTCTCAAGGGTAAACCTACGGACGCGAGTAACATTAACCCCCATAAGGTTAATAAATAGTCATAATGCTATTAACAAATCTTCACAATTATAGCTGTTACAAGATTCCAAGGTTGTCTTTGCATGTATGAAGCTTAACTTCTGCAGTCTCCTTATTTTGTGGCTGAGCGGCGGAGCCTCGTTCCAGTCCCAAGTACATAGGTACTTAAGTTACGGCAAGAAGCTTCGGAACGTAGGGCTGGCATTTTAGTGCATTTCTTTTACTTAGGGACAATTTTGGAGCTCTTGGGAATGAATGTATAGAAGTTGAATTTTGGAGACCAATAGATTTGGAGCGCTTGGGAATGAGCCAAATAGACATTAGATACATATTTTTATAATTAAGTATACCTACGTTAATTTTTTCGTATTTTTAATTTAGCCGTTTTTATATTTGTTATACAGTTGTAATTAAGGTACAAATTTGTGCGTTTATTTTATTGTATTGTTGTATTTTTTGTATTATATGATATGTATCGTGTAACTGTGCCTAAGATAAATAAATAAATAAATAGTTATCTAAAATCGGATAATTTCCGTTTGGCAAACGCAACTTCAGAAAGACTGTTTAAGTCTCTCTGAAGTGCGTTTTGTAAAAAAAAATGTTAGCACTTTATACATTTTATCCGGCTTACGAAATGGGAAGTTTTATCGAGCCTGCTCCTGTTTATAGAATAACTATTTACTAATCTAGATTTAATTAAGATAATTACGCAACTGAAGAGTTCAGTAAATTGGTTATCACGTTCGCGTTATGATCGTGAAGGCTAAGGAGTTTTCGCAATGTCTGATTTATTGATGGATTTCTACGGCATCTGTTAACATTTAATTTTGATCTATTGTCTTTCCGTTGTTTGGTTGCTTACCACCTCTCCCTTCCTCTTTGGTGAATACCGGGCTTAAGTCATCGGTGCGAACTCTTATACTGAGAAGAACCGACAAGAAACTCATTAATATCATTACGAATGTAACAATATGTTTACATACATCTTTTATTAGTCTTCCTGTTGTGTATCTCATTAAAGGCAGCTGTGTTCGTCTCAATGACATGTCACATGTCACATCTCAAATACTGTGACGACAGAGATGACGTCACGAGTTACAACCCTCACTAATTACTTGAGAGCCGCGGTTAAGTAGTGATGTAAGAGACTCAGGGTCTTTAAAAAGACTCGACTTATTTAACACAGCTCAAGTCTGAAAACTTTATTTGGTTTACAGAATATTTACAAAGTAAAAACAATTTATAAATAAAAAAAGGCCCCAAATCATCCCCATCAGGCAGAGTATCCATTAAGCTAGTAGCATTGCCTCGGCTAGCTCTGGGATCCCGGTTGGTCTCTGCTAATTTAATTGATATATCTTTAAAAAGTTTGAGGGCACCCGGGCCCCATGGACCTAATGTCTCTACCCCAAACGGCTCAAATATGAGATCCCTAGCCAGATTCTTATACTTTCGCCGTTTAGGTTCTCTGCATGAGTTACAGCTCATGCATGCTCATGCTCAGCAGATCATGGATAGAGTATTGCTGTCACCTTTGGGACGGTTCAGCAAAATACCAGCTCGCCGCGCTTGATTCGGTGGAACGCAGAGCCAGGAAAATTATAGGTGACGAAAAGCTTGTGAAAACCAAACTTCACAGTCTCGCTCACCGCCGCACAGTTGCCTGCTTATCGGTATTTTACAGGCTATACTTCGGAGAGTGTGCTGTTGAGCTGCATGAGCTCATGCCACCTTCCCCATTTTACCATCGGGAATCCAGACGTACGGCTGGCTACCACCCTTACCTGGTTGACATTCCACTTTTGCGCACCAAGCGTTTTGCTTCTACGCTTATAATGCGTACAGCCAAAGAGTGGAATTCCCTACCGGCGTCTGTATTCCCGAATGCATATAACCCTAAAGTTTTTAAAGCCCGAGTGAATAGGCTGTTTCTGGGCAAGTTCGTTCCATCGTCGGCCTCTTCTTAGCCCTAGGGATTAGAATGAGGCCAAGAGCAAACCCATCATACAATAAAATAAAAAAAAGCTGCGCCAGCGCTACAAAAAGAGTTTTCAGTTTTTAGTAAAGGATTCGAGCTGTTTTTAAAAGAACTAGCGCCTCAGTCGTGCTCGACATTCAATATAGCTCAAGCTGTGGTGTGGTTTGTATCTTATAATCCACGTATTGGTCAGTACATTAAAACATAGACATAAAGTACATAAGCAGGCTTGTGCTAACAGTTACAATTTGCCTGTCTAATAAAAAAAGACCTTACAACGCACACGCAAGACTCACGACTACCGAGGCTTTAAGACGCGAGTCTTTCTAGCTTTATAAGCCTTTAAGGTTACCACTTAGTTTTAAGACCTGAGGTTAAATAACTTTGACTGATTTGAGTATTCAGACTCACTTCAAGATTTGAAGACAAGAAAAAGACTGATTAGTCTTTATACCCTCAAGTCTTGGAGTCAAATGAATAAAATGGGAGACTAATTTAGTCGCGTTAGTTAAAAAATGAGTCTAGTATTTCTTTTAAGTCTCAAAAGACTTAGTTTATTGCATCACTAGGGTAAGCTCGTCTGCCGCATGCAGAGGGACGTGTTTAAAATTGTATAACAAATTGCTTGTTAACTATGAGCTTGTCGCGCTAAGTGATGATGTTTCGCCTTGCTCGGGTCGCTCTGGTCTGCAGGTAGGGTAAATTTAGAAAGTTTCAAAGTCACAGCCAAAGTCAAAGACATCATCAGTCAAAGTAAATGTTGTGTTACTATCTTCTTTGTTCAGGCGATGTATAATCGATTGTTGGAAATAGCACAAAATAGAGAGGGTTCAGAAAGCCCGCTCTGGCCGTTCTCGAAAATAACTACCTAAACTGGCTAGACTACCTAGGGTTGCTACTGTACTAACTCCGAATTTTGAAATAAGTAGGTTAGGTGCTTCATGTTTACACATGTATCTTATTATACCTACATGCCTAAATGGGTAGCAGAACATTATTTATCTAAAAGCATGTTCATAAGTTCATAAAACATATCGACTCTACTCGAGGTCACACACGACGATAAAAGTTCAAACTATGGTGGCTCGCCGCCATTTTACGTGCATTGTGCTATGGTGTTATACCTACCTACCTAGTGATCCCGCCAAAAACAGAAAACTACCAAAAAAGAACCTAAGTACACCTATCACATTATTAACCTAAAACACTGGTGCTATACCTACCAGCGAATGATAAGTTCAGGAAAAAGTACCTATAAGTCCATTTCTGCTGAGTTTGAATATGCAATAAACAATGAATGATTGATCGTTGTCAAAACTTATCTATAGGTAGGTACCTACTAACAAGAGAAAACCGAGTTTTACCTACCTTTCAACATCTTTAGGATACGTGAAGAACGTATAATCACAATTTCGAGTTGTATTCAAACATCCAAAGACACTGCAACTGTAATAATGACGAGTATCCATTTTTTCAATGCGTAGCTAACAATAGTAACGTGATAGTAACAATCGCGCGACAGCCGGACTGAAAGCCAGGCTGAGACTGCCTGAGACGGCCTGTAAACGCAACGTCAATGTGTGCGTGAGCAAAATGGCGCTTAGTTCCGACGGACCATCTGTCCGGGCGCGCCGCGCGGCCGTATACTTAATTTGTGGAAATAGCTTGTGTCCAGCAGTAACAACATTTCCCTCTAGAAACCTCTTGACGGTGTTTCGATACGGCTTGAGGAACCCTTTAAGGTTTTCGTCGCTCCTAATAAAATTTTCCGATGCTGAAATGGACGCCAGAGGCTTCAGCAAACTCTCTCCAAAAACCACAGATAGCTAAATGATTCTGACACTTAAGTACAGATGGGAGATAAATATCACCATATAGGCATAGGGTATATGGCATAATAACTAATACAGCATTCGCTCCGTCGCTAAATATCACAAAAGCAAAACATGATGTTCGCAAAATATCATATTAGCAAAACACCATGTATACCTACTCGCAAAACATCATATTCTCAAATCACCACATTTTCTTACAATACTATTTTCTTGAAACACCATATTCGCAAAATAACATATTCACTTATTCGTGATTAACAACATTTTCTTACTAAAAAGTAAATTTGTGATAAAAATAGTTTTTATGCCTCCTATTTTACCTCTTTTGAAATGTACACCAGCTGGCTGGCTATTGGTGTAACAAGATTATGTAGATAAATAGGAAAAAAAACGTTATACTTTTGTTAAAATTGTTAATGAACAAACAACTTCGGAACCAAAACAAATTTCCGATACAATAATAAGTTTCAAACTCCCAATTACTTATTACCTAGTTGACAGATCACACTCACCTCACCACCCACTGTCACCACAGATTATCGTGTCACAAAGTCAGCACGTTGCTTTCAAAGTACATTTTGCTTCATCCATTCAATTGAAATCCTAGTTTAACTGCAAATTCAGTTGGTAAAAGTGTTGCTACACCCAACCCTGGCTAATTCTCCTTGACATTTCCCGTGGAAGGCTTCCGCGCGACCCAGTTCGGTTGGTGCCGGTAAATATTGCCGCATTCGTTTTCAGACGAGAGCATCCAAATAGCCAGCTACGTAGCAACCTTATCTCGAAGCGATAAATCTCATTTTCGCAAGACAAGATACGCTCTTGGTAGAACTTTAATATTTGATGCTGAAGTATCGGATAGATCTGTTGAACCTCTTAATGTGCTTCGAATAACGAATCTAGGGTATTGCTTGATAAATTGGGGCTTTTCAACGGAGAGGTCAGTATTTCTTTTAGAGTTACTTTTATTTCTCACACAGCTCAGGTTTACTTAGACGATGGTATTTGGTTTTTCAGATTTTTTTAATATTATGCTCCCTTATATTAGTGTTATCATTAAGAGCCTTTATGCATTCAAATGTAACTAATCATCATCATCATTATCACCAGCTCATACTATATGACGAAGTCATGGCTTAGTGATTATGGTTATATATAATTTTACGCAAATATTGTTGCGAACAAATTACAATTTAAGAAAATGCGCTAAAAAGAAAAAAATAAACTTTTAAGTACTTTAAAACTTTTACTATCAACTTATAACGTCATCACACAATTTGTATGACAAAAGGTTGTCGCAAGATTTAAGTACCTACTTACTCGTATTTACTTAGATTGAAAATTTTCATACATAGTTAAAATCAATCACATCAAGTAATCTAATTTACTTGTTTATTACACAAGTAAATCTCGCGACAAGCTTTTATATCATATAAATTGTGTAATGACGTTGATGGTAAAAGTTTTAAAGTCAAGTTTATTTTTTTCTTTTTAGCGCATTTAAATAAAAGCTTATTTATTATAAAGGTTTTTTACTTTTTAGTAATCGCTGGACACGTTTCTTAATATGTTCATCTGATTCCATTCATTTGATACCCATATTGTAGGCAAGCATCAAAAACTTAGTCCGCCATATTAGATTTAGAGTAATGTCACTTTATTTTTCGAGTTATTCTCAGCAAGCCCTTTTATTTGATACCCATATTGTAGGAATGCATTAAAAATAATTAGTCCGCCATCTTGGGTGTTCCGCCAAGTTGGATTTAGAATGACATCACATAGTTAACCATGCATTGTCATTCAAACTGAATGTGTATACAAAATTTCAGCTCAATCTGTTGAAGATATCTGCTTCAAAATTGAGTTGCAAGATTCCACCCGAACAAACATACATTGCAATTTAAGAAAAGCTTGTAAAAAGACAAAGATATGTACTCTTTTGGCTTACAGAGTAAGAGTAGTTCACTAGATAGTGTTGATTAATTTCGGCGAGTTGGATTGAGCCACGATAGCATAGTTGGTAGTGCACCTGACCCGGCATGTCATGGGGTGCAGGTTCGAATCCCGCTCGTGGACTTTTTTCAAAATATCATGGCTTTGATATGACGTTCAAAAAAACTTGTATAAGTTCATTTTGAATATTATTTTTTTTATTGAATTTAATACAATTAGGAACATTCACCGAAAATTACTAATAATGAACGGCCTTTTAATAGTCAGTAGTTTGAATACAAACAAGACGCAATTGACACTAAGTCGCGATTTCACGGATGTTGCGTTAACACCCGCATGCTGAGGCCACAATAGGTGATTAGACCGTCGTCGATGGAGGCCCGTCAATGTCCCGAAGTATATATAGCCTTGGGTGTTCTTTGTACCACGGAGTTAGTAAACGATATAATAAAATACTACTATCAAGAATAGTCCATAGAGAAACTCGACAACTCCTTTGAAAAGTTCTAAATATTCAACAGACCACTTTTCTGATCAATATACTTATTCTATGAGTATTCTGCTCACTATGGGCCTTATCAGAAGGCTCAAGGTCACTCAAAGAGCAATGGAGAGGGCTATGCTCGGGGTTTCTCTGCGAGATCGAATCAGAAATGAGGAGATCCGCAGAAGAACAAAGGTAACCGACATAGCCCGAAGAGTTGCTAAGCTCAAGTGGCAGTGGGCAGGGCACATTGCTCGCAGGACTGATGGCCGCTGGGGCGGAGCAGTCCTCGAGTGGCGACCGCGTACCGGAAAGCGCAGTGTGGGCAGGCCTCCAACAAGGTGGACCGACGACGTGGTGAAGGTCGCGGGAAGCCGCTGGATGCGAGCAGCACACAACCGGTCGTTGTGGAGATCCTTGGGGGAGGCCTTTGTCCAGCAGTGGACGTCTTTTGGCTGAGATGATGATGATGATGATGATGATGATGATGATGATGAGTATTCTGTCACGTTGCCATAACAACAATGTTTGTAGCAATGTTGCGTTCCAAACTTAGAGCATTAAACCAGTTCCAAAGGATATAGTAAAGTCATAAAAAAATACTCAAATTCTCATTATCTTTCTAGATAAATGGTACAAAAATAAACTTTAAAATACTTTGTCATGGTCACACCACCGTCACACTGGCAATCATATTTATATCACGTTCGGAAACATTGATTAAAAAAAAATAAGTTAGAAAAACAGTGACATTTGGGACTTCTTGGCGGGAAAGTGAAGAGGTTTTGTTTAATTTTCTAAAATTTCTGTTATGTTGAATATAAATGTGTAATAATGGTGGATTATAACAGTTAAGTGTTTGGGCGTGCATGAGTGTTGGCAAATGAAACAAAACAGTGCATTGTCACTTTTCAAATTCTCTCAAAAAGACCGCGTGAGGACTTAATAAAGCCCCATCTTTACTGAGATACTCGAGGGGTTGGGGGGCATATCATTTCTTTCTATTATATCATTCATCATCATCATACTAGAAGGAAATATTGTTTATTTATGTATTACTTGTAAGAAAAATTACTTTGACACTGGCTAAATGTGCTAATCGCAAGAAGCCATCAACTAAAGAAAAAAAAAAGAAAAAATAAGGAGACCGATGCCTAATACATGGTAAATAAAGGAAAAATAAAACGGTGACATTTTTCTTTTATGTGAGTGTGACATTTTACCGTTATATGCTTTTGTACCATCAACGCGTTAGCTTATTGCGATATAGTAATTAGTTTATAGTTATTATATTATTTATCTTTTGCTTGCCTATCCATGGTATAGTGTACAAAGTCCTAGCCGAGGCTCTATACAAAACTGAAAAATATCCTTTTAGAGATAAGACAGCCAGTTCGTCATCAGCAGCACAGCTGTGAGGATATTTTGAGCAGTCTTCGTAATCGTCGATGACATTTATAGTGGAAGGGAGCAACATACAAGGTGCCTAGTTATTCGCCATTCGATCACGTTAACGAAAACGATCATTTGTACTGCTGAAAACTACCTCTACCTACCTCTTGCTGAAAAACAAGCAGAGTTCAAATGTTGCCATACAAATGAAACTCTTACATAGAGTCACATTTTTCCAATAGCTCCACTCGTTTCATCTAGGAACAATGTTTTTCTGACCTACGCATATCTTCAGTACTTCTTTGCAAACTAAAACAATTGCTAAAAGGAATCTTAAGCGACTGTAACAAAACAGGTAATGCAGTGCTCGTCGTTTTCAGTATGGTTATAGTTTGTACAATGGACGTACAAATACTGTTGCAGTAGCCTTTCGGAAATGACACTTACGAATACAGAAGAATAGGGTTTTATGTGGCTTACCACATATCACTTTAGCGGGTAGCGAGAAGAGTCACAACGGGCATTTAAAACTCTATCTTAAGACAATGAAATAAGGTATATAATAGCTGCTTTAACTGATATGTAAGTACGCGCAAGAAGCGTAACAATGCGCTCGCGCAGCATTCTCGCGCAGTATGTGGGATGGCGATGCGTTGCGATTTTTTGTTTACAGTTTCTATTTTATGACACGTTTGTCTTTGAAGGAGAAATTATGTTTAGATCTGGTTTGCACTGGCTATAATTTCGCTTGAACAGATAATATCGTTGAAATTCTGTAATACTCTTAGGGCCGATTTTTCAATTGACGGATGAAACTTATTCGCTTGATAAAGTGTTAGATAACCATTTTAAAAATGTATTGTCTTATCATGACTTTTCTTTTTAAACGGGTGACATTTTAGCTTGATTGCGTAATACTTTATCAGAAGGATAAGTTTTATCCGATGATTGAAAAATCAGCCCTTAGTTGTTTGTAGGTTTACTTTTTGACAGTCTCAGTGGCTGTGTTTACTTTCTTTATGCTCTTCGATCTGGTGGGTTACTCTTGAAACACAATTGCAATAATCAATTTCCAATCCCAAATCTAAAAAATTCAAATGGCACTCTTAAAAGCGATAATAGCGTTACATAGGAATTAAATTGCGTGGAAATTTAATAAACAAATTATTATCGAGATGGGGCGTTCTGAAATTTTGAAACTTATCCCAATATCGATACATTAATCGCATTGGAATTGTATTGAGATTGAGTTTGCGTCAAGAGTAGCCTACCAGGATTACATAGGTATGTACTTAATAGTGCGTTGCGATGATATGAACATTAATCAATGTTCTTAATATTGGAAACATTAATCAGTTAGTAGTACTTTAATCAACTCGTTGATGTTGTTTCATTTGTTAATGCCAAATCTTAAATCTTTTAACCCTAATCTTTAATCGTAAAATCTTATTTGGAATAGTTGTACGATTCTTTCGTAGGGGCAGATATACTTTATGTAATACTTTGATTTCAACATTTCAATTTAGTTTTACCTTTATTGTAATTGTAACAACATGGCAAACTTTTTAAACTTGACAATAAAACAAGGCACTAACTTTAAAGCCTTTATTTAATACCTTTCGATACTTACGAGACTGTAAAGTTCAACATTTTTCGAATCAATTAGCCAAATTTTATATATATTTATGTGCTTTAAGAAAATACAGAAAAATAGATGCTAAAAAAACGTTTTTGGGATTTAAAACTTTCCATAATAAACTTTTAAGTATCTAAAAATAAAATACATAGGTACTACTACTTTAAAAATAAAATGTCTCATAGTGTAAAAAAGTTTGATCTTTGAAGTTTGAATGGTACCTACTCGTAAATCAAAAATGATAATTTAATTTAAAAAACCGGCTCAAACTGGTTTGAAAACTTTTTTAACTTTGAAAGTTGTATGGATGGATATACTGAAAGGTATGTAGGCTTATAAACACGATTTTCAAATTATTAAAACAAATGTTGGCCGTTGAAACTAAAAAGGTATGATCGCGTACGTCTCACCCGCAGGATTTGAACTTGGCGGGTTATTATGGGTGCGCGCGCGCCCGGCGGGCGGCTGCGCGGCCTATTACGAAAATATCAGGTGTGGCCCGCTTCGTGTTTCCTGGAACTAAAGCCTCTCGCTCACATGGTGCTAGTTTTTTGGCCAACATACGCTATAGCCAGTAAATCATATAATCACCCAACGGTTTCAGAAGCCTTCTAACGTTCATCCCAAATATAAATGTGTCAAAATAGTTTTTTTGAAATGAAACGTGCACTTCAGAAAAAAAGTAGAGCTGTGTAGTCTCTTTGAAATGCGTTAAGTTTGCAGTTTATTCACTTCTTACGACACTTATGAGTAGCTGGTGGTGGGCGTATCGTGCATAACCCATTTGAACAGCATCCATCCACCTTATAAGCTCCAAAGCATAGAAGTAGGAAGCTGATAGCCAACAAGGCGAGCATAAATAATCCCTACCAACATTGAGACCGAATAAGTCCGCGATAGGACAGAGACATGCTTGCGTATGCCATCCCGTCTTAAACCCTAACCCCCGTATTAATAAACAAAGTGTAAGCTTGGAGTAGTTACTCCGTGTTTTGTTCCCGTCATGTAAACTTCATTTCATATGACGACCTCCTTGGTCGAGTGGCTTGCACACCGGTTTTCATGGTGTCGCTATCTCTGAGGTCCCGGGTTCGATCCCCGGTCGGATCAATTTAGAAATACCTGTTTTTCTATATTGTTTCGGGTCTGGGTGTTTCCTATGTATAATAAGTATGTATTTAAGTATATTAAGTATGTTTATCCGTTGTCTAGTTAACCATATAACGAGTTTCTTTAGGAAGCTTTTCTTGGGGCTAGATAATTGGTGTGAGTGTGGGAAACATTTTTTTTTTTTTTTATTATATTAGAGTAAAAGAGACAAAACACTGAGTAACTACTCCAAGCTTACACTTTGTTTATTAATAAGCCCCTAAAAGGAAGTTCAATCACTACATACACGAGTCTCTGAAAAGCATGATGTGGTCATCAAGACGTCCTCCGTTGCTTCGGAAAGCACTATAAGCCCTTCCTATGATATGGGATCCTTCAAAAGAGGCGTGAAGAGGCACCATGTGGGCCGGCAGAGTGAGGTTAACTGATGCTACGTTTGTTTTCACGCTGCACCAGTTATCTTCGCGTCTGGACTCCATTTCCACTTAACATCAGGTGGGATGGAGTCATTTGCTGAGCTATCTAAAAAAAAATATATATTAACTCGGTCTTGGGTCATGGGCATGGCGGGCATGGATGGGATGACTCTTTGAGATTTTTCTTCAGACATCCTAGATGCCTCTCCAACTAGTGAAGGTTGGTAGTCATCTCTGCATACTTGGTCCTGCCCTTGGCAGGGCGAAAATGTTTAGTGGCACTCGCTATTCCCATCCACCCCCGAATGTTCCGCAACCACGACTTTCTTCTGCGACCAGGTCTCCTCTTTCCAGCTACTTTTCTCATCTTGAAAAATTGCAAGAGTTCTTATCTGTCGTGCCTAAGCACATGGCCCAAATATGCAACTTTTTTCTGCTTGACAGCTTGTTTACCAATATTGTTTTCTAAAGTTCACGCGAACACTACACATTGAAATGAAACACCTTTTACGGATCAACTCGCGTTTATATTAAATAACACTAATCTTTATTTAATTCTATATCTATACTAATGTTATAAAAAGGAAAGCTTTGTATTTTTGTATGTATGTTTGCAACGAATAAATTCAAAAACTACTGGACCGATTAAAAAAATTCTTTCACCATTAGAATGCTACATTAGCGCTGAGTAACATAGGCTATATTAAAAAAAAATCTGTACGAAGTCCACCGGGTCAGCTAGTGTATAAAATAAACGCGAGTAGATCCGTAAAAGTTGATTCATTTAATTTGTTAACCAAGTTATATTATTTGGTTACCCTGCGTCATTTTAGGTCGTATATTTTTCTTCACTCCTTCTTATAGCATTTCTAGTCGCCTGTAAGTCAGCTTACATAAGTGGCTATAAACCGTGGCCATTCTTCAGCAAGTGCGCATTATGCGGGTTGTTTACGCGCTCCTCATTGCCTAAGGCCGAGCCAGCCGTTCGATTCCCATAGAAAATTGATGATAACCACGCAGCTAGGGTTCGTGAACCTCATGCAGAAACGCCTGAGGCGAGACAGTTGAGCTTGTGAGGCTTCGAAGAATAGACGAGGGGTTGAGGGTGGGACAGTGTCAAAGTTTGTTATCCGTAAAAAAAAAACAAAGGTTTTCGTTGTATTTTTAATGTTTTCTAAAGTTTACAAATAATGTAATATGTGATTTCAATGATGGAAGCCTTTCCATAGCAGTGGGACAGTTAGGCTATACCTATTTACTTTTTAAAGCTTACACGAACCATTCACATTCAAATGAAATACTTACGAATCATTCTTGAGTTTAAATGCGACGGCAGTTAAACGGTTATTATAATATTCCTAATATTATAAAGCTGAAGAGTTTGTTTGAACGCGCTAATCTCAGGAACTACTGGTTCGAATTGAAAAAATATTTTTGTTTTGAATAGTCCATTTATTGAAGAAGGCTATAGGTTATATTACATCACGCTATGACTAATAGAAGTGGAGCAGTAATGAAAAATATTGCAAAAACGGGAAAATATTTTTATTGTTCGCTAATTAACGCGGGTGAAACCGCGGAGCACAGCTAATTTTATATAATATCCTCTATAGTATATTACAAATAAACAATAAATCAATCGGTACTAAACATTCCTTTAAAAAGTATTCTTTTTACAATTTTGTTAAACCCACTTCACACTTTAACTAGGAACCCACCTACTTTTTTGCTCTTGACTGTCTCGAAAACAGAAATATAAGAAACTATTTTTCGTTTCGCAGGTAAGCACGGCAGCTCCGTATCCTGGATAAGTCCTTCAATGTCCTTTGTCCGGGACAAAGGCGTTATTTGCTGCTCGAGTGGGAACTCCAATTTTCCACGATGGTGCTGCAATGTCGGAACCTCGACGACGGTATACTATGCATGCTTTATTCAAATATTGTAAGATCACAGACATCTTGAGTTAGGTGTTACAAACTTTTTGTTTCAGTAAACTCAAGCCAAGCCCCCGTACTGAACAGTTATTTAATGTTTTGTCCCTTTTCAAATTAGATTTGAAATTTATATGACGGGAACAATATACGGAATTCCAAGCTTTTACTCTGTTTATTAGTAAAGCCGAAGATATAGGGCATGAGCTATATTATATATCAAGTAATTTTTTTCAAGTCCATGCTAGTTTTGAAAAACAAAACTACGATCCCACAACCGAAACTCTGACTGACATATTAGGTCAGGAGAAACACAATCAAATTGGGCTATCGTTTTATAACTTTGTATTTTGCTATCGGCCATCGGTGTTGTCATTTTGTTGCGAACATAATATTACGATTTTGAAATAAAATTTAACTTTAACTATGTCATATTAACAAACTCTTCTAAAATTAACGAGAACACTATACATTGAAATTACACACTTCATTTAATACAAGTCACACGGGTCACGGAGAGACAGTCTTCGATGTTTCGCAACGTCAAGTTTTAGTTGAATAAAGAATTTATCGTTTCATTTATTTTTTCGTTTCTTTTAATTTTATTTTTCATGTAATTGTTAATAAAAATTACCTGCCTCCTGTTCTATAGTTGTTAGAACACCAAATAACCAACACCAACAAACCAATAACCAATAACAACCAACCACAACAAAGGCCGTCAATATACAATGAAACAAATTTAGGTAGGTAGGTACTAGGTATGTCAGCATCAACATCTATACACTTTTGACTAGTTTTGACTCTTATTTAATTGTAATAAGAGTTAATTGTATGTACATAGAGATGAACTCCAAAAATAAATTCAGAAAACTTCAAATTCAGCAATAGAATTTCTGCGACGAAGTTGAATTATCAGCCATTCTTATGTCGAGCTCAAATCACAATAATCTTATCTAAGCACACGCCGAGTGTTCACAGAAAATTTTTTATGGACTTTTAGAATGCCATATCAGTCCCATCATAACTTATACTTACAATGATTATTTACATATAATTTTACGCATATATTGTTGCGATCAAATTACAAATTGAAAAAAGACAGTGTTGAAAAAATTCCACGAGCGGGATTCGAATCCGCACCTCATGACAGTCAGGTCAGGGTAAGGTGCACTACCAACTATGCTATCGTGGCTCAATCCAACTCGCCGAAATTTATCAACACTATCTACTTTGACTCTGTAAGCCAAAGGAATAGGGCTCCTTTTTGGATTAGAAATTTTTCAACACTTTTTTTTTTCAATTTATACTTACTACACTTCGATTGTTGATCGAAGTTACTACATCAAACTTATTTACTACCTAGTACTTAAATAACTTACAATAAGTTTAATAGTTATAGTAATACAAATTATTGACGGCTCACCAACACCAGAAATATAGAAATGCAAATGTCTACCTCGTCTTCTATACGTAGTTACGTATTTGCCGACCTCAAAAAAGGATCTTATTCGTCAAATTGGAAACGTAAATCCAATTTGGTTGCGTCAGGTGAGATGCGAATTTATTCAGAACCTTCTGGAAGAACTGGGTCACGACTCACGAGTCAGAAGTGCCCGGGGACTTAAGCCTTAGGCCAGCCGCACTTTTGATTCGTTTTCGTACAAATGGACTCGTACTAATACGCACGATACATTTTTTTTTAATATTTTACTCGTAAGCATGTAAGTGGTGATAAGTGATGATAAGGTCAATAGTAGTAAACAGCCTATAACTGTCCCACTGCTGGGCAAAGGCCTCCATCATTGAAATCAAGTCATCGCTACGATTGATGGGTAATGGTGAGCCCATAAAAACTCAGGAAATCCACAGGTAAATATTTAATCGGGTAAATTTTAAAACAAAGGAGAAAAACCTAAAAGGCGAAATCTAAAACAATAAATCAGTATCAAAAAGTCCAAGCCAACAAAACGTTACTTACAAACAAATCATTTTTAAAGGATTCAATTTACCTGAGTTTATAGATACAAGTTTTTCACAATTAACATTTTAAACAATAATAACTGAACAATCGATGATACTATTAAAACAATGTATTATAATATACTGAAGAATTTTGAAAGACTGATCATTATTATTTATTATTATTTTCTTGTGTTATGGCTTCCAACACAAATAATTCCGCCAATGTCGAGTGATTAAATTAAAACCATTGATAAAGTTAATATACCAACGGAATAGAGCAACAATGGGCTGAGCGAGCGAGATGTCACCAGCAGCAACACTATGTGATAAAAAGAGATGCGTGATGTGACGTAATAGAACTGTTTTTGGCAACTGTTTGACAGTTTGTCAGCACTTATCCGCACGCTGAGAACTTCAGCTCTGTGAATTTTTCTGATTTTACGTGAAATCGTCGATATTTTTGAGAAATAGTGCTTTAGAAACATGGTGACATGTTCATTATTGATTGTTATATAACACAGCGAAATAACCCCGAAACATGTTCATTTTACAGGTAAATTATTCCAAATCGACACCCCCTGACCTAGGATTTATTTTTGCCAATGCGCTTCGAATTTTAAGCACTAAGTGTGATAATTCTCTTCTATAAACATTTATTTATGTAAGAAGCAAAGATCGAATACACATAATGCAGAATTTACGAATATTTTGTGTAAAGAAATAATTTTCGTTTTACACTAGGGTTGCATCAAGATATCGATATTTCGTGTCCACTGTCTATCACGCGGTAAACGAATATGTAGGTATTACTGTTGTTAAAGTACCTATATGACGTTTAGATATGAATCACCTAGGAATGTTATCCCATTTAAGATACTTAGGCAATCCATCTTACGAAACGAAAATGAAAAATGTTTCAAAGCTAACTTTGAGAAATTACTTGAGAGCGTTTACGCCGCACACTAGCGCCGCCAATGAAAAAAAAACATATCTAGTAATTAGAGATAGAAAATCAAATTATGCTCAACAAACTATTTAAATGAAGTAATTTAGCTTTTTTACGTCACCTAATGAACATCTGACATGTTGTGGTTTAGTTAAATAAGACGTTACAGCTAAAAACGGCCACTTTTAACTAAACCATAACATGTCAGATGTTCATTAGGTGACGTAAAAATGCTAAATTACTTCATTCAAATAGTTTGTTGAGCATAATTTGATTTTCTATCTCTAATTACTAGATATGGTTTTTTTTTCATTGGCGGCGCTAGTGTGGGGCTAAACGGTCTTAAACAAAATAAAAGTTAAGTTGAAAAATTATTTAAGAAATTCGACAGTTTTGGATAGCTTTATGTGCCGGTGTCTGTACAGTGTAGCCAGAGGTGTTCTTACAAGTCCAATTCGTAATAAAACGCCAAATTGCGTCTGGCCTTGTCTACGAGCACGAGGCGAGCGGATTTCTAGTTCATTGCACGTTATACTACGGCAGTCATAGCCAACGGTGATAGGAAGAATGCAATGAACAAGAAATCCGCTCATCGCGTCGCAAGACGCCATTGGTCCTGGCTGAGCGGTTAAGCCTTCGTCGCCAGGAACTGAATCTAGTGGTACTAGATTATATTCTTATCCATACTTGGGCACTAGGCTTGTTACAAGTGTTATAAGCAGTGGTATTTACTGTAACTCGATGACAGCTCTGAAAACAGGTTGTCTCATAGACGTTAAACTGACCTATTTTTGAGATTCTTCATACGGATCTTTGTGTAGTGTTGAAAACAATATGTTCTCTATCTGTATTCACTTGGCGATCGGTTAGACAGTTAAATAATAGATAGATGATACATTTATTGCAACGTTATAAAATAGAAACACGAAACTATACAACAAAACATTACAAAGTTACAATTTGGCGGTGTTATTGCTTTAAAGCGATTTCTCCCAGGTTTAACAAAGTCTTAATGAGATACTTTAAAATCTATAATGTTTCGTTCGTTCTCTTATTTAGTGACCTTGCATTATTTAAGAAGGGTTAATAATGAATCCGTAACAATAAGATGTTAAGTAAATTTTTAATTGGGCAGTTGTTTTTTATAAGTTTTTCTGTCTTAGTAAATCTTTTTCTTAAGAGAATGTTGAGTGCATGATCATATTTTTTAATGTTTCTTCTTCATTGTTTATCTTAGTTCCAGCACCTTAGATAGCACTAAATCTACGGCCACATAAAAACGTCGAGAAAAATTCGCTACAATAGGTGATTTCAAAGAATTCAGACTATGCCTCATTAAAATTAATTAGAGTAAAAATATATTAAAATAAAAAAATAAATTCGTAGGTACACAAACATTTGGTCATAATGAGAGACAGGTAATTAACAATCAAGTAGGTTCTCATAGCGTGTAGTGTGAGTGACTATCGAAACGTTTCCATCAAATAAAACTTTCCCATATTCCCACAGCAATAGAAATCAAAATACAACGGAGCAGGAAACGAAAGTGTTTACAGTGTGTTAAACATAATTAGGTGGCGTGCGATATATTTATCAGCGTGTTACTCAATCGATGCTCTAAAATCGCTAAGACTCACTCCCATTCAACTGAGATTAGCTGGCCACCACGCGGAGAGGTTGACATCGAAAATTTATTAATACGAAGCAACCGGGACACGGCAGCTGCACACTGCAACTTGCGAAGTTGGGAGCCAGCCAGTCGCCGACTAACGCTGGTCCGATGCGCGCGTGTGAACGCAGCTTTATTCAACCGCGATTTGAATTTGTTCTCGCCAAATCGAATGACAGCGAATAGTGAAGTGTGGCATTGCATTCGTATTTTGAATTTCGAATTAGAATTGAGTTTGTAAACAGTCGTTAGTTTTTTGTTTTCGGTGTTCGCGAACGTCGAATCTGTTTTGTTTTTTTTTGTGATTACACGGTTTGGTGTTGTGAGCATAGTGGAAATGTGGTGGTGATGTGAATAAAGATACTGCCAATATGTTCGGAGTCTTCATTAGGAGGTGGAAACCAAAAAGGTTGGTAGTAACTGAAGAATATAGGCCGTTTAAACACGGAGATATAGATAGATACTTTTTTAATAGATGCAAAAGGAAAGATTAAGTTACTAACATGTATTTTTTTAACTAAGTAAGATCTACATTAGCTACGTCTCAACCCGATACACAAAGAGCCAAAACACAGGAAGTTTTTATTGCTTCAGCCATAAGGTTCAGTGTTGGTGTGTATGTAATTTTAGCAGTTTATAGCTCATGTCTACATACCGAACGCAGTAGTAACATAACATGTCACACTTTACACCTAATCTGCGTACGGAGGTAACAAATCGATATATCGATAAGGTTTCGTAGAATCCTACTGTTGAAGCCAAAATATATCGATACGATAAATAGGTAGGTATATCACGTACCTATAGATTGTATAGGTACCTACGTACTCTTTTAGCCTGATATTTTAATCTATATATTATTATTTTTATCTATATGTATATTTTTATTATATATACTATATGCATATATATAATGACTTGTCCTGATTGACTAATTCATCATCGCCGAGCCGAAACCGCTGAAGCTAATTAGATGTTTGGACTGTAGGTAATTGAGTAACGTAACCAGCCACTAAGAAAGGATTTTACGGAAATCGGGTGTGATTTCAGAGATGAAATAGGGGGTGAAAGTTTGTATGAAAGTCCGTCAGGTTTGAAGTGAAATACATGAAAATTGGTATTTGACTTTTTGAAAAGAAATAAAAAATTACGGGTCTCAAGAATTTTGTTTATTTTCCTTTAAAGAAGTACTATAAAAGGAAAAAAAAGATGTTTTTGGGGAAATCGTTAATTTTAAAGTAAGAACTACAAAAATTTATAATTTAATCGATCTATAGATTTTTCAATAAAAATAAAGAATAACGTGTTTTGAGCATTTTTCGAAAAACCTCCCCTAGAGAGATTAAATAGGGGAGGAAATATTGAAGTATCAAAACCTGTCATTTTCAAAGTTTAATCCTTGAATTTCAGTATTATTATGAAGTGTTTCACGATTATTTCTACATATCTACATTAATAAGTTATTAAAATAAATCACAAGTTGTGTAGCCCACGTGGGCTAAGCCGCGAACAAAAGCTAGTTACCTATTATAATCATTTACTTTTCTATTATAATTGGTATTTAAAAATGAAAATGAAAAATGAAAATGAAAATTGCAAAAACATATATTGTATTGTAATGTTTAATATAATAGGTACTTATATATTGGCCCTGCCTATATAAAATAACCATTAACTAGGATTTGCACCCCGACATACAGACATACAGACCCCGACATAAAGTTCTATAGAACAGGTTTATTGTAAAAACAAATATTAAAATAAGTATAAATAAATACATATTATGGCAATTATAGACTTTATTATTGTAATTATAGATATTCACGCACGACTAATCAATTTACTTGGCACCGAAAAGTTTTGTACTCATAATATATATTTCATCTGGTTATAGTTATAGCGACAGTGAAATCTAATCTTAACGTTACATCTTAACAATAATTGAAGGTGGTTCATGGTCTATCGTGATTACCGTCGGCTTATTATACAAAAACAAATGTGCAAATATATTCTAAACTCGTGAAATGTTTACATCTGCAAGCGTTAATAGTGATTACAATTTCTGTTGAAGATCTCCAACGCAATGCTTAAATAAATATAACGGTGTATCTTGGTAGTCTTCCAAATGCATCGTATTTATCTGAATCTACGATAACAGTAGTGTAAAATCGTAAAGACTATGTTACATTGATAAAGTTTTATTGAACTAAAACAATAATAGCCTGTGACCAAAAATTGTTCCTAGAGGCATTCCTCCAGTACTATGAATGTAAGAGAATAAACGGTTTTGTTTTTCATATTTGTAAGTTTGCAGAGTAAGTAAAGTGAAGTAAAATTGCCTAATTTCTGTCCCAGTGCTGGGCAAAGGCCTCCATCATTGATATCAAGTCATCGCTGCAATTAATGGGTTATTGGCTTAATCACTTGGATGGGTGATTCAGGTGAAATATCTTCTATCTCTCTCTCTACTGCTATTATGTAGGGAGTTGTTTGTGTTCTTTCTTGTAAATGAATTTCCCTCGTCATTTCAGATATTCCGAATATCTTTCGCTTTAAAGAACTGTGCCGACGACGGACGGCGGCGGCAGTAATTTCTTAACTCCCTGTTTTTTAACGTTTTTTAATTCCTTAATATACATTCACGAGCACAAAAATCGTCTCATCCTGCGACTTTACACACAAAAATGCTAAAAAGAGTTGAGTTGATACTGGTTTTATGACAAATTTAAACTGTAACCGTCTCATCTAAAACGGACTTAAATAAAATTTGGTTTAAATCTGATACTCTCTAAGCGTAAAAGTAGTGCAAGCTAAATTTTTAAAATAAACTATGTTTAAATTAGATGTAATTCTAAAATTCCTGTGAAATATTTGGCTGTATTCTTGATTTATCTGTTAATTTTTAGAAAAAAACAACGTCACTTTTCAAATTCTCTCAAGAAGTCCGCCCGAGGACTTAGTAAAGCCCCACATCTTTACTTGTAAGAAAAATTACTTTGACAATGGCTAAATCTGCTAATCGCATGAAGCCATCAACTAAAGGGAAAAAAAACTTCAGCATAGTAGGAGCTAGCTAAGAGAACGATACAGAAGACAAACATTTGATAAAATTTGCAATATACTGAGGGTGGGTAGATTATTTTGCACGGAACTGTAAATATAATACTCCGCTGAATCTCTATGAGTCTGGTGCATTCAGTTTCTGGAGTTCCTCGCAATTATTTTTTTGTGATTCATGTTGAATTAAGTTTAATGAGTTTTTTACTTTTTATTTTTTATTTTTAAGTGTTTATGTCCACACAGTGCTAATGTCGCATTTCAAAAATCAAAAAGCAGTGACAAAATTCAGCGCTTACGTCAGCCTTCCCGGTAGCATAACGGTCAGTGCAGCCGCCCGGATTGCAAAAGACCCAGGTACGATTCCTGGCTGGGTCGGGTGGGCGTTTAATTTTTTCACTGTATTTTATTTAAATATTTAAGTTTAATGACTTGAGTGACTTACGAATGCTTGAAATAGTCCTTAGTCCACTTTCTGTTTTAGGTCAAATTCTGTGTATTCACTTTCCCTTTTTATGCTAGCCCGTCTGCACGCCTTGTTTCTGAAATTTATTATATGTTCAATGATCTTATTTGTTTACATCGTCTTTAGAAAAAAAAAAAAGTTACGACCTTTGTTTATATATTATGTATGTAATAAATTCTAAATTCTTAATGAAAGGTTACGACACTAACATTGCAAGCTTAGAAATCGCTTCACATTACATGTGTCAACACATCATTCGACACGCATATATTTACAATTAATTTACCTCTGTACACCTTTCATCCTGCAACTTATAGAATATAATATTCTTGGTTCATGCCTATTTGCGGAAAGGGTAATAGAATACTATTACAGCTCAAATTATACTACGCAAGTAACACAGATACCATATACCATACCATATCTTGAATTTAAAGACGATCGAAGTTGCTATAATGTTTTGCGCTTGGTAGATCTTGAGGTTAATCAACTTCTTCAATGGTATGTTGAGGGGTGACCATGTATAAATATTTTGAACTCTTCTTACTTCGTTGATGTTATTTTTCTAATGGCATTTTCCAGTTTTTCCAAGGCATTTTAACAATAATGTAAGAGAGACAAGGAGAAAACAAATGCATTTGCTGAGTTTGTTCTGTGTCTCTTACCCTGTAGACTTACAAACCCATGGCGTAAACATTTAAAAATTTTTTTTATATTAAAAGGAGGCAAACGAGCAGGCGTGTCACCTGATGGGCCGCAAAACCAAAATAATCGCAGATGCGTTGCCGGCCTTGAGGAAGGAGTTGGATCTTGAGGATGAAGTAGGAATTGGGAGAGGGGAGGGGTGAGGGATGGGCCTCCGGTACTTTTACTCACCAGACGAAACACAACAGCAACGAGTGCCATTGTTTCATGCCGATATTCTGTGAGAGGATGGTATTACGACGGCTGCAACGCAGCGTGGCTCTACCACTCAGCAAATAAAACATTTTTAATTTCGGTAGGCTATTTTTAGTCCTTGGTCCCATAGCTATTCATTATATTGAAAAATAAGCTTGTTTAGAAAAACTTCTCAATGAGATCTTTTTAGAGCCGCTATCCACGACTCGCGAGTCACCTCCATCCTCATCCTCATTCTGACTGACTTTCTTCCTCATCATAATAGCTTCTTTTATACTAACGGTATCCGACAAAAATTCGCCAATTCGTTCCAATGATTGTTTTGTTGAATCTGAATCGCTGATTGATATATTAATTGTTTTTAAACATCGCGTCGCGGGGTTATTGGCTCCGTTCTCTAACACGTGTTACGGTTAATTTGCGGACATATGACGCAGCAAAAAGAGCACATTGTATTTTTAAACAGTGCGTAATGTCTCTGATTTTCCTACTAGTTGTAGCAAGTACCCCACTGCATATCGATGGGTGCTATGAGTAAGGGGCAAAGTACAAAATAATTACTTTTCTAAGAGAGGCTCTCAAAGTGCTTGTGCTCTATATTTGTAACATTATAAATGTTAAATTATATACAAGCCTGTTAATTTTAACGCAAATTTTGCTGCGAAACAAATTACAAAAACGCAAATGTTGAAAAGTTTTCCACGAGCAGAATTTCAACCTGCTTTGAACCTTAACTGATCTTTTAGTATTTGTAAAAATATTATGATCGGATGTTAATGACGGTAGTTGTTGACATTGAACGGGCGCCTTTGGCTTTCAAAGTAAAAAGTAAATAGTGTTGAATAATTTCGGCGGGCTGATTAGAACCACGATAACTTAATTGGGAGAGCACCTGACCCGTTATGTCAGAAGGGTGCAAGTTCAAATCCTGCTCGTAGAAACTTTTTCAACATTTGTGTTTTTGTACTTTGAAAGCCTCTCTTGAAAAGTTATCATTTGGCACTTTGGCCCCTTTACAGGATGTTTGATAATAGGGTGTATAGTCCCGAAATATAGCCATCATCACCATCAGCTCATTTATGTCACTGCTGGGGCACGAGCCTTCGGAGCCTATGGATGGATAGGGAGAACGGGCCATAAACCACCACGCGGGCCTGACACGTTTGGCTTCTGTTTTTGCTGGACCAAGAAGTTGACGACCAAGATCTGCTGGCCTAAAGCTGTCACTTTGCAATTTTACCTAGTAACAAACTACTTGAACATCTCGGCTATTGTTGCTTTTCAGGCATGTTCATAATTTTCTGGTGGTCTTTGCACGGTACCCTATCTAACTGCCATATTCAGGATTATGCATATATAACTGAACACCCTATACATAGGACCCACGATATAGAGTGTTCTTGCGAGATTTAATCATGTAGGAAAAAGAAAATTTATATTGCAATTATAATAGACTTACGAACCTATGGCGTAGTGACTTTAAAGGGCTTAAAATTGTAACCATAAGTTGGACAACAATTTTGAATGTTCATCGTCATTAGGCTCAATGGTTCACTGCTGGATATAACGCCTCTCTAAGTGTACGCTTCATAAAAACTGCAATATCCGTCCGTTAGCCAAAGGTCGTAAATTTTATCGAACTGGGCCCTTTGCTTTTGCGCAAAACCCTCAAAAGAATTGAAAGAAAGTTGCTTATTGATCCTAAGCAACTGCGCCGCAAGTTTCTATGAAAGTACAGTCGGTAACAAACAATACTTAACACTTTAGTAGATTGCAGAGGCAAGAAAAGATACTAACTGACCATTATCGTGTGAACATAAAGAAAAAATATTTTGATTTGATATTAAAATATTCAGATACTTACGTTGCTGACCGTTATTATTGAGTACCGAAACTCCATCTGAAGGACTTACCTATAATAACGAACAGTTTGGCGTATGGAACCACGACATAATAATATGTGACACTTACACACATAAAGTGTTTTTGTTAGCAAATGATCCCCACGATATACCTACCTCAAAAATTGTGCCTCAAAATGCGCCAAATACGCTTCAACTGTATACACCGTGAATTTTAAGTGGTTGTTTTCCCATAAGCTCGTAGTATTACTCTTAAATAGGGCCAACTTTTTGTATTGGACCAACTTTGAAATCTTAAAAAAATATTTGTGGCGTCAGTAGTTTTTGTTGTAATGTATGGAACGGTTGATTTTTTTTTAAATTTCAGAGTTGATCTTATACATAAAGTTGTTCCTATTCATTAGTACTATCACCTGCTTAAGGGAAAACCACCACTTAAAACCCACGGTGTATATGTATGTATAGGTATCTATATATTAATACGTGAAGCAAAAACTTTGTACTCCTTTTTACAAAAATTGCGGGGACGGAGGAGTATGAAATTTCGCACACTTATAGTTTATATAGAGAAGGACTGCAGACTGTTAATATTCAATAAAACAAACATTAAAAACATAAAACAAAAATGGAAGAGGAGCGGTCGAAATCTGTCAATGCCAATCCAAACTCATATTCTATCTTTTTTATTTTTCATTGCTTAGGATACAATCCGTGCAGCCTTAATAAAATTACGTTAGAATTTCGACCACTGGGCGACCACTAGTTAGATATAGATGGATAACATATAAAAATACATAGCGAAAACTATAGAAACTGCGTGTGGTCTTCGTGCAAGCGGTAACGGTGTAAAACTACCATTCGGTTCGTAAGTAGCGCGTCATTACGAGCGCTATTACAGCGTTAGCTTCAAGCGTAACAATTGACTGCGCCATTACGTACAGCACGAGATAACAGAACACGACGAATTCGGCTTCTCATCTTATCTCATCTAACCGCCTCTGTGGTATAGTGGCTAAGACCATTGGTTTAGACCCAGAGGCACCATTCCCAGCGGGGGGTAGGTACATTGTGTACTCGGTTTGGTTGGTGGTAGGGCTTGTTTGTCCGCCTGGCTAGCTACCACCATCTTATCTAAATATGTCGCCATAACATCAATATTTGTAGCACTGTTGTGTTCCAACAGCTAGAGATAAGATAGCCAGTGCCTCACTAGTTGAGGATCCCGGGTGAAGTGCGCTTCCATCATTGGCCTTATCATCACTTAACATCAGGTGAGGTCAAGCCTCTGTGCTTACCCGTAAAATATTAAAAACAAAACAAAAAACGAACGGATCGAATCCGAAACACAAATCACCAGATGTAGCTCTGAAAGTAGCTCAGCTGAAATGTTATTGGGCTGGTCACGTCTGCCAGAAGTGTCATGGGCCAAGTTGGCAACATATTGGAAGCCAAACACAACACGGAGGCGCCGACATATTATATTTATATTTGACATCCTGTTTATACCTGTTATTTGCTAATAAAATACTTTGACTTTGACTTAAACAAGAAGGAGATAGCGGGACGAACTGAATGATAAATTCATTCAGCCACCAAAATTGGAATCAATTCGCTAAGGACCGCTATTGGTGGAAGAAATAGATCATTTGTTAACTGGAGACAATCAAGCCTTTTATGAACTGTGTGTACATTGCATTGCTTCCACCAAGATTGCGAGATGATGATTGCTTAAAGCCGGTTGAAAGATTAACTGCACAGGTAGTCATATTTTTTTTCTCCTAACATACTTGTGCGCACTATATTCTACTAAGTACATAAAATCTGGGTCAGATGTCAAAGACCATGAATGGCACGCCGTTGGCTTTATCAGGTTACTATATCGCAATAAAAAACAACGACCTGTGTTCAAATAATCGATTTTGCCGGCCCGTGAGTCATACCGACTTCACTGACCACTTTATGTAGATCTCAGTTAAGTAGTACTGCTATTCAAACGGTCGCTCCAACTATGCTGGCCCTTAAGCCTCAAAGTTGCAGGTTAATTAAGCGTTGAGAGTAACAGTTAACCGTTAACAGTTATTTGTTCATTTCGCGATGCCTCCAAACGGTAGTTACTTCGCCGATTTCAAAGTAGAGTACTCGTACTTGTCTGTCACTGTGCTAAAATACGCGTGACCCAATTTTTACTTTTTAAAAGAGAGTCTTTATTCTCATTCGATTTTTAAATTAGTTTTTTACAGCCGTAAATTGCTCGCCAAATTGTTTGACGCCATACCGTTTTAATTTCGAATTTCGTATGCGAATGTATGTTTTGTCGGTTTATGCGTTATATTTTTAATGTTACTGGTTTCTTGTTACTCGTAAAATGAACGGGTATTTATCGAATTTGCATGACCTACGAGTTTGTTTCAATGTAAATCGATAGAAAGTATTTTTTTCGTAACTTGTATCCGTTTGGTTTTGGGTATCTCGAGTTATAAAGTACCTATTCATGTTTAAAGAACATTTATCAAATTTATTTTGTCTAGTTATATAATGTAAATTTGATACAGTAATGATTGCTTGATTTGGTACTGTTTTTTTTAGTATTTTTTAATATATTCAATATTGTTTCTTGTAACATTTAACAGGGTCTAAAACAGAAACATATTCTCTTTGCTTACATTGAGACTCCTTTTTTTGGAGGGAGTTTGCTGATATCCTCAGACTACATTTTCAGCGTCACCGGACTATAGAGATACTCTGAGATCAGACATGTAAAACTATACCATAGTTGAAGCAAAAAAAAACGATTCATATTTATTTTTATCTAAGAGCAAATACAGAATAAACACACACTCCATTTAACAAGGACAATATCGTATGTAAACAACTCGGCCGTAAAATATTACAGCATCGTTACAAAACGTACTCAAACGGAAAGGCATTTTCATATGGCAATAATTACTTATGGAGCGTGTATCCCCGTAAAACAAACCGTAATAATAAAGATTATAATAAAGTGGCCATTTTGGATATGCGCCAAGCCGATGTTAGAACCCAATGTGTTTTGTGACCAGCATAAATGAACCCGCGAAATCATTCTTGGACGCTTGCTTTGAGCTATTTTGTGCGAGCCAACGAAATCGTTGGAGGTCTTCCCGAATTGGTGTGGTAATTGTTCCAAATTCAAATATCGCAACATGTTCTCCGTAGATATGAAATTTAAATTAGTGTTGCAAGTTTATTATCGTTCTATATGTTTAGTAGAAAAATGTTTTGATGTGTTTTTCTCGGAGTATGTCATAAAGTGGCAACCCTCGGGGAAATTGAGTAGTTCAAAGGGGATAAGTAGGAAATATGTTTCCACAGCAGTATTCGATTCGTTGGGTAAACAGTTCGATTTCCGTGTCAAGAGAAAATGTATTTTTTATAGTCGTAGTTTGTTATAGTCCGTTTATTTCGAACTTTTTATTTTATAGCTATTGCCAATAATGGAAGAAGAAATTTTAGGTATTCTCCTTAGCTAAAATACTTTCCACGATACCTCAATTGGAAGAGCACCTGACCCGGAATATCAGAAGGGTGCAGGTTCAAATCCTGCTCGTGGACATTTTTTCAACATTTGTGTTTTTATAATTTGTTTGCAACAAAATTTGCGTTTTAAAAATTATTTGAACATTTAAAATACTTTCGTTTACTATTTACATAGTTTATAAGTATAATAAGATTTTTCAAGTAAGCTTTTCAAAATAAAGGTAGCCTTATTAATAAAATATATATTTGCCAATACTTACTTACACTTTACATGCTTCGGAAAGCACTTCGTTGGTCCCGGCTGCATAAAGCAGTCGTTAACAACTACCAATCCGCACTAGGCCCGCGTGGTGGTTTATGGCGCGTTCTCCCTATCCATCCATAGAGCTCGTGCCCCAGCAGCGAGGACAAAAAATAAGCTGATGCTGATGATGATGATGAATTACCAATATTTTATATTTTGAAAATCTTATCTGGCATTTCCACGTGAAGAGATCAGCCCACTATAGTTGGTGAGTTAGTTATTATTCTAAGAGTTAAATTATCACGACTGACTTTTTACGTCAACAACCGCGACCTACGGCTCATTTTTAGATTATGGAAGTGTATTAATCTAAGGGTCTTACAAATAAACAAAGAATTGGCCACGAATCACTCTGTCGATCATCATAAGCTAATTTTTTTATGTCCCCACTGCTGGGGCACGAGCCTTCCCTATGGATGGATAGGGAGAACGAGCCATACACCACCACGCGGGCCCAGTGCGGTGCGGTGGTTGTTAACGACTGCTAATGCAGCCGGAGGGAGCTCTTTCGGTCGCATAATCTCTTACGTCATAATGTAGTTTGGCATAACAGTTTCAGCATAAAGTTTCCTCGCATAAATTATGATATGCAGAGTGTTATAAACCCATAATGGTTTCATAGGCATAATTGTAACTTCTATAATTGTCTTTAACATAATCACCATAAATGTAAAGAACATAAGCTCCGAATATCTCTTTTACTCTAATATAAAATGACGTTTGCATGACAGAAACAAAACATGGAATACCTATTCGGACCTTATTCTTTGTTTATTTATAAGGGTACTTGTGGTTTATTATATGTAGTGCCTTCGGAAGTCTTTTAAATAATTTTATGAAGTTGTTAGTGGCACCAGATGTTCGAAACCAGCCCCCCAACCGCCTCACACTCTCGCTTTCGATCGCTTTGAAAGCGAGGCCCTCGCCTCGCTTTCTATTATAATATCGAAATATAATATCGAATAATATCGAAAGCTATAGCCTATAGCTTTTGATATTGCTTTCATATTGCTTTCGAAATGACAAGACGACGCCTCCTCCTCGCCTCGCCTTTAAAGCGATCGAAAGCGAGAGCGTTAGGCGGTCGACCCCCAGGTTTCGTCGCTAAAAAACTCCATAGAATTTATTTGAACTTATCCTTATTATTTATATATACGTATCACGACAAATGACTGCATTTCATCTGATGTTAAGTCAATATGGAACTCAGATGCGACGACAACTGCTGCAGCGTGAAAACAACGCAGCAGCTACCCTCACACTGCCGGCCCACACGGTGCCTCTTTACGCCTCGTTTGAATGACCCCATATCATAGGAAGGAGAGAAAACGTGTGCTGGTGAACTAGGTATTCCATCTTTTGGAGGTGCGATAAAGAAACGAGTCACCAAATTTCTTAGTGCGCGATGGAATATTTGAGACAGTGAAGTGGTGACTCCGGAGAGCCGCACGTTTAGTCCTGTGGAGGAAGGTAGAAGGTGGGATGAGGTTAAAGGTCAAAGAGCTCTTCAGAGCATTCGCCATGGTATAAGCGGTAAAAAACGCTGAATGACGCAATATCTCTACCCAATCGCAGAGATTCAAGAGTATTTGCGACTTCTGCGTTACCGATAATGCGTACAGCGCGACGCTGCAATCTGTCCAAACAAGATGACAGCTAAGTGTTTATCCAATTATTTCTAAAGTCAAAAATCAGTTGCTGGCTTCTATTTTTAATGATTATTTAAAGGAAAAAAGTTTCGATCACAAGTTCCTGCCAAACACTAGTAGTGCCACTAGAAATCCTTTGGATACTTTTTGATGTAGCAATTGTTTACCGATAACATTGTTGGTGCCCAGAACTCGAGGTGTGGGCTCTCGACATCGACACGGCAATCTGCAGTTGGCCCGTTGCCATCCGGTGTCTCCAACTTTGAAGGTTACTTCCGACTCTTGCATCACTGGAGAGCGTCCAAACAAAATATTGCCCTGGATTCTATGGAAAACTTTAAAGCCAACCTTATAAAAAAAAATAACATTTGTTTTCATAGCCGGCAGATGGTATGGTTTTTAATTTTCGGACGCCTAATGTAGCTTGTGTATTATAGAAGCGTGCACTTGGAGAGACCTATTTCCAGCAGTGAAGTAGTATTGTAATGACCGGGGGTAAGCCAATAACAAAACGAGTGTATCAGATCGTATTAGTTTACAATTCAGCCCTAGCTTCTCGGCGCGGCGGGTTGACACCGAATCAATAATCCACAGATCTTCATTTGTTTCCTTCCAGACCTTTTCTAATGTACTCCTTTTAAACTCAGGTCACGTCGTGTGCCATAGAGCTGCTATTGCAGGTAGTTCCGATCACCACAGTATAGCCTGATGATGATGATGATGATAATGACAAAGCTTCCAACCCGCATGGCTAGCGTTGTGATAAAACCAATAATTATTCCTATCATTTATAGCGATGACTAGATTTCAATGATGGCGGAGGCCGGAACTGTGGTCAATACCAAAGTCTGGTGTTTTTTGATTTTTTCAATGCCAATATTGCAAATGCATTGAAAAAAAAACAAAAAACACCAGACTTTGATGCTACCAATGTTGCACAGGTTTGTGATCAATAGCTACCAATTGAAGCGATGACCTGTTTAAGTAACAATAATTGGTTCCTTTCTTGTTTGTTCGTCAAATTATTAAAGAGAAATAATAAATTGATCCACAAAAAAATAGTAGGCTAACACCTAAAATGGTAAGTTAGCATCTAAATAGTAGTTTAGTATAGTACTTTGTATTTTCAGGTGCTAACTTAGTATTTTTGTGGGTTACGTTAGGTTACTTTGGTGATCGATTAAATTCAACCCATTATTAAATAGATTAAATGAAAAACGTTTTTATAAAGACTGCCCCAATAGTGTTACATTTCAATATGTAAGGGTTATTGTTAAAGGAGGATTATTATCACAGTTTTTGTTGTTTTTAAAAGGTCTTTCTTTTAAAAACAACAAAAACTATTTAAAAAAGATAAACGTATTAAAAAAAATTTAAAGTTTGAAATTACAAATTTTAATAAAATAACTTAACAAAAACTAAAAAGAGACTAAACTTCTCCAATTAATTAAACTTTGATGTATCATTTTCTCTGTAAGTACTTGTAAATATAATTTTCGCAACATCAGATAACGTGCCTTTAGCAATAGCCAATAACTAGAGGAGATATGTTCCGCACCGCCCACTAAGGCTTTAACTAAGCTGATGTAAAACCAAATGGTCTTGTAACGTTTAAACAACCTTCAATCTTGTGTGACGCAATAGCATTCTGGACACGAATCAAAAGCTGTGATAATGGAAATTTATGCAAATTACTTATTAAGCAGACCAACTTTAAAACTGTTATAAACAGTCATTTATTAATTATCAGACTTGATTAATAAATAATCATGTTCTTATTCTTCCCGCCCTACAATGTTACTTGGGGCCGGCGCCAAATGTTTTTAGGGTTCCGTAGCCAAATGGTAAAAAACGGAACCCTTATGGATTCGTCATGTCTGTCTGTCTGTCTGTCCGTATGTCACAGTCACTTTTTTCCGAAACTATAAGAACTATACTGTTGAAACTTGGTAAGTAGATGTATTCTGTGAACCGCATTAAGATTTTCACACAAAAATAGAAAAAAACAATACATTTTGGGGGAGTTACAGCCTACTTACTGTATGAATATTTATGTAATCATAACCACCATACATTATTCAGATTATTGTATTTGGTTTTCTTAGTTTGTTTTAAGTCCGCCAGGCTAGATACCTATTACCATCTTTCTCGTATTAAACTCAGTTGTCTACCAGTACTGGGCGAATATAAACTAGTGGAATAGCAAATGAAATGTTCTTCGTAGAGTAAACGTACCAATTTTTTAAATTAGTTCTTCGCTAAAGAAAGTCTTCATCAGAATCTGAATCTGAACCGTAAGGTTAAGTGACATAACATACAAGCTACATAGATCAAAAACAATAAAAAGAATTAAACAAAGAAAATACTTGTAAAAAAACTTATCATATTATTTAAAGCGATAAAACGCCGTATAGAAAAAATGATACAAAATTACAAATTTCATAAGCCCCAATTTGCATACCAACATATTATATATTCGGTAAGCAATCGATTTGAACACATAATAAGTTAATCGAAGTTTCATAACATACCCTGTTTGTTTATCTAAGACCAGATTGTGTCTAACATTGCTCCACGCTTGAGTAACTCGTCTGTCCACCATCACAACCGGGTAACTGACCTAGTGCAAATTCTAGTTTAATGGCCATACTTTATTATTATCAAGTGGATGGCTATAATTTGGCGCAGTTTATCAATATTGATTGCACGTTTTGTGAGCAAACATTGAAGAGTACTTTGTGCTTTTTTTAACTTTTCGATCGAGATAAAGTTATCTATAATCTATGTGGGATCGGAGCATCGTAACCTAGTGAGTACAATTGGTTCCACAAGTTTAGATGAGTGATCATCAACGAGAAATATTAAATTGCATGGAAAGTATGTTTGTCTTATTAATATAAAGGTTCCACTTTCTAATCCTTTTCTCTTAGTTATTGTACACAAAAGTATACACGCACTTATGAATAACTCTGCTGACTTTGTCCCCGAAGGGTGACATGTATAGAGTCAAAGGTCATGACTGTCTTTCAGTCAATGTATTACGCATACACATGTTCTTCTCAAAAGTGATCCCTGCACTTTTTACAGTTCTTAAGTTGCATCTTTACATCCAATAGACATTTTAAATTCACTAAGCAAATATAAAGCTAAGGACATTATTTCTAAATGTGTGCTAACATAGTAACCCTTTTAACTTGCATTTAATTTTGACTTGCAAGAACACCGTCAGCAATTCATTTCATATAAAATATCATATTAATAATAATACAAGCATTGCTAAATTTGCTTAGCTGACTGCCAATAGTTTTTGTAGGTATGTTTTTTTCCACATAAGAGGACGTTTACGTTCAGCAGAGGACGGCAATTGGCCAATAACAGACATAAAAGAATAGTCTGCTACCCCGTTTTAAACTTGAAGCTGCAGCTACATAAACACGCCTGTAAAGGTGGAGACTGACCGGAGCATTTTGCTGTAACGTAATGGTGTAGACCGGCCGAAGCGTATCGTCGTAACGTAACATGTCCGATGGAAGCATTTAAATGGTCAGTATTGTGAGCCGAGCCGCTCGCCGTCCTGTTATCGGTCAGTTAGCAATGACTTATTAAGCTTGCCGCGAACCGTAAGGTACACCACGTTATGGTTACGTTACGTTGTTCGTTGCGGTCAGTCTCCACCATAATGTATTTTCCCCTGTATAAAGAAAAGGTATTTGGCACTTAAAGGAATAGTCTGCTACCCTGTTTTACATTTGATGCCGCGGCTAAGTAAACACGTCTGTTAAGCCTTGCTATCAGCGACAACTTAGGACAAATCCAGGTCGCCAGATACCGTCTCGCCACTCAGTCCTACGCTAAATGCACAGGATATTTACAGTAAACGCCCCGTTTATCTCTCATTTCTGATTTAACAATATCGAACGCGTCAATTTGTCTGTCCTTTGATAACGGTAGTAACAAAACCTAAGTTATGTGACAATATTGTTAGTTAAATTTTACTGTATCAAATTTTTAGTTTAAAGATTGCCACATCATGGGTCCCAACAAATGGACGACGACAACGTGGAAGGCCTAGACGGAGAAGGCGGGATGAGTTGGACTCCCACTTGAGGATTTGGGACGAACTAGCTCAAGACAGAGATAGGTGGAAGGAGGGAGGAGAGGCTTTTGCCCTGCAGTATTCCTACACCTAGTGGCTGAAAAAAAAATGAATCGATAAATTAATAAATAGTCTTCTTGACGGGAAAGTGAAGAGTCATGTCTACGGTTTTGTTTTGTTTCTAAAATTTGTGCTAAGTCGAATATTAATGTGAAATAATGGTGGATTATTAAGTTTGAGTGTTCGTGAGTATGCATGAGTGTTGGCAAATGAAACAAAACAGTGCAATGTCACTTTTCAAATTATTTCAAGAAGTCCGCGTGAGGACTTAGTAAAGCCCCACATCTTTACTAAGATACTCGAGGGGTTGGGGGTATATCATTTCTTACTTCTCATTTCTACTATCATTCATCATCATCATACAGGAAGAAAATATTGTTTATTTATGCATTACTTGTGAGAAAAATAACTTTGATCCTCGCTAAATGTGCTAATCACACGAAGCCATCAACTAATAGTCTGAGGGCGTCCTACACTACGTACTACTCGACGTCCGATCCGATCTGAACCCCTCGGAGTATCTAGTAGGGCACGGGGACACGCACTAGTGCGTAAACCTCCGAAGGTGATTCGTTTCACACGGCTTGAAGAACCCTTTAAGTTTCTCGCTGCCCCCAAAAAAGCCCGGTAAAGCTGAAAATGACGTCTGAGGCAATCAGCACATTCTCTCTAAAAAAAAAAAAAAGAAATACTGCTAGACGCTTATACTCTGTTTTATAGTACGGGGTTAAACTACGAACGTTCTTTTTACGTTCGGGTACAACAGCACATCGACCTTCATTGCTCACAATGCTGGTCACTGGCACTCGCGCCAGCCTTGGCATTGTCCGGCATCGAACTTGAACTCGCCGCGTGCCAACTGCCAATGTGCCCCGCCGCGCGCCGCCGCCGCCAAATGACGTTATCGGATGCGTTTGCAACGTCAGTTCCCTATACTCGTATTGTGAGCCAATGTTTTCGCTGCAGCATACTACTCTTTTAAGTTTACTGGTAAGTAATTACTTGGCATTCTTCTCACTTGATGTTAAATGATGATAAGGCTAGTGAAAGCGCACCTCACCAGGAATCTTTAACTATTGAGGCACTGGCTATCTTATCAATACAACGTGTAACAAAAAGGAGTGGCCAAAATGAAAAAATCTTAAGTGTATCCCATCCAGAACTTGTATAAATAAATGTTTCCCACGCTCACACCAATTATCTAGCACCAAGAAAAGCTTCCTTAAGAAACTCGATAAATGTTTAACTAGACAACGGATAAACATACTTAATATACTTAAATACATACTTATTATACATAGGAAACACTCAGACCCGAAACAATTTAGAAAAACAGGTATTTCTAAATTGATACGATCGGGGATCGAAACCGAGACCTCAGAGATGGCGACACCATGAAAACCGGTGTGCACACCACTCGACCAAGGAGGTCGTCGTATGTTGTGTTATTAAGATATAATTATTAACTTTAATTTGTCATGCAATGGTTAATGAAATATTTGTATTTGTGAAGTGATGCGCTTCAGACGCGCGTAAGCAAGCAGCGGTCATAAATGTTAGTACACAGAGGTTACTAAACCGCTAGGGCTGCCTGTGACTTGTTTATTTTGATGTGACGTCACAAATTTCATAATAGAAATATTTAATAAAAATGGCATAACAAATTAAAGTTGATGGTTGTCTTAGTAACTCTGCATACGAGATCTAAATCGGATACACTTTAGATCTTTTCTTTTTGACCACACCTTTCTGTTACACGTTGTATATAGCTGCCGGAACACAAAATGCGGCAAACGTTGATGTAACTGATTTAATTAATTTTTTCATTAAAAATTAAAGAAAAGCTTTGGCTGTGTCCCTATGATTTGCTTTTTTTTATATAATCTCGTCAAATTTGTTTGCTGGATGTCTGAACACAGCAAAAATCTGGCCAATTTTTAAGGTTTATAAAGGTTCATATCTTTTTTAATAATTAATGTATGAAAAAAAGCAAAACATAGAGACACAGCCAAAGCCTTCCTTTAATTTTTAATGAAAAAAGTAATTTAATCGGTTCAGTTTTGGAGAAGGAAACAGGGGACTACGAAACGTTGATTTTTTATACTTTTCATATAATCAGTCGACCTAAGTGTTTCCTCTTAATCATTAGACCACAGAGACATCTATTCATTGAAGGAAAGGTGTTTATTTTGTGCATTGAAGACCTAACTGATGCATGCAGACTCTGATTTAAACATGGTTCAAACAAGCAACCACAATTATTATATTAGCTCTTGGGCCGGTTCACACGTTTTAGACGTTTTTGATAATAACTCGCGTTTATTAGACGACGTAAAACCGCGTTGAAAAAGCGGGCGGCCGTCGTATCATATATGATACTTGAGATCACTTGTTACATATGGGACATTTCCATTTAAAATGTCACATCGAAACGTCCTTTTAACTGAACAGTTACAATATATCTGTGGCCACCCGTAAAAATGTTATATCTCTTTAATCGCCATCGTAAACAGCGAAACCTTTGGAGCAAATAATAAATAACGACAAAACTGACATAAATTATAAAGCTTTAAAATCAAGGCGCAGCGCGCGGAAGATAACTGTGCGTGTGTTCGCATTGTTGCACGGGAATATTTTCTATAGCGACAAATTGGCGAAACTGTGCTAGGTAAGTAGTTAGTGGTTTATACGAAGACTACACATCAAAATGAAACTTTGATAAGAGCCCTCGCCCACGTCCGATCATCGGTGACCGTTTTTTAGTCGATGAAAATGAAACGTATGGAGTTCTATGTTGCAACGTACACGTTCTACAAAAAGTCGGTCACAAAATCGGTACTAAAACCTCGACGAAAAAATCGGTCCTACAAAAAGTCGGATGTGGGCGGGAGCCGTAATTAGAGACAAAAACGTCAGAATAAAATTATATAAAACTAGCTGACTCGGCGGACTTCGTACCGCTTTTACAGTTTCCATGACAACAAAACATACACATCATTTTGTATTGGAAAATTAAATTGTCGTTTGTAGTATTTTCCCTAACTTATTATTTAGGTATATTTTTTTAATAAAAAGTATCCTATATCCTTCCTAATACCTTTGAGAATTTGTGTACATTTTTCATGAAACTTTTTTCATGATAATCGGTTGAGTAGTTTCGGCGTGAAAGCGTAACAAACAAACTCACAGTCACATTTATAATATTAGTAGGGATTAATGGTTAAAATTATTAATGTAGATCCTTAGCTTTAGATTTATGGATAGCATGTCAAAAGTTTAAGATCTTTAAAGTTGTTTAATTTCAAACTATTCTACAAGTTTATTTAAGTTTTCTTTTAGCGTTTACTTTACATACCTATCTATTTATGATTAGTGAAAAAAAAATCTACAAGGATCGGACACCAATCAAAATTACTTATATCTTTATTTACATAACAGTTATTTTTAATAAATAACTAATTGCTTTATCCGCCTTTATGCCTTTTTATCTCAGGCGGTTTCAAATCCCGCTCGTGGTAAATTTTAATATTATTATGTGACAAGTGACAACGGACACGCGCTCTAATAAAATGCGCGCACGTATTTCACATTCTGATTTACACACGCCAAAGCCAAACTTCATAGAGACCGTCCGTCCGTCCGTCCGTCGGTTGCGCAATTGATATACGGACTGCGCTTTATAAATAGAGCGATAGGTGAAGGTGTTTCGGTAGTTTCTGTAAACATCGTGAAATGTTGGCTGGCTAAAGAGCACTCAATTCTGTTTTAATGAAACTTTTTAGTGAAATAAAGATTTATTTTTAAAATGCGACATATTTTTTTTTGGACTGGAAGATAGTGTATCGAAAAGGTTTAACGTGTGACGAAAAAGTTTTCATGCTTCCTGCATCGTATTTTCCCTGTTCTTCATATTTTGACAACTGCTACTTTTTCTAACGAATTAGCGCACTACCGGGTCATGGAAAATCGAGTACCTACCTAATTTTAGCCACCCATCCGGGTAGCAACCATGCGAAAGTAGCTTATAACTTTTGTAATAGTTATAAAGTAAATTTGACCGCAGTGTTGGCGAAGCATTTGGAAAAGCTATTTCTAAGTAATTCTAAGTATACCTTAATTTCCCTATAGTACATGCAATCCTCCAAGTAATGTAGACCGAACGATCTGGTAAAGGTCTCGGGAAGCCGCTGGATGCGAGCAGCACAAAACCGCGGTCTTTATGGAGATCCTTGGGGAAGCCTTTTCCAGCAGTGGATTTCTTTTGGCTGTGATGATGATGATAATGATATACAATCAAAATCAAATTGATCGAATCATGCTAAATGGCGTTAAGGCTAAATGGGTTTATTTTTATTTGAACTGGCACTTAACATCAGGTGAGATGACAGTGCTTACCCATTCTCTACAGATATAAAGTTAGTTTATTTTTGATTGAATCATGAAGCTATATGTAGATATAATTGAATCAACGTCTGACAGTGTTAGCCAAAAACATACTTCTAGAATGTCAATATATTTTGACCACTAACGTTCCATCTATCTTTTGGATGTTGGCTGTACAACGTAATACATGTATCAATGTGCCATTGAAGATATAACGCCACTGTGACATCAATGTACTTCTTCATAGCACGCCATTAATCTATCGCATGTTTACATTTGATTTCAACTGCACAAACATCAATATTTTATCTGTGCAATTATTTATTGGAGTGACGTAGTTGACAGATGTGTAGATCATGACAGATGTCTCGAATGGGAAACAAAGAGTACAATTTCCTTGTGTTGGCGATCCTAAAAATACTAGTCTAATAATCTTATGAATATTAGTGTTTTATTACATATACATTATCAAAAAAACAAAGCAAAAAGTATTATTGGATCGTCAATTGATCGATTGAAGCTAGCTATTCGGTCATATTGAAGAGAACTGACACTTGTAAAAAAGAATCATCGTGTGTGCACGTTTGAAAAGTACCTAATAGTGAATTGAAATCTGCTTATTATTTAACGTTCCTGTAGTAAGAGAGTTAAACTTGCGGTTGCGACCCATATGCTGTGACTGTGTAATGTCTGTTGCCAAACGGACCCGATCCGATCCAAATCCCTCAGAGAATCGAGTTGGGAACAGGGAAACGTACAGCGCGTGATACCATCACGCTCAAGGAACCCTTTAAGTTTCTCGCCGCACCCAAAAAAGTCCGGTGAGGGTGAAAATGCCGCTTGAAGCAATAAACTTCCACAAAAAAAAGCCAAACGGTAAGATGCTGGAGTTGAATGCGACAAATCGTCGCTTAAGTTTCGCCGCGGAAGTCAGAAATGACAACTTTTCAGGAGAGCAAAAATATCGTGCCTTTTTCTACATCGCGATCATAATAGTTACGTTTTTGTTTCCATTGGTTAAAATCCCTGTTTCTTATTGGTCTAGAGGTGCGTCCTTCTATTCTCTATCAAATGACATGCATAAGTCAAAATGACAAATTTGGAATTTCCGCGGTGTTAGAACATAGGCGACGAAATAGCGTCTCATTCCCTATAGCTCCGTTATACTTTGAACGTGAGTGAACCCATGTCTAACACAAGCTTATAAAGCTTTACGGCTCTTGTAACGCCTCTGTGATCTAGTGGTTAAGACTACTGGTCTAAGATCCAGAGTTCCCAGGTCCGATTTCCAGTGGGGAGTACATGTTTTTGTACTCGTTTTGGCTCTTGGATCGGTTTGACTGTTGGCTTTGATATCTCATCTAAATATGTCGCCATAACACTTGTACTATTATGTAGTCTGTGCCATAACATGAATGTTTGTAGCATTGTTGTGTTCCGGCAGCTAGAGATAACTAGCCAGTGCCTCAGTAGTTGAGGATCGCGGGTAAAGTGCGCTTCGCCCATTGGCCTTATCATCGTAGGCACTGTGATTACCGGTAACGGTTCTTACCAGAACTTTTATTGATGTCATCATCATCATCAGCTCATTTTATGTCCCCACTGCTGGGGCAGGAGCCTTCCTTATGGATGGGTAGGGAGAACGGGTCTTAAACCACCACGTGGGCTCAGTGCGGATTGATAGTTGTTAAAAACTGCTAATGCAGCTGTTGGCTTCCGAAGCATGGAGGAGCTCGAGATGATAAATTATTTGGTCACCCATCCAATGACCGGCCTTTGCAAAAGTTGCTGAACCTCAGCTTAACATTAACCTCAGCAGTTGGTAACTCAAAGACCGGGCGCGTTAACCACTGCGCCATCGAGCTTATTATTGATATGTTAATAGCTAATTAATAAAATAAATTATTTAATAAAAACTTATTAAATGTTTTTTTGTTTTGTTTATATAATTTTTAACGCAAATTTTGGGCTCGTTCAGTGATTCGTCCCACAACACGTTCGTCCCAATGGGACGAAACACTGAATTCAAAAAAAATATATTTTTCGTTCTGGATTCGTCCCATTGAGTTTTTTTCCGCATTTCTAAGCAAAATTTTTGCAAAGTAATATCAGCAAAAAAGTTTAATAAATAAAATTATATTACTAACTACCGTTGTAAATTTTTCCGCGTGAAAACGTTAATTTCATCAATAACATAATTAAGTTTTTTTACAAATAAGTATTTTGATTTAGTGGATTTTTTAAATTGTTTTGACTGTCATAGACACATGTATAATTAATATTAGCGAAGAATACGTGATTAAAACTTAAGTGTTGATTTTTTTAAGATAAATATTTAGATTAAGACTGATTTAAAATCATTGATAATACATATTTGATTCTGTGATTCTAAGTTGTGATTTCTTATTAATATAAGTAGTTAAGATTTTCTATATTTGAGAAGAATACGTAATTAAAACTTAAGTGTTGATTTTTTAAGATAAATGTTTAGATTAAGACTGATTTAAAATCATTGATAGTACATATTTGATTCTGTGATTCTAAGTTGTGATTTCTTATTAATATAAGTAGTTAAGATTTTCTATATTTGAGAAGAATACGTAATTAAAACTTAAGTGTTGATTTTTTTAAGATAAATGTTTAGATTAAGACTGATTTAAAATCATTGATAGTACATATTTGATTCTGTGATTCTAAGTTGTGATTTCTTATTAATATAAGTAGTTAAGATTTTCTATGTTTGACAAGAATACGTGATTAAAACTTAAGTGTTGATTTTTTTTAAGATAAATATTTAGATTAAGACTGATTTAAAATCATTGATAATACATATTTGATTCTGTGATTGTAAGCTGTGATTTCTTATTAATATAAGTAGTTAAGATTTTCTATTGACGTGTGATTTTTTCTGTCATATTAGAGTGAAATTAGTGGGATTTTTTATTGTTTAAGCAGTCATAACTTTAACATTAATATTTGCGACGAATTACCGCTCAAATATGTGATTAAAACTTAAAAAGTTACTATTTTTACAATAAATCCTTTATTTTTGTTAACCTTACTGTATTTACTTTTAATATGATTTAAGTATAAAAACATGTTTATTGTTGATTTCCTTTTAAATACAGACATTTTTACCAAACTAATGTTTTGTCTTTTATTACATTTACTTGCTGACGGTACTTAATCTCATTATGTTATAAGAATTAATTCAATGGGACGAATCGCAGAACAAAAAATAATATATTTTTGAATTCAGTGTTTCGTCCCATTGGGACGAACGTGTTTTGGGACGAAACACTGAACGAGCCAAATTTTGTTGCGAAAACAATTTTTTTTTTTGAAATAAAAACTTGATTGAATAAATGAGAGAACTTACATGTTATCAAAGATATAGATATAAAGTATAACTACAACAAAAGATACATTATCATTGCAACAGATGACAATATCGAAACACTTGAAACAAACAATATGACCTTCGGCAGATTCGTTAATTAATTCTCATCTTATCTTTACATATATGATAAATGATGCTATGTTTCTTTGTTTGTTTGTTTTATTCTGACTATTCCTGACTGACGGATATGTTACCAATATTTATTCTTGGCTCTTTTTGTACGTTCCACAGAATCTACAAAGGTATCATGCTTACGTGATGCCAGGCTTGTAGTGTATGAGTCACTTGCCCCTTATTGTATTGCAAGGTATGTATGTATGTATGATGATTTACTTAGTAGTGATTTATTACTAATAAATCACACATCAAAGACTACACTCATTTCCGCAAAAGTGTCTCCCGGTAACACATTATAAAAAATGTCTTGGAAAGACTTGCAACAATATTTGCGTAAAATTATTATATAAATAATCATATAGCATAGCTTGCCCAATTCTTAACTGATCTTTCAATATTTGTAAAAAATATTAAGATCGGATATTGATGACATAGTCGTCCTTTGGCTTACAAAGTAAAAGTAGATAGTGTTGATTAATTTCGGCGAGTTGGATTGAGCCACGATAGCATAGTTGGTAGTGCACCTGACCCGGCATGTCATGAGGTGATGGTTCGAATCCCGCTCGTGGAATTTTTTCAACATTTTGTCTTTTTCTTTTTTCAAAGACTAGGTTTGTTGTCGCCCATAAAACTGGCCCGCCATACGCTGTACTACATAGGCACTAGGCAGCCAAATATATATTTTTTACAAATTTTGGTTAAAAACACTAAAATAGATAATGAATATAAAACTATTGTGTACCTAGTTGAAAATAACATATCATTATGATAATGTAAGCAGATCGTTCTAACTGTGCGCAAACGCCGCTGACGTAACTAAAAGATCATTATGCGTGACTTTCTAAAACGAGATCTCTTTATGATATAGCTTAATGACTATTATCAAAATTATAATGATAGCTGTTTTGTGGATGCTTGAAAAGACCGTGGTTTTATTGTTAATGAATATTAAAATGACCTGATTGAATTTTTTATTGTTATCTTCTTATAATGGGGTAGCGCTTAGATTTGATATCACGTGATGGTAAGTAAGGATAAGGCCGGACATGGAAGCGTACTTCCACCGGAATCTTTAACCACAAAAGTATTTTTTTTAGACTTTGAAACGAACGTAACACAATGTAACGCTCGCTGTTTTTTTATATACGCATGAGTACTTAATCTTCATCTCACCTGATGTTAAGTGATGATAAGACCGAAGGTGGAAGCGCACTTCACCCGGAATCCTCAACTACTGAGGCACTGGCTATCTTATCTCTAACTGCCGGAACACAAAAATGCTACAAATAATGATGTTATGGCGACATATTTAGATTAGATGGTGGTAGCTAGCCAAGCGGACTAACAAGCCCTACCGCCAACCAAATCGAGTACACAAACATGTACCCCTCACTGGGAATCGAACCCGGAACCTTTGGATCTAAACCGGCCATTTCTGGCTGACAGGCGTGGCTGTTAACATTGTTGTTATTATTATAGTCTTAGATGGCAGCTCGCTAGGCGGACTTATAATTACATCCAAAAAACGAGTACTTTATGTATTTTCGCTAGAAATCGAACCCGAGTTAGTTTTAGTAACCACAGAGGCTAAACTGATTACAAAATATTTTTTATCTACTTTTTTATTATTTAAAATAACAATTAAATTAAACTTCTTAAAATAAAACTTATAAAAACTATAAATACTACTAACTATACATAAAAAAATTGTCGCCAAATCATTCCCAATTATCTATTATTTATTTAGTATGACACATTTTTTTGTTACATAAAAATTTCTTTATCCTAAAACATAACTCAATAGCTACTAATTATATACACATTAGATCGGAATAATATATTTTTTTAAAAGTAACACAAAACTTTAAGGTTTCTTTTAAGTTCAGAACATAATAAATAACAGTCCACATACCAATTGTTGTATAAAAATAGTATCATTAGTAATGGTCAATTTTGAACGCAACGTTCAGCAGTCCGCTAATTATGTATTGTATGAAACCATAGTTCAGTACCTACATAATAAGTACACAACAACAATCGCTTCCCTAGACTGGCTGGCGCGAATAATGTAGTTTGTCGAACGGTTTTGATACTTTGGTTAGTTTGGATGTATGTAGGTGTAAGCTGGGTAATACCGAATAGGTTAAGCTTCATAATGAGTGATAACCTTTCGCTATGGTTAGTGTCCAGTTTGGCGACACAATGAAAACAATTTTGTTATTTTTGTCTATGTTTCTGCGTCGGCAAACGGGCACACGGACCGTCTGATAGTCAAAGGGCACTGCAGCTCATGGACGCTTGGGAAACAATGAGTGTCACGCATGCGTTGTTAACCCTGAAGCTACAGCTCTTATTTATTTATTTTTGTTTCTAATTCTAGTTTTAAATTTGCACAAAAAATTGATAGTATCCTGTACTGCAAACCAAGCGGTTTCATTCGTTTTAGCAAGGTTGATTTGAGTCTTGGATATATTTATAAGTTTAATAGCGCAGTGGTAAACGCGTCCGGTCTACGATTGATAAAGGTAAGCAACTTCTGCGAACGTAGGTCATCGGATGGGTGACCAAAAATTTCGGCTCGTGCCCAAGCAGGGCCATAGAATGAGCTGGTGATGGATGGATTGACCTATGGATGGATTCTTTTAAATGAAACAACCTGGAATAGCTTGGATTTTAGTATCGGTAATACAATCCAAGCTAATCAGTGACCCCCTTATTCATAAAAACCATTTAAGCATTATTTAGTTAAATATTTTTTTGTCAACGTCACACAAACGTCATTTTGAATTTGAGAAAAAGAGACAAAACAATGATTAACTAAATAATGCTTAAATAGTTTTTATGAGTAAGGGGGTTAGTTTTGACAAGATCGGTATCGGTTTGAGTCTTGAACATATTTACAATTGTCAAATATCAACACCGCTCGTTCCACGCATTTCACAGTTGCGTCAGAGCGGGTCCATTGAGATCGCGCGTGGGTGTACAGTCGGCATGTTGTGATAGTAAATATTACCGCTAACTGTACTTGCCCTCACGCCTACCCAGGGGGAATAGCATTCCCTTGCTTGCAGACGGAGATTTCACATCGATTTGAAATTACGACCTCAAATATTTGGTGAGTTTGATTACTGGCTGTGAATGTTGTTAATTCTAGGTAGTGACTTTAAATACACAGATAAAAACTAATTTTAGTTCATATATTGGTTACTTATTTCGGGAGGTACAGGGTTTAATACATAAGTCGACCGTGCAGTGTGTTCCAGACAACCGAGATTTGTGGTCTTCAACCAGTATTTTACAAGTGTGGTGACTATACCTTTACGGGAGGGTCTTGTAATATCAAAAATTGGTTTCAAGCGTAAATGTAAATTATGGTTATTAGAAAAACAAAACGAAGCGGCTAGGATAATGTTTAAATTAAAATTGTAAAGATGTGATTTAATTATTTCTATCTTAAATTGTTGTAAAATTGTTGTTATATATAACTTAACTGTTGTCACATTTTCTTAGAAACGTTTAAAAACTCACGCTAGGTTGTGGCAGAATATCAGCTAAGCTGTCGATTCAGCTGTTTGATGCTGAGACACATTATATTTATAAAAAAAAAGACTTGCCTAGCAGTGGAACAGTTACACTTTATTCACATCATCATGTCACTAGCTTATTTTATGCCTCCACTGTGGAGGCACGAGCCTTCCCTATGGATGGATAGGGAGAACGGCCCATGAACCACCACACGGACCCAGTGCGGATTGGTGGTTATAAACGACTGCTAATGCAGCCGGTACCATGGGCTTTACGTGCCTTTCGAAGCACGGAAGAGCTCTAGATGATAAAATTTTCGGTCACCCATCCGATGTTTAGCCTTTGCGAAAGTGCTCAATCTTAGCAAGAGCGTTAACCACTGCGCCATCGAGCTCCTCTTTTAACACAATATTGTACACACGCCTGCATATCAGATAACAGATCGCGCCAAACTTCTAGTCCCCTCTGAAGTTGGCGCGATTCGCGTCGCAGTAGTAAAAAATAGGCGTCAGTAGGACGAAGGTGGGGACGAGCGGCAGGGCCTGACTGTGTACAGCTGCGCGAAGCAACTTCAGAGGGGACTAGAAGACTGGCGCGATCTATACCAAAAACTGACTTTCTTATCTTAACTTAACTTTATAATCATGGCATATGGCCCCCGCCCGATCCTCTAAATGCCACTACACTTTTACAGATAACACTAAACATACACACTAGTTTAGGCCCAAGGCACCGTACTCGTAGTACATGGGTTCACATGCGCTCTATACCAGGTATAGACATGTATCGGACGCTTCTCCACACCACCACGGCCCGGTTAACCCGAGCCGAGGTCCGAGCCTTTAGAGGCGCTCTCGGGTTGTTCCGCTCCCCGATCCGATCCGAACCCTTCGCAGAATCTAGTAGAGCACGGGGACACGCACTAGTGCGTGATACCGTCTCCTCTAGAAAACCTCCGAAGATGATTCATCTCACACGGCTTGAAGATCCTCGCTCCACCTAGTCTGAGGGTGTCCTACACTACGTACTACTCGACGACGTCCGATCCGATCCGAACCCCCCGGAGAATCTAGTCCCCGTACCCTACTAAAAATTCAATAGCCTGGCCCGCAATAGTTTTTCCAAGTAAATATTGTCACGCGAAGGAAAAAGTTTGCCCATCCCTGCACTAATGCGTGAACCTCCGAAGGTGATTCGTTTCACACGGCTTGTCTCGCCGCCCCCAAAAAAGCCCGATGAAGCTGAAAATGCCGGCTGAGGCAATTAGAAAACTCTCTCCAAATAATGGCATACGGATGAACATTTATTGAAGAAATTTGACAGTTTTGTATAGATTGCAGGCGTCTGTACACAAATGTTGGGCGTTTTTTTACATACAGTTTGACACTTTGCGTAATCTAAATGAGCGAGGCATTATACAACGTGTAACAAAAAGGTGTGTGGTCAAAATGAAAAGATGAAGAGAACTTTAATTGTTATCGGCCAGCTGGTGGTCGATCGACGCTCATGGGGATATATATATATATATAAATAGTTATAGTTATAGTATATAAACAGTTCTATTGTGACGTCACATAAAAATAAACAAGTTACAGCCCTAGAGGTTTAGTAACCTCTGTGTTCTACATTTATGATTAATGCTGCTTGCTTATGTGCGCCTGACGTGCATGACTTTCACTAATCATCTCATAATCATCATCTTCTCAGCCAAAAAGACGTCCATTGCTGGACAAAGACCTCCCTCAAGGATAAATCATTTTGTGGGGAATTTGCCATAATCGCCACGCTTGGCAAGCGAGTTAGCGATCGCAGTAAGCTGAGCATAATCACAGAGAGACGCTGCTACCCATCCTCTGGAATGGTCCCATAGTCGCCTTCTACGACACCCACGGGAAGAGATGGGGTGGTGCAATTCTTTATCCCCGGCACCACACGGTAGAACTTAGATAGACTTTCACTAATATAAATATTTAATTTAAAATTGCATGACAAGTTAAAGTTAATAATTATGTCTCAGTAACAACACATACAAGATCTAGATCGCATACAGTTTGGATCTTTTCATTTTGACCACACCTTTCTGTTACACGTTGTATATATAGCTTTGTTCCTCCACCTTTTCAATTTGTTACGTATGAGAGCCTGTTTGATCCACGACTTCAATTATAATACCACTTTTGATTTCGTTGACGTTACGACATTATTGCTAACAAGCGTCTTTAGAAAGCTATATGTGATATTGTTTTAGTTTTGTCATTATGTATTTTTAGTTCAGTACTAGGCAACAGGTAGGTACTGGGTGGAACGTGCCTATATAATTGGTCACGATTTCCGACATTTAAGTTAGGATATAGTTATTTTTATTTAACCCACTTCTGCTAGGCAAGCGTCTCCCCTAAGCCCCTGGAATCTCGCTTGCCTGCTGATGTCTCACCAATCACACCGTTCGAAGTTCATACACGTCTAGGAAATCGAAAATTTGTATGTTACCGGACTTTTTTGGGGACGGCGAAAAAAACATAAACTGTTCCTCAAGCCGTGTGAAACCAAACATAGCCAGAGGTTTTCTAGAGGGAACGGCATCAGTGCGTGTCCTGTGTTCTATTAGATTCTCCGAGGGGCTCGGATCGGATCAGGGAAGCTTAGTAGAAGCTTCATTTATTTATCTAAACCTGAAGCTACATCAACGCATCTCATCGTAAACTGCCTCGGACTGGAGCGACTTAAAATAATCCACTTTGAACACATTATTTACCTTAACCGCACAATTCCAGTAGGCGTCAGATTAATAGCCAATAAACATGTCGGCGACGACTCGGCCGAGTGTATTTCATCGTTATTTTCTCGTTATCGACTCGATTGTGCGCTAGTGGTCGTTGCGGCAGTTCCTATCGATATGGAGGGCACTGGTACAGCACTGTCTTATTTTAGTGATAACGGGCCGCGTTTCTTATTTCGACTTGACTTACAAATTTTATGATTTCAAACTGAAAACTGTTTTTTATCAAAATGAAATATAGTTTATGTTACTCGCAAGAGTGTAGCATTCTATCAGTGTGAAAATTTCTGGAATCGAACAAGGACTTACTTCTACAGATGACCCTCTACTAAAAAAAACAAGCAATATCACAAACTACTTGGTATATGTGAGGACTTGTAATTGGTTTTTTGTTGCTATTTTTAAGATTGTACTTTGTTTATTAGAGTTGGTTTTCCAAATGACTTAATAAATAAATAAATAAACTCTTTATAATTCGTTGGTATACGAGTATAGTTTAAATGACAGAACTTCGCGTCAGTACAATTTTGGATCCCATATGAATCTGGCAAACAAGAAAATAACACCAAAGATAAAAAAAAACAATAATGTATAAAAACTTCTTTAAAGACTTCATACCCATTGGTAGCTACAAACAAATTGAACCCAGCTTCATCATCATCACCATCAGCTCATTTTGATGTCCCCACTGCTGGGGCACGAGCCTTCCCTATGGATGGATAGGAAGAATGGGCCGTAAACCACCACGCGGGCCCAGTGCGGATTGGTGGTTGTTAACGACTGCTAATGCAGCCGGACCAACGGCTTAACGTGCCTTCCGAAGCACGGAGGAGCTCGAGATGATACAATTTTGGTCACCCATCCAATGACCTGCCTTTGCGAAAGTTGAAAACTCGCAGACCGGGCGCGTTATCCACTGCGCCATCGAGAACCCAGCTTGACAGGGATTTATCACCATCGCTTGTTGCAGACAATGGATCACAACAATTGATTTCGATTTCCTTTTTTTGTGCATCGGCAACGTTGCGAAAGCGATTGTTCTAAAGGCTGGGTAAAAAGCTAATTAGGCCTGTGACTTCATCCGCTTGTGTTGGCGATTAATAGGTTGAAAAAAAAGGCGGTGTTCACAAAAGTTGCTACAGTTAGCGATAAAATGTCATTACTCGAACGTCTTGATATCTTTATGACATGCTTGCTTGTGTTGACTTTTATTTATTTATTTATTTTTAAAAGGACAGAGTACTTACATGTTCATTCCTCAATTGTTCAGATTGTTAGATAGAATTATAAGTGCACACAACACTACTTTGACTTTACATCGAATTTATGACTTGATTGACGATCTTTGCTAGGTGGCTGGCAAGAGCTGGATAAGAGTAGCCGCGGATCGTGCTCAGTCGCGTGAACTTGGAGAGGCCTATGTCCACCAGTGGACTATTGTAGGCCGGTGATGATGATGATGATGCTTGTTTGGCAGTGCAGCCTCTACAGGTTTTTAGGTGGAAGGTCAGGTAGAGGTTAGACAAAAGCCAAGCGGTTTCCCGTGGTGGAATGAAAAATAGTCAAATTAGGTGCAACAAATTATGTCAACATACAAACTTTAGTGATGTTTCTTATGACTTTATTCTCGGTATTCGGGTTTCCGCAAGCTACAAAAAAGCGGCGCTTTCACCAACCAGGGTAGCATCATAGAATTCCTGCCAAAAAGCCTGCACTAACAAGGCAACATTAAATATAATGAACATAGACAAATTAACAGTTCCGGTCCTCCCAGTTATAAACAATCAAAACCTTTATCATAAACTCAACAAAATTGCTTTTATCAAACGGCGTGTCACGGCCAACGCCTCCACACTTGACCAGTAGATAATAAGCTAATAAAATCTATACAATAATTAAATCTAAATCACTATATTTCGTAATGGAAACATCGACTGTCAATAATTTTGATGATAACGATATTTGGGTTATTCTAATAGTTATGACTGTGTTTGTGAGTCAGATGTGTTTTTGTTTATTAGTTTTAGATACTTTGATATCGTATTACCTACTGTCAGATATATTATTTGTTTATGTTTAAGTATAATTTTTTTGTGCAATTTTTTCTATGTGAAGCGTTTATGTCTTTTGAAGATAGAGCTTGCGTAGTTGCGCAATCTTTCTGTTTGTATGATAAACACTAGTAGAATATATTAAGTGGCTGGCAGAAGTTGGATGAGAAGAGCTGAAGGTTTGGCTCAGAAGCAAGGGAGGCCTTTGCCCAGCAGTGGCCTGATATAGGTTGATTATGATTGATTGATTGATAGTGATGATGAGATCTGTTAAAAGTGTTTTTTTTTTTGTAAAATGCAATTTTGTTTCGCGTAAACTTATTTAGTAACTTACGTAGATTATGTATTAATTTTTTTTTTGTTTTTGTTCTCAGGTAAACTACTCTAACCAAAAAAGTGGAGAAGGTAAATTGGTTTAAATACAAAATGGAGACATAATTAATACTTTCGGTTTTCGTGGTGAGTAGTTCTTTGTCTTATATTGGACTATCTTGCACCCATACTTCTTCACGGCTCAAAAATAGACTATCTGAATGGGTAGTAGATAAAATGTTTGGACGATCCAAAAGCACTTTTCTTAAATTAATTTGATTAAAAAATTTTGACTTTGACTTTAGACTTTACCAATACGAAAGTTATGTACAAAAATTCAAAATTCAAAATCATTTATTCAGTTTAGGTACTATTATATATTCTGTGGTTTAGGCTACAAGTAGCTTTTGTGAATGTCACTATGCCGGTTCGTAAGTCTACTCCGGGCGTGAGATCTGGTACTGAGAAGAACCGGCAAGAAACTCAGTAAGTGTCCAGCTTTTTTCTCCCTTACAGCGTCAAAAATATTGGAAAATGCCCGATCATAGCAGGCTACTTTTCATTACAAATAAACACAGAACATATAGAAGACAACCACATGTAAAAAAAAAAAACAAAATAAAAATATAAGTTAACAAAACATTAATAAAAGTTTCAATTTCCACAATGTCATATAGTACCACTACAGTACTCTCGTAAAAGTCAAATTATAGTGAATAATACTAAAAATAAGATAAGTATGCAAGAGCAGACCAGCCTCCACAGGCGGCACCCGTTCACGAGTATGACATATGAATCAGCCATCGCTTCGCTCAACCATATTTTAGGGAACGAACGTAACGACCCGCCGCACACGCCTACATCGCACCGCGTACATACATGGTGCATGTTGGAGTAAATAGAAGCATATATGTATATGTTTTATGCAGCGGAGAGTTAAAATTTCAAAACAAAGGGTTAACAGGTTGACCGCCGTTGGGCCCAGACACAATAGGAATTCAATTGTTTGTCGGTCAAATGGCGTTTAAAGTGTTAAAATATATAAGTATACTAAATTTAGCCATATCATTGCTGTTTTTTGTTAAACTTAATTCTTCATGCTGCTCTAAAACCAGCACCTTCTTACAATCCGGGCCTGGTGCCATAAAAACAAACCCACCACGCATTGGCCCAGTGTGATGGGTCAAAAAAAGAAACATCACCTACTCATGATGCTCACCTAATCAGGACTTGTTGCGAATGTAGTTCACTCGCTAACATTACATGACTTCCTGATACACTATCTGGAGAAGCGATCTTTTCCCACTAAAACGGGGCGTAAAGCGACACCTAGTGTTTGGTTTTAGCGACGCGACACCGCGTGTCGCTTCCTGTCCCAAGCTGGTGTTGGAACAGTTCAGGGGCCGTAGCTTCAGCCACAGTTGAGCGAGTTAAACATGGAAACAGAACGGCTTCACTTCTTATTTACCCAGTCAGCCAGCTCAGTTGCTGGATTGACAGATAACATTTTTGTTCTAGCAGGGTGAGGCTGGTCCCAGTTACCATCAAAATAAGGAAACATAACCGCGTTCTCAAAATCACAGTATCAGCTTACTTCGACTGCTGTAGGATTCTGTCCAGAATCTATTTAAGGGCGACCAATAGTGGTTTAGACCTTTTTTATTCCGGTTTGCATGGAACTAAATCCAGTGATATAACAAGGCATGGGTCTGCAGCGCTAGCATAGGATACTCTTTGTGTTGCTAGCGCCAAGAGCTGCGGTGAAGGTTGATTTTCATCAGGCGAGCTACAAACTCACTTGGCGTTCATTAGACGTAAATAAAACGTTAACCTAGCCAGCTGCACACTTACAATTTTTTTTGGTTGTCGTACTATTAGCATGGATCTGAAACACGATAGTTCCGTGCAGTGTGAGGCTACGCCCCCTTTACATGGCGATTTACAGCTACAAATGCGCGTGCTTTGACTTTAATACGTGTTGAAGTCGTATTATGTTTCCCAGACATCTTATGTTCTAACTTTCAGTCAAAACAGCTCGCTTCATAGTCTTAAGCTAGTAATCACTATCACTACATAGTGTAAAACAAAGTCGCTTTCTCTGTCCCTATGTCCCTTTGTATGCTTAAATCTTTGAAACTACGCAACGGATTATGATGCGGTTTTTTTTAATAGATAGAGTGATTCAAGAGGAAGGTTTATATGTATAATGCATATAAGTGGCGCTGCTATAGGGTTCTATAGGATACGGGTATTCACTCAAGCGGACGAAGTCGCGAGCGGGCCGCTAGTTTTATTATATTCCGTTAGAAACACATAGTAACGTTAAGCAAGCCTTAAAACGGCTACATCCCATTTGGTAAATTTCCCATTTCGTAAACCAACAATGTTAGTTTTAGAAATTAAAGAGAGTTTTTTTTTTAATTATCAGTTACTTACAGTTTTTTTATTATTCTACATAGTCAGCAAAGGAGCATACCTACCTCTTAGCCCAATGACCAATTTTTTTCTTTTTTATTGCCCCAGAGAAAGCACTTCAATATTTTTCATTAATAAAGCTGCTTACGACCTAAGCCTTGAATACATTTTTACAATAAAAAGAAAACACAAATGCTTAGTAACATTATACTTAGTGCGGCAGTTAGCGTTGCCAGGCGTCCGGATAAAGCCGGACATAGTTTTTTTGATAGCGTGTCCGGCCGAAATAAACGGTGACCGACTTGTCCGGATTTTGTTAGGCTTTTTTACATTTTACTTAATTTGACTGATTAATAATAAAGTACTTAGACTGATTTGGCACTCGATTTTATTTAAATTTCATTAGAATTTAACAAGATTTATGGTAATAATCAAGAAAGCTTGATTTTACATAAAATTTTTTGGTCGTAACTATTAATACTGAGGCACAAAATCCTCAATAATGTAGGGTGTCCGGCCTTTTTACCCAAATGTCCGGCCAAACTGGCTGGTCTGTCCGGCTATTCGGTTTGGCGACCTGGCAACCCTAGCGGCAGTTAATACGGGAAGTAGGTATATACTCTCTGGATTGCCCAGCTTGGCCTAGCAAACTACTCAGTCACGAAGGCCAGTCGCCACCCGTCACTAAATAAGTAGACACAGAAGGTAGCTCTCGTAACGCACACAGACAGACAACCTCTCGCGGCCACGGGCTCTCGCAGCAGTCCAACAGCTGCGCTCGGACTGTTCCGAGCTGTTCCGAGATTCGTGTCCGTAAGAGGGTCGTTTTTATTACTCACGGGTAAGCACAGTGCCTTCATCTCACTGATGTGTGATGATAAGGCCAATGATGGACGCGCTCACCCAAGATCCTTAACTGCTGAGGCACTGGCTCTCTTATCTTTAGCTGCCGGAACACTAATCAAATCAAATTAAATACGGTCACAACAATGCTACAAACATTGATTTTATGGCGACATATTTTAAATGAGATGGTGGTAGCCAACTTGGCTAGTTGGCGGGTGGACAAACAAGCACAAAAACCGTGTACACAAACATGGGAATCGTACCCGGGACCTCTGGTCTGAGTTGTGGTCTTAACCACTAGACCACAGAGGCGGTAAATGTGTGCGTTGCTCGAGCACGGTATGTAATGCCGATCCGATCCGAACCCTTCGGAGAATCTAGTAGGGCACGGGGACGCGCACTGGTGCGCGATGCCGTTCCCTCTAGAAAACCTCCGAAGGTGATTCGTTTCACACGGCTTGAGGGACCCTTTATGTTCCTCGCCGCCCCCAAAAAAGCCCGGTGAAGCTGAAAATACCGTCTGACGCAATCAGCAATCTCTCTCCAAAAAAAGATAGATAGATAAAATCTTAATTTGGACACTACAGACACACACACACACACACATTACCTTCTGTGTCTCCTTATTTCTTGCTACCCGTAATCAAGTTTTGCATATTCGCAATTACTTTCTATTTATAAACGTTGCCTTGTTTTTAGTCGATCCGGACCAGATGATAAACCTGTTGCTAAATATAGACACATTACCGATTCGTCGACGCAACCGCGTCAAACTAAGTGTCATCTGATTGATTGATTGTATTAAAAACGTGTTTTGCACGTCTTGAATGCGACAGGGTTGTTATTAATGTAATGGCAGAATTCTTGTTAAATTATTAAGGCGAAGGGTAAGGCACACTAGCGTCACCAATTGATAATTTGACAATTACTAACGGACCGGATATTTTTTTAAACATTGCGTACCATCCGACAACAGGAAAGCATCCATAGTATTTATTTAATAATTGTCACTACTTTTTGTTGCGTGGTTTATTCACAAAACGGGCTATCGCATTTATTTACAAACAATGGCCACTGTTGGTGTTAGCGAATGAATACAAAAACAAACCCAAAAGTAATGCACAATTATTAAATAATAGATGTTTGCCTAGTGTCGGAAGGTCCGCAATGTTTGAAAAAAAATCCAGTTTAGCAGTTATCAAATTTAAAAAATAAAAATAATAAATAATAATTTTTAATTTTAATTTTAATTTTTTTTATTTTATTAATTATTTATTTTTATTTTAAATTTATTAGCGGCGCTAGTGTGCCTTACCCTTCGACTTAAGTTAAGTCTTATGTGCCTAGTGTATGCAGTCAAATAGTACAGAAGTTGCACGATCGGGTTGCCAATCTTGCAAGTTAAGCTACTTTAGAAATTGCGGGTCACCGCATGCCGGGTATAATATAAGGTCACTTTTTATCAACTGAAAATATTTTGACAAAACATCTAATTATATCAGAGAAATAAAGCATTTAAAAAAAATTCTGACTAGTTTTTTTTTAACTTTTGACACAATAGTTTTAATATTTTTAAGAGCGGCCTCTCTGTCGGCTCTTTTGAACTAGGGGCACGTGTATGCGGTGAAGGTAAAAGTGCTTTATTTTTCTTTTTAATCAAAATATCTTTTGGCGTTTTACTTGAAAACTAGCAAATAAAAATTTTAAGTTTTTTCATAAAAATATTTATAATATGTTGTTGAATTTATCCTCAAAATATTTGCAGTTGATAAAATGTGACCTTATGTCTACTCTAAAAGGCCAATTCCAAGCACTATTGATAGTTTTCAAATAGTAATAACGAAACTTTTGTTTAAAAAAACTTCTAAATCAACCATAATTTCGAATTTTAGGAGAGCCTTCAAAGGATTAATATGAGCTTGCAAGAAACTTAACAGGGTTTTAATTTTTTTAATCCTTTTAATCTAGTTAAAATGTTAAGCCGCTCGTTGTTCATTTCAAATTCACCAGTCATGAAAAATATGTTGGAACTCTAATTGGTTCTCATGACTATGAGTACTAGTGGTCGCCCAGTGGTCGAAATTCGACCGTAATTTTATTAAGGCTGCACGGATTGTATCTTATGCAATGAAAAATTAAAAAGGTAGAATGTGAATTTGGATTGGCATTGACAGATATCGGCCGCTCCTCTTCCATTTTTAAAATTTTTGAAAAGAGTATATAAGCGTGTGTGGGTCAGTCTTGGCGGGAAAGTGAAGAGTCATGTCTGCGGTTTTGTTTTATTTTCGAAAATTTGTGTTATATCGAATATTAATGTGAAATAATGGTGGATTATTAACCGTTAAGTGTTCGTGAGTGTGCACGAGTGTTGGCAAATAAAACAAAACAGTGCAACGTCACTTTTCAAATTCTCTCAAGACGTCCGCCCGAGGACTTAGTAAAGCCCCACATCTTTACTGAGATACTCGAGGGGTTGGGGGTATATCATTTCTCACTTCTCATTTCTATTATCATTCATCATCATCATACAGAAAAGAAATATTGTTTATTTATGTATTACTAATAATAAAAAATACTTGAAATTGGCTAAATGCTAAACGCGAAGCCATTAATTAAGATTAAAAAAAAAAAAAAAAGCGTGTGTGTCAAATACATATACGTGTATGTCAAATACAAGGCAGTGTGTGTAATGTTTGTTTTATTGATTTAATGTATTTTAATGCATAATTAAAAAACATATTAACATTCTGCAATCCTTCTCTATTTAAACTAAAAGTGTGCGAAATTTCATACCCCTCCGTCCGCACAATTTTCGTAAAAAGGGGTAAGTACAAAGTTTTTGCTTCACGTATTAATATAAAGATAATCTCCCATATTGAGGTACAATATTCATTTTTACGCAAAAAAAAATCCACGACATCAAAGACCAGTGTCCTGTTTGACAGCAAATCAATACAAAACTGAATCACCTAGACCGCACGTGGTCCCCTCAAACGCGAATTCTGCAAGCCATTATCAATCTTATAATTAATTAAAATAAGCGTCATTATTCCATACTCGGATGTGCCAAGAATGTCCCCTACCGATGTATAAAGTGTAACACTAGTAGGGGGCTTATTATTAGTGACAAGAGATTAAAGAGGGAAGTTTGCATTGTAATGTCGTCGCATTGTCGCGAGCACGTACCTACTATGAAGTGTGTGTGTCCTGTACAGAGCGCTTAGTGCAAGTTTTATTTGACAATCGAACACGTTAACAAAAACGAGAATTTGTGTGGCAACATTTAAACTCTCCACCTATTCCACCTGGCGGCACTTCCTAATGAATACTGGTAGTAAACAAAACTCACACTAGGCACTCTGTACAGAGCGAGGGAGAGCGAGAGAGAGTTTTATACTGTTGTTGTGCTAAAAGCAAAAGTGATTTCCGTAACATATTAATGGACAATGGACTTTTAAAAATAACGTGCCAAAGAAAGTGACACAATCTCCAGTTTTATTGCAAAATTGTATATAAAAATTGGATTTAAAATATGTTGTATTATTTCCGATAACATAGTTGTTTATCAAGCATGGATGCAGCATTGCTTTATAAAATACGTCATTATTGCGTTAAAAAAGACAGTTCTTCGTCCGGACAAGTAATTTAGAGCGCACTCGCTAACCGGAACTTTCAAAAAAAAAAAAAAGGCTTAATTCTCCAACCAAATGCCATTACCAGCTCGGAGATGACATGTGGTGTGCCGCTGCGTGGGTCCGAGGTCTTGATCCTGTGGACCATAAACGCGCCCACACGCGACACAGCTCATTTACCTCTTAATGTTTTGTTCGATTGCTTTTGAGAGGCCATCACTCTCAATTATACTCGACTTTAAGCGTGGTGGTCTTATGGTTAAACCGCTGGTCTCAGACTCAGCTCAATCTGAATCTTAGTTTTTATCTTACAGGTTAGCACTAACTGGCCTTCATATCACCTGATGATGCCGATGGTGATACGCACTTCACCCACAATCCTCGACTACTGAGGAACGCCAGTTCCTCAGTAGTCGAGGATTATCTCTACTGCCGGAACTTATCTCTAATGCCGGAACACAATAATGATACAAACATTGATGTTTTGGCGACATATTTAGGTAAGATGGTGGTAGCTAGCCAGACAGACAAACAAGCCCTACCACCAACGTTGGTTGAGTTGGTGGTAGGATGTGTTACTCTTAAGTTAACTTAATCGAATGGCAAACTAAACTTGCAACAAGCACCCTGATCTTTGTTATTTAGATTTTGTTTTGTAACCTTCTCAGAAAAGTTACTATATATTACTCGTACTGATAGTCTTGGAAGCATTGCGTGATAGATAACTGTTAGTTTGTCCACCTGCTTCATATTCCACATATTTATGATTCGCGTGCACAGATACCATCTACACAGCTGCTGAATTAATCAAATCTGCTTGGATTGCCAGTTCTTCTATCATTTAGTTCTGTTTCACTACTTATGTCTCTAAGGCATTACCCACTGTATCAGCTCCCGTTAAGGTTCAAACTGGTTTATCGATAGCAGAGCTCGTAACTTCCATACGGGGATACCAATTAACAGTAAAATTTACGATCCAACATTAAACAGTGTACCTATTTCTATTGCAACTAGCGTACATATCGAATGCATGAAATAAATAACGGAGCTCGGTATGATAGGAGAGCGTTATCTTGAATGGCTGTTTTATTTTCTTAGCAACTACTCGTACAGCAAGATTACGTATGTATACAAGACTTTTAAGTCAGTAATAATATCGATTGCCTTTTTATATTTATGGCAAACTCCTTGAGTATCAGATGTGGAAGATATGGGAGACTTTACTGAGGCTCTACGCGGTTTTTTTTGGGTAAACTTGAAAAGGGACGTTGCACTGTTTTGTTTTATTTGTCAACTCTTATGCACGTTTACGAATTAACTTAACGGTTAGTAATCAACTATTATTTCACATTTATAATCGGCATAAAATTACATTTTACAAAATGAATTAAAACTATAAATATGACGGGAACTCTTGCCATGTTTATCATTAGTGAGTATGTGATATTTTGGCACAGTTGCATGCGCCATGATCACGGATGTATTCCCGTTAATAATTACTCTAATGCACTTGCATTGTCACTTGACTATGATAGTTTAAATGCCATACTCCTAAATCTATTTCAAATTTAGTATTAAAGCTTTTTACCTATAAGTTTGCGTTGATAATTCGGTATATCGTTAATTCCCGAAGGCATGAGATGCTTCCATTATACACCTTTAATATAACTTTAGTTTAAAGTCTACGTAGGTATGTAATTTTAGAATGTACAATGTAATATTAGGTCCTTACCTATGAAATTGACGTTTAGTATGAAGATTTTTTATAAAATTTTATTTTTCATACTAACGTTTTTTTAAATTTTCTTAGCATCTATTTATGTTAACACTATAAATTGTAATGTGTTTGTTTCACTAGCTAAATATAGACTTTAAAAAGAAAAAAAATCAAGCCCCTTAAAAGCTACAATGAAACAAGAGGTCAATTCCGTGAACAAATAAAGAAGTCTATTTAAAAAAAGGAATTGGGTGGTAAACACACAAAATGAATAATCATTGTTACTACTGAAGCCTAAGTAACATAGTCCTAATTAAATGTGTATAATAATATTAACAAGCGGTAAGTATTGACTTTTAGAAGTAATACATCTATTAATAAGTGAGGAAGATGGCGCTGCTATCAATGTAAACATCAGCTGCGTACAAATTAATGTTTTAAAAATAGTAACTCAAACTTTATGTTCTAAAACAGTGATTAATACCTTATAATACATAGTAAGATCTTCATCTATCGTTTGCAACGCATTTCTGCAAAAGATTTCTAAGAAAAAGTGAAAAAAGTGGAACCAGTCAACAAACTGTGCTATCAGTGTAACACAAAAAGGAAAAAACAAATAACAGTGCTGACTACAACATAAAGTGCATAAAAACCAATTTAAATGTGAAAACTGAAGTGCTTGATAAACTTATAAACCCTAATCAAGACTATTTATGTTATAAAAGGATATCATTTCGAATAGCGGCGGTAGTGACTAAAAAAAGTGTAAAGAACTCATGTCTTGGATATGAGTCATACTTAACGAACTCAAACAACACAAATCGTGAGTCGTAACTGTAACTTAATTTCGCCGCTCAACCAACTATACGATTGGCTCAGCGGTGCATACCATACACTGAGACCCAGGGGCCCGTGGTTCAAACCCACGTACAGAAATTAACTTTTTTTAAATACTTGATTTTGTCTTATTGACAAAATCATAATTTAAAATATGAATTTCCTAGAAAACATAACGTTCCGCAAACGACGTTCAAGGTCATTGACTGACAAAGACGACGGTGATTCAACATCATCAACACTAGAGGGAACTGTAAGTAGTCTGCCAAACATTTCGTCCGATGGTGAGAGTGATGAACAAATACAAGCTCTTAAGAAACAAATAGACCAGCTGAATATGAACTTAGCTTCGGCCAATGAACAAATTGATAACCTCTTATTGGAAAATATGCAACTTAAAAGAGCTTTACAGGAAACAGATACAAAGCATGAACTATACAAAAAAGCGACACAAGATTTGAGTAGCGGCTTAGTGGTTAATCCTAATAGAAAGAGAAGAAGCATTTCATCTACACCGAGAAAAACAAATAGTAAGCATAAGTCACCACAATCTTTGAATAAAATAACCATGAACAAGGAACCCAAGCAGATTATTCGCGATGAAATTACTACAGATATTGCAAAAATGAAAATAAAAACATCTAACGATAAAATAAAAAAGCTTTGTATTGTAAGTACTGACAAACACAACAAAATTTTGGCAAACGCAGAACACCATTTACAAGATTATCAAGTAATGCATTATCTCAAGCCAAATTCAGGCATAAAAAAATTGACTGAAAACTTAGACTCTAAACTAAAGGGTTACTCATTACAAGACTATTGCATTATTTTAATTGGAGAGGAAGATTTTTTAACAACTAATAATTATTTTGAAATTGTTATACATTTACGACAGACTCTTCAAAGAATAGATCACACAAATGTTATATTATGCGTTCCAACTTATAAATTTAAAGACTTTTCTACTATGTTTAACTGGAGAGTGGAAACATTTAATAATTTGTTGTGTTTTGATTTGGTTACTTATAGTTATGCCTATATATTGGATTCCAATTTAGATTTATCTTACGATTATGATATGTTTTCTAAGTATAATGGTAAATTAAACAATCTGGGTATGCTAAATATATTTAAAAATTTAAAAGATCTTATTTTAGAATTGGATATCAATAACATTAATGAGAACAGCCTTGACCAGATACCATTACCAAAGCGAAACTCAGATTTTTTTCTTTACTAACAATTCGTACACCTCTAGCCATTTTATCAATGTTATGCATCAAAATATTGCTGGATTGATTAATAAGTCTGATGCTCTGGTCGTGTGTTTGGAGGAACTATCAGACAAGAATACAAATGTTGATGTTATTTGTGTGTCGGAACACTTTATTATGTCCGGCTATGAAAGTTTTTTGTCTATTGCAAATTATCAATTGGCTTCCTACTTTAGCAGGAAACATTCAAAGAGAGGTGGGACATGTATTTTAGTAAAAAAGGGTATTCAATGGAAAGTTTTCCCTAAAGTCTCAGAATTCTCCGTACCTGGTATTTTTGAGTGTTGTGCAATCGAGTTAACTTGCTATAAGATTGTAATTGTATGTATTTATAGAGTTCCGAATGCCGCATACCTGAATGTATTTTATTCAAAAATGGACCTACTACTGTCACATATAAGTAAAAAAAGGCTCAATAACATTGTATTAACAGGTGATTTCAATATTGATGTAATGAAAACGAATAATGTCACATTAGAATTAGAGTGTCTTCTTTTGAACTACAACTTAAAATTAGCACTTAGAGAGCCAACTAGATTGAAAAGTCAAACATGTATAGACAACTTTGCTCACAATTTCCAAAAAAAATGCAGGGCGGAGGTGATGGAACTTGCTTTATCGGATCACACCGCCCAACTCTTAAGATGTCCCGTTATTAATTTACCATCATTTAAATACTGGCGGAAAAAACAAAAAGATTTTAGCCTTGAAAATGTTTCAAAGTTTAGAGATTCCCTAATGCAGCTATCTTTCTCGGAAATCTACGCTACGGATGATCCTGATATGGCTTTTGATTTGTTTATGGAGAATTTCAAGTTGTTTTACGATTTGTGTTTTCCTTTCAAGTTTACTATCATACCCGTTAGCAAAAAACCGAAATGGGTCTCACGAGGGATAAAAATTTGCAGTAAAAGGAAAAGACATCTTCTTTGGAGTTATAGACTAAAACCAACAAAAGAAAATAAGGTTAATTTAGCTAATTATACAAAATTGTGTAAGAAAATTATCAGACTCACACAACGTGCCCTAAATGATTATTTTATAAAGAATTCCGACAATAAAGCTAAATCAACTTGGGCAATTATAAATAAGTCTAAGCTTAGTATTCCTAAGGACCATATCTCACAAATAAATGTCAATAACAAAATTTTGACTAATCCAGAATCGATAGCCAATAGTTTTAATAATTATTTTATAAATAAAGTTATACCAATATCTGGTTCCGGAAAAGAAGTAATCTCTAATTTCAGAACTAGACGAGATTCCATGTTTATGGCCCCTAGCTTACCAAACGACATTTTAATAATAATAAAACAATTAAAACAGACTAATGCAGAGGGTTACGACGGCATAGCCACTAAAATAATCAAATCAGTTGGTGATTTAATATGTAGTCATTTAAGTTTTATTATAAATCTTTGCATTAGTGCTGGAAAGTACTCAGAACGTCTGAAAACAGCGATAATTAAACCATTGTTTAAAAAAGACAATAAACAATTAATGCAAAACTATAGACCAATTGCTTTGATACCTATTATGTCTAAGATTTTTGAAAAATATTTTTATAATGAATTGTATAGGTATTTAGAGAAAAATAATATCTTATGTGAAGAGCAAAATGGTTTTAGGCAAAAACGGAATATCAATATGGCTATATTTAAATTTCTCAAGAACGTCATGCTGAATGTGGATACAAGAAACCCTGTCTGTGCTGTATTTTGTGACATGACGCAAGCTTTTGACTACGTTAAGCATGACATTTTAATAAAAAAACTTGAGGCATATGGAATAAGAGGAAACATTTTAAAATTGATTGGTAATTACTTGACGAATAGAAAACAGTACACTGCAATATCACGAATTAATCCTGGATCAAAATTAGAAGAAATTTATTTATCTAAAACACGTAATATTAAATATGGTGTACCCCAAGGCAGTATATTAGGGCCACTGCTTTTCTTAATTTATATTAATGACCTACCGAAATTAATAGATCATCCTCTCACTCTTTTCGCAGACGATAGTACAATGACCATTGCGTGCAAAGAACCTGATTACTATGAACATGACATTAATAAATCTTTGACATCGATTATTACATGGCTAGATAACAATAACTTAAAAATTAATCTTAGAAAGACGCAAATAATGAAATTCTACCAAAGAGAGTATAAAGGACCGCCTATTAAGGCAATTTATCAGACCACGGAGGTCTGTGAGGTAGATAAGGCTAGATTCCTGGGTCTTTTAATTGATGGTAGACTGAATTGGAAGGCACACATAGAACATCTTTGTAAAAAAATCAGTAGCTTTGCTTACGCACTATTTAGGCTATCTTTAGTACTGAATATAGATGCTCTGCTTACAGCATATCATGGATTAGTGGCGGCGACTCTGAGATATGGTATTATTTTTTGGGGCAACTCGACTAATAAATATATAGCATTTAAAATGCAAAAACAATGCTTGAGAGCTATGTTTGGGCTTAAAACCTCAGAAAGTTGCCAACCATATTTTATAAAGCATAGAATTCTGACGCTTCCGTCAATGTATATTTTGGAAGTTGTTCTTTTTGTCAAATCGAATCCTGATTTTTTTATGCGTATGACGGATGTTGTTGAACGCAACCGTCGTGACAACAGTCGCCTTTGTATGCCTCGGGCAAAAACAGCTTTAATGAGCAAAAGCATATTTTGTATGGCCCCTAGAATTTACAACAAATTACCTGTGAAGCTTAAAGAGCTAAATTTTAATCAATTTAAAAATAAAATAAAAAATATACTTTGCGAAAAATGTTATTACACCATATCGGATTTTTTAAATGATAATTTGTGAAATAGTATAATTTTATTGTCAGCATAATACTTTTGATTTATTTTTAATTTTTTATTTTGTGCAAGTAATTATTATTGACATCTCTGATATTTAAAATTAATTTAATATTGTTTGTGGTTATAATTTTTGATTTTATTAATAAGCATGGACGTCTATTTTAATTTGTATAAACTTAATTTGTACACCGTTTATGGTATGGCATGTTGAACCTAAAATAAATTATAATATCTTTTTTTTTACACATGTGCAAACAAATAAAGTATCTTTATCTTTATCTTTATCTTTAGAAAAAAACGTCAATTTCATAGGTAAGGAGGAATATTTGACGTGTTTTCTATGTCTTTCGATCGCGTTAAAACTAAGCAAAAGATTGACGTGACATTTCACAGAGATAGTAGAAGTACCTGAGAGTGCCATAAACTACTTTTTATCCCGTCAATGCAATGTTTCGAAGGCATGTGATAAAGATTTTTATTGTAGACCGTATTCTACTGTTTACATCATATTTAAACCATGTTCCCACGTTCACGTTATATTGTTATGTAACATTATACATGGATGAATCAATTTAGCATGCAATGCAAATTTTTTGCCAACTTTGTGTTTCTTACATATCCCCTAACTGTGTCATCAATTATTTATTCGGAATAGACTTATAAACATTAGCTCTACAAAGCTGAGAATCGAACCCGGAACCTCTGGTTTAAGACATATAGACCAAAAACACGGTTATTTCTACCAGTGGAACGGTCTTAGGCAGATAATGATCATTCTTATGCACCGAACAGAGCATACCAATGGCACCAAAACTAATGTAATGGCTGCTTTAAACTATACATTGAATCACCATTCCGAACTAGTAATGATCCAGTTAAAAAGTAAGGGAAATAAAATCATTTACCAAGTGAAAGTTTACGTCCAAAATGAACCATTGAAAACATTTTACTGCCCGTTTGGGAACTTGAGGGCATTTTATGACTGCACTATCTGTGCATTGCATACGTGTGCATTATCTGTACGTTTATGAGTTTGTGTTGTAGGCAGTTGCATTAGCGGGTGATTATCTGACCAATAAAACATTGGAATAAATTGTGTACCTTGCTGCGAGACGTTAAATAAAGCATTTTATTGGGCATCATTATTTTTCTAAACTGATTTTAAGTTAGTACCCATTACATGTGTTGCTAGTTAAATGCCAGCTTTATGCAACTCACAGGTCTTCAAACTCTTTAGTCTAATAAGTCTTAGTTACGCACAAAAATATATTTTGATTCGCCGTAATTTCTTCAAACTTTCCTAACAGGTACTAAAAGTTTGAAATCGAAATTCTGTTTTATATGTACACATTGTAATATGGCGTTGTGGTAAGGAGAGGTATCTTATCTTATCTTAGTGGGGCCTGCTGAGGTTCCCCTCTTCCAGTAGCACTTCGTCCCACTGGGATCTTTTGTTCAAAACAAGAGGTGGAAAGAGGTAGTGAGTTTGAAAGCCTAAATTTCATCGAAGCAGTTATCCTCGCATCTGGATTCTGCTTCTGCTTACCATCAGGCAGGACAATAATTTGCCTATCTTACTATATTTAAAAAAAAACATGGTTGAAATTACCTCATAATAAACTTTAGGGACTTCTTGGCGGTGAAGTGGAGAGTCTAGTATTTTCTAAAATTTGTGTTGCGTCGAATATTAATGTGAAATAATGGTGGATTATTAACCGTTAAGTGTTTGTGAGTGTGCATGAGTGTTGACAAATTAAACAAAACAGTGCAACGTCACTTTTCAAATTCTCTCAAGAAGTTCGGAGGACTTAGTAAAGCCCCACATCTTTACTGAGATACTCGAGGGGTTGGGGGTATATCATTTCTCACTTCTCATTTCTATTATCATTCATCATCATCATACAGAAAGGAAATATTGTTTATTTATGTATTACTTGTAAGAAAAACTACTTTGACACTGGCTAAATGTGCTAATCTGACGAAGCCATCAACTAAAGGAAAAAAAATTAGATTTTTAGTTATCCAGCACATCATCTAGTCTGACTTCTGCAGCGTCATCACAACTATTAGTAGTCAAGCTATCATCTATCAGTGAAAGTTTTATTGTGACTGTCGACATTATCAGTTCACAAGAAGTCTCCATAACAGCACTCAATAAGTACTCGTATTGTTCTCCAAAGAGATCGATACAATTGTTTTGTCTGCCGTCTGCAACCTCGTTCGCACGCACCTAATATTTTTTTCCACTTTTAATACTCAGACAAAGATGGTACGAAAATCAAGAGAGCGCATCGTGCATTGTTGAAATTGTTTACTTATTTTGCTTGCTCAGTAAAGCGGATACTTTTGGACAGACGCATTTTCTCGAATTGAACCTTAGGCTGTTTCAATAAAAATGAGTTTACTTTGTGTTTCTATGGACTCTACTGTATAAGGTACTAGTGGACCCGGCGGACTTCGTACCACTTTGAAAGTTTCAAATGTCTGTCAAAATTTCAATAAAAAAGTATAAAAAACTACCAAATAGGTCCTATTCCGAACATCAAATCCAAGACCTAAGTAGAGAAAAGGTATGAGTTTCAGTGTGATAATGTGACTAGGTAAATGGACAAATCAACAACAATATCTGCACTAGAAAAGTATTTAATATTTTCTGTGTACAGCATAGACTCTGCAGCATACATTCTAATATTATCATCGTTATCATCTGCTCTTCCTGGCTGATTTCGGCCTCGGTAACTGCGATCTCGCTATTGCGAGGGTCGCTTGTCTGATCTGCCGCTTGGCTGGGCTGACAAAGCCTACCTTTTACCATTTAAGTAGCAGAATTCCCTTCCGGCGGATCTGTTTCCTGATACATACAACCTAGACATTTTCAAGGTAAGGGTGAACCGGCGTTTTCTAGGCAAGTGTGCTACATTCTAAGCCGCATCATCACTTACCTACCATCAGATGAGACCGCGATCAAATGCTTGCCTTAAAAAAAACATAAACTTGTAATTCCGAGTCAAAAATATGTGATATCAACATCAGCTCATTCTGTCCTCACTGGTGGGGCCAACACGCCGGCCCAGTGTAGATTAATAGTTGTTAGCAGTCGCTAAAGCAGGAGGAGGAGCTCCAGATGGTAAATTTTTTGTCACCCATCCGATGACCGGTCTTTTGCGAAAGTTGCTTAACAGACCGGGCGCGTTAACCACTGCGCCGAGCTCCTCAATATGTGACAACTTGAAGCGAAAGAAAACATATAGGAGGAATACGTCCATATGTTAGCTTATTTATGCTCATGCATGTCTGCACTGTGATGTGTGAGGCAATGCAACAGCATTGCCTCACACATCACGTTTCAGTCACAATAATGTGGTTAGGAGTTAACGGCGAGCGGCGTGCAACAGTGCATCTAACGGGACGACACGGTACGGTTCATGGGGAGGATACAGCATATCACAATCTATCTATCATTCCTATCCGATCCGAACCCCTCGGAGAATCGAGTAGGGCATGGGGACACGCACTAGTGCGTGATGCCGTTGCCTCTAGAAAACCTCCGAAGGTGATTCGTTTCACACGGCTTGAGGAATTCCTTTAGGGGTGCGCCGTCCGTAAGTGACAAGTGTCATATATTTTATTTGAAATGTCTTCGTCCATATTTATTTGATGCCGCGCGGCCATACTAATTTTGTATGTGGAATTAATGTGTTAAATTGAAAAATATTAATTTAAATCGATAATGTGAGACGGACGATTTGTAGTTAAATTAATTGGTAATTGTTTAGACATAATTAGAGTTAATAATTTAGATAAACTATAAGATACAACTGAACGCCGCCAGTCGTTTTAATGATTTTTGCCCAACTTTAAATTATATTGTACAAAAAACTATAAGTAGTGTTATTAATTTAGGGGTCGGTCTAATTGTAAACACGTTCTCTTTGATACTAAATAAATATAAATTTTGTTTATGTAATACGATAGTTTTTCATCATACGTATATCAACTTAGCCGGGACTACACTTTTGGCTTTTTTTGGTCGGCGCACCCTTAAGTTTCTCGCCGCCCCAAAAAGAGTGAAAAAAGCGGTGAAGCTGAAAATGCCGTCTGAGGCAATCAGCAAATTCTCTCCAACGTAACATCATCATCAGTGATTTTTAAATGTGTAGAGTACAGTAAATAAATTGAAAAATATTTTTTTATTTCAAATCTATTTTTGAATACCTTGCCTATCCAAGAAATACAACTGTGGCTCTGCCAAGTAGGGGGTTATGGGGTTATTATATAGGTTTGACTACCTCTTACGGTATTGCTAACAGCGACTAATCACAATTTAATTGACATCTAACATTACATCATACTCACATCTTACAGTTGTAAGATGAACTTACTTACACATATATATATACTTACTCATATACTTACTTATAAAAAAATGAAGTTATGTGTCACGAGTATCATACAAAGCTACCTGTTCATTGAATGCCATAGTGTCTCCACCTGATGTTACATAAATGGGCTTGGTAACATCATTATACGCTCTTTCGTACAGTAACGTCTACATGACAGATGTTATCAGCGACTACCTCTCTTGTTTCGACACTGTTCCCGTCAGTTCTAAGAATACTATCTCGTAAACCTTAGCGTTTGTTACCGGAACAGTTGTTTCTTATACACTTACCGTTTTTTTTTAAGTTGTTAGGAAATGTTAGTTGTGCCTATCACGGGAGTTTCAAGACTATTATGTTTCGTACACTTTAACTTAGTACGTAAGCGTGTTTTTTCTTGTTGTGTTTCGAGTGTCTGATATTTTAGGGCAGTCACATGCGATCTGACCACGGATGTACTGTAAGAAGTAGCATTGTGATAATAACAGTTAATAATTACTATTTAAACTATCATGGTTATTTGCATTAAAGTAATTATTAACGGGATTCTTACCATGCTTATTTGATAAATGTGAGTATCCGATATTGCGATTTTTATGTGGGTTTTTATGAGCAGACAAAGCGATCTACCCTCTTCCTTAGTCGTTTTTGCGCTCGACGCCCGTACCACATATAATATGCATGGTGAGAATCCCGTTAATGATTACTCTAAAGTTAATAATATACTCTTATTAGTGACCATGATAATTTTGAAAACAAATTCGCTACGCCTCGCCCGATATGCCGAGGTTCTTGGGTTTAACTTCCAGGACGGGCAAAATGTGTTTCGTTATCACTAACCCGCATTTGGCGTTATCACTAACCCGCATTTGGCAAGCGTGATGTTTAAGCCAATACCCACTAATTGTAACGATGACGTCATTTCAATGAAGGTCTAGCTGTGGGACAGTTAATAAGTTTTTACTAACTAAAATATGGTTAAACATTTATTGAAGTTTGACAGTTATTTATAGGATCATGTGCAAGTGTCTTTACATTGACAAGCAATATTTTCCGCTCGCACTTCACTGCTGTTTCAATTCGACTCGTTAACAGACAAGCCAGTTGCGATGCAATGTTTAAGGCCGTTTCTAATTCTGTATTCACACACGCTGACATCGGTGCATTTATAAATACGTTTGGACAGATGATGTGTTTGTTTGGAGCGATTCGGCCTACTTGCACCCACCCAAATCTAGCGTAAAATAACACCTTACACACGCATCTCCGTAAAATACTGAAGGGTCAATTTAAAACAGTCGGTGACACCAGTAGTTTACGATCTATCATGCCAGAGGAAAATGTGTTTGAGTACGTTCTTGTTAGAATGGTTCGTCGAAAGACAATGAGTCTTTTTATCAAAACTAGAGATGCCACGAATAGAGAATTGGCCGAATACTGAATACTTACCGCATATTTGGGCACGCTCTCGGCCGAAGCGCCGAATATACAGCAAAATCTCTAAAGAGATACCCAATTATACAAAGAATACGTAATAATAAATATTAAGAAAAGCGCATTTTTTTGCTACCAAGAAATGCTAAAAAATGTTTTTATTCATTACAACTAACCACCGATAGATTTGAGGTAATAAAGTAATAATTTGAAATTAAATAGTTGTGATACATTATTGAATTAGTTTCTGAGATGTAGATGTGATTTTTTTATGATTTGGTACCTAGGTAGTATTCGGCCGAATACCGAATATTTTAAGAAGTGTCCGAATAGGCCGAATACCGAATAGTAGCCGAATATGGGGGCATCTCTATTCAAAACTGTACAAATATGTGCCGAACGGTGCGCTGTGTCAAATGGGACATTCTTATCTATTTGGGGGACCCCATTTTGTGTTTGAACAACTGAGTTATGGAATTCTTTCTAAAGCAACCATGGGATATGCTAAATTGTTTCTGTCAATAACAAACCTCCTTTAATACTTTATCAATATACTGCATATTCTCTAGCACCTACTACTTATCTAAAACGTGAGAAATTAATTTATTGCTTGCATTTTTTGCATTGATTCGTTGCTGAATTAATATAAGTGTAAGTAAGTTAATTACATTCCATGTGTACAGTCTTGACTCTTATTCCATTGTATTAAGAGTAATGTTGCAACGCACACGTCCTAAAAGTCGGTCCAAAAATCGGTACTAAAACCTCAACGAAAAAGTCGATCCGATTATGGGTCCTACAAAAAATCGGTCGTGGGCGGCAGCCGTAATGGTTTTAACGACAATCTTAGAGGTATGGCTACAGACCTAGATAAGATAATGGTAGCAGCCAGACGGACCTGGACATTGAACCCAGTACCTTCGAGTATCGGGCAGAGCGCTTTACCATTCAATCATCGAGGCGTTCTAAATATTATATTTTATTTAATAATAAAATCTCTAATTAATTATTGTATAAACGAGAGCCATTAACAAGACTCCATAGGTAGCAATGAACCTATAAAAATATAATTAATACTTATGTACGTCGCATAAACAAAATAATCTATTCAGAGACAAGTTTTTTCTACACAAAATCGTCGTGTGAAATTCGACATTTATATATTTTTTTATAAATAAATATACAAATTAATTATCAAAACTTTGAAATCAATTTACCGTTATTTTACGACGACACTACCAAAGAGTATTTAATTGGCGTTCAAACAAAATGGTTGGCACGATGATCGATCCATGGCCTACCCGAATAAAACTGACTGGCAAACATCCGCATGCAGTGTCGAATTATCTTTTTAATTGAACACGTATGCAAAAAGCAGGTTCATTATACCTATGTACCATATAAAAAAAAACTGCACGCCTTGGCGCCACCAGCGTAGTAACTTGTAAAAAGAGTATTGTATTATAATGTTATTATTTATGTCTGGGTCGTGTGACATAGCGAATAGAAGGTGAGTACTTCATCCTCTCAAGTCTTAAGCAAGAACACGAATGCTATTAGTTTCAGTACATGACCTTAGCTCTATTAGACTCCGGGTGCCTAGTGCGAGATTTGTTTATTATCCGTATTCATTCGATTCATCATCATCATCATCATCATCATCATCAGCTCATTTTATGTCCCCACTGCTGGGGAACGAGCCTTCCCTATGGATGGATAGGGAGAACGGGCCATAAACCACCACGCGGACCCAGTGCGGATTGGTGGTTGTTAACGACTGCTAATGCAGCCGGGACCAACGGTTTTACGTGCCTTTCGAAGCACGGACGAGCGAGAGATGATACATTTTTGGTCACCATCCGATGACCGGCCTTTGCGAAAGTTGCTTAACCTCAGCACACGTATACCGGGCGCGTTAGTTCATTCGATTACTTTTACGAAAACGCAAAATTTTTTATGGCAACATTTTAACTCTTCTCGTTTGTCACCAGGGGCGCTGCTTCAAAGCTATACTAATTTTCGTATTCGTTACCGTAATCGAAAGTCAAATGAAACTCACACTAAGCACCCTGATGTGAATCCATACTGACACAAGTATATTAGCTTTCTAGGTGGATGAACAGTACTGTATTAAATGTATTAGTTAATATCTTTTAATAATCTTAATGAAATAATGATGATTGAAATATAGCAATATAATTATCTGCTGCTTTTATTCTGCTTGTTGTTTTTTACTTATATGCAGAATCGTTTTTATATACCTAGACCTGATTAATATTACCGACTTATAAAGCCGTATATCGTTCTCTTTCATTCACAGAAAGCTTTGTTAGAACTGATAGACTAATTGTTTGGCAGACTGTTCCTATTCTTGTGTTTTATAAAAGCATCAATACTAAATGTCCAACCGAAACTGAAAATTTCGTTTTTTTTTATAAGTTTGTTTGAGTGATTGAACCTAAGTAGCTGCATACGTAATTAGCTGTGTACGCGTAGTGGCACAGAAACCGGAATAGTTGGACACTAAAGTCGAGAGACTAGTTGCTGTGACAACACGTCAAGTTCAGTGAAGGATATCCCGCGTTCCAATTGGGCGTACCGACGTGTGACAAATATGCCCGGAATTTAAGGAAACCGGTCGGGGTTGGTTGACAATCTAGATGGTATGGGACGGAATGTTACAGCGTTTATAATGAGCGATTCGAGCGATTCGAGCGTTATGTAAACGGATCATTAGTTAGTAAATTTACTGGAAACTAAAATGTTAAACGCGCGTCGCACGACCATTACGATCAATATGACCTTTTGAAGATAAACATCATACATACGGTATTTTTGTGTAGGTATTGTATTATTATTTATGAATTAATTGATTACTGCTTAAAAATAAATAAGAAAATAATAGCGTCTCAAAAAAAGTTTCTGCCAAAATATAAATTTAGTTATAAGTAATTTATTTGAATAATAATGTTTACTGTAGCCAATGACTGTAGCCTATAATTTGAAATAAATAAAGTTGTTACTAAGTGTACATAAATAATTTTTTTTCCAATTCATTTATTAAGTTCAAGTAACACGTACGGCTCAAGTATGAGCTTCTTTTACTTATTATCATCATCATCATCATCATCACCATCTCAGCCAAAAAACGTCTACTGCTGGACTAAGGCATCCCCCTCTTGTGTTATAAAGCCAAATAAATGTTTCTTATTCTTATTCCCAAGGATTACCACAACAATCGATTGTGCTCGCATCCTGCAGCTAATAAGTTCATTATAAGCTGCGAATATTTAAGTAGCTGGCATGCCGCTTTGAATATGATTTATCCAAGGTTATTACTATAGCTCATTTTTCCTATTAAAAGTATTCAAGCTAATAACTGTCTTTTTTATACTACGTCTATGTGGTCACCCTGTATCACGAATGAGTCACTTTATAACTTGAGGCTAATTTCTTATTAGCGGCACTTGTTTGACGGGCGGATGCATGGCCGGGGCTTTATTGGAGATGTGCAGGCCGAAGGTCGTTCGTTACTCGTAGAGATTTAATATATTAACCTTGGCAGATATGAAATATTAATCGTGTTTACATACGACATGTATACGAGAAAGACGCTTCCTATTTGTGATGTACGATTCGGTTTTATGCTATCGAAATTGGAGTTGTGAGTCATTAAATTTTATAAGACCAGAGTTTACCCTCCTCAAACAAACCTGCTGTTTCCTTTTTATTAATAGAGTATATTTCATATGGACCCGTCCTTTTTGAGTAGTAAAAATGTTACTTTCTTTCTTTGCCTTCCGAATATTTTTGTGAAGGTTTCTAACTTGGTATTATTACTTTCCATCACGACATTTTTTTAACGACTGATCGATTGGTCTATTTTTCACCTGGGGCTCATATCTACTAATTTAATAACGTCTAACTAAACGGTCTGTCGGGAATCGGATTGTGTCATATGGTCATATGGTGGGAAAAAGACAGACTTCGACCACTGAGACATGAATTTAGACGAAGTGAATCAAGTGACGATAAGGTCGAAAGTTTGTTGTTATGGTGACTTTTATTCCGACTAGAACGTCGCATTTTTAAAAAATATTATAATATTGATTATCTCACTATTTTGGGCTACCATGGTCACCCTTCACGCATGAGTCACGCGTAACTCGGGCTAATTTCTCATTATTGGCGCTCATTGGACATGCGAGAGCATCCTGACTATTCCTGACTATTCCTGGCTGGCTGATTGATTCTCAGGGTGAAGGCCGTTTGATTATAAATTTACATATAAGGTACCTAGACATATACATAGACATAGACATTAATATATATACTACATAAGCACACATAAATACATTTATATAAAGGCGATTAAATTAACAATTACAACAAACATAATACAAACAGAATTAAATCAACAAAGACAACAACATTAATAATAATTAAAAAAAATGTTTCCTACACTCACACCAATTATCTAGCCCCAACAAGAGCTTCCTTAAGAAACTCGATAAAATGGTTAACTAGACAACGGATAGACATACTTAATATACTTAAAATACATACTTATTATACATAGGAAACACCCAGACCCGAAACAATTTAGAAAAACAGTTATTTCTAAATTGACCCGACCGGGGATCGAACCCGGGATCTCAGAGATGGCGACTCCATGAAAACCGGTGTGCAAGCCACTCGACCAAGGAGGTCGTCAAAAATTAACAATTTAATATTAGAATAGAAATCTAATAAAATCTAACAGTACTCCATCAGTTTGGTGCCCATTGAAGTACTTATGTGTGCTACAGCAGCAAATAGGCCTCGACTCAGCAAATGCCTACTGTGTTAGCAGTAGACGCTGTTATTCTGCCAAAACCGTGCATTTAGCCTCAGGACCCCGTGAGAACAATAACTTTTTACTTATTGGTGTATTGCGTGTGTTTGTGTGAAATAAAACATTAAATAGGCGATATGATCAAATAAAAATTAATAAAAAATATAAATAATTAATAATAGTAAGTCGATGTGCAAAGTAAGCAAATATCAAACAATGTCAGCGCAATTACAAAATTATACATTTACAAAAAATAAGGCGGTTACATAAAACCATCTGATCCAATAAAAATTAACATTTGAACGGCACACTACAGCTGTTCGTACCAGACAATCCACCTTTCTGCTTTTCCATTTCATATGCCTTAAAATACTTTTTGAAGGAGAATTTAGGTTTTACCTACATGGCCTTCATCTCACCAGATGTTAAGTGATGATATGGTTGAAGGTAAAAGCGCATTTCAAATGGAATCCTCAACTAGGTACCGAGGCACTGGCTTATCTGTAGCTGCCGGAACACAACAATGCTACAAACATTAATGTTATGGCGATATCATACTTAATATTATAAAGCTGAAGAGTTTGTTTGTTTGGTTGAACGCGATAATTTCAGAAGGAGATCGCAGCGATTGGTAATAACTGTCGGGACCTCGAAGCCACAGCACAAGACCGCGACGCATGGAACTGCGAGCCCTGTATCCCAGATGAGGGATCACAGGAATTCATCATCATTCTATTACTTTAACGTGATATATTGGCAAATAAAACTCTCACAAGGCACTCTACTGCCTGCTGCGGATTTCCTGATGTAGCCACCACGCTTGGCTTGCCATATTTGTGTAACTCTTGCTATAGCGATATTTGAGCAAATATTTGACTTCTCGTCAGTAAGTATAGCAAACAGGCCGATCTCGCAAATAACACAAATATTTGCTACAAATTAGAGATCATTATGTCTTATAAGCCCATTATATTGCGCCAATGAATAGTTTGAATAGTTTAAGCGGTAGTAGGCACGCATTGCATATATTGTATTATACGCTACGGAGTGAATCAAAGTATATAGGTATATGACGTACACAGGTATCAATGACAAAATTAAATTATATCCGTTTTCCATAATTTTGTTCAATCGACAAGCGACGGATACGCTTTTTTGCATGTGCGAATACTTACTGAATAGCACCTATCACTTACGCGGAAAGTTAAATACAGAAATAACACGGGTAAATATACGGGTCTAAAAACATACCTTAGCTACCTGCCATAATATGTTCTAAGACTTTGTTATTTAAAATCCGTAAGCAACATTGTAAGATAAGCAATTAAAAACAAAACACTCTATAGGTATGGATCTTCCCGCGTTTTTCGTACATATCACTTTAGGACTGAAACTTCGAACCATTGTCAGTGTGCGGGGCAACGAGGAGGAAGACACGTAAATTTTAAACAAAAACTGCTGATACTTGTGGAGGGGTTATTGTACATTTGCCACAAAGTACGTAACATTTTTGTACACTCCATATATTGATAATAAATTTGTTCACATCTATATATTAATACATGAAGCAAAAACTTTGTACCCCTTTTTACAAAAATTGCGCGGACGGAGGAGTACGAAATTTTGCACACTTATAGTTTATATAGAGAAGAATTGCAGAATGTATTTTTTTTAATTATGCATAAAACTAAATTAAATCAATAAAACAAACATTACACACACTACCATGTATTTGACCCACACGCATATGTATACTCTTTACAAAAGTTTTAAAAATGGAAGAGGAGCCGAAATCTGTCAATGCCAATCCAAACTCACATTTTTCATTGCTTATGATACAATCCGTGCAGCCTTAATAAAATTACGGTCGAATTTCGACCACTGGGCGACCACTAGTACATTAAAAATATGTGTAAGTCAAAAGTCACAGGTCCAAACTAAAATATGACAAATTTACTTCATAAAAATAGAAGTGAGGTAAAACATATCCTTTTTTATTATGTGACGAATTTACTTTGTGGTAAATGTACCTACTTACAACACAGCTTGTTTCGATCATAATTATTATGTATAAAAATAAGTCATCTCCACCTCCACACATGAGAGATGAGCGAATAAGGCGTAAACGCGAATACGTTAAGCGAATGTGGCCGCGGCGTTAAACGAGATTATCTAGATGCCTTATTGGGTGAGCAGTAGAACAGGAGTCTCGGGTCAGGTTCGAACGTTACTTACGTAATCGTGTAGGAAATACTATACGACTGAGTTATAGTTTAGATTTGTCAGTAATAATAGTGTTTAGATCTTCGATCCCCTCATTCATAAAAACTATTTAGGCAAAATTTAGTTAATCATTGTTATGTCTCTTTTTCTCAAATTTAAAATGACGTTGGTGTGACGTTGACAAAATTAATATTTAACTAAATAATGCTTAGTGTTGGAAAGACACTCCAGAAGCCATAACACAAGAAAATATTAATAATAGTTGTTATTAGAGGTGGGCCGAATATTGGTTTGGCCGAATAAGAATATTCGACCGAATAATTCGGTTCATTTACGCGCGCTTTGCTTAGCCAAACATGTAGTTTAAAGTAAGTTAAGTGCCGTTGTTTATCATGAAAATCATCATAATAATAATTGAAGTAAATCATACTTGAGTTTTTAAACACAAAACGTAATCAATGTTGGTTAAATTTATGAATGAATTTTATATTAAAAAATATTTAAGTATATTATTATTCAATTATTGTTTTTAAAAATGAATAATCTCATAAAAATTAATGTAATAATGATTTTTTATGATTAATTGATAATAATGAATGAATAAACTAAAGTACTTATAATAGTCTTTTTACAAGCCTTAGGTCTTAAAATTGTACAACTTTTATATTCGGTAATTATTCGGAAATTGAACCGAATACTCGGCCGAATACGAACATGAAAAAATACTCCGAACATACCGAATACCGAATAATTACTGAATATTCGGCGCATCCATAGTTTAGATCTTCGATCAATAAATGTACAGATCAATCTATCCAAAACTGTAAAATTTCTTTAATACATTTTCAACTATATGCTTTTGGGATAAAGTTCAGACTCAATTGAGGAAATTTGACAGTTTGTGTCTTACCCACCACGCCTTCACTGATAATCAAGAGGTTTGGGGAGATTTTGAATACTCAATACTTTATTGCACTCCATAATGTTTATACAATAAGATGGTAGGTCTTTACAATGGGATCAATTATGGACCCTGCCGGGCACAGCACAGAATCAGAATCATCTTTAATTAAACAAAGAAAATATTGTAAAATATTAATTCCATAATTTTGACACTGGCTTTCTTTAGCCAGCAGTGGCATAGTAAATTAGTCCCAAAAATATACCTTTCCGTATAAAAAAAACGTTTGTGCTTTATAATGAAAACTTATTGACGTCGTAATCAACTGCATAAGAATGCAAAATCTTAAAACGACACTATTATAACTCATTATTTACAAGATACAATTTTAGTAGAAAAAATAAACCAGTCTCAGGAAGCTCAAGTGGGAATTGAACCCACGACCCATAGATTGGTGCAACTCTCTGACCGCTGGGCTACCGAGGCCCCAGAAGACTCGTTAAAATTTTCTAGTACTTTCTACGTATCTTGTAACTTTAAGGGGGTGCAGCGCGGAATTTGAAAATTTACGTGTTTTTAAGTCACTGGTGCTAGGCGCTGAATAGGTCTTATACATTAAAGGACTAGTATAGGTTAGCTTGATCCTTTCACAAGGTCGTGGTTGTCTTGGAATTTGAAACAAATACCCAGAAACTGCATAAACAATACGTAAAATAATGATATCTAAACACTTATTTCTTCAGAAACTTTGTAAATATAGCACAAATAAAACAATGATCCGACATCAAAATGTTTGTATTGATATTCCGCAGGTCACTGTTGTCTTATTTTTCAATAAAAAAACATGAATATGAAAATATTAAGACTTTTCTTATTTTTTACCCAAACGCATATGATTTTACGAAAGTAAACATTGCTCCAATTAAATCATCAGCCTACTCTGTACAGATGTTAGTGTGAAACTTGAAACTCGCAGTTTTGCGTCAGCGCTGCACCCCCTTAAGCATTTGTGAATACAAAAAATCAAATATTAAAAATACTCATCACTTAATTTTGCAGGTTTTGCAACTGAATGTCAATTAAACAGAAACAGAACACTTCGATCTCATGTGAACGCTAATCATGCTCTATTTACACGCATCCCCGATGCATGTATCACCAATTAACGGACAAGTCTACATTGTGCTAAATCAGATCCATAGATCGTTAGCGAGATCTACGAACGCTCGTGGGAAGGCGTCTCTGGGAATGGTGATCGCGATGTAGTAATTTAAGCCGTTTTTACATTCACTCGTGACTCACTGTACGTACTACTGCGGATTTTTAAAAGTGTAGAGTTTTTTATTTATGAAAAATTTGTTTTACAAGTTTGTAACGTTGTGATGATTTAAGATAGACTTAGTGTGAGTTTGACCTTTTAATCACGTTAACAAAAACGGGAATTTGTATGCCATTAAAGCAGCGCCTCTAGTGACAAAAGAGTTGAGCTTAATTTTTTTTCTGGAGCTCATAACTCACGGGGCGGCTTCGTGTGATTGTTTGATTTTTAATTGATTCGCAGGGTGCCACGAAAATCGGGTTAAGATTTCTTCTTTTTCATACATATGAGAGTAGGCACATGACTCCGCTTCACCTGGGGGCGTATTGTCTAATTTCAACCTTTATCACGATACCTTTCAAAGGTATTTACGCTTGTCATTTTGCATAGACGATTCCAAATAAATATCAAATTGAAGATGTCATTCAATCAATATCATTCAAAAACGCGTCGCGATCGCAATTTAGTGAATTTGTTTGAAGTTCTTGAATAGCTTTCAAATGTCAAATTGACATTTGACATTTGAAACTACTACTATGTTGAGCAGAAGCGGAGTGCAGTTGCAAAACGCTTATAGTGGAGTTTTTTTATTAACACCTCGTTAAGAGACCCCATGCCGTAGGAAAGAAAAAACACTGTACTAGGAGAAACATTGGTTCCGCCAATTAGTCACTACATGCATGGTGCTGCATCGATCCGATACAGATATAGTTAAAAATCTGCGCACAGATGATGTCAAAGGCCGATACGGGAGAAATGTGTAATTGCAACTTTAGCGGATAAGTGTAGAGCGGCCGCAACTCCGCTCGGATCGTGCGCATAGCTCTCGGAGCGGCTTCGGCTTCGGCGTCGTCCAATTTAGTGTGATTGTTTCCTTGATTCGCGGCGTGCCACGAAATCGTGCGATGCGAGATCGGAGATACCCACTGCCCACTTTTGACGGGTTAAGATTTCTTCCGCTGGCGCTTGTGGTTCATTGTGGAGGTTAATTGCGGTTAATGGCGGCGATTGTTTTGATTTCTCTCGTGAAATTGTCACGGAGACTTTTGAACGATCCAATCTCTGAAATGTTTGTATGAGTCGGCCGTGCACGTAGAATATCTGAAAAGTTTTCATCATCATCAGCAGAGCTCATTTTATGTCCCCACTGATGGGCACGAGCCTTCCCTATGGATGGATAGGGAGAACGGACCATAAACCACCACGCGCGACTGCTATGACCAACGGCTTAACGTGCCGTCCGAAGCACGAAGGATCTCGAGATGATAAATTTTTGGTCACAAATCCAATGAACAGCCTTTGCAATATTTGCTCAACTTCAGCAGCAGACCGACCGCGTTAACTGCGTCATCGAGCTCCTCAAAAAGAAGCTCAAAAAAATGCTCCTCTGAAAAGTGTAAGTCATGGTTTCATGGTTTCCGTTTGCTAAAGGACAAATTGTCAGGACAAGGGTAATTTTAAGGGAGTCTTTTTTTCTTTATTCTATTATTTTCTGGGTGAAATTAATGAGTACTTAATAGACTTTAAACTTTATGTATAAATTGATCGAAGTGTCTATGGTTTAACATTTATTGAGGAAATTCTTTGATGTACATTACTAATCAAAATCATAGAATAAATTTGCCAGTTTTGGATTGGTTGATGGCTATGGTCCGTACAATTAATAATAATATGAATAAACTTTATTTGCACTCAAAAAAGACAGATACAGATAAATTGACGAAGATATATAGTACAAAATATGCGGCCTTATTGCTAACAAGCAATCTCTTTAAGGCAACCTTGGGTTATATCTCAAAAATTAAACACTTTAAACTCTCACATTGATTGATGCTGAAGCGTACTCCTACTAACGTTCGTAACACAACAACATACAAATTTAAAAAAAAACCGGTGTGATCCCATTAATTTCACAATTACGTAGATATTATTATGAAAGCGTTACAATCAAAATTTTTACCCGTTGAAACGGTAAAAAAAATTAATCTCACTTAATGGTTTCAACTTCTAAACAATGCTGTTTTATGAAGCCAACCAACCTGTTCCATTGTGAATGGATAAATCTGATGCAAGCACTGGCTCCCATTGAGGGCAATGAGTAGTGCAGCGAGGCTGATTCGCCACAGGAACGCCGATGCGCGAAACAGCTTCCAAATGGATGCGCCAAAGTCCTTTTATTTAATGTTACCTAACCAGCCACCCTAGACAGAAATTAAATAGAATGATTATTGTACGGGATTGACATAAACGTCATTTATACGTATCGTTGACTTATGTCAATCTTGTACAATAATCATTATATTTGATTTCTATTCTATTAGCGTTTTGTCACTTGTCTAGAGGGGGCTGAGCTAGCAGAAGCTCGATGGCGCAGTGGTTAACGTGCCCGGTCTGCGAGTGCTAAGGTTAAGCAACTTTTGCAAAGGCCGTTTACTGGATGGGTGACCAAAAATGTATCATCTGGAGCTCCTCCGTGCTTCGGAAGGCACGTAAAGCAGTTGTTTCCGGCTGCATTAGCAGTCGTTAACAACTACCAATCCGCACTGGGCCTGTTGTGGTTTATGGCCCGTTCTCCCTATCCATCCATAGGGAAGGCTCGTGCCCCAGCAGTGGGGACAAATGAAATGATGATGATGACCTAACCAATAAAATTGACCTAAAACATTTAAAGAAGAAAAATAACAATTTATTTCGGATTGACTACCGGTTTGTTTGTACGTATTGTAACTTATAATTTTTTAGCTAAATTGTAAAGCACCACAGACAGGGTGTCGTTCAATATCTGTGTGTGGCCGGGTCATATTACAAAGCAAATTTAAAACGACCTAAGTTGCTTTTTAGCCGACCGCAAAGGAAGGGCATTGTTTTTCGCGCGTATCTTGTGTATGTATGTAATATTCTTTCTCATATCTCCAGAACCGCTGAACGGATTTACATGATTGAGGTATCGTTAGATTCGTCTTAGCTGCCCAAGTGTTCTTAGATAGGTGACGATAAAAAAAACATGGCGGCTGTGCGACGCCATTGGACTTGGTGAAATACATTTTTTTTTTTAAATACTACATATGGGTATCAAATTAGAAGGCTCAACACAAACATTTCAAAAAGGTATATTTTGCCAATCAATTAATTAAGTAATTTAGACTCATATTCTAGAAAAAAGTCCTACATTTTAGAACTTTGTGCTTGTTTTGGACACATAAATTTTAAAGATTTATTTCAATGGTTACTATGTATACACACACGCATCAGACTACCACAAACTTTAAAATTTTCATATTTGAGTATTTAAATATTTGAATATTGATAAAAGACAAAGTGTTGAATAAATTCCCCATGATAGTGTTGATTAATTTCGGCGAGTTGGATTGAGCCACGATAGCATAGTTGGAAGTGCACCTGTCTCGGCATGTCATGGGGTGCGGGTTCGAATCCCGCTCGTGGATTTTTTTCAACACTTTGTCTTTTATCAATTTGTAATTTGTTCGCAACAATATTTGAGTAAAATTATATGTAAATAATCATATTTGAATACATTTATTAAAGAAATTTGATAGTTTTAGACAGGTTGATGTGAAGGCGTCTGTACAATTAATATCTGTCTTATTCGTAGATTGCCTCATCCAAAGACCAAGCGTTTTCTAAGTGCCATGTATGTTGTGATTTACTGAAATCTGTGACCAATCGTAGGAAATGACGAATGGCAACCGTGAGGCGTTTACGGCTTTACTTTAGATGTAGATTATTTAAAAATATTATATTATATTAAGCTTTATGAAATTAAATATTGTTTTGATACAGAAACATTAAGATTGCATAGAGAAAGAAGGAAAGAAAAGAAAGAAGAAACAGTATTTCAACACAGACACGAGACAATAAAAAAATAAAAGCAGGTAACAAAAAAAAATTTTTGAGTTTCTTACGGCTGTGTCAGAGTTGGTCATCATCATAATCACCAGCTCTTTTTATGTCCCACAGCTGGGGCACGAGCCTTGCCTATGGATGGATAGGGAGAACGGTGTATAAACCACCACGCGGGCCCAGTGCGGATTGGTGGTAGTTAACGATTGCTAATGCAGCCGAGACCAACGGCTTTACGTGCCTTCCGAAGCACGGAGCAGCTCGAGATGATAAATTTTTGGTCACCCATCCAGTAACCGGCCTTTGCGAAAGTTGCTTAACCACAGCAATCGCAGACCAGGCGCGTTAACCACTGCGCCATCGAGCTCCTCGGTAGGTGGTGATGGGCCCGGATTGGGTACGACAATGTTTTGAGAGGAAATTAATATCTAATCTTATTCTACTGCTGATATGATTTAAAATATGTATTTATTTATTTATTTTCTATACAATAATTATACTGTTAATTAATTACATTATTTATTAAAATTTATTTATAGATATATAAGGTCACTTTTTAACAACTGCAAATATTTTGACAAAACATGTAATCATATCAGAGAAATAAGGCCCTAGCATTAAAAAAAAATATTCAGCCTAGTTTTTTTTTTACTTTTCCTGACACAAAAATTGTAATATTTTTAAGAGCGGCCTCTCTGTCGGCTCTTTTGAATGAAACTAGGAGCACGTGTAAGCGGTGAAGGCATTGCGGCCTCTCTGTTTCGGCTCCTTTGAATTGAAACTACCGAAAGTGCTTTATTTTTCTTTTTAATCGAAATGTCTCTTGGATTTGTCCTTGAAAACTAGCGTATAAAAACTTAAGGTTTTTCCATAAAAATAGTATGTCGTTGAATTTAGCCTCAAAATATTTGCAGTTGATAAAATGTGACCTTATATAACGACTGTGCGACAAGGAACAAGTTCGACAATGCCGCGGCGATCGCGTCCGACGTCGCCCGACATTCGCCCGACATCTCCGGGTACACATGTCGCTCGACAAATGTTCCTAGTAGAGACGAGGCTTTATGCAACAACTAATTACTTTTGAAGTCAGTTTCCACAAACGAATTAACGAGAGTTAGCTTTAAGACTTGGATATTAAATTAATCTTTCTCTGGAATTTTAAGAACAGATATCTAGATCTGGAAGTGGCCGTAGCGCCTAGATTTATTGCTTCATCAAGGCGGGAACGTTATCTGAAATTATTTCCAAGTCGGTACCTCGATCGTTTCGCAAGATTATAACTCAATGTTTTTGCAGGGTTTGGTTAGATAAAGACAGTAAGAAGTAGGTACTTTTGCTTTTTAACATTGCATTTACAGTTATAGAAGGCTGATTACATCGAGTGTAAGTATATATATACCTATATCGTAAAATAAAGTTTATGAAAATGTTTATGTTGTTTATTGTTTTTTTTAAGGTTTACGAGAACACTAAATATTGAAAATAAACATTTAGTTCATTTAATTATTTTATTTATATGTTTTGAACCCTGTGTGGTGCCGGGGATAAAGAATTGCACCACCCCGTCTCTTCCCGTGGGTGTCGTAAAAGCCGACTAAGGGACCATTCCAGAGGATGGGCAGCAGCATCTCTCTTAGGTTACCCTCAACCTACTGCGATCGCCAACCCGCCTGCTAAGCGTGGCGATTACAGCAAATACCTCTCATATCCTTATGGGAGGCCTTTGTCCAGCAGTGGACGTCTTTTGGCTGAGATGATGATATGTTTTGAACTCGTTAGTTACTCGATCACAAGGTTGATGTCTACTGAAAATAAATTAAAAAGAATCGTGTAAAATCTTCATTTTAACTCTTTATTTTATTCACATTTCGATACTAATACGTTGTAGAGCTAATCTCTTTATAATTATTAATAAGAGATAAGGCACAAATGCGAAAAATCTGATGACCTTTTTAACTTTATTTTGTTTGATATTGAAGGTTTTTTTTTGACAGCCCTGACTACAAATATTGCTATAGATTACAAACGGTCAGTGTAGCCGAGGAATGTATTGCCAACAGTTAACTTTCGTCTTGATGAATGCCGCAATGAGCTTCAAAGTTAAATGCAGCTAGGAACCTACGAGGGGTATTATAGGTATTTTTTAAATTAAATGTTCGTATTTTTTATGTATGGTATAAGGAGATTTTATGAGATCTAAGGTTTAGAAGAACACGACACAATAAAATTAAATAGGTACTTACGGTAATCGACATTTTTTTCTTTTAAACATTAAAATTTTTTAGGCTTTTCCAAACATTTGAATACAAACCAATTGTCATCCCGTTTTAAATGAAAATCTATGCTATTTTTCGACGAGGAGAGTTGTGTCAAACACCGATGCCACTTAACAAATTGTATTATAAAGTAAATAGTGTTGAATAATTTCGGCGGGCTGGTTAGAACCACGATAGCTCAATTGGGAGAGCACCTGACCCAGAATGTCAGAAGGGTACAGGTTCAAATCCTGCTCGTGAAATTTTTTTCAACATTTGTTTTCGTAATCGTGGTTAGAACCACGATAGCTCAATTGGAAGAGCACCTGACCCGGAATGTCAGAAGGGTGCAGGTCTCGAGAAATTTTTTTCAACATTTGTGTTTAAGTATAGAAAAATTTATGACCTTATAATTTTTTTTAATTTTATTTCTTGGCACAAAGGAAAATTCACCGCATTGCAGCCCACATTCACGTGTTCAACTTTGATAACAACCCACAAGGTAGTAACATAATAATCTTTACGGATTTCCATACGAATATAAATATGATTTGACGTGGCAAAAAGGGCAGAGCAAGTCTGACCCTCGGTCACTGTGACCCTCACCACAAAATAAGGAGACTGCAGAAAGGAAACTTCCTACAAACGCGCACGAACAACGCTCACATATACCAACTCTCACTTTTCTTTGAGATAGAATTTGCTGGTTGCAACTGTGCGTTTTCAGCTTCACCGGGCTTTTTTGGAGGCGGCGAGAAACTAAAATGGTTCCTCCAGCCGTGTGAAACGAAGCACCGTCAGAGGTTTTCTAGAGGGAACGGCATTACGCACTAGTGAGAATCCCCTTGCCCTACTAGATTCTAAATGTTCAAAAAATTTTAAACGCAAATTTTGTTGCGAACAAATTACAAAAAAGCCAGCCTTGGCTTTCAAAGTAAAAAGTGGTGAATAATTTCGGTGGGCTGGTCAGAACCACGATCCGGAATGTCAGAAGGGTGCAGGTTCAAATCCTGCTCGTGAAAATTTTTTCAACATGTGTGTTTTTTTTTTCTACTAGATTCTTCGAGGGTTCGGATCGGATCGGGTCAACTTCTCCACGGGCACGGAATCTTGCTACAGGAGCGCTCGGGCAGTCTCGAGCTTTTCCGAGACCGTCTCCGTGCAAGGGGTCTATGTCTATGTTGCTGGAGCGCGGTATATATTGAGCTTATCTTCTGAGTCCTTTCTATTTTGTACCCTCACAGCGGGGTGCCCGCCCATATCGAATGACAACAGTTTTATTGTAAAGGTCAATTTGAACTTTATTGCGTTGAATTAAAGACGTTTTATGCATAGTGTCATTGTTCAACTGATGACAGTAGAATTTTAGGAGCCCAATATATCAAATAAAGTGAATTGTATCTTTTAACAATTTATTGTGGACAGCTGTTACTTGAATAATGTTAGATGTCACTTTTAAATTAGTGTTTTTTGTATTTAGTTGTTATTAGGAATTTAGAAAGAAAGTAAGGAAGAAAATATTTTATCTTTTTAGTATCAGAGTCACGAAAATAAAAGTAAAAACATTATACTTATTGTATGATTAGCTTTTTTTAAGATAGTTTGCTGATAGCCTCAAACGGCATTATCAGCGTCGCCGGACTATTTGGGGGCGGCGAGAAACTTAAAGGGTTCCTCAAGCCGTGTGAATCGAAGGTTTTCAGAGGTTTCCTAGAGAGAATAGCATCACGCACTAGGGCGAGGGGTTCGGATGGGATCGGTGTATGACTAGCATGGCATCAGCATTTCTGGAGGCCTGTTTAGTGTACAAATAATTTTAATTCAAAGAAATTTAACATTTTAGGCACTTTTTAAAAATTATGTGAGAGGATGAGGTAGACGCTACTAGACCTACTTGTAGTAATGCTTAATTCGTTTATTTTTTAATTGGAGAGCTTGCACACATTTGCAATGTTTCTCGACATTTACCTAACAACTTAATAGCTAATAACATTTAAAAGTAATTTAATACTTATATATTTTTAATATTGTTAGTTAATTATATTTTATAATTTTTAGGAAATGGTTTTTTTGTTTTGGTAATCCTTTTTAAATATTATTGGATTTTTTTTTTTATTTTTTTTTTTATTTTTATTTATTTATACGAGTATACATAATGTGAGAATAAAATAATTTTGATTTACTTTATACGGGTCGGATACAAAATTATAGCATCGTCAGCGCAATCCAGTGTATCAAATGGTGCAGGTTCGAAATTTAGAATCCCGCACGTGACAACTTAAATTTTTCATCAAAGTTGCTATGAATTCTGTGCTAATTTTACAATTATTAATATTAAAATTAAAAACAGTCCTTAAAAGTTACAAACTTTAATCATTTTAGACACGTACCATGGTCTCTTGTCATGTGTTTTTATTTAAAAAAAGAGTTTTGTACAAAACGAGTCCCGTTAACCTCCGGACACTCCAGGGCGCCAGTATCAAGTGACGGAGTAACTCGACAGTGAGGCAGCCTTTGATAAACACTCGGTCCGACAGACCGATGCTTATCTGCATTACTTCGGGCCTGTGGAACAGTGTCACTTGTTCGGATATTCTCAGTACCTACATAAAAAAAAATATAAAAGAAGTTTAATAATTATTTAAAAAAAATTGACGCTCTTATTACTTTATTAGGTTAAAATAGTGACCTACTACTAGACAAATGCATCCTAAATTGAATTTAGATTTATTTGTACATAATCATCATCAGAGATCATAACAGGACACTGCCGATTGAACAGACATCTGACAGTGATAGGAGTGAAAACCGATCCCATATGCCCGGAGTGCACGGAAAGCGAAGAGACCAGCCTCCACCTACTCGCTGAGTGCCCTATATACTCACGGATAAGACGGGAGCTATGGGGGTCGGATACATTAGACATAGAGGACCTGAAGGATCTGGAGGTGGAGCAGATAGCAAGATTCACCAAAAAGACAAAAAGATTTGACGGGGCGCCGTGAGGGCTGGATTAACCTTTAACCCCCTCGAAGGGGAGAACGGGAAAAAGGACGAAATGGCCCGCAGACAACGCGGGCGGATCGTCCGTTCGGCCGGCGACGTCCCCACCAGAAATAATAATAATTTGTACATAATAAAAAATAGGTAAGTACTTATATATTCCTCGTGCCGTGCAGATAATACAACAAAGAATACTATAATAATCCAATTAATTTAAGTAGGTTAATTTTTAAATCCATCAATACATCACTGATAATGTAATGTAATATCAGTAAGGGTACATACTTTCAGTAATATAAAAAGAGCAAATTATGATTTAAAAAATATGCTAAGTAGGCACAGAGTTAAATAGTCTGTACAGGTTTCTCAAAACAATATTTAAGTTATTGTTTTGAGGTTAAGTAGGTATTAGTAAATAGCTTATAACTGTCCCACTGTTGGGCGAAGGCCTTCATCATTGAAATCAAGTCATCGCTACAATTGATGGGTAATGGCTTAATCACCACGCTTACCAAATACAGGTAGGCTACTCTTGACGCAAACTCAATCTCAATACAATTCCAATGCGATTAATATGTATCGATATTGGGATACGTTTCGCAATTTGAGAACGCCTAATAATTTGTTCACTCAATTTCCACGCAATTTAATTCCAATGTGGCGGTATTATCGCTTTTAAGAATGCCATTTGAATTTTTTAGATTTGTGATTGGAAATTGATTATTGCAATTGTGTTTCAAAAGTAACCCTACAGGTTAGTGATCACAAACCCGGGCTATGCATCGAAAAAATCCGAAACACACTTTGCCCGACCTGGGAATTGAACCAGGGACCTTCGGGTAACGCGACGAGCTCTCTGCCACTGGGCCATCGAGGCGTTCGATTTTATTTACTTACTAGCTGTGCCCCGTGGTTTCACCCGCGTGAAGCTCCTCTCCTATTAGTCATAGCGTGATGTAATACAGCCTATAGCCTACCCCAATAAATGGACTATTCAACACACAAATAATTTTTCAATTCGAACCAGTAGTTCCTGAGATTAGCGCGTTCAACCAGACAAACAAACAAACTCTACAGCTTTATAATATTAGTATAGATTTGATGAAAATGACAAAAATGAAAAGGGCCTAACAAAAACGTCTCTATACAAAAAGCAATACTGTCCCTTTCAAGTCTATGAAGACGTAAATCAAATCGATAATAATGATAACTGCTGACGTATCGATGTATCGATAGATAAATGTCACTATAAATATTTAGTTATCGGTTAATAACCTCATGGAAGATTAACATGGCTTACAGTTTATTACAGTTTTATAAAATGAAACTGTCATAACAGTTTTGTGGGGTTTTGTTTGTTTTGTTATACTCGTAGGTACGGAACTTTTGTTTATTAGATAAATATTTTTAAAAAAACTTTAAAAGATGTTTTTTTGCTTGTCTGAATAAATATTATCTTTGCTACTATAGGTGAAGACGGGTCTATTATATAGCATCTACCATTTTGTTTCCTAAATTTATATAAACACATTAGATTACAATGAAACACTATGTATACTATTATTGTTTTACCTTCTTGCATTTATTTTTACAGATTATTTTTGCCTGAATGACTATTTAAACCTTTTGTGAGATCCGCGGTCACAGGAAGACTAAATTGTCATATAAAGAAAGTGAGTAATTCAGTATAATATAAAAAAATGGACCGACGATCTGATGAAGGTCGCGGGAAGCCGCTGGATGCGAGCAGCACAAAACCGGTCGTTGTGGAGATCCTTGGGGGAGGCCTTTGTCCAGCAGTGGACGTCTTTTGGCTGAGATGATGATGATGATGATGATAAAACAATATTTCAACAAATTGAACTGTAGTAGGATTAAAACAATTTATGATGACTATTTGGATATCAAATTTTGTCTCAGCCTATGTGGTTATGTGTCGGCCATTGTGCCTAAAGCAAAAGTACCCAAATAATATATAAAAATACTAGCGACCCGCCCCCGGCTTCGCACGGTTGCAATGCTGATATTATCAGTGTTGCTCTACTATATGCATGTATTATACATATAAACCTTCCTCTTGAATCACTCTATCTATTAAAAAAAACCGCATCAAAATCCGTTGCGTAGTTTTAAAGATCTAAGCACACAAAGGGACATAGGGACAGAGAAAGCGACTTTGTTTTATACTATGTAGTGATTATAGTTTTAAACACTTTGAAACAACGACACATCTTATTGGAAAAGCAGCTTATAAATACTTATATAGAGGTTCTTGAATTAAATTGAGGTGGAGATCGAACCTTGGACGTAACGCGTTGTATCAATGCGAGTAATGCGTGGGTGGTAAAGCTATCATTTTACCTTAAAAGCTGGGGGAAAGGTTGTCATACTTTCTGAAGGAGAAACTTCGGCATTTTTATTGACAATCTTTAACTAGCTATTGCAAAAGCACTGCACTTTTACGACCGTTGGGTACGAATGCACGCCGTCGTGTATAAAATCGAGCTCCTGATATTAAAACAGTGAGTCTACATAAATCCATTTTAATTAACGCGCAGTAAATACTTAATTGTTTTTTTTTATTTGCAAACGTTTATGGTTTTTGCTTATTTTGTTAATAAGCAAAAAAAAAACAACGTTTTATTCCGAAATGCTCCGAAAAAGTTGCCTGCTACATTTAGACATGTTTATGCGCTAATAAATCGATTCGCCAATAAAAATTTCATTATATTACAACATCGATATATCGCACAGGGTATCGAGTGACGGCCGCGATGATTTACGGCTGTCACTCGATACAAGTATTGCTATTTATGTGGCAGTCCAACAAAAGCTTTGTGAATATGTTTTTTTTGTTTTGGCATGGAGCGCGCGCGCATTGTTTTTAAATGCGGCAAAAAATTGAGTGACTCGTTCAGTGTTCGTTGCGAACATATCATAAATAGTTATTTGTGTCAAGAATGTGTTGCTTTATACCAACGAATATCATGTGGTATAGTGACAATGTTATCTTTATCTTGGTTACGCAGTTTTTAAATAAGATTTTTTTACATTATGAAGGAATAAATATTGTTGTTAAATAATTTTTACGAATTTACTCGCCTTTAACATATTATTCTATAGGTACTGACGTTTCAAATCCTTTTCATTATTTGTGCCTCCTGTGCCTTTACTTATTGGGAGATTGAGTTCAGATTTTGTTTACCTACTTTCTTTAAAGTATTTTTTTATTGGGTTCGTTCCGAGGAAAAAGGGGAGAGGTACTTACTACTATGTATGTAGGTTATGTATTGATTATAAATGAACAATAAAATCAGAAGATCGGGCTCAGTGTCATGCATTGGGAGAGGATATGTTCAACTGTGGACTAATGTGGGCTGATTATGATGATGATGATGATGATGATGAACAATAAAAAAACCGTAACACTTATTATTTACAATATTATTTTATATTTGTTTCAGGTAATCTCGCACTTTATTTACTGCCTCTAAGCTGAGAAGTTCAAAAACTACGTTTACCGTAAAACCTAAGGTGAGAGCACGAGAACATGAAACCAAAGTGTCACTATTCATTTCACGGTCTACATAATATGGTCACATTACAGTTCGCTCTTGACACAAAACCATTTATTTAATAAACAATGCTTTGATGTGAAAAAGCAGGAAACGTTCAGTTGGTTGGGCTTAAGTGAAATTACTGGGGCATAGAGATTGCGATGGAGATAACTCGTTTTTATAGTTTCATATTCGCTACTGTAAAAATAATTCATATGAAAAAAAAAATCTCTCATGCTTTTGTTCTCTTTGTTTTTTTTGATGTCTCGAGTAATTATTTTCTAGTTGAATTTAGTTTCTGTTAAAATTAATATTTACTTTTAAGCATACCTTTAATTAAAGCGTAAATGTGTTCGGTGTAAATTAAGCGTACACACGGCGGCAGATCAACCTACCCAAATCTGTCAGATTTCTCCATGAATATTGATCCTTATAACCAAATAATAAAGTTAATAATAAAGTTAATAATAAAGTTAATAATAAAGTTAATAATAAAGTTAATAATAAGTTAATAAAGTTAATAAACCACCACGCGGGCTCAGTGCGGATTGGTAGTTGTTAACGACTGCTAATACAGCCGGGACCTACGGCTTTACGTGCCTTCCGATGGATGGAACTCCTTCCTCCTGGAGGAGCTTGAGATGATACATTTTTGGTCACCCATCCGGTCACGGCCTTTGCGAAAGTTACTTAACCTCAGGACTCGCAGACCGTGCGCGTTAACCACTTAGTAACAATTGAATAGAGACCACTTTGCTTCCTAATTGTCATCCTAATGTTATTTTTTGGCGAAGACATTATGTCGAACACTGGCTTTAAAAAGTGTCGAACACTGGAGCCATTATTACCCTATCTCTATTTTTTTTTAAAGAAATTCGAGAACAGTAACCAAACCTTGACCTTACCCGTGAATGCAGCACAGTTCGTTGCACTCAGAGTTACTACGAATATAATATGCATAAAGACAGTATGACAATGACAATCGGACAGACTTCGGTTGTCCAATAGCGAGACGCCGTGGGAAACAACAATACTTGGCAATTAAGCATTCATGGAATGTCAGACTGTCAGCAATGAGAATGAGAGTATCTTTGAACTGTGGTTGTATCAATGTACACAATTGTACTGAACAACTTTTAACAATAATAAAAGAAATGGGTAAAGTAATGTATAGTCATAGGCTGTACAACTGCTGGACGATAGCAAAGGCAAATCATTGAAATCCAATCATCTCTACAATTGGTGGATAACGGCAAAATTAACACGTTTGCCCAATGCGGATTGGTTGATATTAACTGGGCTATGCATCGATTTCAAATTCACTGTCTGACCCAAGAATTCAATTTTTATTAATTTAAAGTAATTTATTTAGTTTAGGCTAGTACAAGTGATTGTGACAGCGATACATGCCGATCTATTTTAACTAGTGGTCGCCCAGTAGTGGTCGAAATTCGACCGTAATTTTATTAAGGCTGCACGGATTGTATCCTAAGCATTGAAAAATTAAAAAGATAGAATGTGAGTTTGGATTGGCATTGACTGACAGATGTCGGTGTGTGTCAAATACATATGCGTATGTGTTAAATGCATGGTAGTGATGTTGTTTTTGTTGATTTAAGGTATTTTTTATGCATAATTTAAAAAAAAAAACATTCGGATAACCTTCTCTATATAAACTATAAGTGTGAGAAATTTCATACTCCTCCGTCCGCGCAATTTTCGTAAAAACGGGTACAAAGTTTTTGCTTCACGTATTAATATCGATACGTTGACATAAAAATATATTACATTCTAAAATGTTCAAAATAATTTTTAAAGCAAATTTTGTTGCGAACAATTACAAAAACACAAATGTTGAAAAAATTTCCACGAGCAGGATTTGAACCTGCACCCTTCTGACATTCCGGGTCAGGTGCTCTTCCAATTGAGCTATCGTGGTTCTAACCAGCCCGCCGAAATTATTCAACACTTTTTACTTTGTAAGCCAAAGGCGCCCATTCAATGTCAACAACTACCGTCATTAACATCCGATCATAATATTTTTACAAATATTAAAGATCAGTTAAGAAATAAGCAAGCTATTTTATAAAATGTTCAAAATAATTTTTAAAGCAAATTTTGTTGCGAACAATTACAAAAACACAAATGTTGAAAAAATTTCCACGAGCAGGATTTGAACCTGCACCCTTCTGACATTCCGGGTCAGGTGCTCTTCCAATTGAGCTATCGTGGTTCTAACCAGCCCGCCGAAATTATTCAACACTTTTTACTTTGTAAGCCAAAGGCGCCCATTCAATGTCAACAACTACCGTCATTAACATCCGATCATAATATTTTTACAAATATTAAAGATCAGTTAAGAAATAAGCAAGCTATTTTATAAAATGTTCAAAATAATTTTTAAAGCAAATTTTGTTGCGAACAATTACAAAAACACAAATGTTGAAAAAATTTCCACGAGCAGGATTTGAACCTGCACCCTTCTGACATTCCGGGTCAGGTGCTCTTCCAATTGAGCTAGCTATATTACATTCTGATAACAAGCAGGAATATGGCGAAAACTTCTGCGAAGTTTCAAATGAAAGACACTTCGATCAATTATGTATTATGTATTAGATAAGTAAAGGATCCAGAACAAAACTGCATCTCGAAAGTGGTGCTGTTTGTTAACACTGTTAACTACAAAGTTGCATTGGCGCACATTATTCAATCATGCTTAATTTTGGTAATTTATTTCAGGTAAACGTTTCTGACAACTGTTATTACATTAATAATAGGTACCTAAATCATTTGTTTTTGGTTGTAAAAACCAGGTGCAACTCAATTTGCAGTTGCAACTCAATTATCCCTTTAACGAGAAAATCACGTTTCAGTACAAAAGCGTCATTATTCCATTACTGACATCAAAAAATTTTTGGCAAACCCTTAATTTAAAAAGGTGTTCGGTTCTCATTAAAATACTACAACGTATTATCATCATAAAGTTAAAGCATTTATTGATATTATCGTTCGGATAATCAATGCAATTTTCTGCACACACTGACTTCAGTCAGTAATGAGGTGTCATATCAATGACACCTCATTATTGCTACCACAAATTTGCAACAGTTTCATGATTTACAAGGATCATTTTCAGTCGTATTTAAATATGAAAACTGTATATTATAAAATGTCACAAAAAATTACAAAGTTGCATTTATAGTATATGCAATTAGAGTTTAAAATGCTACATGAATACAGCGAACGGGCCACAAGCAGAATCTCTGTAAATTAACATAGAAAAAGCAGTCTTAAAAGCAGTTATTACTATCAACAAATTCCCCTTTCAATGACATAAACTGTTTCTTCGCGCAAAAACGTCGTTACAAAACAAAGAGGTTCGATTGAAAATTCTGCAGGAAATGCCTCTCAAATAAAAACTACAGAATATGTATACAGGAAGTGGATTGCAGGTGCGTCTCGTCTGTCTGTCTGCGAGAGCCAGTCTTGGACGGAGCTACATACATCAAAGAACCGGTGTCACTACTCTGAATCCGTTTTTAGGAATCCACTTGAGGATCCACAAAACTTACGACTCAACAAGGTCGGTAATTCTTTTGTTGGGAAATTTATAAAAATGTATAATAAAGTGCCTTCCACTCTAACGGAATTGCCACTACACAAGTTTATAGCAGAAATAAAACAAGGTCTAATGAAAAAAGGTTACGATAAAACTGATGATTATTTTAATGATAAGAATGTGTGGTCATCTTAGTCTGCTCGCCTGCGCATGTTATTTCACATTGTAAGTAGTTACACTTTTGTATACAACTCTTAGTTTAGAAGAGTAGCTGCTAAGTTTCTTGCTGGAGTCTTCTTAGCAGAATCAACCTTCCGAACCAGCAGTAGAATCGCATTACATATATGTATTGTTTATTAAATTATATATTTTATGTATTATTGTGTGTACTTAATTAATATACTTTTGTGTTTTTATGTAACTACTTGACGTTCATAAGTTCAATTTATATGCCTAAATTGAATAAAGTTTTTTTTCATTTCATTTCACTGGTCCTGTTATAAAACTTAAATAGAAAAGGGATGTTTTTTTATACCTCTCGGATTAGCAGTCGGCCTTCATCTCACCTGATGTTAAGTGATGATAAGGCCAAACGTGGAAGCTCACTTCACCTGGAATCCTCAATTACTGAAGCACTGGTTTTTTTATATAACTAGCTGCCAGAACACAGCAATGCTAAAAACATGGACGTTATGGCAACATATTATTAGACCTTATTAAATACTAGCTGACCCGGCGGACTTCGTACCGCAATTTTTTTAAATACAGCCTATGTTACTCAACGCTAATGTAGCATTCTAATGGTGAAAGAATTTTTTAAATCGGTCCAGTAGTTTTTGAGTTTATTCGTTGCAAACATACATACATACATACATACAAAATTACAAAGGTTTCCTCTTTAAATTATTAGTATAGGTATAACAACTACAGTTCCGAAACATATTGATTATACCAATCTAAAAATTCTTGAAATGTTATCTACGTCTCTAGTAGCAGTTATACACAAATCGAGAAGATTTGGTATACTTATATTGTACGCCAATATCTTAATTTCTATTGATTAGACCTTCGCTTGATATTTGACGGACATATAAATAATGGCTTCATTGGATACAACATTACTACAAAACTACTTTGTATTTGTTGTAAAGAGTATAAAGGAAAAACAATGAAATATGTCAAAAGCATTATTAGCTGTTTAAATTAAAAAAAAAGGGAAAAGCTTGGTAGTTAATATTTTTTATCCTTTTAACCTGTAAAGCAATAAATAAAATACGGCAACAGGTGTGTGACATGTCTGCCTCCGCCTACAATTACGGCGCAACTGACTGTATCTGTTTGTGCTTTTGAATATCGAACAAAAAACGGTCCGATATCGGCAGCTGCACGGCTCGTGCGCGGGCGCATGCTTAACGGCGTATAGTTAGGGTCCGAATATTTTCTGTTGTCATATAATAACTATGTCGATACTTAAATGTCAAGGGGCAAGGACATTTTGCCCATTTGTTATTTAAGCCCTTTGTCATTTTAAGTAAGTATCTTAATATTTTAAAGTTCCCTAAGTTGGTAAAATAGGACAGAAGTTAGGTTATTAATTAATTCAGCTTCAGTGCAGCAATTAGCAGTTAAAAATAAAAAGTAAAATTAAGTTAGATTATGTTTAATTTACCTAAAAATATGCATGAAACAAGGAAGTTTCACTAGAGCTCCGCTTGCAAATGCTGAGTGTCATTGCGGTTAAAAAAAACATTGCACAAAAAGTAAATTTTGAAAAAAAGAAACTCATTTTACAATGGGGACCGGCAGCTCGAAAGCTTTTTCAAGAAATTTCCGCTCGCCTTATCAACCGCTGCTCGACCACTGGTGACCCTCGAGCTGGCGCGTATTTTGGCCAACGTTTAAGTTTGGTCATCCAAAGTCCTGGGCACTCTCCCGCTTGGCAGCGATTTGGAGTCCCTTTTTTATTTGTAAAAATTATGTGTATATTTTTATTTCTATTTCCTTTTTTAATTTATGTTGTAAATAAATAAAAAACTACATAATCTTGTACGCTAAGAATAAAATCGGCGAGTAACCCTAAACCCGAATACAAAACACTACTACAGAAGGCATCTTTTGCAGACTCCTTAATTTGTGCTCCTGCTTTTCTCCGTATGTTGCTTGAGCTCGTTACGTACGAAGCTTACCTTCACTACAGTATCTCTATTTTGTCCTCAGGTAATGTGTACACAACATCAATCAATGACTTTTTGTGTGTGTACTGTAACGGCCGTCGCGATACGGGCAACGGTTCGCAAAAACCGAACAGATGCGGAAGAGAGGTGTAATTGTTACGAATACGATTAATAACGGATTCATGCATTAATAATGGATTTATATACAGTAATGAGCTGTATGGGTGGCAAAGCAGCGGGTTATTTCAATTATGAGCGGTATGGGTGGCTTAATAACGCGTTTCTCATCATCATCATCGTCTTCTCTAGCTTATTACACGACTGCCAAAAAAAGGAGTGTTATGTTTTCAGGGTTCATGTTTGTATGTATGTGATGTTGTCCACCATAACTCCTAAACGCCTGAACCGATTTAGATATATGAGGTATCGTTACAATTAGGGTTGCCACCTTTTTTCAGGACAAATAAAGTATTTTTTCATTTTCTTAGAACAAAAATAGAGTACACAAGCATAAAAAAGAGTATTTATTTATTTGTTCTTAAAAACGTATTTTTTGTTGCTCTTTGCGACATTTAACAAATATTTTGTGGTTGTAGATACCAGTTTATGTAGTCTCAAAGTACTCATAACCAGTAACGCGCCAGTAACCATTTTTACGTAAAAAGAGTATTTTAGCGTACTTTATTGGTGTCGTAGATTATAAAGTACGCCTACATGAAAAAGAGGACAATACTCTATTTTAGAGTACGGGTGGCAACCCTAGTTACAATCCTTCCATCGTTCCGACTAACATAGGCTAGTAAAAATTTGTAATTTCAATCTCTATGTGGGTAAAATAGGGGATGAAATTTTGTATGATGAAAATTCGTCATTATTGGAGTTAGAGACTAGAACTTGATGTTTAGCATGATATCTGTAGAGGTTAATTTTTGTTTCTTCTTGTATAAAAATGTTTACAAATTAAATTAGCTAGCATGACATATTTTATTAAAATTAAACTTATCACTAAAAGGTACAAAATAAAAATAAATAATTTAAAAAATAAAAAAACACGACTGCCATGACAAAAAAGCAAAAAAGGAACTTAAAGGCAAAAAACAAGATGTCATGTTAAATACATACAATCAGTGACATTTCACTTTTATAAATACAGATAAATAAATAGGTACATGACATCTTGTTTTTTGCCTTTTAGTTCTCGCGGGTGGTTCGGACTGGTGATTGACTTGCATTGCGTGCCTTCGGAAGCACGGGGGAGCTCGAGATAATAAATTGGTCACCCATCCGATGACCAGCAATCGTAGACCGAATGCGTTTAATGCTGCATTATCAAGCTGCGCAGGGTTTTATATTCATAATCAACTCCCCTTTATTTTTATTATTATCTTTCTTCTATCTATTTATATATAAAATTCTCGTGTCACATGTTCGTTGCCATACTCCTCCGAAACGGCTCGATGCCCTCTTATACTTTGTTGTTGTTTCTTTGTTGTTACTATAAAATTGATGATTATCTTAATGATAAGAATGTGTGGTCATCTTAGTCTGCTCGCCTGCGCATGTTATTTCACATTGTAAGTAGTTACACTTTTGTATACAACTCTTAGTTTATAAGAGTAGCTGCTAAGTTTCTTGCTGGAGTCTTCTTAGCAGAATCAACCTTCCGAACCAGCAGTAGATATATGTATTGTATTACATATATGTATTGTTTATTAAATTATATATTTTATGTATTATTGTGTGTACTTAATTAATATACTTTTGTGTTTTTATGTAACTACTTGACGTTCATAAGTTCAATTTATATGCCTAAATTGAATAAAGTTTTTTTTCATTTCATTTCACTGGCTCGATGCCCTCTTATAACTCAAGAACAGCTAGACCGATCTTGATGAAAATTTGTATGTAGTAAGAACATGAGATTGTGCAAATGATAGGCTGTTATATGATGTTGGTAAACCGAATAATTATTGTATTTAGCATTCATTGATCCAATATACGCACAGCGAAGCGGGCGGGTGACGGCTAGCGTAACTTATAAATCCTTTGCAAGGTATTTATAATTATCTTATATCTTTATCTGCCACTAGAATAATGCTGGATAAAGGTAGGCCTCCCGTTAAAAATATATAACATACTACATCAACCCTTAATTTACAGTTAAAAGAAATGTCACAACTATTTCCATCACAGAAGAGTTTGTAATAGACAATGAGCCCGCGACCTGTGCCACGTTAGTTTTGCACATTATGTATGCGCATACGCAGGCTCGGAGTCGGGGCAGACCGCGCGCGTGACGCGTCATCAATTACTATCATTACAGCTTTTATAGGCTAATCATTCCGCTGAGGTGAGGCGAATGACATTCGGTGAACTAAGGACTTTTGACCCGCTATCAATGTGAAAGCTACGTTGTTTCACAAGTACGCTTATATCTATACTAGCGCTGGTGTTTTCAGCAGGTTTAACCGCCTCTGTAGTCTAGTAGTTAAGAATACCGGTTCAGACCTAGAGGTTCCGAATTCGATTCCCAGCGGGGGGTACATGTTTGTGTACTCGGTTTGGATAGTGGTAGGGCTTGTTTGTCCGCCTGGCTTGCTACCACCATCTTATGTAAATATGGCGCCAATATTGTAAAGATATGGCGTTAATGGCAATGCCGCGTTCTGGCAGCTAGAGATAAGTGATTGATAAGTGCCTTAGTAAAACACTAAAAGAATGTAAGAAACTAGTTACAAATTTTTTACACCACAAAGTTATGAGGATACAGATAATTTATTACAACATACAAAATGAAATACACACACGCACACACCCTCACGCACGCACGCACTCACGCACGCACGCACGCACGCACGCACGCACGCACGCACGCACGCACGCACGCACGCACGCACGCACGCACGCACGCACGCACGCACACACATACACACACACACGCACATACACACCCCCACACACACACACACAACTTTAAATTGTATTAATACTTGCATTTTAGCAATAAATTTCATATCATTTCATTTCAGTAATTAAGGATTCCCGGTGAAGTGCGCTTCCACTTTAGGTTTCCACCTTAAACCTTATCACCACAACATCAGGTAAAATAAAAAAATAAATATCAGATAATTAGCGCGCCACCTTACGTACGTACGTCTGTCGTACATATGGCGCGCGAAGACTTGAGAACCATTAGGTGTTTTTGTAAAGACGAATTTGGCATAGCAAATAAAAAGTCTCTTTTTAAAGCTGGACTTCCTCATACGCTGTTGTCTTTGTGAATAGTCCAGCTGTGGTATGTTCATAGGCATATAATAAAGAACATAATGATGATAGTCATACAGGTAGTCAGGTACCAAAGACTATAATACTACATTTAAGTATAGACCTACTCTTGCTGGAAGAGACTACAGTACAGACCCTTTACATACAAACAAAAACAGTTCGTATTTTTAGTAACACAACGTTCATTTTCTCGTTAAACCAACACAACAAGAGCAGCACATACGCGTTGGCCCTTAACGATAAAGAATAGTGTTCACAAACGCGTAACTGCTGTTTTGTAATCTACACCGGGCGGTGCGAGGCTCCGCAAACATTACGTGCGTGTCTAAGGACCACCTTCGGGCGTAGTGCGTGAACACGGATGCGCAAACACTTAACTAGATGGGGCACATGATGATGCTACAAAATAAGAAGAGTGCAGAAAGTAAGCTTCATACATACCGCGCTCTTTTTTTTTTAACCCCGCCGATGGGGCTAGCCGCCGATGCTAGTTTTAGCAGGTGGGTACCTGCTAAAACTAGCAACCCGGAGATGGGAGGAGGTGAATACTACATGCACAATACTACCTCAAACGGTTGAGCTAGCCTGTGTCAGACTCCTACTCACTAAACACCCCCTGGTGTTGCCTATAGCCTTTGAAGGGCTACAAAGGCTGACGGAACGGTCGCCGGCTCTGGATGGGAGGCGACGTTGGCGCGCGCTCAATCTGCAGTGATACTGCCTTTGTCGGCTGACTTAATTAAACGACGAAGTGCCCTGTGCCGCAAGTAGGCAATCCAGGTCACGTGATAACTGATTTGGGGGATCCGATAATGCGTGTTTGGGCTTACGGAAATGAGGGATGATCCACGCTCGAGCAACGCACGCTTACCCATATAGGCAACCTCTCACAGACATGAAGTCTCGCAACAGCTCGTGCTCGGTCTGTTTTAGATATTGTATGAGATGATGATGATGGTATTGTCTTCTGCAGTCTCCTTATTTTGTGATGGATAATGCACAGGTGTGATGCTCAGGTACTTACTTACATTCAGAATCGACCAGTAGTACTCAAAGATTATAGACAGACTGTACAAAATAAAAGTCCTACACTACATAATTGAGCTTTATAGAGTGAGCTCATTAGCTTGAAGCTCCAAGGGTGCTTGTATAAATTAAACCTTAAAGTGCGTCTAAAACCTTGAATCCTATATAAAGAAAGTTCCTTTTTTTTAAACCAACAAGACTTTTTTAACTAACTAAATTTTTTTAACTTAAGTTAAGAAAAAAATCTACAGATATCTTAATTGGCAAAGCAGCATTTGTAAAAACGTTTATTAAACTGAAGTTATTAAATTTAAAAACTTTCTATAGTGGGCTTTAGCGCTGTACTTTCACGCTGGCCTTAGCACAAACCGGGTCAGAGGTTGCGGTTTCAAAGGGCGTATCTTCAGTAGATTTATTAACCATAAAATAAAATAAAATAATTAGATTTTTTTTGTTTGTTTTTCCCTTATTTACACAGTCTGCTGTCGCTTCCAGTCAGTAAGTAGCGCCGCTAACTCCATCACACACGGCATTGTTGCGCTCCAACCTCGCAAACATTCATTACCTCAGCCGGGCTCTGCGCATTCATTAGGCTCTCGCTCCAAGCTCTTTCATAACGCGATCTTTTTACAAACGCAGCGAAAGTATGAACACAATGTGCGCTGGTAATGGCGCAAGTTCCTTATGGCTTTCGATTTAAGAAAATCATTGTTTCTATACTTGCTTAAGACAACATTTGCGTACAAATGGAAAAGGCTGTAGGCTGTACGGTTTCTAGCTTCTAGCGTTAGCGCATAGGATAATCTCTTTTCTGTGGTCTGGGCCTAGGCGACCAGAGCGACCGGACAAGTGATTCTGTAATTGACTTACGCTGCCGAATTCAACAAAAATTTACATTTGAACGTAATGCCGCCCGCTACGTCCGCCGGCCGCTTCTGCATTTTGTTTCAGCATACACAGAAAAATAACAAAAAATATAGAAATAGAAATACTTTTGACAAGTAAGTTACATAGATAACGGGTTTACAAGAAAAGAAGAATACATGCCAAAAGAATAAAGTTGCCAGCGGTTTCCACACTAGGACGAGCCTGACTTACTTAGAAATCTTTCATTTTTTTAAATTTGTTTAATTAGCATAATACAACCAGAGGATTTTCAATGTCAAAAATGTAATCTTTAAATACCTACGAGTCGGAGGGAGCACTCGTAAATTTACGTTTCTATTATGATAGTGTGAGAACTGTTGTCACCAGTTCAAAAATCTCACCCCAGGTGTCATCTTGTGATGTTAGTGACCCTGCTTTCTAACGGCAGAGGTCCTACAAAGAGCGTGCGAGTGAAGAAAATTTTTAAGAGTGATGAATTATTCATCACATCTTTTGTGAGCTGGCAGGTGGATGAACTATGATGGACCTACTATGTATCAATATTCCTCTGTAAATGTTTGAAATGTTGAAACAGTTTTATCAGCCCCCCAACCGCCTAATACTCAAGCTTTCGATCGCTTTGAAAGCGAGGCCCTCGCCTCGCTTTCTAATATAATATCAATATAATATATATAATATAATTCATAGCCTATAGCTTTTGATATTGCTTTCATATTGCTTTCGAAATGACAAGATGACGCCTCCTCCTCGCCTCGCCTTCAAAGCGATCGAAAGCGAGAGAGTTAGGCGGTCGACCCCCAGGTTAAATAATTATAAAATATAGTGAAAAAATTAAATGCCCATCCGACTCAGGAATCGAAGGGTCTTCCGTAATCCGGGCGGCTGCACTGACCATTATGGTACCGGCTACCGGGTAAGTATATCAAATTGTCAACTGCGATGCATTTCTGCAAATCTTAAAATTCGTAAGCGGTGCCACAGATCAAATTCTCACTCTCACTCTCCCGCCAAAAATTCCCAAACGAATATTTGTGATCTGAAAACTGCGCTGTCATCTGAATTTCTGCAAATAACCGAAAGCCTTACGTCATAAATAATTATCAAGCGGCAAGTTATGTGATTTTGACATTCACCTAAATTATAAAAGCGAAGTAAATTGAACGCTGCTTTAAAGAAAATACCGGCATTTTAAAAGAAAGGTCACGAAAGATAAAAAATAAAGAAAAAAAATCGCTGCCGATGGCGGCAGTAAATAAACACAGTTGTCCAAATCGTGCCGCACCGATTTTACTCAGCGAATTCAAACGAAATCGTCTTTCCATCTCACGAAGTCGGCTCACGGAACGATAATAAAAAAAATATTTCGCGCCAAACCGAAATGTCAAACGGCGACCACAGATAACATCGCGCGTCAACTTTTTATTTTTCGCCGCGATCGATACATTTATTGGCGGGCGGTCAAACAAGAAAATTTATTGACTTGATGATTTGTATTATTGTATTCAGTAAATTCGATCTTATTATGACATTACACGACGCCTCGAAATAATATAATATTGTTAAAATAAACTGATTGATGATGCTGATAAAATTAATTTAATACAAGATCTCATGTTATTCACTATTTCTACTGAAGAACGAACGGGAATCATCATCAGCTCATTATATGTCCCCACTGTTGGGGCACGAGCCTTCCCTATGGATGGATAAGGAGAATGGGCCATAAACCACCACGCGGGCCAAGTGCGGATTGGTGGTTGTTAACGACTGCTAATGCAGCCGCCCAACAGCTTAACGTGCCTTCCGAAGCACGGAGGAGCTCGAGATGATACATTTTTAGTAAAAGATGCATAACTTCAGCAATTGCAAACGGAGCGCGTTAACCACTGCGCCATCGAGCTCCTCTACGAACGGGAATAGAACCGTTAAATCAAGGGAAAACACAAAGTGAAATTTGCAAAAAATTTTAAATCTCAGTCAATGACTTTAAAATTATTTTCAGTACGAAGCAAGAAAAAACATTATTATCTACTGTTTACCTTATTTATTAGCTAAGTAAGAAAAGTTTAAATGGAACCCAGAATTAGACGGATGTGTAGTTTTTGATGTACCTTTGTTCAAAACTCAAAATGTCGCAATTCCAAATTATCAGAATCAACATGAATAATGATTGATATTCAGTGGAACCAATAATTCCAGGTATTATTTGGAAATAACGCGCTTTGACCACTACCGGGACATAATGCAAATCAACGCATGCAAATCAAATACGTGCTTCGCTTGTATACTGTACCTAGGTACAGGGTACAGCTAGGGTACGTTATGAACGTAATTTTGCGGAACTGCCGATATGTATGCACAATTTTAATAGTATTTGTGAATGGTAGTGGTAGAATTTACTGTATTGATATAAATATTAAATTTTGTGGTTGTAGTGGTGGTTATAGCGCCCGGTCTGCGATTGCTTAGGTTAAGCAACTTTCGCAAAGGCCGGTCATCGGATGGATGACCAACAATGTATCATCTTGAGTTCCTCTGCGCTTCGGAAGGCACGTAAAGCCGTCGGTCCCGGCTGCTTTAGCAGTCGTTAACAATCACCAATCCGCACTGGGCCCGCGTGGTTTATGGCCCGTTCTCCCTATCCATCCATAGGGAAGGCTCGTGCCCCAGCAGAGGCGACATAAATGAGCTGATGATGATGATGATTAAGTTATAAATTTGTGTATAACCGTTTGGTGTAGGACGCAAAGAGTAGTACCAACCCATCTCTTCCCGTGGGTGTCGTAAAAAGCGAATAAGGGAGTTTAAGACCCCGTGCATATCGAGAAGCACCCTGGGTCACCTAAACCACCACTAGGATTCCCAAGGAGTAAATACAAGTAATTTGCAAAAAAAACTTAATTGTTTTTTTTAAAAAATAAACGTGGAAAATTCAGACATTTTGCCGACCCCAAGTAACATGGGACCAGGGCAGGACGATGAAGACATTTGTATATACAACGTAGGCATAGATGCTTCTTTGCTACGTACAACCGTAACCATCAAGAAATCCAAAAAAAAATCTAAGATAGCAACAGTATAGTCAGCATCGTAAGTAACTGAAAGAGTTTATACATAAGGTAAATAGATTACTTTAAGATAGATGTAAAAACGAATTATACAAAGTGTTTGAAACATTCTATTTCAATAAAATGTTCAATTGAAATACTTATTAATATTGCCGGTGTTTACTCATTTTTAAGTAGGAAATAAGTATTAAAAAGAATTATAAAATAATTTTCTATTACTGTTTTGTTACAGGTAAAAACAGCATGTATAACAACACGATTTCAAATCAAAATTCAAATGGTAAGTAAAAATGGTAAGGTTGAAATTAATAAAAAAAACAGCATCGAAAAACCGATAGCGTTCCACATTTATCAAAGTATGCGATGCTGTCCCATTATAAAAACACTTTTTGTATTATTATAGTCGACTGTACCGGACAAGCGAAGAAATCGCATAACGATTTATAACCCTTCGTTAGTAACGTGCCTCTTTAGTTTTTATCGCAAATATAAGGATAAGTTATGCGACAGTGCCTAATGGGACTCTTATCGGTTCACTTAAGGGTTGAACCACGTATGCGAACGGTATAGGGACATATTCACAATGACAGTTCGTACGAATGCTTATGGATGCTCAAATTATGTATGTCGCAGTCCGTTTGTAACAGACCATATAAGCAGTACTTGTAGTACGCTGCTTTACGTAAGAAGGCTTTAACGAAAACGAGAATTTGTATGGCAAAATATTAAGTCTTCTCGTATGCCGCAGAAGGCGCTGCGAAAATTAGTATGGCATTGAAGCGGCGCCTCCTAGCGACATACGAGACGGGTTAAAATTTTGCCATACAAATTTTCGTTTTCGTAAACGTAATCGAATGAATTCGGTTAGTAAACAAAACTCACACTAGGCACCCAGGACATTTGGGGTAGGCATGGTGTGGACGGCTAGTAGAAGGATTCTCCACGAGCAGCTGTCCTCGCATCAGTACACTGCTTCTGCTTAACAGGCAGAGCAGTCATTTGCCTATCCTTCTATAAAAAAACGGTAAAGCACCGAATTGACGGGAAACGAACAAAGATTTCTCGAGTACAACCCGAGCATCGTTCCGCTTCAGCTAATAATTATAAAAAGTGATTTTATAATATTCGTTAATGAATCTTAACAATATAATCCAAGAGACATAGGTATCACAACCATTATAAGTACTTAATTGTTACGACTCGGAATAAAAAAGGGGGCAGGTTACTATAAATGGGCTATCTTCACAAATCGCAATCACGAACCAAGCAAACAACAACACATACTTTGACACGCTGACTAGAGACACAAGGTAAAATCAACTCAAAACAATTTAAAAAAAAATCAATATTAAATGGTGTCTACCTATTTTGAGTCACTAACTTGGTTGTACATTTCTTTTATTGGAAATATTAAATAATAAATTATGATACTAATAAAAAAGACTACTAAATTAGTTCGTTCGTATAGATGTGAATAGACCCTTACTGGTATGCGCAGGCGACATTGTCTTGACGTCTTCACTTTAAAGTGGATGTTGAATTATGGGAAACGACTCTGAAACCATTGCTTACATTGTCAACTTAAAAACGTAAGAGCGAAACTTAAAATTATTAGATAAAGTAGTAAATAAGTAGACTATATATTGGTAGGATAAATTTTATTGCCATAAAATGCTCATGCTTTTAAACAGCTTGTTAAATTTTTGGTCACCCATCCGATGACCCTGGCCTTTACGAAAGTTGCTTAATCTCAGCACTCCACCACAGACCAGGCACGTTAACCACTGCGCCATCGAGCTCCTCAATTGGGTATATAAAACAGTAATAGGGACATATTTCTTTTACAATCTTTTACATTAAGATTACAGTCACTCATATACATAGTTAATTCTGTTAATATAAAAAGCTGCTTAAACCGCAATCTTCTGTATAACGTGCAGAAGTTATTTTACTCCGCGGATATCACAAAACAACAATAAAGAGGAAAGCATCAGCAATTTACAGTCCTACCCGCCATTTTATTTAGCATTTTATTACGAGTCCGCACAAAGCGGCAGTAAAAAGATCATCTGAATCATTACATTGTAGGCTATCATTTCGTTTGGACCGTGCTATTCTGACACTCTTCGATAATATTAAAAAACATACATACATAGAAAAAAAGAAAAAGAAAACATACCTACATTCATACACCAACGCCTCGGTGGCCGAGTGGCATAGCGCTTTTACTTTTACATACTATACATATTTTCACGAGCCAGACCAGCATGCATGAGAATAAAAAAAACGCTTGAGTATTTACAAAAATAAATAAAAAACTCACAGATTTCGTTGTCCCTGCAAGAATCGGAACATTGAAAATGAATACAACAATTTACGAAAAAAAACCATTTTATTTTAAATAACACAATTCCAACTTGAATGCACTTCTCGCTTGCATCCGCATCTTTTAACACCATTACCATGACGATCGATCAATAATCGAAGAAGCTACATCATATTTTATATACGGAAATACCCTTTTTTCTACAGTACCAAATCTAAAGGGACCACCTACAGGTCACAATTATTAACCGATTTAAAGAAATTTTTGAAAAGAGTATATATGCATGTTTGTCAAATACATGGTAATGTGCGTAATGTTTGTTTTATTTATTGAATGTATTTTTTATGCATAATTTAAAAAAAAATTAAGATTCTGCAATCCTTCTCTATATAAACTATAAGTGTGCGAAATCTCATACTCCTCCGTCCGCGCAATTTTCTGCGCTGACATTTAAAAGATTTAAAAAGCCATACCTAACAAAGTTTTTGCTTCACGTATATTATATAGATTAAAATTGTTTTGTGAAATTCATAGACAGAGCTCTATAAAAGGTTAACAGTAACTACTAAAAAAATACACATTAAGGATTGTTTAATGTTCCATAAAATATCCCACAATAGCGAGCGATAGAGTGCCTAAGAGATAATGAGATTCGAGTGTTGTTATAATAAGCCCTTTATCCTGCGCAAGTTGGGTTTATTGAGAGAAACTCCAGCGATACATTGTACAAAAGTGAAATGGTGAACATTACGCCATTTTGTGTTTTTTTAAATTATTTTTTAATTAAGTATGTTTATCCGTTGTCTAGTTAACCATTTATCGAGTTTTTCTTGGGGCTAGATAATTGGTGTGAGTGTGGCAAACATTTATTTATTTATTTATTTATTAATAACTGTACTTTTATGTATTCTGTGCTATAACATAAGTCAAATTCAAACAAATTTTATAGATTACTATCTGACCGGCGGACGTCGTACCGCTTTGACAGTTTCCATGACAACAAAACAAACAAATCATTCGTCCGCTTAAGAACACCCGTATCCCATGGTGAACTCCTATAGCAGCGCCACCTACCGGGTCCAATTGTAAATCTAAACCATTCTCGAATCCAATTGAACACACACAGAAAATTTCATCCAAATCGGTCCAGCCGTATAGAAGGCGTTCAATAACATACACACGCACAGAAGATTTATAATGCGGGTAGGCGATCAGGATCAGAAACTTGGGATACCATCGAAAAACATCGCCCGTCCTGGAAATTTAACCTAGGATCCGGGTTTGGGTCGAGCGCTTAGCCACTCGTCCACCGATGTGCTTACCGAATTGTGAAATGGCTCCTACTCAAAAAGAAAGAAAGTAAAACAAAGCATTGTGTAAAATGTCACACCAATTCAGACCACCATAGAGCAGTGGCGAGTCTTCCGCAGTCGGTGTCACGGTGTCTATTACAAATGACACAAAAACACCAGAGACAATAATAGAAAACAGTTGTGGCTTCCTTTGTAAGGTTTATGTTTTAACCGCGACAGAAACAAGAGTATCATATAGCTCAATTAGGTCTTTAACCGTACTGTATTTAACCAACTATGGACTGTTTTATAAAAATCCCAAAGAGCCTTATTACTAGGGACCGGATTATATTTATTTGCATATTTGCATATGCATTTGCATATTTAAGCCACCCTCAGCGGTAATAGCATATTTTACTTAAGATCTAGTTATGATGCATATTATTGATACATTTACAAAATTTTTTGAGCGCAGCGCACTCAGCAGCCACGCGTCGTTTGTTTTGTGTACCTACGTTTGTGTCAAATTGATAGTTTTATTAATGGGACGGCAGAACTTTTGCCAAAAACTATAAGTGCTAACATAGCACCAAAGTTCAAATTCTGCCTAGTTACCTCAGTGGATGTGGAGAGATTCTTTACCACTTATATATATATATATATATATATATATATTGAATGATCGACGACACAATCTTACTACTGAACATTTGGAACAATACTTGATTGTTTTCGTTTATGCTCGTTTATGTTCGTGCTATGTTACTTCACCTATTATCGTCTAAAACTTATCATTTAATTTTGCATATTTTACGTATTTTCATGCATATTTCAAGCATTTTTCATGCATATTTGCATGCGTATAACAAGCTTTTTATGTTGCATATAATTCGGTCCCTACTTATAACTATAACAGCTGTAATAAGTGTAAATTTTACTTTTTATTTTTAAGTGCTAATTATTGCACTGAAGCTGAATTAAATATTTATAAAATAAAATGTAAGTATTATTTATGTTATAAAATACAGTGAACATTTTTACTATAGCGTTGTGTTATCAAATTTGTGGTATTTCATCTGAAAAGATGAATCTGCATAGCCATCGGTTGCAACAACCTTCGGATAGATGGCACTGTGCCGCAATAAGCACTCAAAAATCGGTCGGGTTCAATTCCCTGGTCGAGCAAATGTGTATCGGATTTTTCAATGCATAGCCTGAGTTTGTGATCACCAAACCGTCGTGGTGGCTAAGACAATATTTTACAAATTTCTTAATAAAATAGTTAAACTAGCTTGTATAAGTATAAGCTCCAACAAGGTGGACTGACGATCTGGTGAAGCTCGCGGGAAGCCGCTGGATGCGAGCAGCACAACACCGGTCGTTGTGGAGATCCTTGGGGGAGGCCTTTGTCCAGCAGTGGACGTCTTTTGGATGAGGTGATGATGATCTTATCTTATTTTATTTTGATACCATTGAATTAATAATTAAACTTGCCATCGAACTATCTTTTTAGCAGATAATTAGAGCATTATTGTGTATGGACGACACAGCTTGATGATCAAGTTTGGTGGCTGACTGCGCCACTTATTAAGTGACTAAGTAAGTGGCGTGGCTTGGCACTTATTTAGTGGCGTGGCACTTATTAAGTGGCGCGGTCAGCCTATCCGGGTAGCTATCTCGAAACTAAAGCAACTTTCGCAATGTGATATTTTCAGCTTGCCAGCAGAATTGATGTGTGATATAATACGGAGTTTTTATGTTATATTCCACTAGTGTTTATTTTCAAAAGCGGGTTATTATAAAGCAAACAAAACGGTAAAATATAATATGCAAGAAATATACTGATTTCACGGCGCAAGACACTTTTAAAATGCGCTTTCGGAGTTAATGGGTCGTTCGTAATAATTATACCACCGTTATGTCGCGATGCAGGGTTGTGCGAATCTTTTTTATTGACTATTATAATTTAAACATTTTATTCAATATTTTTTTGCTAAAGTTCCTCATTCTGATAATCTGAATCAAAAGACTGCCTTTGTCCACGGCTGGGCAAAGGCTTCCCTAGGTTCTCCACGGATCTCTAAAGTTCACGCAAATACTAAACATTGAAATTAATCAGTTTATACGGCTTTAATCAAGCATACTTTGATATTGACTGCAGAACCTACACGGGGTTCGAAATATTTATTCATGAGTAATATTTCACTTATATGTGTAAAAGTAAAAAACGCTAGTTAATCCGTACAAAATATTGAATTAATTTTGATTCTAAAAAGGAAACGTTTTGTTTTGGTAGTCGCTGTTTTATTCTTTTTTATTATATTTTCATTTATACTTAACACTAAAAAAAGTTATTTTGTCGCCTGTTACATTCTGCTTTTCTTTTTGTAAAAATAATTTCATATACTTTTTTTGATGACAACTGTTAGGGAAAACAGCTGTGAATGTATTTTTATCAGCCCTACGCATGTGACCGAAGTCGAGACGGAGTATGTCACTAATTTGTTCACCTACACTTCTTCAACACTTTGTCTTTTTTCAGAGTTTAATAAAAGCTGAAATGTAACTATGTTATTAATTTTAGTAATACGAGTGCTTAAATTATCGGCATTAATAAACTTTAATATTTACGTTAGTAATTAATCCCAAAATAGCTATTAATAGTAACTAACTGTACAGTTTGTTTACCAATTTACCGCACCCACAGCAATGTTTGCGTGACCAACCACAGACCCACCCGTCCTGTAATTGTTGGTGTACATAATTAATCCAATTATGACAAGGCAGCACAAAATAACGAGGGCCCAGAAGGTAAGCTTATACACACCGCGCTCCAGCAACACACACATAGACAATACGGATCTCGGAAAAGTTCGGAACATCGGAACAGTCCAAACGCTGCTGTTGTGAGATTCCGTGTCCGAGAGAGGTTGTCGAGGAGCTCGATGGTGCAGTGGCAGCGCCCGGTCTGCGAGTGCTGAGGTTAAGCAACTTTCGCAAAGGCCGGTCATCGGGTGGGGGACCAAAAATGTATCATCTCGAGCTCCTCCGTGCTTCGGAAGGCACGTAAAGCCGTTGGTCCCGGCTGCATTAGCAGTCGTTAACAACCACCAACCCGCACTGTGCCTGCGTGGTGGTTTACGGCCCGTTCTCCCTATCCATCCATAGGGAAGGCTCGTGCCCCAGCAGTGGGGACATAAAATGAGCTGATGCTGATGATGATGATGAGAGGTTGTCTATGTGTGCGTTGGTCGAGCGCGTTTGTATGAAGCATCCCTTCTGCAGTCTCCTTATTTTGTGGCAATAGGCACGACTTGCCCAATATATCTAGGAAATATGAACATATAATATTCTAGCAAATTTTTAATTAAACCCTTCTTTACTTTCTAACCGCCTCTGTAGTCTAGTGGTTAAATCTACCGGTCTCAGACCCAGAGGGACTACAAAGTAGGGGTTGTTCTAAGTTGTTGTTGGGCCTTCGTCGTTTCTGCAGTACATCGGTCACGATGATATCTACACAATAATGCGGATGAAGATCTACTCCTTTCACCGTCGCCTCAACAAAATGTAATAAATAATAAATATTAGACAACATCACATACCTACAAACAAACAAAGACGGTACTACAACCACTCAGACCCGACACAATATCGAAAAGATCGTTTTCGACATTGACCCAACCGAGAATCGAACCCTCAGACCTCAGAGTTAGCGCCGCCTAAAGTCCGGCGTGCAAGCCAATTGGCTACGGAGGTCGCGGTCGTCAAGAACCAGAACTGATTATCGGATTCATTAAGGCCATCCAAGAATGCGTATTGGCGGATACGAAACACGTTTATTTCAAAGAGTTAAAGCTATAAACGCTCATGTAAATAAAATTAAAACGGTTTTAACTATAATATATATAACCAATAAAAGTGGCTTTTAGCAATTCAGTATTCTACGGCAGTGCCGTTTGTAAATGCCGATCTTACCACACACATGTGCGATGCGCGTACGCATACGCATTCATCCGCCCGAATACGGACGACGCATGCGAAACGAGTTGCAAAATACTGCCCCAGTAGACTGCTTGACTGGTGGTTGGTCATAGATGAGTTATTGAAACGGTAAGGGTTGAGTGCCTACTGCTTGATAGCCTCTGATATGCTTGACAGCCTTACTGCTAAGCGCATCTGCATGAGCTTAGCAGTAGGTTATCACAAGCATATAGATATAGCAAGTAGGCTTGCGCCTGTCTATATAAAATATAGCATATCTAAGTACCTTCTTCTGTATTTAATTATTGTAATAGGTTATGTACCTACATGTTTTAACTAATTAAATAAATAAATAAATATGGAAAAAAATCGGGAAATAACCAACCACAGTGGTGACCTAGTGGATGGGGTTTAACGGCTGCCACCTTACGTCACCAACCGGGACCAATCGTTTAAAGTGCCTTGCCGTAGCATTCCATCGATGTCCTCTGTTGTGATATACTAAACATCTTATTTCTTCTTTGTAGCTTGTAGTATGTAGCTTGGTGACTGTAAATAAAAGAAAAAAAATTGGTTGTCTGTAAAGTCGGTTTACTGACGATAGTTGAACGTGACAACGTCTTAAGAAGGTGTCGGGAGGTGTTGGGGGTGTCGGGGGGTGTTGGGGGTACGTACCGCGGTGGCGATGCCGGACACGGGCTTGCACAGCAGCACGGCTAAATTTCTACTCAGCCGATTGTGCTTCTTTGTCGCTCGTTCCGCAATCTCGCTTGCACTTCAAGCCTTACATGGAACGCCTCAGAGCGAGGTAACGCCGAACTTTTTCGTGCGTGCAGCCGGCTCTATCGAATTATAAGACGTTGTCACGTCAAAAAGAGTGAAGTATAAACCACAATAATACAATAGAGCAAAACTTGGAAACAAAATATTGACGCCTTAAATGTGTTACTATCAGACCTGCAATACAACTACATATATTATAATTGGTACATTTTACACCTTTATTTATATAAATTCAATATAAATAACTATTATGTGTGTCATTTTATATCTTTGCTTCATGTTCTCTAATGCGTCGGTTGACTCAAAGACAGACGTGTCGCGTGTCGCCTGCCGCTCTCATAACAGGGCGCTAACCTTGTCGCGTCTGTACTTTGCGGGCTTATGTTATAATCTGTGACGTCTTTGTCAGATAAACAATGGCTCTTGCTTCGCTTTTGATTACGATGTTAAAACTTTTTTAAAGAGATACTTGTACGCTTAAGCACCTTAAGGCAATGTTGTTTATATCGCAAAAAACAAAATGCAGTCAAAACTTTTATCGCGGGGAAATCGACGTAACAAAGCAGACTTATCGCTTTCTATAATCCATCTTATCTTATCTTATCTTATGGTCAGAATTTAGGCTCTCTTAATTTGGAGGTGAGAACGATTCGAACATATCCGAATGTGCCAGTCAATAATATTTATTACATCTTGATTATCACTAGATCCTATAAATGTCTGTCCGTCCCAGAGGTGGACTCAAAACTTCCTTGGGAAGATCAGGCCATAATTACATAAGCTATCATAATTTTCGTGCCCTGTTACATTACATGTTTTCTTTTTGCATTTTCCTCGATAATAATACTCCTTTATTTGCCCTAACAATATCATCTTTCACACATCATTTCCATATCTTAATTAAACAGAAATTTATATTGTTAATATAATTTGTTCCAGACTTGGCTGGAATATAATCAATAGTTCACTATTGTCAAAAGTCAAAAGTCAAATCATTTATTCAACATAAACCTACGCACTTATTGACGTCAAAAGTATAAAATCCAAATAATAATAAAAAACTAAAAAATTAGTTTGCGTATCTTAGTATTTTGTAATTGTGGTAAAAGGGCTGGTAAACCTTAATTAAATAAATAAAATGTGTGTCCTAAATATACGCTTCTTCATTAATGCATTCATTCATCATCATCATCATCAGCTCATTTATGTCCCCACTGCTGGGGCACGAGCCTTCCCTATGGATGGATAGGGAGAACGGGCCATGAACCACAACGCGTGCCCAGTGCGGATTGGTGGTTGTTAACGACTGCTAATGCAGCCGGGACCAACGGCCTTCTGAAGCACGGAGGAACTCGAGATGATAAATTTTTGGTCACCCATCCGATGACCGGCCTTTGCGAAAGTTGCAGACCGGGCGCGTTAACCACTGCGCCATCGAGCTCCTCATTCATTAATTCATTATAAACATTTAATTAAGCCAGTTCCATTAATAACACTATGAGATGTGGCACCAACCGTCAACACTATCCAGCGGTCAGTAACTCACAGAAACTAGAGCACGTTAAGTGTCATATAAAAAGCACGTTTTATGTCACTGTTCCTGGATAACGGAATTAAAAGGCAACACCGTCACAACATGCACATTTGCTCACGCTATGTATCAATTTAGCAAGCTTGCGGTGGTCCTATAAAAAGTACATTAAGGATCGGTTGGACCAACTTAATTCGTCAATAACTTTGAGGGGTTTTTCTATAATGAGTTTTTAACTTTTTAGACTATCATGGTCACTTACAATAGAATAAATATTATTGACGGGATTATTACCATGTTTTTTGTTGTGTTTAAGTATCCGATATTTCGACACAGTAGCATGCGCCATGATCACGGATGTACTGAAGTTATTGCGGGTGGGTGATTATTTTTAATTTTGCTATTCATTTAAACAAAGTTTTTAACGTATTTCATCGCAAACTATTATTATACTATTATATTATACTACTATATAATACCATTATATTATAGGCTTTTATACTCGACGTTTCGGCCGAGTCGCACCGGCCTAACTGTTACCTGCTAAACTTAGGCTGCTTTTCTGCAAAAACGGTGCGAAGTTCAACCAATAAGATTACTCCATTTTACACCGCTAGGAAAAGGAAGAAATCCTATTGGTGGATTTCTTTCTTACCTACCTTACACATCTATAATGGAAAAGCAGCATAAGTATTGTAAAAATAATATGGAAAGTTCTGTTCTGTTTCTTGGCCCTTCAGTATATTGACAGGTACGAATAAGCTAAAAAACCGGCCAAGTGCGAGCTGGACTCGCGCACGAAGGGTTCCGTACTTTATGACGTATTAAAAAAAACTACTTACTAGATCTCGTTCAAACCAATTTTCGGTGGAAGTTTACATGGTAATGTACATCATATTTTTTTTTAGTTTTATCATTCTCTTATTTTAGAAGTTACAGGGGGGGGGGACACACATTTTACCACTTTGGAAGTGTCTGGCATAAACTATTCAGTTCAGAAAAAAAATATATTAGAAACCTATATATCATTTTTGAAGACCTATCCATAAATACTCCACACGTATAGGTATGATGAAAAAAAATTTTTTGAGTTTCAGTTCTAAGTATGGGGAACCCCCAAAATTTATTGTTTTTTTCTATTTTTGTGTGAAAATCTTAATGCAGTTCACAGAATACATCTACTTACCAAGTTTAAACAGTATAGTTCTTATAGTTTCGGAAAAAAGTGGCTGTGACATACGGACGGACAGACAGACAGACAGACAGACATGAGGAATCCATAAGGGTCCCGTTTTTGCCATTTGGCTACGGAACCCTAAAAATCATATACTGGCAACAGCAGAGTTCACCTTGACATTACTAATCGTGACTCGAAAATAATCAAACACCACAAACCAGCTAAAATCTATCTCAATTTAAATGTACGACATGCCGACATATAATCAATAAACAAGAACAGATAATTCAGTCATGTCTCATTATAAATCAGGATACCGAGTCAAGCGTGATTCACACTATCTAGGTTATTCTATTTTTGGCTGAAATGTGGCTAGCTTTGGATAAGTTAAGGTAAGCCTCGGGCAATATTGGTTTACAAGGCAAAGCTGGCGATTGCAAACATTATTTTGATTTAATACACCCCAATAGATTATTATGGTGGCGTTGTAATTCGGATTTATTGGAAATTTATTCTGCGTCGCTCGCTTGTAAATTAACTTAGAGCGAATTAGAAAATAATGTGAGTTGTTAATTTGTTATCTTACGGATAAGACAGTTCCTTTTGAAGGTTTTGGTAATTAAGATTGATGGCGGCAGGGAATTGTTAAATTGAATCAATATGGAACTGTTGTTGCTGTTTGTTGTACATCTATTGATTTGTTATGGCTGAAATGAAACCTATTTAGTTTTTAGTGATCTTTTTTCTAAACATTGACTATCAGTGCTAAAAATAAAAATAAAAACGACGGGTTGCACTCTGGGAGTGCCGGCAGAAGTGAAAACTTGAATATTAACGTTGTGCATTTTTGATATTTTGGAATGGTTAGGGAATAATTTTGCACGAATTGCTTTAATTATCAGTATAAAAGTACTCTCATTTATGTGGTAGAATACAATATTTATTTATTGGGCTATCGTACACAAACATGACAATTTATATTACATTAAAAAGTTATATTAAGTTATATTAAAAATTTATATTACGCCGCGCCAGCTGTCTACTCTCCATCCGTCTTACGAATTTCGATCAGGTCACGTGTCCTGACGCGAGTTTAACATTTTTTACCCATTCCTCTACTCTCCATCCGTCTTACGAATTTTCGATCAGGTCACGTGTCCTGACGGTCACGTGTCCTGACGCGAGTTTAACATTTTTTACCCATTCCAAAAGTGCACAACGCCGCTAAAGAAGTTTTCACTTCAAAAAGTAAATAATATTAATCGTGAGAACAGGGTTAAGCTTTTAGAATAAGGAATATGTTATATATATTTGTACGACTTCGCCAATTCGTCATTACTCATTAATTTACCGGTTGTACATGTAAATTTACCATTTTAATATGTTAGGAAACACATATTTTTTCCATGTTTTGCATAATATGATTTTTTATCTATAATTAATTGGCTGTGCATCAAGTTCAAAACCGCAATGCAATGTAACTCGCAAATTAATGTCAATGTAAATACTGTTCGTAAATCAAATATATACTTTAAACTAACATTATAAACAGGAAAGCTTTGTATTTTTGTATGTATGTTTGCAACAAATAAACACAAAAACTACTGGACCAATTTAAAAAATTCTTTTACTATTAGAATACTACATTAGCGCTGAGTAACATAGGCTATATTTTAAAAAAATGCGGTCAGCTGGTAAATAAATAAAATTAAAATAAACTATAGGAGAATGTTAATAGGTCTAGAACGCAGCAGTATTATATAGCAGTATTATTTAAATTAAGTAATTATTAACGGGATGGTAGGAACCATGTTAGTTATTTGTGAGTATCCGATATTTCGCTGTCTGCTTGCTGTCTGTAACTGTTGCGTGTCTGGAATCCATTGATTAGTCTTGTTAAAATCCGCAAAAACAACAATAAAGCCGTTTCGCGTTCCAATACTGTGAGTGTAGTGTGACGTGAGCAATTTCGAATGAATAGTGACTTAGAAACCAGTTGTACGGGCATTGAGCACAAAAAACGACTAAGAAAGAGGGTAGAACGTTTTGTCTGCGTATAAAAAACCCACCCGCATGAACTTCAGTAACTTCGTGATCATAGCGCATGCAACTGTGCCGAAATATCGGATACTCACAAATAATATCCATGGTAAGAATCCCGTTAATAATTTACTCTATTGCAAGCAGGGCTTAGAATATCGGTATTTTCAATAACCGGGACCTACCTTTGGCTTTAATAAAGTACCGGTAACGATTTGATATCGGTATTAATAATATTGAATTGAAACTACCGAAAGTGCTTTATTTTTCTTTTCAGTCGAAATGTCTTTTGGCATTTTTCTTGAAAACTAGCGTATAAAAGTTTAATGTTTTTTCATAAAAATAGTTATTACATATATGTTGTTGAATTTATCCTCAAAATATTTGCAGTTGATAAAATGTGACCTTATATAATACAGGTACTAATACCGGTACAATACCGGTACTAGCTAACCAAATTTATTAGTAGATAAATGAGTGGCGCTTGGACTGGCTAACTGCACGCGTTGCGCTCTCGTCTTATTAGTTGCCTGTTTATGTTCATTTCGCGCGGTTGCAGTGCGATGCATATTACGCGACAAACGACTGCCAACGCCGCAGGTAGGTACCGGTATTTTTGAGGTACAACACCGGTACTTATTGAAGAATCGGTATCCAGAAACCGAAATGTAAAAGTACAGGTACTTTCCGATATGATACCTGTATTTTCGGTACCGGTTGCAGCCCTAATTGCAAGTGACCATAATAGTTGAAATAGTTATTTAAATGAAGTTCGATAGAGTTCGATGCTACTTAGAAATGGGGCATAGACATCGGAAATGCACCGCCCGCGATTAGGAAAGATGTTCGTAAAAATAATTTAGCGGTTAACCGATATCCCCGCTACTGCGACCCGGGAAGTTGATACTTGTAAGTTTTTTACTTTTATTTATTACTAGCTACTAATACTAGCGGCTCGCTCGCGACTTCGTCCGCTTGAGTACCGGGTCCAATTTTATGCATGTATTATACATATAAACCTTCCTCTTGAATCACTCTATATATTAAAAAAAACCGCATCAAAATCCGTTGCGTAGTTTTAAAGATCTGAGCATACATACATAGGGGCAGACAGACAGCGGGAAGCGACTGTGTTTTATACTATATAGTGATAGTAGTATGTATATTCCTACACTTCCGTCGTTGAAGTCACATGCTGATTATACATATGTCCTAATTGATATTATTATGAAACCTAACTTTGAAATATTAACTGGCTACAGTTGGTTGACTGTGATTGTTGAGTAATAATAATGCACGGTACCTATGCAAATAATCAAATTGTATACAATTTCATTTTATTTTTGATTGGAAAGAAAACAATATTTTAAACACAATTCAATGAAATCATAAAATGAACATGACATGACATTCGAACATTAACAGAGTAATAAATACCCTTACATTTACTTTCTTAAAAAATAGCTCCATAACATATCGTACACATTTTCAATAAGTAATGGCGAATACCACTTTAAAGTATCAAAATGTGTATTCCAAGTATCGTAACCACGGTCCGAGTACGCGGCAAGTGTTCGACCGAGCGAGCAAACAGAGCGAACGGAGCGATACAAGCTAATTGCGCGTGCGCATAATGCAGTTCAATGCACTTAAGCAATTAAGGTGTTATTTTTATTGATTCATTACGCTAAGAAGCCTCAATGAACTTATTAATCAATGTTTGCTTGATATAGCGGTACGCTTTTAGACAAATCGCTCTGTGCGATGAATGGGAAAGGAATGAAGCTTGTTCGAATGGATGTGGGGCGTTGAGACTTTTAGTAAACGACATTAATGATAATCATTGATTATACAAAGAGCTACTTAGGGATAACTAAGCACCCGAGTTATCTGTGGAACTTCAAACATATATCAAAAAAATAAAGAGCTGCAGATCTAAAAATACCACTTTAAATGATTCATGATGTTTTTTTACATATTGAATTGAATAGGTACGATTGTCAATGATAAAAGGCGATTTGAAAAAAAATAGGGTAATCTCGCCTGGTTACCAGTCTCGCTATTAATAGCATATCAACGCGCCTGTTTTTGCCTAACACATTCGTTGTTGCTTGTCGATGCGCTTGCGCATGCGTTCTACGATCGTAAATATCAAGCGACACACACTGAACTCGTGTTCGGGATTTAAATAGATTATACTATTATTGCAACACCATAAAAATTAATATTGAACATAAAATAGGTATATGCTTATAATATTTTGGTCTTATCGCTTTGAAGCGATTTGTTCAAGTAATGGGATATATGTATGACAAAAACGTATGCGCACTTTTGTAATTTAAAGTAGGTATTTGGCGGGGTGTAAAGCTAGCTATTGGTATTATAAGCATATCTACCTGTTTATATATAGAACAAGCCCACCATCAACAAATGAACGTTACCGAGTAGTATATGGTATTCCAACTGGGAATCGAACCCGGAACCGAACTTGCTCTAATTCGTTGAATGAGCATGGTTGTTTCACCACCATAACCTATGGTCGTGGAAGTTCGACGACTGTACAATTGCGCACGAGTTGTGAAATCAAAACATGGACTGTCCGCTTTGACATCAAATCGTATGACTTGCATGAATTGTATACTTAAATTGACTTTATTTACGGTCTTCGAATTTCATCAGTGAGGTCTGTGATCCGAACAGATAAGAGCTTTGTATAAAGGGTCAATGCACTAGCACTTAAGTAGAAAACAATAAAATAAAGTAGGTATAAAAAAAATGATTTTTTGCAAAAGTATATTTTTTTATCAAGATCATCAATCCGCAATTTGCAATAGTGGTGATTAAGCCACTACACATCAATTGCAGCGACAGTGCTATGCTATTTACTTACTAGCCTTATGAATGTTATTATTTTAACCATTTATTTCATTATGTTTTACCATCGGTTCGTAAGTCTACACAAGGCGGGAGTCCTGGTACTGAGAAGAACCGGCAACAAACTCAACAAGGGCTTTCTTTTCTACCATCAGCTTCTCTTATCTCATATAGCTTATCTTCTTACAAAGATAAAATATTGGAAAATGTCCTATCATAGAAAGACATTTGACCGGTACTTGGGGCATCCTGCGGCAAAGCAAGCCGATATCGTGGTGAAAAGGCAAGAACTGGTTGCCAAACTGAACCTGCCTCTCGATCGTGTCTCTAAGTGGGGATCTGAAAACTTGGTCGAGAGTAATGCCAGCAAAACCCAGGTTTGTGCAAGGTAACTCCCTTCGTTACTCCTCCCCCTCTTCAGAACTCTCCGATACCCATTTCGATGGACCTCAGCATTCTTGACATGGACATCGCCCAGGAATAGAATCCAAAATGCTACATCGAGAGTGTTATTTTAACTGCCTCCCGTAAGTTGGGTATTCTCAATGAGGTGAGGCGGTTTTTCACTCCCGAGCAGGGCTGTCTGCTGTACAATACTCAGGTGCGATTGCACGTATAGGCTCCGCTAAATACTTCCTCGATGCACTTAACAGACAGCAAAGGCGAGCGATTCGCATTATGGAAATGCTGAGTTACAGCCTCTCTTGAGGACCTCCAGCTGCGTAGAGCATTGCTTCTCTCAGTGTCTTCTACCGGAATTACTACAGAGAGTGTTTTGAAGAACTTTTTGATTTAATCCCGCCCTCTCATTTCCTCTCCCGGACTACACGTGCTGGTTTTAGGAACCACCATCATACTGTACAGATAATCAGTACTCGTACTAAAAAATTTGGCAAGTCGTTCCTCTGGAACTTTCGGCTTTGGAATTCTTTGCCGGCGCATGTGTTTCCCAGCTCCTATAGTCCCGGGTCTTTTAAGCGGGGCGTGAAACGGCATTTATGCAGGCTGTCATGAATGGATGCGCTTGTTACCATGCTTGTTCCACGGTGAGGAGCGTTCTCATTATTTTGGACTGCATCGGCTGCTTACCATCAGGCAGGATGTGGTCACCTTGTCGAGTCACTATAAAAAAAATATCTTCCATTACCATTCCATCATAGATATGCAATGTTCCCGTGAACTTAAGACAACAATAATCAAGTGAGTGAAGTTATTATCTCAATTTCCATGTGTAAGTTTATACAGAGAGCTTTCTAGTTGTTAAGTTAGCTAGTTATCTTATAACGGTACATAATGATGGCACATTACTTCGTTATCATTACGCCTTAGTCGTCAAGGGGTGTGAGCCACATAACCAGCTGATTATGAGGCGAGCGTTTAGCTATTAATAGATGGCGCCACTGGGCTGGTTTAATAAAGACACTGGCATTAGCAACATACCTGCCTACACACAACAATCGTTTAGAAAAAGTGTTTCTAAAAGCGAGATTTGATTGACCGAAAACATTTATTTAGTACCTATTGTTAAAAGGAAGAAATGATATTCCATCAGGCTTGCATATTTTTGAAATTGATACAAATGTCACAATACAAATGTCAAAATTATGCCGAGAGCCGATATGACATTAGATTACTATTGTATGTTAAAAAATGCATAAAATTAAGTTAACCATAAAACTTATACTGACATAAAATAGCGGGCTGTCTCTTTATGACCGCGTTTGTGCGTCGATATGATGTATGCGCCCGGGCACGTCCGGGTGCCGCGCGGGAGCCGCGCGGCCGCCGCTCAATTTGGCTCCTCTTTGATGTCACTTGCGGACGCTTTGTCTGTCAGCCGTGTGAGTGGGCTCCGAACACTGGGGACATAGCCATTCTTACCTTTCAATAGAAAATACAAAGCATATAAGTACGACACCTGCAAGGAAAAACATTGTAACTTATAGTTTTTTAATATTGTTTTTTACACACTAGCTAGTATAGTTACTGCTTGATTTCAAGTAAAGATCAAACGATTAAACTAAAAATAATCATCATCATCATCATCTCAGCCAAAAGACGTCCACTGCTGGACAAAGGCCTCCCCCAAGGATCTCCACAAGGACCGGTTTTGTGCTGCTCGCATCCAGCGGCTTCCCGCGACCTTCACCAGATCGTCGGTCCACCTTGTTGGAGGCCTGCCCACACTGCGCTTTCCGGTACGCGGTCGCCACTCGAGGACTGCTCCGCCCCAGCGGCCATCAGTCCTGCGAGCAATGTGCCCTGCCCACTGGCACTTGAGCTTAGCAACTCTTCGGGCTATGTCGGTTACCTTTGTTCTTCTGCGGATCGGCTCATTTAAAAATAATAAGTAAATGAAATTGAGAAAAGCAAAAGTACCTAGTAGTTAGTATGTAAGTAGTATCACGATATCTTTTAACGATGACTTGATTACAATGATTTGGCCTTTTCCCAGCAGAAGGAAACTACTTACTTACCTATTTTTAATTTTATTTATTTATTCCCAAAACCGTTAAAACCGTTTACAAACTTAAACTTAATTATTAAACATACATATACTTATTAAAACATGCAGTAGTTTATTAGGCCTATATAATTAACAATAAAATCAAATCAATAAAATATTAAAATGTTTTTGTTTTGTTTATATAATTTTAACGCAAATTTTGTTGCGAAACAAATCACAAAAACACAGATGTTGAAAAAATTTCCGCGAGCAGGATTTGAACCTGCACCCTTCTGCCATACCGGGTTAGGTGCTCTCCCAATTGAGCTATCGTGGTTCTAACCAGCCCGCCGAAATTATTCAACACCATTTACTATTTTACTTTGAAAGCCAAAGGCGCCCATTTAATTCTACCGTATTCTACCGGATGTCAACAACTACCGTCGTTAACATCCGATCATAATATTTTTACAAATAAAAATCAGCTAAAGATCAGCGCGGAAATTTTTTCAACATTTGTTTTTGTAATAAAATCTTAGTTAACCACGACCACTCTGTCATGAATGAGTGACAACAACTAGAAAGAAGAATATAGTTGCCGTTGTCTTTTTATCAACTCTAGCATAACATTTCAAAAATTATTTAAGTAAGTAAGTACCTGATGTAACTCAGTTTGTTTACAAATTCTCAACTCCTAATACACAGTAGTCGGAACATGGCCGTCAAAAAGAAACAAAATGATGGAAGTGACGAAAATATTGCCACCCAAATTCACTTCACTAAAACGACAGGCGCGCGTTTGCAGCATTCAGCCTTTTCTGTCGTATCCTGTAAAGTTCCATTTCGCATACCGAGCGTGCACTTAAGACGTTTACGTAAAAAAAACGTTTCTCTTCCTTCCCATTCCCAGGGACGTATTTAGATGTGAACTAAATGGAGTAAGGCGAAAACGAAAAACTGATGGCTGATGAGAGGCATTTGAATAAAAAATGTACTTTAGAAAAGTACCTTTTTCAGATAAGAAACAAAATGAGGAAATAAATAATCTTGGAAAATGAAAAGAAGCGCTCACCGAGGCCATATCAATAGAAACAGTTCATTAAGGTGTTAGGACCATGCTAGGACGAAACGACACTTGCTAATTTAATTACCTTCGAGTATAATCGCGAAGAGCAATCACCCATATTTTAACCGACTTCAAAAAAAGGAGGTTTTCAACAATTTGGATGTATCTTAATTATTTATTTATTTATTTTATTATCTTAGGAAAACCAAGGTTTACAAAATTTTAATAGGCTTACAAAGTGTTACACATAAAAACCACTAATAGGTTCTTACCGATACAGGTTACATATTAATACATTATTTCATTTAAATATTATTTTTCCTCGAATAAACAGTAAGTACTTTCTAGTTCATTATTATTTTTCTAATTCCGTTTTTCAATAGGTACTCTATTAAACCTTTATTTTGTAATCAAGGGATCAATGACAATACATTTTATATCTTGGATAAATAACAAGGCGGCCGTAATTAGGGTTGTCAACTTTTATTAGAAGAAATAGAGTATATCTGATTTCAAAGGAGGTAAATAAAGAGTACGGACTTACAAAAAAGAGTATCTTTATTTATTTAAATTTTTTAAAAAGGTATTTTTTGTACATTTTGCAGCACATAACAATTTTTCATGGTTTTTAAAAGAACTGCATGAATCCAAACATTCTAACTCTAAATTTATATAGATCAAGAGCTATTTTGGACTTTTTTGGTTCTGATAATGGGTTTGCATAATATTACATGACTGGCACTAGCATAGTAAACATTTTGTAAAAAAGAGTATTTTAGCATACTCTATTAGTGTTATAGATTATAGAGTACGCCTACATGATATAGAGTACAATACTCTATTTTAAAGTAGGGTTGAAAACCCTAGCCGTAATAAACAAAACTACGTCATTAAAAAAATCATAAATTTTTACAAACCCTTCTACTTGTGGCTTCTTCTCGGTGTACGATCTGTAACAACGTTTACAAAGCACGATTATAGCATAGTTCTGAATGTTCCATTGGATTTAATTCACACAACATTTCAGTGTCTCACTATCTCTAAGGAACGTTCACCTGGTAATAGAGAAGTAGGTAGGCTTTAATTATACAGGTGCTTGACGGTAGGCAGGCTAGAAAGGCCCTTCACAGCGTCTAAGGGCTATGTACAAGGGCAGACCGATCTTGACATTTTCAGTCCAAATTCAACTCTATTTGCTCGAGATAAGGCCTATAACTGGCTCTGTATATAAAAATGCTTACATACGACATGAAGAAGGGTAGCATATTGCAGGTTCAGTATTTTTTGTTTTTAACGGCCGGCGTCTTTTTAAACATTATGTAAGTAAGTAGGTAGGTATCGTGTGCGTGTAGGAAATAAGTAGGAATTCAGCAAAAATAACAACGACATTATACACTTTATGACATTCGCGTTAAAACAAAGAATTTAAACGGGGATTAACGCAAACTAATTAGATTTACTGTTTCATACTTTCATCGGGTATAAAGGTATGAAACCTTCTACTGATTAGTTTGCGTTGATCCTCGTTTTCTTCAAGCAGCCTTTTCAGCGTCACGAGAACGAGAACCTTAAAGGGTTCCTCAAGCCGTGTGATCGTTGCCGAAGCCTTGAGGAAGGAGTTGGATCTTGAGCAGGGAGTAGGAATTGGGAGAGGATGGACGAGGATGGGCCTCCGGTGCTTTCACTCACCGGACGAAACACAACAGCAACGAGTGCCATTGTTTCACTCCGATATTCTGTGAAAGGGACACCGGGCGAGCCGGCCTATTTCGTGCTGCAACGCAGCGTAGCTTTACCACTCAGCGTTCAGCGTATTGTCAGGTAGGCTAGTCTTGACGCAAACTCAATCTCAATACAATTCCAATGCGATTAATATGTATCGATATTGGGATAAGTTTCGCAATTTCGGAACGCCCCATCTCGATAATAATTTGTTCACTCAATTTCCACGCAATTTAATTCCAATGTAGCGCTATTATCGCTTTTAAGAGTGCCATTTGAATTTTTTAGATTTGGGATTGGAAATTGATTATTGCAATTGTGTTTCAAGAGTAACCCACCAGCTCGGTTTCTAGAGGAAGTGCCATCATGCAAGCGTCCCATTTCCCTACTAGATTCGAGTAGCCGAATCTAATATTATGAATATGTAAAATACATTTTACCTCATTAGAATAATGTTGTAGATACAGTTTTGTAACACAACCTCAATACGTTAGTAGCAACGCTTAAGAATAAATTTTTACGAAATAATAATGTTGTGATTGTGTGTGAATGACATGTTAAATGCGTCATGTTGTCCAATTGACAACTTTAACATAATAATCGTGTCATACCATACGGCACGTTACGCGGCTTGTTTTATAACGGTAACGGCAAAAGTAACTTTAACGAGACAGTCATTTGTTTATTTAGTTATTCTATTTACAGTAATAATACCAATTGTTTACACACTGATTGTACAGTAAGTACGTTCGAGAATGTTAAAATAAAAATAAAATAAAATATCTTATTATTAGAAATTTAACAGTTTGTAGTAATCTGATATGCAGGCGTGTGTATGAAGCTGTTGATATAGGCGTGTGTATACATAATTACATCTAATGCACAGACATACATATCCAAAGAAGACAAAAGTGACCTCAGAAATTTTGAGAGAAAAGGAATAATTTGTTAATAAAAGTTAACTAATAATTATCAAAATTGTTAATCTTTATTCATTACTATGTTACTCAGCGCTAATGTAGCATTCTAATGGTGAAAGAATTTTTTAAATCGGTCCAGTAGTTTTTGAGTTTATTCGTTGCAAACATACATACATACAAACAAAGCTTTCCTCTTTATAGGTAATATGTATTAGTATACGAGTAGATTTTATGTAAATGTATTTTGTTTACAACATTGTCGTGTTCACATCTACAAGGTAGTTCATTACTTGGTAAATGAGGTTACTTGTACCTAAGTCTTATCTACTTATCTATTAGATTCTTGGGTTTTTCCTTAACCATAGAAAGTTTCATTAAAATTTATTTATTGGTATGAAAAAAATGGAACATGAAGTGGTGTTGTCAAACAAACGATAAAACAAAAAAAAAACCAATAATAGTTATTTGTTATACAAGAGTGCAAAGTTGTTTTTTAACCGCGTGCTCAATTTTGATGACCGAGCAAGCGAAGGATTCTAAAATTGAATCACGAGCGCAGCGAGTGATTCAAAAATTAGAATCCTGAGCGTTAGCGAGGGAATCAAAAGAGCACCAGGTGAAAAATCTTTGCACTCGAGTGCAACACCTAACTTTTCATCCCACCTCAGCGAGGAAATGACTAAATGCAAAAAAACATTTACAATCACAAGATACTTTTATTTCAGTTTAGGTATTAACTACTACATTATGAAAGGTAAGTATTACAGAATAATCTTTAAATTATAACAAACAATACTTAGGTATAATTAAGAAAAATTGAAAGTAACGTTGCTACAGTTACTAAGTGTAATATTTTTGTTAGGTACTGTAATGTTGGTGTTAGTAACTTGTGTACTGTAACACCCCGCTGGGTCGTTACTTAAGGAACGGGGGGTTGTATCGAATAATAATGCTTTATAGCTTTAAATATTTATATTACTTTCAACATGAAATAATAACAATCAATTCGTCGTCGCGACCCGTCACCGAGTCCGCGATGTTCTTCTTTTTTCTCTTCTACTATATTTTAATGCAGACCACGGTGGCTGCCAGTAAGTATGCCCGAGCAAGGAGTCTCGGTTGCTACAGTACTGATAAATTGGGCACCATGGAGGTAGAAGCAAATAGGTTTAATGATGTTTTGAATTCACAAACTTAGTGCACACGATGTTCTAAATTCAATTTACTTTATCCTCTAGGGGATAAAAACGGCTTTTGCACTCAGATATCGAAGAGCAAAAATACTCTTTCCGAGATGGTGGGATGAAAAATAAATTTATTCAGAACTTATCTCCTTGTAGCCCGGAAAAAATAAATATGAAACTACAATGTTCCGTTCCGCACTATCTGTACTTTTATTAATTCATCATCATCATCATCAGCTCATTTTTATGTCCCTACTGCCAGGGACATAAAAATAAAGCACGAGCCTTCCCTATGGATGGGTAGGGAGAACTGGTCATAAACCACCACGCGGGCCCAGTGCGGATTGGTGGTTGATAACGACTGCCGCGGCCAACGAAGCACGGAGAAGCTCGAGATGATAAATTTTTGGTCACCCATCCGATGACCGGCCTTTGCGAAAGTTGCTTAACCTCAGCACTCGCAGACCGGGCGCGGTAACCGCTGCGCCATCAAGCTCCTTATTATCCTTTTATTAATTAAATGTGTTTTTTTACATTATTACGTTGTATTGCCTCAAATGTGTCAGCAGCAAATCAAGATATGTCGTAAACTGATCCACATGTGTTCTGACATTTACAATGTCACTTTAAGCGGTTACAAATCTCGACCGACACTGTTCATATATTTGTACTATAATTTATTGCATCAATAAATATGCAACGCGAAGTTTAGTCCCGATATTTCCCTTTTTTCTGGAGAGAATTTGCTGATTGCCTCAGACGGCATTTACAGCTTCATCGGACTTTTTGGGGGCGGACAGAAACTTAAAGGGTTCCTCATGCCGTGTGAAACGAATCACCTTCGGAAGGTTTCTACAGGGAACGGCATCACGCATTAGTGCGTATCCCCTTGCCCTACTCTAAATTCTCCGAGGGGTTCGGTTCGGATCGGGCAGATATTTCACAGGTCAGGCAGTGTCTAAGAACGTCAATGGTCTAGCGATAAGACTAAAGTAATCTCAGAATAATAACTAAAGTTCAAAGTAATTGAGCCTTAGAGAGTTTATTTGGAACGTCTGTTAAACAGCTCTTTCATAGAGCTGGCGTCAAAACAATGTCTCTTCGGAGTAATCCTTGTTAACGTTTTAACTTGAATAGCCGTGGGACATCTTGTTTGAGTTTATTAAGACTCCACTTAAGGCGAAGATGTGTTTAGAAGAAAGTGAAAAACGTAAAGGTGAAGTTAAAATTTTATTAGAAAAAAATCAACTAGCCTCAGGATGCTCTAGTGGGAATCGAACCCACGACCTTTGGATAACCGGTCCAATTCTTTGACCGATGAGCTACCGGCCCAAGGATAGACTAGGATAATAGGGAAAATTCAAAATAACATACATACTTACTAAGTAAAGGTTTAGTTTAAGTTTTCTTTTTTATTCTACTTATTGTTTGATTTGATCAAGCTCTCTCAGATGCAGATGTGAGATAGCCAGTGCCTGGCAAAGATAGCCAGTTAAGGATTCCGGGTGAGGTGCGCTTCCACCTCAGCCTTATCATCACTTAACATCAGGCCAATGAACGCCAAGTGCTTACCAGTAAGATATTTAAAAAAAAGTTTTAAATTAGTTGTCTATTTATCTTACCACTTATATCTATCACAATGATAAAATGCCGATAACGCCGAAAATGGAAACGCACTTCCACTCTAAGCATATAAGAAACGTTAACCACTAAGCATTTTTCAAAGGAGAATCTAAACTTATTACATAAGTTACTTTTATTCGAAGTTCGAAACTTGTATGACACATCAAATAAATTTTTGCTAAAATGTCTGCTTGGTGCGGATGCGTTTGACATTGTTAAAAAACATCAGTGCTATGGGTTAAACAATGTCTGTTGATTTAAAATAATGTAATTGTCTGTGTTCTCTATTAACTACTTAATTTTAACTATAAGATGCAGTCGAACCATGCATATAATGTCCTTACATTTATGCATGGTTCGACTGTAGATAGCCTTCTATGGCAGAATAACAGGGTTTGTAGGTCTTCTGCAATCACTGAGCCATAAACCCTTTTCACTCTAATGTGTACCTACTCTGCTTGGATGTTACCCCTTCTGCTATTATACTGTGTTTTTTGTTACAGGCAAATAAAAATTATTGATTATTATTAATTGTATAATACATAAGAAATGTACTTTTAAAATCTATTTAATGTATCTGAGTTCTTCCCCTTAACTGTTGTTTGCACCTGGAAGTAGGTAGGTTTTATTGCGTGAAGCAGAACGGCTACTGAGCGCTGATAAGCTGATAAGGGCGTAGGTATCAACACTGTATTGTTGCTTTAGTGATATAGAGTGAGGTAGGTTTGTGTAGCGTAAATGTGCTTTAATTTTGTTATTCTTTGTTAAAGACTTACTTGTAATTATTTAAGTGTTTTTACACTTTTAATGTGACTAAAGCTTTAATTTAGGTAGTGGTGAGATTTTTTTATTGTTTATACTCGATCTTGCATTTTATTTAGTTTGCTATGACAAACATTAAGTGCCTTACAAATAAACAAAGAATAAGCTCCGAATAGTTATTCCGTGTTTTGTTCCTGTCATGTAAACGTAATTTTAAGTTAGAGTAAAAGAGACAAAACACGGATAACTATTCCGACCTTATTCTCTGTTTATTTGTAATGCACTAAATGTAATACCATACACTTAATTTAAATTTACAACTTGTGATTTCAAATACATTTTAGTACCCATTAAGGTTTTCTTTTTTTAAGTAACATATTAGTTTTATCCCACTGATGGGCAAAGGTCTCCCACAAATCTCTCAATATGTTTCTTAGCTTGACAGTCTCCCACAAATCTCTTATTATTAAAATCGAGATTTTTCCCGGAAAACGGTTTTCCGACTGACCCCTATGCAGGTATTCAGAGAGAAGCCAAAACTCGCCCACCTCTTTGGGCTTCGACCTAATGCGGCAGGGAACATCATTATCACCACCACCACCACCATCATCAATCATCCTCATCATTATCATCATCATCATCATCATCATCACCATCACCACCACCACCACCACCACCATCACCACCATCATCATCATCATCAGCCTATATTACTCACCGCTACTGAACACGAACCAAAAAAAAAACAAAAACTTTACTAAGATTTTATCGTTATTCATAGTAATGATGGTAATAAAATTATATCAGTAATTTGCAAAATGTAATTAGGTGATTTTTAACACTTATCAACTGTCCAAAACAAACAATCGCGGCAACTGACTTCAAAAAATCTCCACCATCATCATCATCATGATCAGCCTATATTACTCACCACTACCACAGTTTTAAAAGTATGTAATACTGTGCCACTACTGAACACGAACCAAAAAAAAAACAAAAACTTTAATAAGATTTCATCGTTATTCATAGTAATGATAATAAAATTCTAGGGCCGGCAGACTAAAGCACATAAGTCAAAAATGGCAACTTTACAGGAATCAAAATTAGTCCTTAAATAAATGAGAAGGTGAAAATGTACAACCATTTTTTAAGCGATATACGCTTCTGTTTAACTTATGTTAGATTTTTATCTTTATGGCAGTTCTGTGAATAGACTTGTGCACAATAAAAATAAAAAGATTTAAGTGACTATGTGCTTTAGTCTGCCGGCCCTACAATTATATCAGCAATTTGCATAATGTAAATAGGTGATTTTTAACACTTAAACTGTCCAAAACAAACAATCGCGGCAACTGACTTCAAAAATCTGGCAATCGAGAGGTACTCTCGCCGCCATAGTATGGAAGTGCTCAATTTTTAACCGGAGCTAAGCTAACGAGTTAACTAAAACCGCGTAAGGTTAAGGCCGCCCAAGGAAAGTGCGCCGCCGGTCCGTCGCAGCCACGCGGGCGAGCGTCCGCGGCGCACGTTACAAGGATCAGGCCAGGCAACGAACGCGTGACGTCACGAGCTGTAGACCTTCTAACTAGCGCTAGCGATCTATGAACAGGTGTGGCATCACACTAAAGAATACACTTCCAACAGTATTGCGTTCAAAACTGTATATATAGCGAGCGATCGTAGAAACTTTGTTAGCGCGATGCAGGTTTTCACACCGTTTTTACTTGAATTCTTTGTTATTTTAGGCATAATTTACAATAGTAATACGTCACAACTTAAGAGCAACCAATATCCTTAATATTAAACATAAAATTGTAAGTATTTTTGGGCGAAATAAAGCAAAATTTGTGGAAAATGTTGTGCAAATGACGCTCTTTTTTGCATGAGCGCCATCTATCGGTGCCTTCTCGAACTTCTCGTGCAAGTGCTTGCTGTAAATAAATGTTTCGTGTTTTTATTTTTGGATTCGAAATTGTTGTTTAGGCTTTAATGGAATATAATAAATACACAATAAAACTAAAAAAAAATTTATTATTGAGTAAATGGTGTCGTGGTCATTAAATTTAATTATTTTATTTGTTTCAGGATATCAAACAACGAAAGGGAAGAGAGTCCTGGCACAGATGGAAATGTGTCTCCAGAGCCTCCTGACAGGCCTCCTGGGAAAGTGCGGCAAGTGCATCCCGAAGAGAAAACACAAGTGTTAGCCTACGACTCCACTTACCGCAAGAAAAATAAACCAAAATCCCTTCCCTTGGAGGACAATCATTATAACCACTTGGCTAACACGAATGTTGCTTTGTCGCCAATGTATCCGCTGACGCCGAATATTTGCGTGGAGGGCGGCAAGATCGAGTTCATAAAGTCGCCGCCAGGTAGCGCTCGGAACAGTTTGGCGCTGGCATCGCCTCCGCAAACTCCGTTGCTTGCACGGCGCGGCTCGCGAGAAAAGCGCGAGATCCGTGCTTACGACGAGCAGACTGAAAAGTTCGATGGAGATAAGGTAGGTGGCGCTACTTTCTTTTATATCTTTTTGTGTGGGGTTTTATGACCTTTGAAGAATATGTAAAATAAATTGAAGGTAAACTCTCTGAACAATGAATAATGAACAAACTACAATTTCTTTCTACAAAGGTAATTTTCAAAAAGGGTCAAATTTAAAATCATCGATGTTATAAAAATCATTGTTTCTCAATTTGTAGAAAGTGGACATAGGTATAACAATCTGCAAGATTTGGTTTGTGGTAAAACTCTCAGAACAATAAGTAAAACCTCAGAATAATTTAGTTATTGTTTTAAGGGGAAAACAGTCAAATCGACTTTTCGTTTTTTTTTTCATAGAGTTTTACTAATAAGTACCTACGATTTTGATGTTTTTACCCAACTGCAAAGGAAGGGTATTGTTTTTCGCGCGTATCTTGTTTGTATGTATGTAATATTCTTTATTACTTACCTCATATCTCCAGAACAGCTGAATGGATTTACATAATTGACGTATCGTTAGATTCGTCTTAGCTGCCCAAGTGTTCTTAGATGGGTGACGTTAAAAAAAACATGGCGGGGCTGTACGACGCCATTGGACTTGGTAAAAAACATTGGTATCAAATTAGAAGGCTCAACTCAAGGATTTCAAAAAGGTATATCGTGATTATTATTACCGTAATACCTACTATGAAAAAATACATCATCAGTACGATTATAATAATTATGTGGATTATCCCCCCCACTACAGGGGCTTAGACCTGCCCTCAATAGAGAGCGATTGGGCGTTAGTCCACCACGCGTGCCCACTGCAGATTGGCAGATTTGTCTAACTAAAAAGACATAAATAAAACAAAAATTAAAATAAAAACGCGGTCTGCGAATGCTGAGGTTAAGCAACTTTCGCAAAGGCCGGTTATCGGTTGGGTGACCAAAAAATTAAACATCTCGAGCTCCTCCGTGCTTCGCAAGGCACGTAAAGCCGTTGGTCCCGGCTGCAGTAGCAATCGTTAACAACCACCAACCCGCACTGGGCCCCCGTGGTGGTTTATGGCCCATTCTTCCTATCCATCCATAGGGAAGGCTCGTGCCCCAGCAATGGGGACATAAAATGAGCTGATGATGATGATGATGAAGGTATTTATTTATTTATTTATCTAAATAGGTACACCAACAGCATATATATATAACACTCGTAACAATTTGGATATGGTCACAAAATTCTTATACATGCCTATTACAGGCGTACACAACATTGAAGGTAACAACATACACATACTTAAAAATAAGAATTTGAAATAACAATTAAATTAATACAATAGATAATTAACAATTAAGGTATAATAAAGCAAAATTAATCCGCTGATGTTCAGTTCACTATAGAGTTCAATGAACCCGACGGCGTTGTCCCGGGGTGGAATAAAGAAAGAGATAACTGTTTTCCTTTCTTTGTATTTGATAGTTACTATCAAACAAACCAAAACGTTTTAAAAATAAAGCATCTGGAGGCGACAATCGTCCGTCCGTCGAAACATTTCAATTTCAACAAATCGAAACAAACTTGGATTGGAACCCGAACTGACCCTTGTCAAAACCTCTGCGAAGTCCTAAAGTGGTTCTCGTCTTATTGTTCTTTTTATTTTTAATATAACTTTTATACAACTAAATTGTATTTGAACAGGTTATCTTTATATATAAAAATCTTCTGTGCGTGTGTATGTTACTGAACTCCTTCTAAACGGCTGGACCGACTTTTCTGTGTGTTCAAGTGGATTCGAAAATGGTTTAGATTTACAATTGGACCCAGTCGGTGGCACTGCTTTAGGGGTCCATCATGGGATACGGGTGTTCTTAAGCGGACGAATGATTTGTTTGTTTTGTTATCATGGAAACTGTCAAAGCGGCACGAAGTCCGCCGGTCAGCTAGTCTCATGTAAAATAGTGAAATGGAAATATATTTTACTAGAAATTATTACAAACTGAATGTATATACTTAACTGTAACTGGAATACCTAGCTTTTAAAATTCGAAAATACTTATCTCTTTTAAACATTTAATTAAATATCAGTCTTTAAGTCATACAAAGAAAAGCTAAATTCAACCTTCGCTGCAACTGTAATCAATTCTGTGTGGTTTCAATCATCATCGTCATCAGCTCATTTTATGTCCCCACTGTAAGGCACAAGCCTTCCCTATGGATGGATAGGAACAACGGGCTAACCACCACGCGGGCGCAGTGCGGATTGGTGGTTGTTAACGACTGCTAATGAAGCCGGGACCAACGGCTTTACGTGCCTTCCGAAGCACGGAGGAGCTCGAGATGATAAATGTTTGGTCACACATCCGATGACTGGCCTTTGCGAAAGTTGCTTAACCTCAGCACTAGCAGACTGGGCGCGTTAACGACTGCGCCATCGAGCTCCTCATGGTTTTCATCGTCGTTTTAATACTTTGGTATAAACCTGTGATAAGGTAGTAAGTCCATCTAAGATTCCGGGTAAAGTGCTCCTATACACTCTGGCACATTATGAAATTATACACCGAATTTTATAACATAATTTTTAACATTGTCATAAAGCGCATGCAATGTTTTTATCGTTTCGCAACGGTTGATAAAACTTCGTGTATATTCTGTTTATCCCATGGGAGCTGCAGTAATTGGACTGGCGTGCCCTAATGCGTCTTCAGTCGCGTTTAAATTGTTTTTGAAAGCTTCCACGATGGGTCTTTAGAAGATTGCAGGTATGAGGAAGATTTAGGGGATACAATTTGGTTGGTTTCTTATATCTCTTTAAAAGTTTCTCCGAAATCTTTTAAGCCATTTATCCGTCACTTATTTTGATCGACTCAGTAGGTTTATTGCTGTAATGTACCTGCTTACGTAAAACAGGGATAAGTTTATAAGTTAAGCCAACCTCTCATACAGTATTCTTGATCCTTAATCTCACCTGATGTTAAGTGATGATAAGGCTAATGATGGAAGCCCACTTCACCCGGGATCCATCGATCCTCAACTAGTAAGGCACTGGCTATATTTATCTTTAGCTGCCGGAACACAACAATGCTACAAACATTGATGTTACGGCTACATTTAGATAAGATGGTGGTAGATAGTCAGGTGGACAAACAAGCCCTACTACCAACCAAACCGAGTACACAAACATGTACAACCCGCTGGGAATCGGGACCTCTGGGTCTAAATCGGTGGTCTTAACCACCACCACCAACCACCTAAGTGGTCTAGTGACCACTTAGGTGGTTAAAATTCAAATTAATTCATTGTAACAGAAAAAGAAAAATAGCATAATTTTAATTTATTGTAACTTAATTTAACAAATTCAAGAATTACACTTTGGCTATAGGTACTTATTAAAATTAATCAAAATTAAATCTTGCGACGTGCATGCACATCTTTTTCGACAGTTACGATAAAACATGCAGTTTAATTAACAATCAAATCGTGGCTGCACAAAGGGCAATTATCAGAGAGAACTCTTGGTGAATTCCAACAAATCAGACTGCACAACTATTAGTCAGACACAAAGGCATGAACTTGAAGTAACTTTTTCACAAACGCAGCGACAGTCTTCGAGACGTCTTGAATGAAATGGAACGCAATGCAATGAACTGAATAGTAAAATATTTTATTCGCTTTAAAATAGTTCACAAGATGGCCGCGGGACTTGCCGATGAAACGGACGCTTAATCGTACAAACGGGTAGAGTACAACTACAATGTAGTATCACAAAGTAAGGAGGACTGTAGAAAGTAAGCTTCACACAAACGCTCTAAACAACGCACACATACACCCGTATTTATAAGCCATTACTTAGCAATTACTTTGTTCTTAGAAATGTCACTAAGATCTAATTTCGTTTTATATACAAGTAACGTTTAAATAAGAATAGAAGTTTTCTTATTCAATTAAATAAAAGTAGATAGATAGATAAACACTTTATTGCTTACACAATTATACACAAAACAAATAACAGGAAATTTTAAAATAATAATAGGCAAAGGCGGTCTTATCGCTTAAAGCGATCTCTTCCAGACAACCTTTGTGGCATAGGACAGATTAGGAGACAATGAGAGGTAGTGTACCGGCAACTAGCAAATTAAAAAATAATAAAGTATTATTGTTATTATGAAATTCATCAATTTTATATTAATTTAGACAGCACAAACTGTCATATGGAATATAACCTCAATTTTATGCTTGTCACAAGCTTGTCACTATGAATTCTTTGAGAAACCTAACTAGATTGCTTGAGTAAAGATATCGGTGACTATAGCTTGGCTAAGAATTCTAACTTTTGACGTTTCTAACTTCATCGGTTTACTAAAGAATATAAAATTTTACTTAAGCAATTAATTTGCTTCAGTATGAGCTTTTATTCGTTTATAAATACGGGGGATAGACCCTCTCACGAAAACGTAATCTCTAAACAGGCAAACAGGGTGCCAAGTGCGAGTTTCATTCGCCATTCGCTCACGTTAACGAAAACGAGAATTTGTATGGCTAAATGTTAACTCCTCTCGTCGCCAGGAGGCGCTGCTTCAATGCCATACTAATTTTCGTTTTCGTAATAGTTAACAAAACTCACATTAGGCACCGGGCGCAGCTGTCGCGAGATTCCGGGTCCGTGGTTTGTATAAAGCTTAACGTCTCCGATCCAATCCGAACCCCTTGTAGAATCTAGTAGGGCACGGGGACACGCACTAGGGCGTGATGCCGTTCCCTCTAGGAAACCTCTGACGGTGCTTCGTTTCAAACGGCTTGATGACCCTTTAAATTTTTCGCCGCCCCCAAAAAGCCAGGGGAAGCTGAAATGCCCAGTGGTAATCAGCAAACTCTCTCAAAAAAAGCATACCTTCTGCTCCTATTTGGTGGTGGTACTTCATTTTCTCGAACAATACAACGGAAATGTTGGACGCTGTTACGGACTTTGTCAATTTATGTTCTTGTCGAGTTAAGTGTCTTCAATATTCATTGATGGGTTTATATTTAGATCCTAATTATATTCTTAGAGATGTTTATATACTTACTCGAAATATACAGCATAAATTTCTCTAGAAGAGCCGAGCGTGAAAAAGTTTTTACAGAATTGGTAAGGCTATTTTAAACTATGAAAAGAATGTGAAAATCTGGTTACTAAGACACGATTGTGTTAGTTTTAAAACAACAGAATCGAGGCCTAGTTTTGAAGCCTCTGATATTATGAGCGTTTGTAGGCTACAGAGCATATTTTTTTTTAATAATTGTGCGACAAGCGTTTACCGCATTGTCCTTCGGTGCTTGCTATAAAGTGAACTGTCATTAGTTGAATCGTCCATCACGGCAATAAAAACGATAATTAAATAATGATAAAGCTACTCAAAAAAATGTTATTGAAAGAAAATGTATCGAAGGAGTTTTTAATCTTTGCAACAAATGTTATCACGCTGCAGCACATAATATCACAGAGTAGAGAGACAATCGATCGCTAGCTAGTAGATAGCACCCAAGACATTGTTAAAGCAAATTCTAACAAGTTCAACGGCAAACGAACGGGAGACAAAGAGCAAAACTTGCGGAACTTTATCGCAAGAGAAACTACAAACACAAAATAAGGAGACCCACAGAAGGTAAGCTTCTCGTACAAACGTGCTCTTTTCGTTTTCGTGCCTAGTGTGAGTTTTGTTTGCTATCCGTTTTCATCCGATTAGGTATGTTTATGAAAACTAGTGGTTGCTCAGTGGTCGAAATTCGACCGTAATTTTCCTCCGATTCCATTTTTGAAACAATATTTTATTAAGGCTGTACGGATTGTATCCTATGCAATGAAAAATTAAAAAAGATATAATGTGAGCTTGGATTGGCATTGACAGATATCGGCCGCTCACTCTTCCATTTTTGAAATTTTTGAAAAATGTATGAAACAATGTTTATATAATTTAATGTATTTTTTATGCATAATTTTAAAAATCCGTGCAATTTTCGTAAAAAGGGTTACAAAGTTTTTGCTTCACGTATTAATATTATAATATAGATAAAAATTTGTTTAGCAAATTTTAAATCTTCTCGTTTGTCACCAGGAGGCGCTGCTTCAATGCGATACTAATTTTCATTAACGTGATCGAATTTCAAATTAAACTTACACTAGGCACCCAGCTCTGAGTGCCTAGTGTGAGTTTGGTTTACTATCCGTATTCATTCGAATACGTTTACGAAAACGAAAATTAGTGTGGCATTGAAGCAGCGCCTCCTGGCGACATACGAGAACAATTAAAATTATGCCATACAAATTCTCGTTTTGGTTAACGTGATCAAATGGCGAAAAAACACACAGTAGGCCCTCGGAACAGTCCGGTTTTTTTGTTTACCCAGGAGAAACCCGATAAAATTCCTATATACCCGGATATACCTGGTAAAACCCCTGGGGATTGCCTTTTGCCTGAAGGGCTGCGAAGGCTCACGGAGCGGTCGCCTCCCGAGGTGAGCGTTAGGCGACGTTAGCGTTACTCATAAAGAGTGCACGCCGTGGTGAATACGGCGCGCCCTCTAGTGGGTCGCGCTCAATCTGCATTGCTGCTGCCTATATCGGCTGACTTATGTAACTAAGCGACGAAGTGCCCTGTGCCGCAATTAGGCAATCCAGGTCACGTGATAACTGATTGGGGGGATCCGATAAAGCGTGTTTGGGCCTACGGAAATGGGGGATGAGAACAGTCCGAGTGCAGCCGTCGTGAGATTCTGTGTCCGTTGAAGGGATCTATGTGTGCGTTGCTCGAACGCGTAAATATGAAGCTAACCTTCTGCGGGGCTCCTTATATTGTGCTACAAACGAGACGATGGCACTGGATGCGTTCAGACATGCAGATGAGATGGGCCCTAAATCGAACTAATTGCGAGTCCCAGACCAAAGTGTGACTTAACATAACTTATTTTACGTATTAGTTACTACTATAATTTGATTTCGAAATTTCGCGTTCGATCTTTTAGTTCAGACACAGTGTAAGCGAAGAGCATTGTTATTTTAAAGTTGGTTTTGATTGGGTAAAACTTTAGCCACAATTTATGGTAAACTTGTTACGATCTTTTGTCTAATATTTATGGTGGCGTCTCATAACAATAAATATTAAACTTTTGTTTCAACGCATTTTTTTGTATTGTTTTAAATGCAGACTTTAATATTAAATAGTCATTCACGTCACGTGACAGGTAAAAATAAAATAAAAACAAAAATACTGCAATAAACTCAAAGGAACAAAATAACCCTGTAAAAATTTGAAACAACATTTACAATATTTTTATTTCTATTTCCTTTTTTTTTAAATTATGTTGTAAATAAATATAATTGTAATGTAAATAAATAAATAAATTTAATAGACTTGTGTTATATTTGTTATTTATTTTTATTTGTGTGTCAATAAATGTGTCTCTCTCTCTCTCTCTTTCTCTCCTTCTCTCTCATTCGTACCTAGCTGCTATTGTCTTCTAAAGTCTACGCGAAACACATTTTAATGAAACGCTTTTACGGATACCGCCAGTGTATAAAATGTATTATTTTAAAATAAACGCTAGAAGTAGGTACTCCGTCCTTCCGTTTTTTCAGCTATGGTTAATTATCTGTGCTATTATGTTTGCTGCAATAAATCGTCATTCATCCTAAATATATAACTTTGATTTCTTCCCTATCAAGCTACTCTGTGGTCATAGTAAATTCGTTTTTACTATGCACTCGTAAAGTTTCTGCTATCCGGGGAAGAGGCTTTCAGATTTACCGTCCAACTATGCAAATCGTGCTCCTGCAGTTCTCGCCTGAACCCTGGACATGTACCCTGGACTATGAGTCCTTTATTAATATTGATGGGGGTAGTAAAGCCACTTTAGCGCCGCCGCCGCCGTCTGGACAAGCTAGTCTAGGATCTTGGATGCATTGGGCGTATCAGCTGTAATATATTTTTATTTGCCAAAGATGGTAGCTGATGAATTTTTCATGAGATTCGAGTGTTTTGGAGTCAAAGCTCTCCAGTTGGGTGATGTTATGAATTATGTTGAACGGGCCTTTGAAGTGTTTTGATAATTAATTGGTTGTATGTATACTCTGAGGAGCTCGATGGTGAATCTACGATTGCTAAAATCAAGCAACTTTCGCAAAAGCCGGTCTTTGGATGTGTAACCAATAATTTATCGTCTTGATATCCCCCGTGCTTCGGAAGGCACGTAAAGCCGTTGGTCTTGACTGCATTAGCAGTCGTTAACAACCACCAATCCGTACTAGACCCTTTGGTTTGGAACAGTCCAAAGGACTGTTCTTCCTGTGGTGTATCTGTCCATAAAGAAGGTTCGAACCCCAGCAGTGGGAACATAAAATGAGCTGATGATGATGTGTACACTGAGTTGTGGATTGAGGATAGCGCAACGGCTAGTGTGTGGTTGGATGGATGATCCAATTATGTGATTCAAACTTCTTCTTACTTCGTCTAACATCAAAACTTATTGGAAATCTTAAGTTTTAACTAAATATAAAAAACCTTTGGTTGCTAGTAGGTATTAACTGTCTATGTTGGTTTTCTTTTGTATGACAATAACTATTATAAGTTACTTTCAATATATTGTCAGTATTTATCCTGCGTACTTATTCGTTCCAAAACTTAGAGCATTTTCCAAAATGGTCAATTAACACGAATGACAATTCCAATGACTAATAATAAAACCTCATTAGAGATTCCCCTCCATGCATCTATTTCCTTAATTCACCTCTGACGTTATCTATAGCAATATGCCATCACACCTGTCATATTATAATAACTGTCATAACCAAAACATCTCATAAAATTGGCTGTGAAATTTCTAATGGAACTTACTGGTATACAACACACAAACATCACATTATATTGGGAGATCATATCTTTGAATACGATGAACCTCGTTTCGTACATCATTTGGCAGTTGGAGGAGCACCACAAGTGCGTTTATATGTTCCTTGGGCTGATGTTCGTGTTCTTCCTAATCCTGGATTCCATGAGCCCGAGGGTCAGAAATCTGTCAGCTTTGCAAGGACTCGACGAACCGAGGAAATGCGTCGTGCCAGGGAACAATAACAGCAAATCTTGCAATAGACAGAGGTGATTTCGATCAATCAAATAAATCATGCAACCATTGTTTTACGATTTTAAATTCCTTTTTTTCTTTGGAAATTGAGAGATTGGTGGCGCTGATGGCCCTTGGATTTTTAGGGGCGCCGAGAAACTAAAGGTACCTCAAGCTGATATGATCGGACATCTTCAGGGTATCTGGAGATGGCATCACGTTAGTCGTGATTCCCTACTAGATTGAGGTTTTCGAATCGGAATCGAGAGCGGAACAATCTGTAAGTGCCTCTGAAGGTTAGGAATGCTCGGTTTGAATTCGGTTTTGAATGAAATGTGTAGTCTACTTTTGAGGAAGCTTTTCAAGCAGCAGGCGGTTTATCGTTTCTACCTTCTTTTTTAACTGGGAAAATACTGAGAAGACGCATTTAGTTATGTGAGACTCTCCTTCCTACCCAGCCCTACCAAGTCCCGAAAAGCGGGGGGAGGCAAGCATACGGTGGTTGTCCATGTGTGATCATGAGTCATGTAGTGGCTCTAATATGTGCTTGTAGATCGTCCGTATTGATTAACTATGTGCCGACTGTTTTCAGGTTTATAATAATAAATGGCGATGAGAATAATGATTCAGAAATTAAAGTAACAAGTAGCCTAGAGATTTAATATTAAAGGAACCAAATATTAACTTGAAAAGGAACTAAGAAATAAACATGGAAGTGACAGTTTAATGTAATCTTTTTTCTAATGTGTTTTGTGTGTTTAAATATTTTTCAAGGCTGCAGCTTTCCTTTAAAAATTAATTCTTTACATTTCTTTAGAAAGAAATTAATTCGCAACGCATTACTTCTACCTATGTATTTGTTATTATTATTACTTTAAGGAGGAGGATGAGCTCGATGGCGCAGTGGTTAACGCACCCGGTCTGCGAGTGCTGAGGTTAAGCAACTTCCTCAAAGGCCGGTCATCGGATGGGTGACCAAAAATTTATCATTTCGAGCTCTTCCGTGCTTCGGAAGGCACGTTAAGTCGTTGGTCCCGGCTGCATTAGCAGTCGTTAACACCAATCCGCACTGGGCCCGCATGGTGGTTCATGACCCGTTCTCCCTATCCATCCATAGGGAAGGCTCGTGCACCAACAGTGGGGACATAAATGAGCTGATGATGATGATGATGATGATGATGATGATGATGATGATGATGATGATGATGACGATGATTACTATAAGTTGTACGGCAGAGTCACGCCAATGTTTATTTTTAAATGTGTGGAGTCAAATGTTGCCCACACGATCATGTGGAATCCTGCTGGACAAAGGCCTCACCCCAAGGATATTCACAACGACCACTTTTATGCTGCTCTCATCCAGCGGCTACCCGCGACCTTCACCAGATCGTCGGTCCACCTTGTTGGAGGCCTGCCCACATTACGTTTTCCGGTGCGCGGTCACCACTCGAGAACTGTTCCGCCCCATTGGCATGTGCCCTGCCTCTTGAGAATTTTGACATTTTAAGAATAACTACAATGTTGTATTATTTTAAATTTGGCATTCACAATGCTATACACTAAAATGATTGAAAAATTTAAAATAATAAAAATATTTAAAGGAATTACGTCTTTATTGATTGTTAATACTTGCAAAAGTGTTCTTTCAACTGTGAGGGCAGTAACTTTACAGTGACGTAATACCGCTGGCTTGAAGCGTAAATTATAGACTACTAGAAAAATTCAACGAGTCTTCTGGGACCTCGGTAGCTCAGCGGTCAGAGCATTGAACCGGTTATCCAAAGATCGTGGGTTCGATTCCTCCTCGAGCTTCACCAGAGGCTGGTTAATTTTAATTTTTATATATAAAAATCTTCTGTGCGTGTGTATGTTATTGAACTCCTTCTAAACGGCTGGACCGATTTGAATAAAATTTTCTGTGTGTGTTCAAGTGGATTCGAGAATGGTTACTTTTACAATTGGACCCGGTAGATGGCGCTGCTACAGGGGTCCATTACGGGTCTTGTTAAGCGGACGAATGATTTGTTTGTTTTGTTGTCATGATAACTGTCAACGTTTTGTGTGTTTTTTTTGTCATGGAAACTGTCAAAGCGGTACGAAGTCCGCCGGTCAGCTAGTTTCTAGTAAAATGTTATTTTATAAGGAGCTCTACAATAGGTACTTACTGTAAATTTTACCTATTTCTGTATAATAACAATGTTTGTAGCATTGTTGTGTTCCGGCAGCTAGAGATAAGATAGCCAGTGCCTCACTAGTTGAGGATCCCGGGTGAAGTGCGCTTCCACCAAATGGCCTTATCATCACTTAACATCAGGTGAGATCAAGGCACTGCGCTTACCCGTAAATATAAAAAAAAAAAAAATATAAAAAAAATAAGTAATTATTTTTTTATTTGAGTAGGTGATTATTGGGCATTCTACTTCACTTTTTCTTAATCGTTCGCTCACTTCGTTCGCTCTCTCGAAAAAGTGAATTAGAACGCCCAATAATCGATATGGATTATTAGCTTTTCCGTTATTTAAGCGTAGCAACCATTTTATGTAGTCATTTCTGAAAAATCCTTTTAACACTGCAGTCAAATTTAATTTTTAATCATAAAATATAATGAAATTCTTAAAACAAAAAGAATCGTTAAAATTGGAATGTATTTGTCCAACTTCATTGACAGGGGCAAGTCGACATGGAAAGTTATTGCCAAATACAATTCGTTGTATTGTTTGCGGTCCATCTAATTGCGGGAAAACCAACATAGTAATAAGTTTATTATTACATAAAGATGGTCCACGATTTCGAAACCTGTACGTGTATTCAAAATCTTTGTATCAACCCAAATACATTTATCTCGAAAAAGTTTTAGAATTGGTTCCAGGTACATCATTTCACAAATATAATCATAATAGCGAAATATTGAACCCTCACGAAGCGTCACCGGATTCCATTATTATTTTCGATGATGTTGCTTGTGAAAATCAAAACAACATCCGTAACTATTTTGCTATGGGGCGTCATAGGAATATTGATTGTTTTTATATCAATCAAACTTACACCAAAATACCTAAACAACTCGTAAGAGACAATTCTAACATGATTATATTGTTTAAACAAGACGACGTAAATTTAAAACATGTTTATGATGAGCATGTAGGGTCTGATATGTCATGGCTTCAATTCCGTGAAATGTGTTCAACTGTTTGGAAAACACCATACAATTATATTGTCATAAATAAGGATTGTGAGCGAAATAAAGGATGCTATAGAATGACGTTTGATACATTTATAGTCGTAGATTAATAATTACATATACGGATGTTATAATATTTATAAATCATTTCCACATGAGATTTGGAGGTGAAAGGAAACCCAATAAAATGGAAAGAGATCTAAAGAGACAAATCATTAAATCAGCATCAGCTGTTAAAAGAAAGTTTGACATGATAAAGGATGCAAAAAATACAAGAAATAATACGTTAGAAACAATATTTAAACTCATAGTTGACCCTCTTAATATGATAGCAAATAAAAATGATGAAAAGCACCATGACAAAGAGACTGTTTATAACCCCGTATTTAAAAAAATAAAGAATAATGAAAGCGAAGCGTCGTATTCGTCTATTGAAGAATTTAACGAACTAAGTAGCGAAGATGAGGAAGAAAATCATGAACAATTCCGAACAACCGACAAAACCCTTACTGTATCACCTACTCAAGACCATGATGTGAGTGAAGGTTCGTTCAAATCGCTACAATCATCGCCAAACGTTAAAAGTCAATCTTTATCATGGTCTACATCATCTGAAGTATTTAGTGCTATACCTTTTGGAATAAGAAATGAACAAGGAAAACTTATGCTTGGAAAAAGTCGCGTTTATGATGACGGCACCACTCTAATAATTGGAAATCATAATTTGAGAAAAACTCTCGGTTTAAAAGAACTATTGTATAAAAAGAAACCAAATCTAGATGATATCACAGACAACGACCTTGAAAACTATAAACTACTACTTATCGATACTAATGCACACAGACGTAATTATGATCCATCTAAACCAATAAATAGCAACAAGGGATTTAAATACATGAATATTATAAAGCCATTATTCAAAATCTCTAGAAAACCAACCACTAGTACAGTGAGTATTCCTCGAGGAAAAGGTATTGAACTTGTAAAAAAAGTAAAAAGAAATACAGATTTAGTTTACTGGGATGATCCTAACGAGTTAGTAAAACGACTGCAATTACTGTTCGCATCACGAGATGCTGGTAACACTGGGTTAGATAATGAAATTATTGCAATCATCGAGGAACTTCACGAAGCCGGTATCATAAACAAAGAATAAAAACAAATAGCATCGGGAAATTTGTGCAGTATACTTACAGTAAACAAAGCATCGGGACCGCAATGAATATAGATAAATTCGGTCATCACGTTCATAAACGTTTACGATTATCTGAACATATTGATATCTATAACGATACGTTACAGAAGTCTGAAACGGGAGAATACGATTTAAAATCATCCAAACTAAAAGGCTTGTCGTCTCCAGACAAGGACGATGAAGCTGTAAATAAAGCATATTTGGATAAAACAGTTCAAGAGCTGAGAAACGAAATAAGCCAAGTAAATAGTCGTGTATTAATTTATTTAAAGAACTTGGAATCAGCGAGAACAGACCGTTTATCTTCTATGTTTTACTCAAAAATAGAAATAGACCGTATGATTCAAGCCAAACAAAAATGAGTAAGAAAGAAATTGTAGACGAACTTCACAGAGCGGCGAGAAGAAATTTTCCACGTCGAAGTACAATTATAAAAAGAATAGATGATTTATGGCAAGCAGACCTTATGGATTTTCAAAAGTACTCACAGTTTAATAAAGGATATAAATATGTTTTAGTCGTAATTGATACTTTATCAAAATATGTGTGGGTTAATCCTTTGAAGTCAAAGAATAAAAGTTGCGTTACAAATGCAATGCAAAATATATTAACCACTTCATCTCGAAAGCCCAAAAATTTACAAACAGATTTAGGCAAAGAATTTTACAATGAAAATTTTAAACAATTGACGATAAAATATAACATAAATCATTACTCCACTTACTCTGTAAAAAAAGCTGCAATTGTTGAAAGAGTAATAAGAACTCTAAAAAGTCATCTTTACAAATTATTTAGCATCTGCGGTAAATATCAATGGATACAAAAAAATTTGGAAGACGTTGTACTATGCTACAATAATACTATTCACCGTGTAACAAAACTTAGGCCTATTGATGTTAGCAAAGAAAACCAGTTGATTGTATTATTAAATCACAAATTACCAGAAAACATCAAAAATTTAAGTTCCATCTTGGGGATCAAGTCCGGATAAGTAAATACAAAGGGGATTTCTACAAAGGTTATACTCCAAACTGGTCAACAGAAATATTTTATGTTATTAAAGTCAATCATACAAACCCAGTTACTTATCACTTGGAAGACAAACATAAACAGAGAATTTTAGGATCTTTTTACGAGCATGAATTACAGAGAACCAAATTTCCAGATATTTATCTTATCGAAAAGGTTTTAAAAAGAAAAGGAAACAAACTCTTTGTCAAATGGTTAGGTCTCAGTGATGGTGAAAACAGTTGGGTTGATAAAAATTCATTGGTGTTTTAATATAAACTAAGCATTATTATTTATACGCTCACTTTATAATCATCGATGACGGAAGGAAGTGGTATTATTAACAACTTAATAAATAACATTCCGTTTGAGTTACATTTACCTGGATATCAATTTTGTGGTCCAGGCACAAAACTTAAGAGAAGATTACTCAGGGGCGAACGAGGTATAAATAAATTGGATGAAGCTTGCATGTACCACGATATCGCTTACAATAATAAAGATTGGAACGTTAGACATAACGCCGATTTAGAACTTTTAAATATGGCAAAGAAAAGATTGAAATCGAAAGATGCTGGGAAAGGAGAAAAGATTGCATCATGGATAGTAAAAAATGCAATGAAAACAAAGCTTAAAGCCGGAGCAGGAGTACGGTCATTCATGAAAGGTGTTAAAAAAATTCAAAAGCAAATGAAAAAATTAAAATGTAATGACAACCGCACGACTATAAAATATGCGCATGCAGCTGCAAAAAAAGTGTTTTCTAATATAAAAGGAATACGCTTCCCACGCTGCATTCCTGTTCCGAAAACTGGTGGGTTGTTACCCCTCATACCAATCTTTGCTGGTTTATCAGCTCTTGGTTCACTCGCTGGAGGTGCTGCAGGTATAACAAAGGCTGTTAACGATTACAAGGTTGCTCAAAAAAATCTTCAAGAATCTGAACGTCATAACAAGATGATGGAAGCCGTTGCACTTGGGAAAGGATTGTATTTGAAGTCTCACAAAAAAGGAGCGGGCTTGTACTTACAACCTCCAAAAAACTAATTAAACGGTTACCCAAACGAGCACTTACTAATCTAGATATATTAAAGCACTCAGTTCATATTCCATATTTTCGTGGCGTTTTTATGCGAGATACGTTACCATCAAAACCAAGAAAAATTGAATGTGCTATTCTAAATTTAGATAGTTCCAGAAATCCGGGAACTCACTGGGTAGCCTATGTCAAGCAAAATGAATACTGTGAATATTTTAACAGTTTTGGTAACTTAAAACCTCCGTTAGAATTAATAAAGTATTTGAAAGATATACACATAAATTATAATTACAAACAGTATCAAACTTTTGGCACTACGAACTGCGGTCATCTTTGTTTATTATTTTTAAGTAAGTATTGGAAAAATCATTTATATAAAGGTTAAAATTAAAATAACTTGACAGTATAATTATGTCTTTCACTGTATCCATAACTGGGCAGGGAGCCTCCCTCGTAACAAACTACTCACCTACTTTAGAATTACGTGGAGAATATGAGTGTGGACTTCTGTACTTTTCTACATTTAATTCTATTCCTAATATAGACGAAAGAAATAATAAGTTTTACTATGGTAATAATGAGGTCATTGAAATTCCAGAAGGATCATATGAACTTCAAGACATTTGTGATTTTTTAAAAGGCAATGTCAAGAATACTGCATTAAAATTGAGTTGTAATAATAATACACTCAAAACCAAAATATTCTGTTCAGAAGATGTTCACTTTGAGAAAAGTAATTCCATCGGTAAAATTTTAGGTTTTGCTAGGGAAACAATAAAGGCTAATATAAGTTGCGAATCTCGGTATCCAGTCAGCATTTTATCTACAACTATCGTGCGCATCGAATGTGACGTAGTTGGAGGATCATTCGTGAATGGAAAAGCAAGCCATATAATTTACGAATTTGTACCTAACGTGCCACCAGGCTATCGAGTTATTGAGATACCCAAAAACTTAATATATTTTCCAGTCAACCAAAATTCAATCAGTGCGATTAATATTAGATTACTAGACGGTCATAATAAGCAAATCAATTTACGAGGTGAAGAAGTACAACTATACTTGCACTTTAGAAAAAAATGATAAATTTCAATAAAAACCCTACCCCATCAGGTGTTCAAGTCAGTTCCAAAGGTGCATTTAATAAAAGAACACCGCTTTTATTAAAAAAGAAACTTACTAAAAATAATAAAGATTTCCTAAAGCTAGTAGGCTTGTTAAAATGAATATATTAAATATATCTCAGCCGACATCATACGACAACAGTATCGAGAGTTTTGAATATCATTCGTATAAGCCTTATGTAACAAGTTTCAACAATAATGATGAAATAAGAATACCAATCAATCAGCAAGATTTGTATGTGTTGCCGTCACGCAGCACTTTGTATATTGAAGGTAAAGCTGATGTATATAACAGTACCACTAAAGAAAAGGTAACAAGTATGCATTTTGTAAACAATCCAATGTTATTTCTATTTCAAGATATTCGATATGAGTTAAATGGAATAGAAATAGATAAAATAAAAAATGCAGGTATCACGACGACAATGAAGTCTTATTTGTCGCTGAATGAAAATGAATCCAAAAGTGCAAAAGTTTGGGGTTGGTCTCCTGCAGGAATAACCAATGTTACAAGCGGAGTTTTTTCTGTCTCAATACCATTAAATAAAATATTGGGATTTGCAGAAGATTATGAAAAAGTTTTAATAAACTGTAAACATGAGTTAGTACTGTTGAGAAGCAACACAAATGTCAATGCATTAAAATTGAGCAAAGAACAAATTGTGGAAAATATAGCTATAGATAAAATCGTTTGGCGTGTTCCGCATATTAAAGTGTCAGATCGAGAGAGAATTAATTTATTAAAACATTTAGAAAAAGATCGGGCCATCACACTGGCCTTTCGTAATTGGGACTTGTATGAATATCCGTTACTACCCAAAACACGTAAGCATACTTGGTCTATTAAAACTTCATCGCAAACAGAGAAACCTCGATTTGTTATTATTGCCTTACAAACAAACCGAAAACATAATGCTGGAATGTCAATGGCGGAGTTCGACCATTGCAATGTTCGTGACGTAAGAGTGTTTTTAAATTCATCATATTACCCCTACGAAGGACTTAACATCAATTTCTCTGACAACAAGTTTCTATTAATATACGAACAGTACGCAAGGTTTCAACAGTATTATCACGGACGTCGATCAGAACCGTTGTTGAGTTTAAAAGATTTTAAAGATATTGCTCCTTTATTTGTTATTGACTGTTCTCGCCAACAAGAAATGTTAAAGGGATCAATCGATGTAAGAGTAGAAATCGAAACAGATCAAGAGATACCTGATCAGACCGCCGCATATTGTCTTATACTGAACGATTGCATATTTGAATACAAACCGCTGAGTAGCATTGTGAAAAAGCTATCATGAATAACGAAACTATTATAGTGGATATGCAAGGATTTAAGGATTTGAAAAATAATTTTATTGTAAAAGAGTTATCAATAGCAACTAAAAATCATACGCAGACGTTCTTAATTAAGCCACCATATGCTTTTAAAAATCTAACAGATGAAGAAAAGAAGCAAGTCCGTTGGTTAGAAAGGAATCGCGGGCTCAAATGGAGCGAGGGATTCATTGATTACCGCGAATTTAGACGAATAATAGTTCCTTATTTAAGCAGTAAGAAGGTATTAGTAAAGGGATTGGAAAAAGGAATGTGGGTTCGCGAGCTATGTCAAGATTGCGAAATAATGGAGTTAGAAGAAAAAGGTTGTCCTAACTTTTTAAAATTATATAGTGATTACCATGTAGATGTAAATAAATTTAATTGTGAATATCATAAAAAAATGTGTGCTTTAAAAAATGTTCTGTGTCTAAAAAAGTGGTACACTTTAAATGTTACTTGATTTATAATTGTAATACAGTATTTTCTTCAATAAAATGTTTCTAAGTATTTTTTTGTTTTATTTACTAAAGGAAAAAGGGTTGAATGAAACGATCTTAGTATTCAATTAAATTATATTTATTTGAAAATTTCTTAAAAACTATAACTATATCCACAAACTTTTTTTGATATATTGCTAATGATAGCCTCTGTTTGATCCATTATGGGGTCAATATGCTCTGTTACCACATACTGTGCACATAATAATGGATCAGTATGATTTTTTTCCAAGTCTAACACTTCAATCTTTATTAATCGACGACCTTGAATCAGCGAACTTTTCATCACGTAAGAATGATGTTGCTTCAGATAACTTCTTTTTTGAGGTCTCTTCTTTGTGATATTTCTCATCACCTTGTTATACAGCGGGGAATCGCATCGCAATTCATCTGCTCTCCAATTCGGATACTCCTCTGTAAATCCCTCGAGCATATCTTGAGCGTTCTGTTCAAAAGTCGGAGATGTCGATTGCACGACCTCCTTGTTGATGCTGAACGACAACGAGTTCTCTTGAGTATTCTAAAAAATGAAATAAAATAAAATAATTAATTACATACATATAACCACAACAATTATCCTCGAAGGGTTAGTCAGAGACTAACATAGTCCACTTTTCACCAAATAGCGACACAATCACAGTAAGAATAAAATTATTTTATAATCGTATAAAACTATCTAAACTACTTACCATGTTGATATTATCTAGCTGGACTACTGACGCCTACACTTTGATAATTGAAATTAAAACTAATTTGAAACCCATTTATATTAATGTAGGTATATGATGACACAGCAACACTTGTATGTAGGTACAATGTAGGTTGCTTACTCGAAAATTATAAGATTTTGCAACAACATGTAATTTGCAATTTAGCAAAATAAAAAAACATTATTGATATTAATAAAAAATGATTAACTTAGCAATAACGTGACCTGATTTGTATTAAATAGGTTTCATATTACCTTATAGTCAGAAGAGTTGTATTACACAACCTACTCTGAAACTAACTTGTTCAAACTTGTTTGCGTTAGAATTTTCTTACTTATTTACCGTCAATGTTTTATTATAATAATGTATATACTAAATTAAATAAAAATGCAAGTTAGTTTGTTACTTTTATATTTTATTAGGTATATTAAAACAGCTGGGTAGGTACAGTAAATTTACATTACATTTCATAATATTAGTTACATTTCCTATTCAAACAATGAATCTGAGCAAAAGCAACTACATAATTAATTATCATTTTTTAATCAAAATATTGATTATATCTAAGTACTTAAGTATATTGAAATACGGGTTACAATACTTTATAACAAGTTCATATTATTTTTAATTCAAACAATGAATCTTAGTAATGATAATAAATAATAATACATTTTTTTTATTTCTCAAGCTCTAAGTATAATAAGATTTAAAAACACAGTGAAAACAATCGTTGTTAAAATATATAATCCCAGTGACCCCAAGACATAGTAGATATTTTATTTTTTAATATTACGCGTTTGTCGTCATTACCTGACAAAGCTATCTTGTTCTGTTCTTGGGTAAATATTTCATGCTTTAAAGATTTAAAAATAATGTTTTTCTTTCTTAAAAAAGTATTTTTGTCTAATACATTATAGTAATCTTCGAAATGCACATTTTTTAAAACCTGTTTCTGTATACCTTTAGCCTTTTTTAATTCCTCTTGTACTGTTTTTATACAGTATAATTTTGATCTTAAACCAACAAACTCAGAAATCAAATTTCCACCTAGTTCATCTTTGAAGAGACCCGGGACTTTTTTGTTAAGACTTGGTATACCGAAACAGTTATTTAATGGATAATTACTAGTATCGAAATATCTAAGGAAATTCAACTTTAAATCTGTATAAAAATCTTTGCTTTCTATTGAATAAAGAAAACTGTCAGTATCCGTATAACAAAGCTTTAATTTTTCCCCATAATAAGGTTTCATAATAGAGTAATGAAAATCAAACATGTGACTTTTGGATATTTCTAATACAGAAAAGCCAATGTATATGGGTTTGTCTAAAGTAACTGTCTCAGGTTTTATTTGAACAGCTATAAAATTTTCTGTAAACATTGTAGCACTATGGAAATTTTGTCGAGCTATTAGTTGCTCAGCACCGAAACTTTTCTTTGTTATATTTTTTTCATCATTCCACTTATTAACCAACTTCACGCTAACCCTTTTCTCAGTATCTTCTAATGTCTTACCAAATATACTATTGTTTAAAAGTTTGAAGAAATCCTGTTCAAATATAGATTTTGCCTTTTTCCGTAACTCAGTGTTCATATCAATATACTGTTTTAGGTATGGACTCTGATTGAATTGAATTACTCTGTGTATTTTTTTTAATAATAAACCATGTTTTAGGCATGTTTTCAGGTAGGAAAAATGAATGACATAAAAAAACTTATCGTATAAATTTGGTATCAATTTCGAAGTTTTAGATCCTGGAGGAGCAAATTTTTGAGCACAGAATGGAAAATCGTTATGATAATTATGCAAATGATTAGGGTATTCTAAGTCTACTTCGAGTATATAACCAATGTCCCCGTCAATAGGCATATTTTGAAAATCTATATTTGAAATTTCTAGTTCACTTAATAACTTAAAATTTGAATGAGGTAAATAAGCGCACATAGCATAACCATAAAGATTATTACAATCAATATAAACAAGGAAGTTATCACTTTTTGCGGGGTCATAAGTTTGTAAATACTTGTTATTGGCTTTCGAATATCTTGTAGAACATAAACATATACCACCGCGAATGCCTTTTTGTATCATTCTTAATATTTCCAAGTCATTTATTAATTCTAATTTAACATCTGTTTTTAATAGCATAGCGTCAAAACTCAGGCTAGGTGCTGTTAAGTAAAAAGAAGGATCCAGTTTATAATTCGTCTTACAAGTTTTTCGAAAACTTTCGAAGACGTCCGCTAGTAAAAGTACATCTGACTTAAGATATAAATCAGTGTATTCTCCAAGGCTCCGTAATTCAAAGGTTTGCCATACTCTTTTTGCATGTTCATAATCTGCTTTTGATATGTTACAATTATGCAATTTACTAAAAAAACATTTAAGAGGAGGTATTTCTTCCTCATCATAAGAATTCCAAGTAGTGACGTATTCGTAAGGATAAACCCCTTTACGTCTAAGTAAATTAAAATGTTCCTGAGAAGGAAAAAAAAATGTCAGATGTTTGAAATCAATTGTATTTAAATTTGCAACTAGCTTCTCTAAAAAATTTTAAAGAATCGACAAAACGAACAGGCATGATAGCTTTGTTATTGATTTGAAAAAATTTGGTAAACGATATGTAATTTTCTTTATTTTTTGCAATCACTTGTATCCTACCGGATAATTCTCCTAACTGTCGTATGAAAAGATGACTGTCGTAACCAGCTAAATTATGAAAAAATATGGGAACGAACTTAGGCAAACAATATTTAATATTACAATAAGAATGAGCTGCACCACGATATCGCCCAGTAAGATGGCAGTGATCTTTTACTTTGTCGTCAAATAATATTTTGTTACAAAGATAGCAATTTTTAGCTTGAACAAAATTGGTTCTATCTTCATCTGTTAAGAACATAGGGATCGATGAATGTAAAATATTATAAATTACAGTAATATCAGATAGAAGGTTATCAAAAAAATGTTTCACACAGTCAGGTCCTCGATAAGACACATATTTATTATGGGAGCTGTCGTAGGAGCATACAACATAGTAAGCAAATGCAGCTGGTACATGCTTTTGCGTAATCGTTGTGCAACTTGTTCCAGAATTTGATTCAACTGGCTCTAACAAAGATTCAAAGTCTGCGTATAAGACGAAGGGCATGTCTTGCATACGTTCATAATGTTCAAATTGTATTAGAGTTCCCTGATTAGGTAACGTTGTTGCTACACCACTGCAAACGTGAGCTTCGAGTTTAAGATTGTCGTCAAAAAATATCATACAATCCTCACATAAAAATATTTTGGAATGATGTTTAGTTAACTGCTTGCGAAGTAATTTAGATAAATCTTTAATTAAACAGTAATGTGTGCGTTTTCCATTTTCAAGAAAAAGCATGTTGACGTGATGTCCTTTTCGAAATTCACATTTGTACAGAGGTCCAACAACCTTAGTGTTATTTTTAAGGCCATAAACATTAATACTTATGTCGGGATTATTCTTTTCAAAAATTCTTATATCCGCGAACCCTACTGGAAATGTCATATTTTTGACATTAAGTACACTTTCAAAGTGCGGATATGCTGTCGTTCGGTGTGCGTTATTTTTTGCAGGAAAAAGTGCTGCCATAACACACCACAAAAAGCAGTAATCATCTGAATTTTTAATGTTGATACATGCACGTTTGTTTTTTATGACGCTAGGTAAATGTAAGTAACCCGAGGCTCTCAACGGGTTATATTTGTTTATATTTACTTCTAGATACAAGCTTCGTAAATAAGCCCAACCACTATCTTTTTCCTCAAATTCTTCAACTTTTTTACAAATTTTATGGCTAATGTTTGTGTACATTTCATCAAAATTATAACTTTGATGTAAGATAGTGTTTTCAGTAGCAAAAGATTTAATTGAAAGTGAATCATCCTTATGCAGAAAAAATTCACAAAACAATTCAAAATTTACTTTAAGGTTTGCATAAGCCTCAATTCGGGCTAAGAGTAAAAGTTTTACGCGGGAGCGTAATTGCGTTAAAAACTCAGCAGGAGTAAACACACGCATACGTTCTTCATCGTCACCGATGACGTCCTCGCATCGAATCCGGTACGACGCTATGCGACCGCGAAAAGCGCTATGAACTTTTTCGATACCTTCGCTCTCAACGACAGAACTATTATTCTTGTGTAAAATACTTTTTAAATGAGCAGAGAAAGAATTATTTTTAACGGATAAGTTGCAAGTTGAACAAAATATAGTTTTAACCATTATGATTTTTTCACTGTGTTAAAAAATTTACAAGAGGTTAAAGTCGTTTTTAAGTAAAATGTAATATTACATATAAAATGATCTAAAACCTAACACACAATATAAAAGTAAAACCATTTAAGTCAAAATTTTCCGAAGAGAGTGTAACTAATTATAATGGACCCAGCTGACTGTAACTATTTTTTGTTTTTATCACTAAAGAATACCCCCTCTTCAGTAAATTTTGATTTGGCTAATTTAACAAATTTTTTTATAGTCAATAATTCAGGAGACTCGGCTTCGCCTTGTAGTCGAACCCAAACTATTGCCTTTTCACACCTTTCAAAGCCGGTGAGACTGTGCACCTCCTCAGCGTTGTAGAGACGCAGCTCCGCCACCAGTTCACCGCTGAGCTTCGCAGTCCGACGCGTTACCCCGCCTGGTACACGTCGCGTTAGTACGCTGTCGTTGACCTGGTTTGTCTCGCGTGGTGGCGGCAAAACTTCGTCATCTGACTCCGAATCATTTAGCCAGTTTGAAGCGGAGCTGGACGCTTCTTGTTTTTTCGCAATCGTCGTTGAGGTCTTAGGCACCGACGAAGACGAGTACAGGCATTTTTTCTTAGTGCTAGAAAGATAAGAAATGTAATTAAAAAACATACATTACTTTACTTATTAATATCGCCGATATACAAATAAGAAAACATACAATATGTTGACACATTTTTAATACTTAGTTTTAAAAGTAGTCAACGCAAATTACCTTATGCTTTCGTTGTCCGAGTCAAACAAATTGGTTGACACACAGCTTTTCTTGGCAGAGCGTTTAATTTGCTTGGTTTCAGACCTGAAATAACAATAAATATTAGAGACTCGATATTAACATTTGACATGACTCGACATGACCCAACATGATAGTAAATGCTAGGATGATTTAATAATAACATTTGCTGATCTAGGTCAATGCTCCTCTACAGACCTTCTATAATGACTTCTCTACACATAGAGAGAACGGACCACAGCCCACCACGCAGACCCAGTGCGGTTTGGTGGTGATAACGGTTGCAGATGCAGCTGGGATCACCCGCTTGATATACCTTCCGAAGCATATAGGTACTCGAGATGGTAATGGTCGACCACCCATCAGATGACTGACCATGCATGACACAACATATTAATAAAAAAATAATAATAATATTCAAAACTTACGAACATTATTTCGGTGTATATCTTCTGGATGATTCTCGGGGCGAGCGACGTCGGAGTACTGAAGCACTGACTAGTGGTCGAACTACTGGGCTTGGCGTGTCTACTAGTGGTCAATCTGACTTAGGAAGCACTGATACGACGACTACCATTTTTCGGGTATTTATTGGAGAAAAGTGTTTAACAAGCTATTTTACTAGGCAGGAGTGATCAACTTTTTTTTAATTTATTTTTAATTTATTTTTTTCATTTGTTTGTATACAACTAAACTACCAGTGCTAGTTTTTAATTTCAAGATTACATACACCGTATGTAAAAACTGTTAATTCCAAATACTTTTTTTTTTATTTTTACCTTTAATACATAGGTACTTAATACTTATTGGTCTTATAAAACACATCAATTCTAAGTAAGACTGGTTTAGCCGATAGTTTGACCTTCTGTACTACAATCAGTTACGTATACGATATACACATAAATGCTTGCATTCATCAAACAAAATGCTGCTACTAGCATTCAACTTGAACTGAGTTATATTTTATGAGTTATATTTTAACGAGTTTACGTTTAAGCAAAAGTATTTAATCAAGTATTGCAATATAAATAAATATGTAGGTTTTATTAGTAGCAATGAAGTATTTACAAAATTGAAGCAATGTTGAAAACCTCTGGTTTTTTTAATATTCAGCAAATTATATAGTTTATCGATTAGTGTGAAAAGTTGCAGCGTAAGTAAAGTATAACATACATATTTTAACATTTGCTGTGTAAAAAAGGTCAGCAACCTTTCGATAAAGCGCTGACAGCGATTGTCCGGATGTGCAACATTAGGACTGTTTTCACTAAGCATGAAATTTATTAATACATTCCATCTCATGATCGGTCTTTACGAGAGTTGCTTAACCACCACAATCGCTGATCGAGTTCACCACTGCGCCATCGAGCTCCTCACACTCTAAAATTATTTTCGATGTACTAAACTAGACAAATGTCTCGGTAACTTTAAAGTTAACCGCTCGGATATCGAGAGACGCAGGTTCGATTACCGTGAGGCAGTCTATTTTTATAACTTCTGTGTTTATGTATATGAATACATAAGATGACTTATTCCCACAATAAATAAATCTAACCATATTTAATGGGTACGTATTAAAATAGACATTTGCATTAATAAGTTAAACCATGAAAAGGTACTGTTATGGAAATCCTATCTGATGACTTGTTGCTAAACGTGGCTTCAGCATGACATAATTGTTACCTGTTGCTCTGTCTATCCCACTTATGGGAATATGGCGTGATGTTTATGTTATTATGAAAATTTATGTTTAATGCGTTTGTCAATTAAACAGTATAAACTTAGCTTTATCTTTTTAATTTTGTTTATATTAAAGGGTTATTCCCATTCTCCTCCAAGAAATTGTCCCAAAGTCCTCCACAGAAAAAATACGAATATAATAATTTGTTAATCGATTTTCATTCTCCTCCGTAATTAAAAAAATGGTAACCGGGTTAATCTCAAACTCCGCAGACAACTTCAGAAAATACTAATTTTAGCTACTCTGAGGACAATAGAACTAAAAAATTATACTAATATTTCATCAACATCAGCCTATAAACGATCCACTGCTGAGCACAGACCTCCCACGTGGACAATAGCACGTGAGGATAATGGGTCATAACCCACCACGCTGGCCCAATGCGGTTGATGGGTTTTAGCGACTATCATCTTACGACAACAACCGAGACCAACGGCTTAACGCGCCTTAGCACGGAGGAGCTCGAGATGTTTTAAATTTGATCACCCATCCAGCGACTCAGCATTGCGAAAGTTGCTTAGCGGACAAGATCGCAAGCCGAACGCGCTAGCCGCTGCGCTATCGTGCTACTATACTAATATTTAAATAATATTTTTTATAATAATCTTTGGAGGAGTCTAGGAATCAATGTTTGAACTTCTTATATTTTCCAAACAAAAGATTGGAGGCGTTTGGGAATAACCCGTATTAAAATTGTTTTTGTCAGCATTGAAATGGGAAGTAGTCGAACTCGTAGGTAACGTGTGTGAGTGTGTGTGTGTAGTGATTGCATACGTCGTTGTTGGTGGGATTGATATAAATAAGGTAACTAATAATTCCCTGCACAGTTGTCTGCATTGACTTAGATCAAAAAACACAAGTGTTTATCTATTATGAAAACCTTGAAAATGTGTTGAGTAGATCGGAGTCGATAAAGACAATTGGCAACTGATTCTAATCAAAATACACAAGTGTTTTCCTATGGGTCGAGGTACTACTTTGACAAATGTTATTCATAGTACTAACTTATTCGGGGATCCAGTCCTGGGAGACCAGGAGCCCCATCCAGTTTAAGTTGTGCTGTAATTCCATGTTGTTAAAAACCTTTGCATCCAATAGACGAAGACCTTGAAAATGTGTAAAGTAGATCCTAGAACCTATATTTAAAAAATCTTAATACGGTGGTACGACCAAACTGGCTGGAAAGAATCTTGAGCAATCAGCCACATGTTTTAAAAATCATTTTAAAAGCATGTGAAGATTTCGTTTCCAGGTACCTATATTTAGAAAATCTTAATACGATGGTACGACCAAACTGGCTGGAAAGAATCTTGAGCAATCAGCCACATGTTTTAAAAATCATTTTAAAACCTTGTGAAGATTTCGTTTCCAGGTACCTATATTTAAAAAATCTTAATACGTGGTACGACCAAACTGGCTGGAAAGAGTCTTGAGCAATCAGCCACATGTTTTAAAAATCATTTTAAAAGCATGTGAAGATTTCGTTTCCAGGTACCTATATTTAGAAAATCTTAATACGATGGTACGACCAAACTGGCTGGAAAGAATCTTGAGCAATCAGCCACATGTTTTAAAAATCATTTTAAAACCTTGTGAAGATTTCGTTTCCAGGTACCTATATTTAAAAAATCTTAATACGTGGTACGACCAAACTGGCTGGAAAGAGTCTTGAGCAATCAGCCACATGTTTTAAAAATCATTTTAAAACCATGTGAAGATTTCGTTTCCAGGTACCTATATTTAAAAAATCTTAATACGATGGTACGACCAAACTGGCTGGAAAGAATCTTGAGCAATCAGCCACATGTTTTAAAAATCATTTTAAAACCATGTGAAGATTTCATTTCCAGGTACCTATATTTAAAAAAATCTTAATACGTGGTACGACCAAACTGGCTGGAAAGAGTCTTGAGCAATCAGCCACATGTTTTAAAAATCATTTTAAAACCATGTGAAGATTTCGTTTCCAGGTACCTATATTTAAAAAATCTTAATACGTGGTACGACCAAACTGGCTGGAAAGAGTCTTGAGCAATCAGCCACATGTTTTAAAAATAATTTTAAAACCATGTGAAGATTTCATTTCCCGGTACCTAAAATAACTTATGACTTATGACGATGGTACGACCAATCTGGCTGGAAATAATCTTGAGCAATCTACCACATAACATAAAAATTATTTTAATATGTTTTAAGTATAGCTCAATGGTTTTAAGTACCTTTAAACATATAAAATAATTTATTGTATCTGGTTAATCTGTAATCTGCATTGTGAAGGTTTCATTTCTGAATGACTATTGATTTTTGTTCAACAGCACATACCTCATCAGATACGCACCTTAAAGTAAAAGACATTTCTTATTATAATATTTTGGTGTTACCTAATGCGTAATGTGAAGTCAAGTGAACGTCCTGATTCTAATCAGTGAGTAGCATTTTTAGTAAACTAATTTTTAATTTTTCTCAACGATTATGTCCAAAACACGAGTGGCGTTGATTTTTCAATCGCGCGATTATTGGACATTCTACTTCGCTTTTTCCAGTGAGCGAACGGAGTGAGCGAACGATTAAGAAAAAGTGAAGTAGAATGCCCAATAATCACCTACTTATTTGTCTAATAAAAAGACTACAAGAATCTATAATTTAGACTCTTGTAGTCTTGTACTCTATACTATATTTATTATTAACATAGTTCTATAAGTGTTATTGTCATTTGAGATACCATTTGCTGGCATAGCTGCAATATAGAGCCATCGAGTTGGTAATGAGAATGCAGCCTCAACGGTTCCGTCTAGAGGCATTAACTGTAAGGCTCAATTGGCCGTTACATAGCCAACTAAATGTCTTAAGGTATCCTGATGACTTTAGCTCCGTGTAAGATGGGCTCACGGCTCGGTCAGCCGGTGCGTAACGGATTTAACGTTGAATGGTAATTGGTGTTGATGGTAGGCGCTTGTTGACGGTCCGGTAGGTATTAGTTATGAAAATATTATTTGAACTGTGCTGAGTAATTTAGAACTGTGTAATTTTTTTTGAACGAGTAGGACTAGAACCAGCACCTACTGACATACGGGTCCGGTGCTTCTCCAGTTCTGCTATCGTGGGTCATTATCTATACTATTGCTTTTTTTTACTTCATTATACTTTTTTGCCCCCGTATGGTGCCGGGATAAAGAATTGCACCACCCCATCTCTTCCCGTGGGTGTCGTAGAAGGCGACTTAGGGACCATTTCAGAGGATGGGCAGCAGCGTCTCTTTGTGATAATTCTAACCATACTGCGATCGCCAACCCGCCTGCCAAGCGTGGCGATTATGGCAAATTCCCCTCAATCTTGAGGGAGGCCTTTGTCCAGTAGTGGACGTCTATTGGCTGAGATGATGATGATGATGATGATGATGATGATACTTTTTTGGGTAAGAAATGCTTGATCACTCTTGATTAGGCTAGATCTGCCTCTGTGGTCTAGTGGTTAAGGCCACCGATCTCAGACCCACAGGTCCTGGGTTCGATTCCCAGGAGGGATACATGTTTGTGTACTTGGTTTGGTTGGTGGCAGGGCTTGTTTGTCCGCCTGGCTTGCTACCACCATACCATTTAAATATGTCGCCATAACATCAATCTTTGTAGCATTGTTGTGTACCGGCAGTTAGAGATAAGATAGCCAGTGCCGCACTAGTTGAGACTAGGTGAGATCAAGGCACTGAGCTTACCCGTAAAATATTAAGAAAAACCTATTTTTGATGAGGATGATGTATTATCTAAATATTAATACGTGAAGCAAAAACTTTGTACCCGTTTTTACGAAAATTGCGGGTACGGAGGAGTATGAAATTTCGCACACTTATAGTTTATATAGAGAAGGTTATCCGAATGTTACTATTTTTTTTAAATTATGCATAAAATTACATTAAATCAATAAAAACAACATTACACACACTACCGTGTATTTGACACACACGTATTGTTTGTCTTTAATGCGGCCGACATCTGTCAATGCCATTCCAAACTCACATTCTATCTTTTTTAATTTGTCATTGCTTAGGATACAATCCGTGCAGCCTTAGTAAAATTGCGGTCTAATTTCGACCACTGGGCGAGCACTAGTAATTATTATTACACTTGAACTCAACCCTCAGGTTTCAATGCCTCGATAAGGGACAGATGCGTAGATAAATGGTACAATTACAAACGCACAGCTCCTGTGCGGGTGCACAACTGCACAGTCCCCGCCTGTGCTCCGTCTAGTTCCGTCGTTTTACAATGCAAGTAATTCTGCTCCTTGGCACCACTCCACGACGGCTATAAAGAACACTATCTCGATCTCTATTCATTTGACTGGGCCAGTGGCTCTCAAAGGTTTGCATCCTTAAAAAAATTGACCAACAAGTTTTTTTAAGTTAGTACCTACTTTTAGGTTGCGAGTGTCTGTGAGAAAACATAGCGAATTTGGTTCCTAAATTCTCATGTAGGTGATCCAATGACAGTATATTGAACTCGGTGCTTTGGAAAGCGCGTAGGTATGCTGTCTTGTTGTTGGCATCTTTCTAAGTACCATTGTGGGAAAGCTTATGTGTTGGTCATCTTAAAATCAATTTGTATCTTTATAAAATTAATACGAACACTGTGCAGTGTTCGTATTAACTTGAAATTGAAAACTTCTTACGAATCTACTCGTGTTTAATTTAATTTGGTTTATCGCGAAATCCGATTTATCGTACCATTTACAGTGTCCGTAGTCGCAGGGAGACGTTTACGCAATTTGATTCGTAAAAAGTGTTTAAAACTGCAGAAGAACAAAGGTTACTGACATAGCCCGAAGAGTTGCTATGCTCAAGTGGCAGTGGGCAGGGCACATCGCTCGCAGGACTTATGGCCGCTGGGGCGGAACAGTTCTCAAGTGCTGACCGTGTGAAAGTGCAGTGTGGGCAGGCATCCAACAAGGTGGACCGACGATCTGGTATAGGTCGCGGGAAGCCGCTGGAAGCGAGCAGCACAAAACCGGTCATTGTGGAAATCTTTTGTTCAGCAGTGGACGTCTTTTGGCTGAGATGATGATGATGTTCAAAACTTTAATTTAAACTTTTGAGTGACCAAAACTTTCCCTGTATACACGGACCATGCAAAGGGTTCGCAATTACAGGATAAATAACACTAGAAGATTCTTATAAAGGGTCGTATAAAATAGTTTCCTTATTCGGCTATAAGGTATTTGCAGTAACTGTTTTTATATGGCTTTAAACAGATTGAGAAGCACTGCTCTAGAGCATACTGAGTTTGTTTCCGGCGAGCTCCCAGCCTAATGACATGGCGCATGCATGGAACCAGTTGTATGTTTTATTGTACTACGTAATTTGGTATTGATTTGGTTCGGTACACAGCAAATTAGTAGGTACCTATTGTGTTCAAATAGATTACTCTATGCATCTATGTATACTAATATTATAAAGACGAAACCTTTGTATTTTTGTATGTATGTATGTATGTTTGCAACGAATAAACTCAAAAACTACTGGACCGATTTTAAAAATTCTTTCACCATTAGAATGCTACATTAGCGCTATATTAAAAAATATATTAAATAAAATACTAAAAACGACAATTTATTTTTCCATTACAAAACTATTTGTTTGTCTTGTTGCCATTGATATATATTTAACTCAATGATGGAAACTGTCAAAGCGGTACGAAGTCCGCCGGGTCAGCTAGTATTATATAAATAAGCTTCTAGATATATGCCTTGGTGCCGAGTGGTAAAGCACTCCGATATCCTTGGTTTAATTCCTAGGCTGGGCAAAGTATTTGTTCAGATTTTTAGATACACGGATGCATAGGTAGAGTTATCCTGGGTTAGTGATCATCATCATCATCATCAGCTCATTTTATGTCCCCACTGCTGGGGCACGAGCCTTCCCTTTGGATGGATAGGGAGAACGGGCCATAAACCACCACGCGGGCCCAGTGCGGATTGGTGGTTATTAACGACTGCTGATGCAGCCGGGACCAACGGCTTTACGTGCCTTCCGAAGCACGGACGAGCTCGAGATGATAGGTTTTTGGTCACCCATCCGATGACCGGCCTTTGCGAAAGTTGCTTAACCTCAGCACTCGCAGACCGGGCGCGTTAACCACTGCGCCATCGAGCTCCTCCAACTGGGGGTTAGTGATCACTAACCCCCATTTGGTAATCGTGGTGATGAAGCCGCCCTTTCCTCCTTTCTATTAACGACTTGATTTTAATGAACAGAGATCTTTATCCAGCTGTGGGACTGTTTGTAGGAAAATGAATGACTTATAAATAAATTTTACTGATTTCCTCATGCTCATGCATGATGATGCTGATAGTGATGATGATGATGATGGCAATAAGTTTTTGGGTTGGAACCTTTGATGTCAATTAAGAGAGACTTCGACGAACTTTAATAGCGGAGTAATTCTGTCTGCTTCACTGTTTTACATAAAAACGATCGAAAACTGAACTTTGAATATTCAACAGCCTTTTGTCGTTTTAATCAAGAAAGAGTTTTATTGTTAAAGTTATTTAATGTATTATTATATGAACACTGATTAGCCTGAACCAAAAAGTTAACTCTGACCCCTGACCTCTTTGCGAAATTTGATGAATTAAAAAGAAATTGATGATCGCCTTTTGCGAAAGTTGCTTAACCTCAGCACTCGCAGACCGGGCGCGTAAACCACTGCGCCATCGAAACCAAAACTATGCACACTTTAGATATGGACACCATCTTCACACTTCTCGCTGACATAATGCCAAGCATACTCTAGGAAGATCTAGGTGTCTATCTTAAAAAAAATTGAATTGCTTACCAGGTACAGATGCTAGGAATGTAAAATTTTTATAATCCAACGTTTAAGGGGTCATTGCCGCCGCTCTTCGGTACGTACTGCTGTTAATGCGATCAAGCTTGTGGCTATGATAATATATATATGTATATATATACCCATATCATCATCATTCAGCCAAAAGGAGTCTACTGGCAGGCTGGACAAAAGCGAGGTATTCCACGAAGCACACCCAGACGAAGCACACCTAAAGTATTCCACGAAGCACACCTATAGGTGTGCTATAAATAAAATTTTAAAATAAGCCACCCCCAAGGATCTCCACAACGACCGGTTTCGTTATATACCCTACCCTAATTTTGTGGCGATAAATGTTTTTTATTTATTTGTTTATTTAAAGATAACTGAAGGTTCTATTACTTTTAGTCTATAGTTTTATCTGCTTCGCTTCTGTGCATAAGCTTTTCAGGGGAAAATTAGAAGGGTGTTTCTGTCCATGTTAAATGCCCAAGAAGACAAAAAGACGTTTTAATACAATGTCTCTTATAAAATTTGTTACAATTTCCTTATTGGATTGTCCTAATTTATATACATTGTATATATTAAACGTGACGGAGATCTATAAGTGAAATGATTAACATTCAAATCAAACTGTCACGTCCCCTTCATAAACAAGTCAAATAAAAGTTAACTGCCTATAATCAATAATGCATGAAAAATTACGAGGACGTAACAACTCCATGAATACAATTTTTATGAGACTACACATCCAGCACACTGAGACCTCTAAAACACCATCCGCTTGATGGTATTGGTCAAAAACATAAGGATTTTAAGGGATGGCATATGCCGCACTACACTGGTCGATCGTGAGTGATATGCGAAGGCGACCATGATATATGTGTTTTATGGACAACGTTGATTCTAGTGTCCATGTGGAGTGAGTGTGTGATTGTTATCTTTATTGATTGACATAAAGTTACCTATAAACTTCATGTCAACCGTTACATGTTATTTATTAAACGTAAGAATGTTATGTCACAACATAACATGTTTTTTCAGCTTAGGTATACCAAAAGGTTGTTGGAATAAATGATGACCTATCGCAAAGCTAAATTCACGTACTATTATGTTGAAAATTATACAATAAGATCTTAATTACGAAGTTAAATACATTTATTAGGTTACTAGCGGCTCGCACAGCGACTTTGTCCTCGAAAAAACAAAGTTTCTAAATGCTGAGTTTGGAGATTTTGCAAGTAATGAAAATTTGTAATAAGTAAGCCAGTCTAAGTACGTGATTGGTATAAGATTCGTGGGAGAAAATAACAATTAATTAATAAGGGTCCCACCGAACGGGACGACGACAACACGGAAGCTATGACTTCCGTGTTGTCGTCGTGAGTTGGCGGTATAAGATGTGCTCCCACCTAAAGAATTGAAATGAACTAGCTCAGAATAGATATAGGTGGAGGCCGAGGTAGGGAGGGGAGACCTTGGCCCTGCAGTGGAAAAGTAATGGCTGATTATAATGATATAAATTTTAACTAATATACTGAATTCTTCATAAAAATAACAAACAACTAGCGAGATTCCTAAAAACACACGAACAGCGCTGTCACCGTCATTTCTGTCACCCTGTATAGATGTGGTATGATGGATTTCCGCCGCTTTTTTGCATGCAAATGCTATCAATCACGCAGATAACTGTCGTTTAACAGATTGCCTCGGAGCAGCGGTGTCACTACACTGATTGAAATATAGATGGGGCTTGAAGCCCGATTGAAGCCGGTTGATGAACTCCACTTAATTGTTAGTAGTAAGAAGTTGTGTATTATGAATGAGTGAGTATAAAAAGTTCGATGGAGAAGTAGTTTAAGCGATTACTGATGTTAAGCAACTTTCACAAAGACCAGTCATCGGATGGGTGACCAAATTTATTTCATCGCGAGTTCCTCCGTACAACAACCTTGCCGGCTGCATTAGTAGCCGTTAACAATTACTACCAGCGTATTGGTTTGTGGCCCGTTTTCCCTGTGGTGTTTTTATCCATTGGGAGTCTCGTGCTTCATCAGAGAGCACATAAAATGAGGTGGCTGTGAATGTATTGGTGTATTATGTACACAAACATCACATCACAACCAGCAGAGGCTGCTTACCAATAAGTGAATTGTTAGTAGGACTATGATTGTGTATTGAATATAGGTTTAAAGACATTAATTGTCATAAGAACTTTTTTTTTTATATTTACGGGTAAGCATGCCTTGATCTCACCTGATGTTAAGTGATGATAAGGCCAATTGGTGGAAGCGCACTTCACCCGGGGTCCTCAACTAGTGAGGCACTGACTATCTTATTTCTAGCTGCCGGAACACAACAATGCTACAAATATTTATGATATGGCGACATATTTATGGTGGTGCTAGCCAGGCGGACAAACAAGTCCTACCACCAACCAAACCGAGTATACAAACATTACCTTACCTATTACTTACACTTACATTGTAATATATAATTAATTTTAACTCTTTTTAATAAATTTCCGTAAATTTAAATTTTACAGGGCAACAAAAAAAGAATGGTTGTAAATAGGTTGTAAAGAAGTATTCAGATATTAGCTATAACATATATTATTTTTAATGTACGGTATACCTTGTTGACCGAGAGGCAAAGCGTGAGCGGCGTTACACACAACATAAATGTTTCACAACAGTGTTTTTGAAATCAATATTATCTGCAGATTTTTTAAAATCGAACTATCGTGGTGCGGACAACGATATATCCGTAGCAGGTGCCATCAGCGCCATCTGGCGTGGCTGTAATTAATTCCGTTATGGGCCCAATATTGGCGGCAGGCCAAGGTAACATGTTGATGTCCATTGTATTTTTGAGTAATGGCGTTTGGCTCAATTTAGATATTGATAATATGGTACGCACCATTAAAGAACTTAATAGCTGATTAGAAGTGTAATACATATGCTAATGGTTGTATATGAGTGTTTAGAGGCTGGGTAAAATTGCAGTAGCTGTAGGTCCTGTTGGTACCAAGAGATTAGTTATTTTACGCTTTGGTGGCTGTGCGGCAACGTGGTCGGCCCGATATCTGGCGGTTCAGGGTTCATTATCAAGTCACGTAGCGTTTTTCGTTTTTTTTCTATATATTAACCCGGGTTTGTGACAAGCGTGGTTACTAAGCCAATACCCATCAATTGTAGCGATGACTTAATTGTGGTATCCAACTTTCAGAGAATTCAACACAAGTGGAATTCAACTTAATGGGAATCCAACTTTTATAAAAGTCAACATAACGGGAGTTCAACTAAATGGTCCTGCAGGTTAATTTCGATGATGGAGTCTTTTACCAAGCAGTGGAACAGTATACAGGGTGGCTCATTCAAATCGGTCAGTATGGAAATGTCTGAAACTATAAGACATACGAAGATTTGTTCTTAGGAACCATGTCACCGATTTTGATAAAAAGAAAAACTGCATTCATACATTTGTAAAAAAACTGTACCCTGCTCGGGAATCGAACCCGGTTGTTTTGAAAAAATAAACTTACACTTTTTCTAATTAAATATCGATTGTGTAGGTCTTAAGCTGTAAATGTCTCTAAGAAACATGATGTCTAAAATGAATAAAATGCATTGTTTTGACATACTTTAATTTATCATAGTAGGTATCATCATGTGGTAAATTTGCGTTAAAATTGACTCTATGGCTGCTTTTAGGTCTTCAACGGTGTCATAGCTTGTTTTGTAAACTTCATCCTTAACGTAACCCCACAAGAAATAGTCTAGAGGCGTTAAATCGGGCGACCTCGCCGGCCATTTGATAGGGCCGTTCGTACCAATCCATTTTCGCGGAAAGTTTTCATTTAAAAAGTCTCTTGTTATGCGACTATTGTGAGCCGGTGCTCCGTCCTGTTGAAAACAAAGTTGTTCTCTTGTTGAATATTGCAACGGTGGTCACTTCGAACACCTACTATGATAAATTAAAGTATGTCAAAACAATGCATTTTATTCATTTTAGACATCATGTTTCTTAGAGACATTTACAGCTTAAGACCTACACAATCGATATTTAAATAGAAAAAGTGTAAGTTTATTTTTTCAAAACAACCGGGTTCGATTCCCGAGCTGGGTACTTTTTTTTTTCAAATGTATGAATGCAGTTTTTCTTTTTATCAAAATCGGTGACATGGTTCCTAAGAACAAATCTTCGTATGTCTTATAGTTTCAGACATTCCCATACTGACCGATTTGAATGAGCCACCCTGTATAAGTCATACTTTAGTACCTACTTAACAATTCATATTAATGCAAAAAACTATTGTATTGTAATGAAACACTTTTTACGAATTTACTACTAAATTGAAACCAGGACTTTCCGAAGATTGCGACAAGCACGTTGACACAGTTGTTTTCCTTGATTAATTAGTTTAGTAACTTTAAACAAAAATACTTTGCTTATTACATACATACATACATCACGCCTTTTTCCCGGAGGGGTAGGCAGAGACCACCTCTTTCCACTTGCTGCGATCCTTACAGACGGAAGCGAAAGAACGCTTCATCCACATTCATTAGTCTCTTCATACACGCTCGTCGGTTTAGGGTACTCTTGACCTGACCTTTTTTAAGAACTTCCCCGATTTGATCCATGTACTTGCGTCGAGGCCTTCCCCTACCAACATTTCCATCCATACTCGCCCTATATATACTTTTAGTCAGCCTGCTTTCCTTCATCCTCTCAACTTTGCTTATTACATTTTCGTAACTACAATAATAGTAAAAAAAAACATGTTTATGATATAGCTATATGTTATACCGGATGCAGTTATACAGCATGCCGGTCATCGCACGCACCCTACCCCCGTCCGCAATTTGAGTAATGGAAAAACAAATTTGGCAAATGGTGCTCTTTGAAGCCTCAGGCCTTGTGTGCGTATAATCCGTTTGTCTGTCCGTACGCCGTGGATTAGGGTGGTGTAATTAGAGATGGGTTTTTGTGTACATTATACGTAGGTATACATACATACCCGCTTTTAGATATTTTAATTAATAATTGAAATGGTGTTCGATAAAGAATATACTTGGTATATTTATAAAGGATCATTTTGTAGAAGGTGGACATAGAACTTACAACCTTTTACGATGTGGGTGACTGCGCTTCTAATTAATCTACGACGAAATTGGTGATATGTATAGGTATTCTACGAAGAAATTACATGCACCTTTTTATTAATATCGTGGACTCGACCTCAAATTAATTAGTTACATTTTTTTATGATTACACCTCAAAATATTGTTTGTTTATTTTTTGACTTTTATTGTTTTTCATTATAGTTATCCGTATTTTTTAAGTTCTCTAAAAGGTTGTATTTACCTATAAATGTTTGTTGCATTCAGATAATTTTGCAATTGTATTGTTATGCTTATTGTAATGTTTTTTTTATGCCTTAATAGACAGCTCTTGACCTCGATCTCGCCTGATGGTGAGCGTAGATAAGGTCTACGATGGAGCGAGCTGCCACAGAAGATGCCGATTAACCCTCGCCTTGAAGGCATTCAGGTTATAAGTTTTTAGGAACACAAACGATGGCAGAGAATTCCACTCCCTGCCAGTGCGCAGTAAAAATGATAACATGAAGCGCTTAGTGCGACATAGTGGAATTTCTACTAGGTGGGGTTGATATCCTGCAGTACGTCTGGAGGTTCGGTGATAAAAGGGCGATGGTGGTATGAGCTCGAAAAGCTCCCCGGGTATGTATTAGTGTAAACAAACGTTGGTGAATTAATAAATAAATAAAAATAAATAAATAGAATACAGATTACGTAATAATATAATTGCCCAGCAGTGGGCTAAAGTAGGCTGATAAAAATGATAATGATGATGATGATTAATACAATTGTTTGTATCAATACATTTTATTTCTTTTCTATACTATATTTTTTGTTAAAACGTTTAACTAAATAGTTCTATGGCTAAGTATGCCCTGTCTATTAGTTAGTCTGTGCAATCGCCTGCTTTGGAACACTCTGTATTTAACTACTGAAAGAATCCAGTCCAGAATCCAATCGAAGTGGAGAGACATCGCGCGACGTGCGCCCGCCCTGGATGCGAGTGGCGACACGGCGAGCCGCAACCTATCCGTCGATAACCTCGACCACTCAGCCAAGAGTGCCCGATTAAGAAGAGAGACAACACATCCAAACATAAACTAGTAACAGTGATCGTTGTGCCTGTACCAATATAGTGATTTATGATAAAACCATTGTGTCAGTGACTCCAGCCTATATCTTAACGCGAGTTGTCTGCGACAGACAAACAAACAAACATTCCTACGTCGGAATGAATGAAAGGGACATTATGTTGATATTCACAGAGCAATGAAAAGATGAACAGATACTTCTGTATATAATTATTATTGTAGTATTTTATAAGTTTTTTTTATTATAATTTCATGGATTGAAGGTGATCGTTAGAGTAGCAGCTAGCGCGTTCGGGTTGCGATCTTGCAAACTGAGCATTTTTCTCAATGTCGTCTCACCGGATAGGTGTTCAAATTATAATATTTTTCAGCTCCTCCGTGCTAAGAAAGGCTCATTAAGCCGTTGGTCATAGCCTTCATAGTATGATAAAGTGAAATGGGAGTCGTTAAGTGGTAGGTGGTAGACAGCACATAGCTGCGTCTATCCTGTTACCCAGATTTTGGCTGATGACAAAATCTTACAAGTATATTTAGAAGATCGATGGGCAAATTATCTCAATGGGTTGAAGTGCACTAAGTAAGACACTTCCATAGGCCTCACTATGATAATAATGACAAAGACAAAGTTTCTGAGTTATAGACTAGTTGCCCGGCGGACTTCGTAGCGCTTTGATAGTTTCCATGATAACGGTTCTATGAAAACAAACAAATAATTCGTCCACTTAAGAACACCCGTATCCCATGATAGACCCCTTTAGCAGCGCCACCTACCGGGTCCAATTGTAAATCTAAACCATTGTCGAATCCACTTGAACACACACAAAAAAATCACCCAAATCGGTCCAGCCGTTCTGAAGAAGTTCAATTTCATACACACGCAAAGAAGATTTATATATATAAAGATATGCGGAAACATAAGTAGTGTATATTGTCAATTTAATATAATTAGCTTTCAATCGGGTAGCCGCTGGATGCGAGTTGCACAAAACCGGTCGTGGAGATCTTTTGGGGGATGCCTTTGTCCAACAGTGGACGTCTTTCGGCTGAGATGAGGAACCATTAATCGTCGCTATTATGTTTTCCGATAAAACCAAAAAGTAATAATAAAAAATAAATAAAACTCTTTGCATCCCAATATACTCTGTGTACAAAATACTCTGTGCACACTAATTGAGCGTCGTCGTGCCCGCACTCCTTACTACCAACTTGCGCGTGCGCCTGTACCATAACATTTATTACAGAACCAAGCGATCTATTGTTTTGTCGACGATGATACATACTTTATACATCAGTGCGATCAGTTATAATCAGTCTAAAGTAGTGAACTGTTGTGACGTGTTTAAGTTTTGTGAACAAATCAAATGTGTGTGATCAATTGCAATGTTTAAGAGTAACAAGTATGACAGTTATAGTTATAATAGTCATAGTAGCTATAATGGGGGTTACGTTAAGGTAAGATTATGAAGTATATGTGCCATAATTTTTTAAAGATAAATACGAAAATGGGTATGGAAAAAATGTTACTCTCCTCACATCCTCTTCTCTTGTCACCAGGAGACGCTGCGTCAATGCCATACAAATTGTCGTTTTCGTTATGGTGATTGAAAGGTGAATAAAACTGTACTATACACAGAGGAGCTCGATGGCGCAGTGGTTTACGCGCCCGGTCTGCGAGTGCTGAGGTTAAGGAACTTTCGCATAGACCGGTCATTGGATGGGTGACCAAAAATGTATCATCTCGAGCTCCTCCGTGCTTCGGAAGGCACGTAAAGCCGTTGGTCCCGGCTGCATTAGCAGTCGTTAACAACCACCAATCCGCACTGGGCCCGCGTGGTGGCTTATGGCCCGTTCTCCCTACCCATTGGGAAGGCTCGCGCCCCAGCAGTGGGGACATAAAATGAGCTGATGATGATGATGATGGTGATACAAAGAACATCTTCCCAAGTCATTTTTATAACTAACTGACAGAACACAACACAACAGTGCTACTAACAATTATTGTGAATGCAACAGACTTAGAGAGGAAAACCCTAACCCTGGTAACCCCTAGTGGTATGACATAGCACAAACCCTTGCATTGATTTTGATATTGTCAGATGAGGATTTCGGTCTCGTCAGTTACTATCAGGTAAGTGAAGGCCAGGCTTCTCCGTTGTGTTAAACAAACGTTATTATAGCCAGGCCCAACCAATGCGGTGGTCGAGCTCAATGAGTTGTAATCAAGACGCACAATGGCATCAATTCGCTTAATGGTCTCAATTTGGTGGACTATTATTCTACATGTGAGATGAGAATTTTTCTAATGTTGCCTCTGATATTGCTGGTGCTCTGTATTTTCTGATGCTCAAGGTTTAATACATAGAACGAACATTTAGTAGGTACTGAGAAATACATAAAAAATTGCTGGTTTACATCGTTAGTTTATATCTAATACTGGTAGATGGCTTTTAAAACTAAAACACACACGCGAATCTATTGCATAAGTCTCGCAAATTAATGGAAAACACACAGACAGCTGTTGTGTAATCAGCTGGTTCAAACAGCAGCGAAAGTTGCTGAACTTTGTCAAAACAAATGAATAATCTACTAATAGATGCTTACTGTCAATGTCAACATCTAGTTGAGCTACTTTGATATGGTTCTATCGCTGCCGAAATGAAGTGAAGTATTTTTTCGGTATCGAACAAAATCGAAATTTTTTGTAAACTAGCGTTTAAATTAAGCTTATCTTGGGCACACCCTTCCATTTCGGTGTAATCTACATTTGATTCAATACCTAACCATTTAAAGTTCGTTGTTCCTCTCCATTAAAATAAGTAGGTAGTAGTCTGCAATATCATCATAATACACGTCTTTTTGCACAAAACAAAGATCCCAGACACGGCTCCTGGTTTTCTTGTAGACATTCGCGAAGATCATTTATTATGTTGGCGCGATACAGGTGTGTTGTGTAGGGTTACCATATGACATATTTAGCTCAGGTTTAAGTTGAATTCTGAATTTGGATTACAATGTTTTTTTCTATCCAAACAAAGACTAAAAATAATCTTAGATGTCGGAACTTGAACCCGTATATTATGTCCTTTTTTAGGGACAATCAAATACTTACTTAATAGATTAAAGTCGGAAATCCGTTAACCCGCATTGGCCGAGTGTGGCCATATAAAAGACTATACGTCCCCGTATGGTTTTATTCATGGGGGGAAAGTCCTGACAGTAGGTCGTTTGTAAGCTAATGAGTCTAATCCTTTTCGCTATGGAATTGAATTTTTAATTAATATTATTTTTTAAATCCGGTCTATAGACAAAAGAACTCCTAGACTACTGGACCTCTAAAGTATGAATCATCATCATCGTCATTTAGTAAAGTAGGACTAATCCGCAGAAATTCTGGCTTATGGCAACCCTAGTGTTATTACAAATATGGCGGCAGCATGCAGTAATTAAACGCAATGAATGAATTTTGAAGAATGCAATGACACAATGTTTCCCAAACAATTATGTTGAAATTTAAAAACATTTAAGGGGGTGCAGCGTGGAATTTGAAAATTTGCGCTGATTAAGTCTTATACATTAAAAAGACTAGTATAGGTTAGCTTGATCCTTTCACAAGGTCATGGTTGTCTCGGAATTTGAAACAAATACCCAGAAACTGCATAAACAATACGTAAAATAATGATATCTAAAAACTTATTTCTTCAGAAACTTTGTAAATATAGCAAGCACAAATGAAACAATGATCCGACATCAAAATGTTTGTATTTATATTCCGCAGGTCACTGTTGTCTTATTTTTCAATAAAAAAACATGAATATGAAAATATTAAGACTTTTCTTATTTTTTACCCAAACGCCTATGATTTTACGAAAGTAAACATTGCTCTAATTAAATCACCAGCCTACTCTGTACAGATATTAGTGTGCGTGCGTATTCGTAGTCGTGCGCCGTTGTCACACCGTTGCCACGCGCCGCTCGCTATCATAAAGAAACTTGAAACTCGCAGTTTTGCGTCCGCGCTGCACCCCCTTAACCGAAACACGTACCGTTTAGGTAAAATGGTAAAATGTTTATATAATTTTGTACCTAAGAATAATCCTGCCTTACTCACTGACTGACTATCAACGCCCAATCCAAACACTTGGACCTAGAAAACTAGAATTTTGCAGAGAGGTTCTCTCTACAGGATATTTTTTTACCAGTGCGCAAATTTTCTGGAGCGACGCAGAATCGATAAATAAACAACTTTCTCATAGTAACATTGGTTGAAATATGTACGAGAGAGCTCGATGGCGCGTTAACAACTGCGCCATCGAGCTCATACTCATCAACAACAATAGCTTAAGGTATCAAAACACTTGTTCGGGACTTAGCTCATTAATGCGACACATCCAATGTGCAGTCCCAAGCCATTAATTTCTGAACGGCGAACGGAGCCATTAAATTAAAATCTCTCAACGTGATGACAGCGTGACCGTACTCGGTTCGAGTCCCGGGTGAGGCATAGACAATGGCGGAGATTAACCCCGGCGAATTAAACGAGACCCCGTGAAACCTTAGCGGGTGGCGGTCTAACTCAAAAGAGAGTTTCGCTCATGTATGGGTGAATGAAATAGAATGAATAGAAAACATCTTTATTCAATTTAGGCATATAAATTGCACTTATCAACGTCAAGTAGTTACATAACAAAACACAAAAATATATTAAAAAATACACACAATAATATTTAAAATTTATAATTTAATAAACAATACAATGTAATGGATCGAATAACTTAATACATTGTGCTTGCATTTTTTTATGGAATGGAATGGAGTTAAGCAGTTTTAACGTATTTTCTCGCTTCTTTAGATTCAGGTTTTGAGATGTAACAATTTCACACATTGATATGGAATACAGTGAAAAATTCAGTTACAAAAAATAAACGCGAGTAAAAATGTAGAAAGTGTTTCATTACACACGCTTTGAAATACTTACTTTTTTTTTTTTTTACATCACTTTATAATATATTGTTATAGTTAATTACTCTTATTTATATTGTTATTACTCGAATGTCTCATAATTTTTAAGCCCCGATGTGGTGCTGATGTGCACTTTAAACATTGGCGTTCTTCAAAGTTTTTAATTTTAATTTAAATTTTTAAATTGTGTTGGAAGACTTACAGTTAATACATCAATTAAAAATGTTAATAAATTAAATACAGATTACTTAAATCTCTTCGAATTTCGATGGAAAATGGAAAATGTTGGTAAGACTTTTTTTTTATAAAAAGAAGTTATTATTAAATTTGTTTTTGAACTGGTACAGGGATGAGTTAAACAAATCTAGGTTCATATCCTTATCAACACTATTATACAGTTTGGACACACTGATGGCAAAGGAGTTGCTACGATAATTAGTTCGAGAAAGCGGTACATGCAGTGTATTAGTGTGGCGCGTTAATTTTTTAGACCTTGAAATATTTTCAGAAGTAATGCAACATCGAACATATCTCTTCGCAAGTGTAATGGCAAGAAATGGAAATGTTTGCAACGCAGTGTGTAGTCCTGAATGTACACACGGCATTTAAATTGCAGATGGCGTAGAAATCGTTTTTGTATAGACTCGAGCCGAGCTATGTATGTTTTGTAGTTGGGATTCCACACTTGCGAGGCATACTCCACGAAAGCGCAGTACAACATTTTAATTGTTTTTATATCACGTCTCAACACGCCACAATAGTTGACAGTACGCCGTGTTAAAAACTTTATCTGTTATTTTTCATATAAAACGCTGCTCTCCTACACCTCCTACCACATCCCCGGAACATCGACACACCCTCTTTCATCTATCATTAGCGGACAATGGCTAATCTAACGTGCAGGGGCACTTCATCACGCCGCCATCGAGATTATAATTAACGGGCGAGATAAGCCCGCCGATCCGTAGGTGACCGGCTCTGTTATTGGCAGGTTTTTGATGAAATGCCAGGTGTAAAGACTTCCGCAGTAGGTGCTTGGAGCCTGATATTCGTGGTCCTTTTTGCCTTCCATTTTCCTCGTTCAGCTACGAAAAGCTCGACGAGGAGAGACTCCTATAGTTTAGGCGTCCCATGCAGACTCCCGTAAGGCCACAAAATAAGGAGACCCACAGAAGCTTAGCTTAATACATAGGTACCGGGCTTAAGGCGAAGGGTAAGGCACACTAGCGTCACCAATTGAAATTTGACAATTACTAGCGGACCGGATCTTTTTTTAAACATTGCGTACCGTCCGACAACAGGAAAGCATCCATAGTATTTATTTATAGTATTTATTTATTTAAATTGTGCACTACTTTTTGTTGCGTGGTTTATTCACAAAACGGGCTATTGCATTTATTCACAAACAATGGCCACTGTTGGTGTTAGTGAATGAATACAAAAACAAACCTAAAAGTAGTGCACAATTATTAAATAATAGATGTTTGCCTAGTGTCGGAAGGTTCGCAATGTTTGAAAAAAAATCCAGTTTAGCAGTTATCAAGTTACATAATACTCTTTTTGATTACCTTACTAAATATTTATACCAAAGCCTAATAACATTTTTAAACGTTCAAATACGTACTAAACTTATTGTATTGCTAGCACTAATTATACTAGTATATTTTTTAAACTGTATAAAACTACTTATAGGTTCTGTAAAAGCCATGTGGCTATTTTCCCAGTGCAACGGTTCCAGTCCAGCCAATAGCAGCTGCCGTAATGGGCACTAAGGATAATTTATTGTGTTTTAATTACCACTACGGTGACCGGTACTAAGTGTTACATTTGTCTTGTCTTTTTTCTTTAAAGAACAATGTGGTTAAGCGGTGTAGATAGTGTAGAAATTAGAACAGTCTTTACATATACAGGGTGGGGCTAAAGTAAAGTCATAATGTGAATTGGCTGCCATTTTGTTCTAAATGAAAAAAATGCGCTCTGTTTTTCAAAAAGTTTATCAAAAGGTGTAAAATTGATGTCATTAAGTTTTAAAAATTGAATCGGTCAAATGACCAACTCCAGAGTTAATGCATATTCGTGCTCGTTTTACGGCATTTTGCATAGTTGCTCGCAAGATATCTGACCTCAAATAGGTAATTTCTTCTTCAATGTTGGTTTTCAAAACTTGCAATGTTCGTGGCTTGTTGCGGTAAACGCGAGATTTCAAAAAGCCCCAAAGACAGAAGTCTGGCGCCGTCAGATCTGGCGATCTGGATGGCCAGTTCAATACGCCAAAGCGGGAGATCACATGGCCTAGAAATTGGTCAAATAGGCAGTAACAATAATTCCGCGTTCTTCAGGTGTGTATCGCTCTATTGCTTATTGTTACTTAATTTTCTATCTGTCTACAATATAAATGTCAAAGCATAATGACATTTGACGCCATTTGCAAAAATACTGGCACATTTACATTATGCCATTACTTTTGCTACACCCGTTATTTTAGTAGGTCTGTATGTATTTTATAGCATGTATTTTATTTATAAAACCACAAGTCATCACCAGCTCATAATTCATATACGTCCCCACTGCTGGGGCACGAGCCTTCCCTACGGATTGATAGGGAGAACGAGACATAAACCACCACGCGGGCCCAGTGGGAGTTGGCGGTTGATAACGACTGCTAATACAGCCGAGACTAACGGCTTTATGTGCCTTCCTAAGCACGGGGGAGGAGCTCGAGATGATAAATCTTTGGTCACCCATCTGATGACCGGCCCTTGCGATAATTACTTAACTTTAGCAATCGCAGACCAGGCGCGTTAATTACTGCGCCATCGAGCTCCTCAAAAAGTATAATAGTAAATGTATCTTGTGTCTAACCTTAGTATTACCTATATGCCTATCTGGTACCAATGCAATTACCGTGGTACCACTATTTTCAGGTTCTAAAAGCTACAGCTACTTATCACACGCGGTACCAATAAGAAAAAGGCTTTCTCATGAGTGTCACCAGTTCAATTTATTTCGTCCTAAGGGCCTGTTGTCCCTCGTCTTCGCTTATAGACGTCAGACTCTGATTGATGATTTGCATTAGAAACCCTTTCGGGTTTGTTTGTTTGGACGATGTTGTTGTGTTTTTCCTAAAACTTAACTGTTCAATTTTATTAACGGATCGTTAAATATTTTCACCATTTTAAAATTTTGCGTACCATTATAAATATTTATTACAGTGGTGTTTAATGCAAATTGCTTAGTATTGTCTCCGAAACTACTTTGATTTCAAAACTTCATTCACCAATATTTAGACGATTAGTGGATTTTTAGGGTGAAAATAAGCTATATTTTATTTTGATAAATAATAACGGAAAATATCTACTAATAGTATTGTTATAAAGGTCATTTCAGCCGAGCTGGCTGGCAGTTATCCCGTTTCTTTATATATATACTATACCTACCTACATAAGCTATGTTTACGTTCCCCCGTTAAAATTTTTATTTAATAACAGAAAAACGATTAATGTTTTAAAAATATTGTATTGTAACTACTCCTATAAACAAAAGCTTCAATTACCTACAATGTTTTTCTATAACAACCCGAGCCGCCATTACGCGTCATTCCGCCCGCGCTCCACAAGATGGCAGCACATTTGTAAAACTCCGGAACACACCTGCGCGGCGACTGGCTACTAGATGAATTATCCCCGTCTTGGGTTCGTTCGGTGTCTGCAGTACTTTTTGCCGGAGCTGAGAAAGTGCTGAAGAACATTAAAATGTATTCGCTAATAGTCGTCTTTAATTTATTATTATAGTTTTTTCCAAGTAAGAAAATTTGCTGGACGAAGATGTGCTTATAGATAATACCTCGAATAAATGTGTTAATATAGGTACATAAATATTAATGAAAGACCAAATAAGGTTAGAAGGTTCAATAAGCTCTTCAAAAATTAAAAAGGAAAACCCAATATCTCGGCAACGAAGATGCATAAGCTGTCTTCCGGAGTAACTATATGTAACTATTTCGTTATTTTATCGTCTCTGGGATTGTCGAATTTAAATAGCAAAAACCGTAAAATTTAAAAATCTGAATTTAGGTTTTATTTATTTTCAAATACGGTGGTATCAAATCAACAGCTCCAGGCTGTGTCCCATCGTGAAGTTTAAGTAATATATTCTAACTATTCTAACTACTTCTATCACTGCTCATAACATATAATATAATCACACAAATATTATAAATGTGAAAGTTTGTGTGTACGTGTGTGTATTTGTTGCTTTTTCACGCTGCAACGGATGGATGGATTTAGATGAAATTCGGCATACAGATAGATTATAACCTAGATTAACACATGGGGTACTTTTTGTACCGATATGCCCACGGGAACGGGAACCACGCGGGTGAAACTGCGGGCGGCCGCTAGTTATACATAATTATACACCGTTAATTTTTATCCACTAGAAATTGTTTAATGGTTGTCTCTGCATGTAATAATACCTAACTCGATCAAAATGTATGGAACAGCTGATTTCTTTTTCACGATTACAGAGTTGGTAGTAAAAGTTTTGCAAAATTATGAGCAAAGCTACCCTTAAAAAATCTGGTAGATAAAAATTGCTCTCTATTCTGCTCTTCAAATATAGTTCATGTTACATAACTATGCTATTTAATAATGTTACAAAACAATAAGTATAAGGTTGTTTTATTGACTAGTAATATATATATTATATATATTCCCAAAACGTACCCATGTTAACATGTCTATATAATACTATGCAAACGTCAGAAAATGGAAATTGTAAAAAAAATATTTCGACTCTCCATACAAAATCATCAACTGATCGAGTTAGTATGGAAAGTCGATTTTTTTTACAATTCCCAATTTCTGACCTTGGTATAGTATTATATAGACATGTTAACATGGGTACGTTTCGGGAATATAATACATATTACCAAACACCTGTAAATCGTTCACAATAATAAAACATGCTATATACCTAACATGTTTTCTCATGTAGTCAGACAGGACGCACCTTCACGCATTTACATCTGCCTCTACCTCCAGGAATCTGTGCTTCAAACTAATCACTCAGTCAGCACGGTATCACCTTACCCAATGAAATGAACCATTTACAATTTGAGTAGGCGATACCCCCCTCTCTATTTCTAATGCGATCCCGTGACAGGTCGAAAACAATTACGGCCCAACACAAAGCTGAGACAAATGGATGCAAAGACAATGGGACGGCCCGGTGGGCTTTTGGCACAATGGGGCACTTCTGAATTGTGGCGACGAATAAAAGATACAACACAATCTATAAAGCGCGTACACACTATGGTGAACCGATTATGCTTCTACTGATTGCTATAAACCGTCTAATTCCGAAATACAGTTTTAAGTTAAGTCGAGTTAGTAACGATGATATCAATGATGTCTCATTTAAGGTTAGGTTAATAAAGACGGGTAGAGATATATTCAGTTTTAACCGATATGCAGGACAACTTTTATTGATGTTTATCTACTAAAGAGAAACAACTTTGGCGTTAATCTCACCTGATGGTAAGTGGAAGCACTTCGCTCGGAATTTTCAATCACAAAGAGACTGACTTGATCTATAAGTGCACGGAGCACAAAAGTGCTGTAGTAGCCAGGCGGACTTAAAACCGGCCCTATCACAGCACAAACTGAGCATAATGTGTACCTATACTTGGAATTAAGACATTATTAACACTGCGATAACAATCGAAAAAAGTTGTTGTGTAAACATTTTTTAATATTCTCGATTCGTTATGTAATAAATGACTTAAAAGACAGAAAGCTTAAAAATTATCACACTGGTCTAATTTTAATTTTTTTTTATAAGTTTGTATAAATTATGCAAGTAAAATCTTAAGCCTTGTGAAGCTTATTTATATCGTGTTTAACTTAATAATAGAGCCAACTGCGTACGCTCACGGAATGAAGCGGTTCCTCCAGTGACATCTCGACAAGGGGACGAATTCATCGAGTGGTGAAAAATGAGGAAGGCCGCGTCGGAGGCCGTGTTCACGGGAAACGCATTAACCGACAAATAAATCAGCAGTTTTGGTAACAATAACGTTTGAACAACGCGTTGCAACGGTCCGACAACGCGTGGCAGTCATGTTGTGTCGGTAAATTCTAATCAAGTCTAGTAAGCTAATTAAGATCAACGCGAAGGCTTAGCAATAAATTTCTAATCAGAAAAAATATATGAAAAAGATAGACAAATTTAGTTATTTGTAGCGTAACTGTTTTACCGCTTATACCATGGCGAGTGCTCTGAAGAGCTCTTTCCCTTCCTTCATAGGAGTACACGTGCTGCTCTTCGAAGTCACCGCTTCACTGTCTCAAATACCCCATCGCGCACAAAGAAATTTGCTGACTCGTTTCTTTGTCGCACCTCCAAAAGGTGGAATAGTCTACCAGCACACGTTTTCCCTCTTTCCTATGATATGGGGTCCTTCAAAAGAGGCGTGAAGAAGCACCTTGTGGGCCGGCAGAGTGAGGTTAACTGATGCTACGTTTGTTGTCACGCTACACCAGTTATCTTCGCGTCTGGACTCCATTTGCACTTAACATCATGTGGGATGGAGTCATTTGCCGAGCTATCTATAACCCCTTGAGCGTCAATCGACCACCAGGTGGCCGATAACAATTAAAATTCTATTGTGTCTGGTATTCGCGCGCTCGAGCTCATAAAAAAAAACTAGTTCTGTGATTCCTACTTACTGGGGGTACGAGAGTTCCTAAAGGGCCCAAGTTACAGAGAAAAAAACTGACTTCAGGTTAAAGGAAGTCTTTTTGGGTACGAATAGACAAACCACCCACACACTTACACTTCAAAAGCATATGCACTTTTCGTTGTTGATAAAAATATAAAAAAAAGCAATGACAAAATTCAGCGCTTACGTCAGCCTTCCCGGTAGCATAGCGGTCAGTGCAGCCGCCCGGATTGCGGAAGATCCAGGTTCCATTCCTGGCTGGGTCGGGTGGGCGTTTAATTTTTTCACTGTATTTTATAAAATATTTTATAAATATTTAATATAACGTATGTTACGAGATTGTGAGCAACTTTTACGTTCTTCATGTAAGTATAGTGAGTGTTTCAACAAATTATAAAAAATATTATTTAACCTGTTTAGGCTTTAGTGTCTTTAACACGTAAAGAGACATACGTAATAGTAATTATAGCCTCTGCTTTTAATCAAGTCAATTCCACTTGAATTCTTATAAAGTATGTGTTGTGTTGTATCCGACACGTTTAAAGTTTTTAATATTGCCATGAAGGTGTAGCATTTTTTTCTCACATTTTGGACGATTTTGTATTTTCATGTAAATATTGCCAACAATGAGGTTTTCCATTAATAATTGTCGTCTACACTGTCTGTAAAGAGCACACTGAAGTCACGGATCATTACCCGCAATCATTGACGTAATCGACGTGAGCGATGCTCAACGTATTTGTCCAGTTTTTACCCGCTTAATGATCTGCCATGGCTGATCAGACGTCAGCCATCAGAGAGGTATGACCTTTTTAACACATCCTGAATAGAGATAGTATAGCATCTGAGTTAAGCTGTGTCTGTTTAGATAGTATTTAACTGCAACACCAGAAAAGATTACGTTGACAGAAATAACTTGCGAAACTAAAATAAACGCTATAAAATTTGGTGGTTTTATAGCGTTTTTTTTTAGGCAACAGCTAGATACTATAAATAGAAAAATATACAGGGAATTTCAATAATCAACGCTGTAGCAAATTTAAAAAAAGTTAAATTATATTTAAATAATTAACTCGAATTTTTACTACACCGATATTTTTCTTATTTTTTGAGAACTGTCTCAAAATGGTGTGTCACATGTTTCGGGTTTACTTTTGGGACAGCCTGTATTTAGAAAAAAAGTTTTCCCTATTCCATCTAGACCGGCGTTTAGCACGTCGAACTTTCTAATATACGAGCGGTGTAACTGAAAATATATCTGATATCAACTCCCAATATCTTCAGCCATTAATTCGGTGATCATTCCGAGAGATTTCACCCCCTCCTCACGTCACATAACTATTATTTGTAACGCATGCGCAGTGGGGAGGCGCCAGGCGTCGAATAATGGCATAGAGTTGATAATCAGTAGACAGGATGTAAGGTAGGAATTAGTATTTGGTATTTGTTTACTTATCTTCAACGATTGTTGAAACAAATCAAGTGAAAGAAAACTAAATCTTTAATTCATTTTTAAAAATTCATGGACTTTGGTGATCGCTCTGGAGGCCGAGTTTTTTTAACCAATCGTTGGCCTTAAATTTGTATGCCAAAATTTTCACTTACCTCGCTTTTCACCTAATGCGCTGCTTCAATGCTAATTCAGTTAAGTATACGTTAATATGATCGACTAACAATCATAAATCGCACTAGGCTCGCTAAAGGCGTCAATATTTAGGCAAAACTGTGCCTTAAGTTTCATCAGAAATCCATATAAATAGTAAATGCAATCAAATACTTTGATTACCTATTCACGCAACATTTTATTCTATAACTCTCTGATCTATGACAAAAGTGTCGCCACATCTCTTTGTTCTTATTCATTCAAATGATGCGCAAACATTATGCGTGTGTCACCGACCTTAACCTTATAATCATAGGGTTTATTTTACAACAAACAGTTTAAGGGTAGGTTAAATGCATTGTCCTAAATGCCGCCCTTTGCAAATGAGCCGTTGTACAGGAAGTAGGCTCGATTCCAAGTTATTTATGTGGCACCGGCTGAATCATATTTACATTGAAATACCGCGTGTTAGAAGAGATTTTGATTACCAAAGCATTATTCACGAGATTAAACATGGATTAATGTTTTCCTTAATTTTTTAAGTGGTCCAGTTATTAGTTAACAGTTCTCGTTGAGAAACAATCAAATTTCATATTCGTGTAATTTAAAAAAAATTAAACAAAGCGCAAAAGTTAGATTTCCAAAATTCAATAAATGAATGAAAAATAATAAATATTCCAATAGTAAAAGTGTGATTGATTACTGTATTCTACACTCTCTTGAATGGTAGGAGATCACAAATCTGCCCGCGAATGACTTAAGGAGTTTTTTGTAAGAGTTTGACGATTTCCACTGGTCAGCGTCATCTTTCTCAAGCAATGTGTAATGTGAATCTGAAGAACCGTCAGAGGTTTCTAGAGGAAACGGCATCACGCACTAGTGCGTATCCCCGTACCCTACTAGATTCTCCGAGGGGTTCGGATTGGATTGGGAGCGGCACAACCCAAGGGCGCCTTTAAAGGCTAGGACCTCAGAAGACGGGCAGTACAATAGGTCGGTCACAGCCCATCAGGATGATCAACCCGACACACCTCCCGGGCTTGCATCAGCTCGGTGAGAAGGTCAGGATAGCAGATTCCGCTCGTAAAAAAGGTAGAGATAAATCCGAAAGACACTTTGACCGACCTGGGGATTGAACCCAGGGCCTCCTTTTACAACATTCGTCATTAACCACATTAAAACAACATTGAAAACTGAGGACACAACATTCCAAAAGTTTATTGATTGATTCATTCAGTGCATCTTGCAAGAGTCTTTGAAATGTACTGACATGTGTAGCTTTAATCGGTTTGTAAGCTAGTATATTAATTATGCGGTTCTTCTTTGCAGAATAAAAATAAGTATAAAATGTTAATGTTGGTAAAGAGCGGGACACTATTGAAATGTTTTTTGTTCTTAATGGCGGGAAAGCTCAGCTTTGTGCCGCAAAGACTATTCTTTATGCTAATCTACGCTTTCGCATTGTTGAATAGGGATTTTAAATACGTATCAAGCTTTACTTTACTATATAACTTTCCATTAAGTATAATGAAAAGTAAAATGATTAGCTTGTATTGTCCCACTGCTAGGGAAAGGTCTTCATCTTGAAATGAAGTCATCGCTACAATTTTTGTTGGCTTATTGTGGTTGCTAAACACGGGTTGGTGACCACGAACCCTCGAAACACTTTGCCTGACTCGGGTATTGATCTCAGGACCTCTGGATATTGGGCACTGGTACTGGAGGTGTTATAGGTGAGATTAGGTGCCCATTTTATAAAATTAAGTAATAAAAACGTACTAACAAGATACTAACACTTTAAATTTATTACGTCACGTAACAGCTCATATCATAGTTATTTTAATTAGACCTCTGAATGAGAAATAAATCAAGCCGTAATATAGTTATATTACGGCTTGAGACACCACCTATCTATGGTGAAAAGTTTATATATTTTATTTAAATAATTAAACTTTTATTTTAAAGTGCTAATTGCTGCACTGAAGCTGAATTAAATATTTATAAAATACAGTAAAAAAAAATATAATGCCTACCCGACCCAGCCAGGAATCGAAGTTTGGTGGTCAGTGCAGCCGCCCGGATTGCGGAAGACCCAGGTTCGATTCCTGGTTGGGTCGGGTAGGCATTTAATTTTTTCACTGTATTTTATAAATATGTATTTAAATAAGTTATCGCGAACCCAATTAATCTACTTACGCTGTAAAATTCAAAGGCATATAATAGAAACTCTTTGTCATATCAATATACTCATATACTATATGTATAATAGTATACTAAGTATTTATCATTATTTATTGCTGTTAGTTATATTATAAATATTTATGATGCACCGACGCGACGACGAACCCACTTCAAATTCAAATATTCTTTGTCCATCCAAAGGTTGTCTGGAAGAGATCACTCTTAGTGATAAGACCGCCCTTTGTACGTGTATTTTTATGTAATTTTTTGTCAAATGTTTTATTTTTTGGTATACAATAAAGTTTATTTATCTTATCTTATTTATCTTATATATGTATGTCACGTCAAGGCACGTTTTTAAACTCGAGCCTATGTTGCATGTTCGTAAAGCCACCCGTGGAGGCGTCGGGCGCATTTCCGGCTAATGACGGTGGATAAACGATGTCACATCCGGTTAGCTTTGTGCTCGATCGCGCCATTTCCTCGATGTTAACTTTGGACAAGTTAAATGGGACCTTCTTTATAGAGTTTAAATGGCTCCGGGAGAAAGATCCCTTTGCTTTTTATGCACTTTTGATGAAGACTCCTTCAGCTAACGTTACTTAGCAATGACAAAGGAACCTTCTTTTTTTCACAAAAAATTTCTTGGCAACCGGCGAGTTATAAAAAGAAATCTTATTGTCTATATTAATTTGTAGATTTAATAAGTAGTTCCTAATCGGGAAAGTATTTAAAATTAGTGCAACCGACCTGAGACCTTCTTTAGACCAAAAGTAGAAGCCGCGAACAAATTTCAGTCTTATTTCTTTTTACAATTTTTTTTTGTGTTTTTTATACGTAGCACGGCAAATGACTCCATTTCACCTGATGTTAAGTGAATAACTGGTGCAGCGTGAAAACAACGCAGCATCAGTTACCCTCACTCTGCCGGCCCACAAGGTGTCTCTTCACGCCTCGTTTGAAGGACCCCATATCATAGGAAGGAGGGAAAACGTGTGCTGGCAAACTATTCCATGTTTTGGAGGTGCGACAAAGAAACGAGTTACCATATTTCTTAGTGCGCGATGGAATATTTGAGACAGTGAAGTGGTGACTCCGGAGAGCACTCCTATGGAGGAAGGGAGAAGGTGGGATGAGGTCAAAGAGTTCTTCAGAGCACCTCGCCATGGTATAAGCGGTAAAACACGCTACTTTTATTACTACTTTAAAACTTGGTTTTTCATTAATTTTCACTGAAGTTGAGCCTTTACTTGCCTACTGATATTATTTATTATTATTATTATAAGTGAGTTGTGCCTTAGTTTATCATTTATAAGTCATAGTTAATAAGTACTTTGAAGTGTGTTCTTTTGTCTCATCTGTAGGTCTAAAAACTTGTATTGTTGTTGAACAAATTCTTTTTGTTATCTCATATTAAAACTGATGTATAATGTATATGTATGATTACTTACTTGTAGGAAAACGGTTTCAATGCTTGTTAGCGTTAACCTACCTTACTAGCAACCGTAAAAGTAACGTGCTATTAATATTTAAGAAGTGTTAGATTCAAGAGTGATTTCAATCGTTATCACATATAGCAGTCACTACCAACAATTGTAAACGATTAGAGACGCATCATTAAACGCAGTAAAAAAAAAAGAAAATGGCGAGAGTTTGAACCCCAATGTCCAAAAAAAATTGTCAAAACAAAATGGTGGCAATTAATAGGCTGCGTTGACTGTACCCGGGAGGACTCTGAATCTGTTAGGTATTAGGCTTTCATTGCAGTTCCCTTTTTTACTTTAACACAAAACAACGAATATTGTATAAAATCAAAGATATTTACTCATGTGGTAAATACTCATAATGAAACTAAAATTAATAATGTTTAATTAATCTTTATTTATCAAGCGATGATTATCAGATATATGTAATATAAATATAACTAGAGTACTAAAACTTATTTTCTTTTGTTTAAAGGAACTCCTGGAAAAGCGAATCAAACAGCTGGAAGCTCAGCTGGATGAAGAGAGGAGGAAAACCCAGCGCGAACGCATGCTCGTCACCAAACTGCAGAACAAGCTTATAAAGGTAGGTCCATGAAAGTTAGGATGAAATGAAAGTATTCTTTATTGTACACCATCTATACTAATATAATAAAGCTGAAGAGTTTTTTTCTACCCGCGCTAACCTCTACAATACCAGTCGGATTTCAAAAAATCTTTTTACATTTGTTAGCCCAATTTTTGTTGAAGGCTTAGGCTATTTAACATCAGGCTATGACACTTAAGAGTCAAACAAAAGAAAAGTCAGAAAAAACTCTAAACGAATACGAAGATATTGGCGCATTCGGACGACGCGATGCGACGCGGTGGGTCGGCGAGTTTAAGCACAATAGAAAAGCTGTACATCCTTTTCATTCCAATTTTGTAAAATATTTATATTCCATATAAATAACAACAAACAATCTAAACCCATAAAAAACCCATTACAGGGTTTATTTACATACAACTGGATAGTAAACACGATATTTACTGTTTGCTATAATGTATTATTAATTATTTTAATTTAATTTGAACTTTTACTTAGCAATCACTGAACTGACAACGGGATATTAGTTGTTTGTATTTAGCAATCGTTGCAACAGACGACATCGTCTGTCATCATCATCATCAGCTCATTTCATGTTCCACTGCTGGGGCACGAGCCTTTCCTTCTAGATGGATAGGGAGAACAGGCCATAAACCACCACGAGGACCCAGTGCGGGTTGGTGGTTGTTAACGACATCGTCTGTAAAATTATCTAATTATAATTATTTAGATAATTTATATCTAAATAATCTAACATCCGCTGTCATCGTCACAAGACAAAACAAACTTTATATAAAATTGAAAGGGCCACAGGTATCAATTTCCGTCTGTTTGTAAAGCGTTCTCTTCATAAAACCCAGCACTTTGCTCTGTAAATATTTTCAATCGAGACATTTATCGAACCCTTTAGTAGGTAAGTCTTGGGAGACGGTGCGACGAACGGATTAAATTTCTACCCCCCTCCCACCAGACGTACAATCCTGTCGGTAAATATTACCATTATGGATAGTAACAATTATATTGTGACGCTTCACGGTAGAAAAGAAACCTAGGTTGTTAAAGAGACGTTACTTGTATTTACGTCTGCACGTCAGACTACCACAGTAAAACTTTTTAAGCTATCATGGTCACTTACATTAGAATAAATATTATTAACGGGATAGATTGGTTAGAGAAGCGATTGAAATTACAAAATACAAAAATTTCAATCGCGAAGATGGATTTAAAATGTCGCCTATCTGGAATCCAGTGATTAGCTTATGTAAAGACCGCAAAAAGAACAAAAGTGCCGTTTCGCGATCTCATACGGTCAGTGTGGTGTGTCGAGAACAAGTTCGAGTGAATAGTGGCTTAGGAGAAAGTGGTACGAGTATCGAGCGCAAAAAACGACTAAGGAAGAGGGTAGATCGTTTTGTCTGTTCATAATCACCCACCCGCAATAACTTCAGTACATCCGTGATCATGGCGCCTGCAACTGTGCCGAAATATCGAATACTCAAACAACAAAAAACATAGTAATAATCCTGTGAATAACATTTATTCTAATACCACAGTAAAATTTCCTCTATAAGTCTATTGACTTTGACTTTATGAGTATGGCATACGGTACATTTCTTGAAGAAACTTGACAGTTTTGAATAAGTTGATGTGTACGCGTCTGTACATTTTTTGAGTGGTAGAGCCACGCCGCGTTGCTACACGAAATGGGCCGGATCACCCAGCGTAATAACCACCCTCTCACAGCATATCAGCGTGAAACAATGGCACTCGTTGCTGTTGTGTTTCGTCCGGTGAGTGAAAGTACCGGAGGCTCATCTCTCACTCCTCCCCCCTCCCTATTCGTCCCCTCCCTATTCGTCCCCTCTCCTCAAGATCCAACTCCATCCTCAAGGTCGGCAACGCATCTGCGATTACTTTGGTTTTGCGGGTGTCCATGGGCGGCGGTGATTACTTTCCATCAGGTGACCTGCCCTGCTCGTTTGCCTCCTTTTAACATTAAAAAGAATTTAAGGGTCATACAATTATTAGATATCAGTAACAAAACAGGTTTCCCAATCTAATGTGGGAGGGAATCCATTCGGGTTCCTATCTTGCAAGTTAAGTTAAGATAGGTGATCAAAATAAAAGCTCCTCCATGCTTCGTAAGGCACATCAAGTCTTTGATCTCAGTTGTGTATGTCGTGAATTTGCGTTAAAACCCATCATGCTGCATTAGATTAGCCTATTACCCAGTAAGCCATAGGGCCATAACCCTTTAGCCCTATCTTCTTATGTTCTTTTGTGTGGAAGACCTAGCCCCAGGTAGTGGGTAGCGCTTATAGGCTGATGAAAACAACTTCTAAAATAATTATGTTGAACGATATAATTGAGAAAAAAGTCAATAATACTTATCCCTTAAACACATTTAAGTATATGCCTGTTACGCCACATCTCGTAGTATTCAACATTATAACTCTTTAACAAGCTCACTAACTTCACCTTAAGCCGCTGTCAATATTTGGCTTCTATTAATTAAGGCCTCCCCTTATAGCCGAACTGTTCGAAGAATCTCGAGCCACTGATCAAAGAGGATACAGATCAGATACGTCACTTTGTTTAGTAATGTTTAGTTTAGTGAGGCAAACAAAGTCTTGTACCTAACTTATTTGTCGATAATGTCGACGTTAAAAGCTAAAAGAGTTACGCTCGTATAGAGTTTTGAATGAATCCTCGGTTTAAGCTATAACCATAAAGTTAATATACCAATGGAATAGAGCAACAAACACGAGCTGTCAAACGAAACTGAAATAGGATGACATTATGTGTGTAAAATTGTTTATGAGTGCTTGTCATTGATGTATGTCATGTCGCTTTTTACATTAATGTCGATATCGATAATATTAATTAGTAACAGTATTAAGAGAACTAAAATAGGATGGGATGGAATTTTGCATGGCTGAAACTACGATTGTTGAAAAACTCAGAAGATATTTTAAATAATTTATTTAACATTTCTCATTGCCCTCGGAAAAGATTATATTATTAATAATAATAATAATATTATAAAATCTATGTTTGCAAATTTACATCAGTTACCAGTTAAAATGTTCACAATGTCATACATCTATACATTACAATTATATTTATTTACAACATAATTTAAAAAAAGGAAATAGAAATAAAAATATACACATAATTTTTACAAATAAAAATTACTCCAAATCGCTGCCAAGCGGGAGAGTGCCCAGGACGCTGGCGGCGTTGCCTCTTTGAATGACCAAACTTAAACGTTGGCCAAAATACGCGCCAGCTCGAGGGTCACCAGTGGTCTCTATAAGGCGAGCGGAAATTTCTTTAAATAGCTTTCGAGCTGCCGGTCCCCATGGTCCCAAAGTTTCAACCCCAAACGGCGCAAATATGTGCCCGAGGCTTAGAGAACTATATTTACGCCTTTTGAGGTCCTCAGCCGCTGAAGCTGCCGCGCCAGCACTAACCGAAGTTGTCCTAATGTGGGATGGAGCTAGGGTGTCCACGCACGTCGCATCCCACACCAGGGATCGACCTTGCGACCAGGCAACGAGCGTCATTCCATCGGGCCTCTTTCCATCGTCACGAGCCAGCCCATTGGGTTCCAATACAGCTGGCACATTGACGGTAGAAAGCGCACGGCGAATGACGTCGTTTAGATTCGCGTGTCGCGACAGACGACCAGCGCTTCGCTGGCAAGAAAGACCATGGTGCCCAAAAATATCCACTTCAGTCCCGCAAAGGCAACGATGAGGTTCATTTGTTTTAATGCCCAGGCGTAAGCAAACTGACAAAGTGAGTGTAGGGCCGGTTAAAAGGGTGCCTGTGTTGGGTGAAGGTATGGCGTGTAGCCAAAAACCGGCCTCCCTCTCCGAAACGGCAAGAAGACGAGCTCGTTCCCTATCATTAACAGCACTCTCTATGAGCGCGGAGAAAGTCATCTTACAGAGCGGCTCGTCCCAGTGTCTTTGGGAGTTAAGGAAGGTTGGTAGGTCGCAGTTTTGGCAGATAGCAGACCAGGCATTTCTGGCTTCCGACAGGCACGACACTTCAACGCCGCCCAGGGACGGAAGAATAATTTTAAATGTTAAAGTGAGCGTGCTGTGTACAGAAGACAGAAAAGCCGGTAGTGATAGGTCTTTTATACTGCGAATACCCAAGCCCCCAAACCTGATGGGAAGGGAGGCCTGGGTCCATGATTTGCTATCGAAATGACAATTTAAAACTGATGATAAAGTACTCTGAATGGACGCGTCGAGTGATAGAAGAAGATTAGGATGTTTCCACAATATTATTAATTATTTTGTTTAAGAGCGTTTATGCCGCACACTAGCGCCACCAATGAAAAAAAAAACATATCTAGTAATTAGAGATAGAAAATCAAATTATGCTCAACAAACTATTTAAATGACGTAATTTAGCATTTTTACGTCACCTGATGAACATCTGACATGTTATGGTTTAGTTAAAAGTGGTCGTTTTTAGTTGTAACGTCTTGTTATATATAATCTTACATATAATTATAATATCTTACGGGTAAGCACAGTGCCTTCATCTCACCTGATGTTAAGTGATGATAAGGCCAAAGGAGGAAGCGCACTTCACCCGGAATCCTCAGCTACTGAGACACTGGCTATCTTATCTCTAGCTGCCGGAACACAACAATGCTGCAAACATTGATATTATGGCGACATATTTAGGTAAGATGGTGGTAGCTAGCCAGGCGAGCAAATCGAACCCGGGACCTCTGGGTCTAAACCGGTGGTCTTAACCACTAGATCACAGAGACGATTGTAACGTCAAAGAGCAAAGCAGCAGTTAAACACAGTTTTAGGTACAACTGTTAGGTAGAAATGTGAACATATTCAGTTCTTATTTCTTTTCTGCACCTAAACTTTTATTCTTTGGTGCACCCCAGCGATTGTTCAATTAATCTGGGTTTTTGTAAAATTCAGCGAAATACACTTTTTGCTTCAATGCACATTCGAACGGCGCGGACGAGCGATAACTGAAAAAAAAACTCGTTAATATTAACTTTTATCGAGGTATTTTAGTAATATTTAAACGGATTTCGGTATAAGCAAGTCGCTGAAGTTTCGATACGTTTAAAGTTTTGTATTGGCCGTTGTAGGTATTGCTAGAACTGTTACAAGTATTTTATTATGCACGAAAGAAACTTGGTTTCTAGGAGCTAAGTTCTCATATTCTTTACTTTATACGTTTGGCAATATTGATAATGTATAGCTACATAGTACATATACCTATGTTATTATTTATAAATGCATAGTATTTAATTGCGTAGATAAAATGATATGAAGTAATGAATACTTTGCTGATTTGTGGTCTATGTATATTTAAAAAAATGTATGTGTTATGTAAATGTTTGTTTCCCAAATAAAAAAAAAAATATGTTATCGATGACTTTGTCTTACTTAATCACCTCTGGCTCTGTGGTCTAGCAGTCAGAACACTTTGGTAGATGTCAGAGCACTTTGGTAGGTGTCAGAGCACTTTGGTAGGTGTCAGAGCTTGTCCTAAGTTTACCTAGCTTGCTATCACCACCGTAAGTCGTTATAATAACAATGTCGGAAGCATCTTTTTCTTCTGAGAGTTTAAGATAAGATTGCCAGTTCTTCAATGATTAAGGAGTCCATATGAGGGGCGGATCTGCCTTCGGTCTTTTTGTCACTTACCATCGTGGGATGGATGCCAAGCACTACACCTTTAAATGAAACATTTAACTGAAACAACTTTTACGAATCTACTCGCGTTTATTTTACTTTACACATTATTTAATGTTTATCCTGACGTTTCGAATCCTTTGCAGGGTCCGTGGTCACAGGGAGACTGAGGTGTTGGTCATCTCATAATTATTTAGTAGCTTGTATACCCTCATTTAAATTTAATCGGGTGCGTTCCGTTTTACGCAGAATGAGCTTACAGTATCTTTTGGTCTGGCAGTATGGTGTTGGGGCTGGGATTTAATATTTTGTATGATGGGGTCCGAGGCTGGTGGTAGACTCCAACCATCTTCTCTATTAAAATTAGGATGTTTTTTAATTTCAATAGCCTCGCGTATCATCCTAGGGATGAATCGTTGTTCTCTAGCGAGTAATTGCGGTTTATCAAATCTGATGTAATGGTTGGGCCCCTCTAGGGAATGTTCGCATACGGCAGACTTATTTTCGCGCCTATGCTTGACGTCGGCTATGTGTTCTTTAACGCGGGTACTACACCTTCTTCAAATATATTTGTTTTTTATCAATTTTAAACGCTATTAAACCAAATAATTACTCTTTTGTTATACCCCCAGCAAATCCAAATCAGCAGGGAATATCTGCAGAGCTCTTTGATTGACTGCTCGAAATTGATTGGGGCTTTTTGCCTTTGTACCGCAGACGTCTGGTGATTATAAGCGTAAACGCTCGCTTTGCCTTTGTAGAGATTCGATTGAGTGATTGCTTAGGTGATAATTTGGGATTCTTAACGTTTCTCCATTAGATAGTAAATCAATATCCGTGGAAATTACAAGGTCTAATGCGTGTGTAGAGTTTTACCATATTGTCGATGCAGTTACTTTGCTCGAAAACACTGGCTGTTTCTTTGTTTGTTTGGTTGAACGCGCTAATCTCAGGAACTACTGGTTCGAATTGAAAAAATATTTTTGTGTTGAATAGTCCATTTATTAAGGAAGGCTATAGGCTATATTACATCACGCTATGACTTATAGAAGTGGAGCAGCAATGAAAAATGTTGCAAAAACGGGAAAATATTTTTTAACGCGCGGGTGAAACCGCGGGGCACAGCTAGTAAATATGATATACAGGTTGTTTTGTAATAGGTGTTTATTCCAAAACATAGCCATGTGGCCAAGTATAAAGAACTCCGTGACAATAAGCAAAATCAAATTTGCGAAGATTTAATTTTCAATACTAAAACTCAAATTATTTTTGATTAACCCTTGCATTTTTTGACGATGAGGTTGAAGACTACAAAAATTTAGCAGCTGTAGCCAGGGTTGTCACTTGATTGAAATTTTACTTAGTAACAAGCAATCTCAATATCACGGCCATATGGTGCTTTTTAGGTATGTTTATAATTTTCCGGGGAGTATAAAAATACACTGTCATCCTTTATCACATTCAATGTCACCCTTTCTGCCATATTCGTGTGACCAAACATTATGTATTTGATAATAAAACGATATTAATTAATTGGCAAAATATGTTTGTATTAGAAATGGGGATTGAATCACGAATTTACCTACTACCCACGTCGGACGTCTATTTTTTAGCTGTGGAGAAGAATGGGCGCAAGAAACTCCACAGCTTTAATATAAGTAACGTCATTTACAAAATTATATGCCAGTTATACAAGTTTAAAATTACTTAACAATATTTTAAATTAGAAATACCTGTTGGAGTGGTTGGAGCATTTTAAACCTATGCTGTATTGTCTTCAATGTAATCAGACCACTTTAACTTATAATAAGCCTTTTATTACATTGTAAACTGTTGTTTTATAACATTGTAAAGGCTTTATTCCGTTCATTCATCGTCTCAAACATACTGGCAACATTGCCTTCTCGCTTTACGTCTACACCAACAACTTTCAGACACAACACAAGTACATATTTTATTAAACAACGGCCATCGCCTTCGGTCAGTTTGCGAGTTGTCTGTGTTTAGCTTTAGGCTTAGACAGCGTTGTGGGGGCTTATACGTTCCAAGGGGATTGTCGGGACAAGACAAGCTAGCCACAACTTGCAATGTAGTAACGATATCTTTGTTGATATATCATATTTGTTTATAGTAATTATAAGGTAATAGCAGAATTGTTAAGTGAGTACCTTTTAAAAACTTTGAGCGCAATGTTTACCATGCTGTAGGTGGCTTTAGAGGTTTAAACGTGTTCACTAGCAAAAACCACTTTAAACATTTTAAATCTATTAATAGTGTGCAATATGCAATATGCAAATACGACTTTAAAAATTTAGAATATTAATAATATTAATATTCTAAATTTTTAAAGTCGTATCTGATATTTTGAAACAGTTGCAAGCGCCATGATCACGGATATAATATATTAGGTCCTTCCTATGAAATTGCTGTTTTGTATTAAGATTTTTTTATAAAATTCTATTTTTTATACAAACGTTTCTTCATATTTCTTAGCATCTACTTAGGTTAATATTATAAAAATTGTAGGGCAGTGTGTTTGTTTCGCTAGCTAAATATAGCAGACCCTAAAAAGAAAAAAAAACAAGTACCTTCAAAGCTACAATGAAACAAAGGTCAATTCCGCTAACAAAAAAAAGAAGTCATTTAAAAAAAAAATTGGGCAATAAAGACACAACATCAAAAATCATTGTTATTACTGAAACCTAAGTAATATAGTCTTATTTTTTTTTAATGTGTATGATAATATTAACAACCAGTATTCAGTTTTAGAAGTAATATACCTATTAATGAGTGAGAAAAAAACGCCAATTTCATAGGTAAGGACCCAATATTAATCAGGGATGGATATAAGTTTAGTATAACTAAATAATCTACCCCCCTACTTATAGACAAATCCTTACTCGATTTCTTTACTTAAGGGGGTACGGAATTTGAAAATTTACGTGTTTTTAAGTCACTGGTGCTAGGCGCTGAATAGGTCTTATACATTAAAAGGACTAGTGTAGGTTAGCTTGATCCTTTCACAAGGTCATGGTTGTCTTGGAATTTGAAACAAATACCCAGAAACTGCATAAACATTACGTAAAATAACGATATCTAAAAACTTATTTCTTCAGAAACTTTGTAAATATAGCACAAATGAAACAATGATCCTACATCAAAATGTTTGTATTGATATTCCGCAGGTCACTGTTGTCTTATTTTTCAATTAAAAAACATGAATATGAAAATATTAAGACTTTTATAATTTTTTACCCAAACGCCTATGATTTTACAAAAGTAAACATTGCTCTAATTAAATCACCAGCCTACTCTGTACAGATATTAGTGTGCGTGCGTATTCGTAGTCGTGCGCCGTTGTCACACCACTGCCACGCGCCGCTCGCTCGCTATCATAAAGAAACTTGAAATTCGCAGTTTTGCGTCCGCGCTGCACCCCCTTAAGTTATTATTAACGTTCGTAGTAGATCCGAACGAGTTACATTTATTCCAATGTTTCGTGTTCGCGTAAACTTCCGAAAACAATGTAGCGGCTTACAATGTTGCAATATGTCGTATCAGCAATCTGCAACCCGGCCGGCGCAGCGGTTGAGCCCAGCAGTCGTCTATAGAGCACCGCCTCGCTAGGTCATTTAGATATTAATTGGTTATACATAAATTACGGACTATAAATGCACATGTGTATCGGTGTGCAGTAAAAATAAACATAGTGAAAGAGCTAAAACAATTATTATTTTCCTTCTGATAATTCACATAGGGTAAACCCACTACATACAATATGAAATCCTTACCTCCAATATGAGTTTCTACCGCGATAGAGATATAAAGACATTCAATTCAATACTATCGGTACAGACGATTATAAATCTCGGGAACTAACTACTTATGCAGCGGCTCTGTATCGCATGAAGTCTGCTCCAGACGATATATGGCCAAACTTGCAAACACGTAGACAAGTTACGAGTAAAGCGGTCGTCTCTACTGAGACCGTTTATCCAACAAATTGTACTACCCTGTACCATTTAAGATATACTCGTATGTCTTTAAATAACATGAGATATAAACTTTTTATAACCCGTGTCCTATAGAATTATATGCATGTATTATACATATAAACCTTCCTCTTGAATCATTGTAACTATTAAAAGAAACCGCATCAAAATCCGTTGCGTAGTTTTAAAGATCTAAGCATACATACATACATTCATACATAGGGACAGCGGGAAGCGTCTTTGTTTTATACTATGTAGTGATTAACATTGATATTGAACATATTAACATTAACACAAATGTTGAAAAAAAATTTCAAATGTCAAATCCTGCTCGTGGAAATTTTTTCAACATTTGTGTTTTTGTAATTTGTTCGCAACAAAATTTGCGTTAAAAATTATTTGAACATTTCATATAAACATTAGTCCCGTAAACCATCCAGCAGATCTCCTCCGGTTAGTAAATGTTTTTTTATATAATCTTACTCGGCATCTCACCTGATGTTAAGTGATGATCAGGCCGAAGGTGAAGATTCCGGGTGAAGCACCTTCACCCGGAATCCTTAACTACTGAATGTATCAGTCATCTTATCACCAGCTCATTTTATGTCCACACAGCTGGAGTACGAGCCTTTCCTATGGATAGACATGGAAAACTGAAGATAATTAATTACCAAGCGGACCCAGTGCGGATTGGTGATTGTTAACGACTGCTAATGCAACCGTGACGGCTCTACGTCCCTTCCGAAGCACGGAGGAGCTCAAAATTATAAGCCATATGTTTACATGTCAACAGCTTTGACTAAATCAGACATGCTTCTCTTCACTCCTCACAAACGCCGTACATCTAGTGTAATTAAAACAAACTCCATTGTCAAAGGCATTGTTCCCCACAGCACCGGCAGCTAACGCGTATCTAATAATGTAGCGACACACGATGTCTCCATCGACACGCTTAATAAATACTAATTAGGGCGCGCAAGACGGCGGCGCGGCGTCACAAACTAAGGAGCTTACAGTAGGTAAGCTTTAAGAGGAAACACTTAGGTCGACTGATTATATGAAAAGTAGAAAAAATCAACGTTTCACTTCCTCCTCCAAAACTGAACCGATTTAATTACTTTTTTCATTAAAAATTAAAGGAAGGCTTTGGCTGTGTCCCTATGTTTTGTTTTTTTTAATAAATTAATTATTAAAAAGATACGAACCTTTAAAAACCTTAAAAATTGGCTAGATTTTTGCTGTGTTCAGACATCCAGCAAACAAATTTGACGAGATTATATAAAAAAAGCAAAACATAGGGACACAGCCAAAGCTTTTCTTTAATTTTTAATGAAAAAATTAATTAAATCGGTCCAGTTTTGGAGGAGGAATCAGGGGACTACGAAACGTTGATTTTGTCTACTTTTCATATAATCAGTCGACCTTAGTGTTTCCTCTTAATACATACCGCGCTCAAGCACTCACTTAGACTCACACATAGACCCCTTGCACGGCACGGATCTCGGAACAACTCGGAACAGTCCGAGCGCAGCTGTTGTGAGATTGTGTCCGTGAGAGGTTGTCTAAGTTGCTTGAGCGCATTTGTATTTATTTATTTTATTTATATATTTACAATTTTAGGGATTTTAACAGCTCATTTAATAATATGATCACTTTATAAACTACTAGCTGACCCGACGGACTTCGTACCGCTTTGACAGTTTCCATCATTGTGTTAAATATATATCAATGGTTTCCATGACAACAAAACAAACAAATCATTTTGTATTGCAAAATTAAATTGTCGTTTTTAGTATTATATACATATATATATATATATAATATTTTTTTAATATAGCCTATGTTACTCAACGCTAATGTAGCATTCTAATGGTGAAAGAATTTTTTAAATCGGGCCATTAGTTTTTGAGTTTATTCGTTGCAAACATACATACATACATACATACATACAAAAATACAAAGGTTTCCTCTTTATAATATTAGTATAGACTATAAGCTAATTAAGTATAAATCTCCACATATTATGTTTATCTTATATCGCTAAACTATAAACCACACACAAATTTTCGAGAACAAACAAAAAAGAAAAAATAATTTGACAAAGAATAATAAGAAGTTATATCTAATTCCTAAGACTAGTGTTAACTAGTCGGTTATGAAGAAAACGTTTAGCTATAGCTCGCTTAATTGTTGCTGTGCTCGTTGCAAACAGATAAAAATCATGCTCCATGCTGTATCTGTTAAAAGTCTCACATCCTCGAATAATAAACGTGTTGTGCCTGTAATAAGTGTGCGCGAAAGGTACTTATATGAATTTATTATCGGGCGGTATGAAGCTTACCTTCTGCAGTTTCATTATTTTGTGGCGGCGGCGTTGTTGTCTGAGAGGATCGCGCGGAGTGTGGGTACAGACGATTCAAACTTGCTACTTTAGGTAATCCACAATTAAGTTGCTATTGAGTTATTATTAACAGGATACTTACCATGGTTTTTATTATTGATAAGAATCCCGTTAGCAATAGCTCTAATACAAATGACAAGTGCAGTTGTCATTTGTCTTTGTATTAATATTTTATATGTTAGTGACGGTAGTTGTTGACATTGAATGGGCGCGCCTTTGGCTTTCAAAGTTAAAAGTGTTGAATAATTTCGGCGGGCTGGTTCGAACCACGATAGCTCAATTGGAAGAGCACCTGACCCGGAATGTCAGAAGGGTGCAGGTTCAAATTCTGCTCGTGGAATTTTTTTCAACATTTGTGTTTTTTATTTTATTAATATTTTGTTTATGGTTTCTGAACATACTCTTTCTTCAAAAACCAGATCTCCCAATTTGTGTTTGCGATATATAACCTTTATTTATTTTATTTTTTATTTAAAGTTTTGCAACATAACTATTACATGGCGGACTTAATGCCTGAGGCATTCTCTACCAGTCAACCATAGGGTGGTGCAGAGATAACATTGGCAGGTGCAATTAAGATGTATAATAAATTATTTAAGTGTAAATAAGTAATAATACATGCATAAATATTATTTATACATAAACACATAATATGTGTTTTGCTAATACGTAAACTACAAATAAATAAACATACATAAAATACATAATTCTCGGATATAATAGAAAGTTATTGAGATGATTCTGCCATGTTTCTATCAAACAAGAGCTCGCGGACTTTCTTTTTAAAAGCGTCACGACTCGTAGCCATCCTGATTTCGAGAGGCAGCGCGTTCCACAGGAGAATGGATTGGATGTGAAAGAAAAAATGAACAAAACCAGAAGTATGAGAGGGACAGAGAAGGAGAAGATTAATTGAGGACCGGAGATTTTTACTATGAGAGGAGCAAAGGTACTGTACTTTACTTATTGTAGATACAATAAACTATTTGTTAGTCTCCTTGTTATGACATAGAAGCTTTGATTGTTAACATATATCCTTAATGTAGTCTCACTATTCCAATTCAGTGTTTCATTACGAACTTAACGGGCATTGGCATAATTGAACAGGACTGTAATGGAGTGCGTTCCATCTGCGGTTGCTCGGATGCCTTTGATACCGCAGCGAACACAGCCCGTAACAAATCGGCAAGGAAACGAACTAATGAATCAATCTTGTTCTCAATTAGCCGCGCAGCCGCCGGTGCGCGGGCGCAAAGCAGACGCGCGGGAATGCGCGTGACCAACGTAATTAGTTGGTCCTTCGAGCCGGATATTTCGCGTGCTTTATGTTTGATTGCGCAAATGTGACATAACTATCTGATGTGACATTGGATAGAACGCTTTAGTGTATTAACAATATGAATCAATTTAGTTAAATGATTATATAAAGACTTTTAAACGTGATAAGTCTTAAAGCAAGATTCAAGATATAGCAGTTGATAATCTAATTGCTGTACGTTAAAGTTCAAATTTGTTTGAAGAGTTATACTGTAATATTCTTGGATGACATCCAGGATGCCATACCTCACCTAAATATTTGCGAACGTGTGATTTGTTTTGATTGCAACGATGAGACACCTGTGTTCATTAATCATGATGTTTTTGATGCCCATTATGGCATCTGAATCGGTGCGCGCTGAAGATGTTTTCTCAATTTGCTATTCGGCATTCCAAATGTTATATTTGTAATGTACAAAAAGGTGTTGTCTTTAAATAATTTGATTGAAGTTGCACTGGGTTTGTCACGTAACTCGAATGCCGGACGATTTTAGGGTTGAGAGAGTTTGAAATGTATGCCTTGTGATCCTAAGGCAAAAGCAAATGACAGCACCAGCGCCGATGACGTAATTCGCAAAAAAAAAATTGAAATAAAAAAAAAATTGAAAACGCGCAGAGAATAAAGTTGTTGGGAGTTGAGTGTAGCAAATTTATTCTAGTTTGTCTATAGTTAAACTTCTTCATACAAAAGTAGGCTCTAAATAAACAATATTAAAGTTTTAAGACGCGTGGTGCTCTCGGCGTTTACGCTCAGTTGGTGTTTGACGTAATTCTCGCTGAGGGTGAATTCGCCCGCTTAGAAACGATTGGCCTACCACGGAAATTAAAAAGCTTTCGGAGCTCTATCTGTAGAGCGACTTTTGAGTTAGTGTCAATTATTCTTACGCTTGACGTCCATTACCTACCAGTTCTTCCGGTCCCTAAGTAAAGTATTTACGAAAACTTTTTAATTTGAGCGTTCTCGATTCTATAATCACTATCATAAATAAAAAAAACGCCTTTAACTTTCTTAAAATTTGAAAAGATATATCACGCAACTTATAACAACGAAACTAACATTAACATAAGCAACATTCACTGAAAAGAAAAGGATCTTTTGCGTCGCTGCTATGCCAAAATGCAACTACGAACAAGCGTGTATTGATATAAATCCCAATCCAATAGTTTCGTATCGATTGCATCGCTGTTCGTGTAAACGATAACGAAAAAATAACAATCAGATCTCTACATCAGAACTACTAACCTACTAATGTACGGAGATTCAAACGTTTTTAAGTGCTTCCGAAAAAGTGCCGATTCCCTGAAGCAAACGTAACAGGTGCGCCCGCGCATACCATACGTCCGTGTTTGTTTGTTTTACACTTACACGCCAAAAACGGAACCCTTTGAAGTGACGAGAATAGTTATACGCGCGGACTTTCGAATTTTATTGCTTTGAATGAGAAATACACGGGTAAGCTGTCAATTACGAAATTGGAAGATTTAGTATTGTTATCAATTAAAAGTCAATATCAAATCTTTTGTTTGATGTAAGGATTCATAGGCACTTCATCATCAGCTAATTTTTATGTCCCTACTGCTAGGGCACGAGCCTTCCCTATGGATGGATAGAGAGAACGGGCCATAAACCACCACGCGGGGCCAGTGCGGATTGGTGGTTGTTAATCACTGCTAATGCAGCCGGGACCAACGGCTTTACGTGCCTTCTGAAGCACGGAGGAGTTGGAGATGATACATTTTTGGTCATCCATCTAATGACCGGTCTTTGCGAAAGTTGCTGGTTAAGGCGCCCGGTCTGCAAGTGCTGAGGTTATCAGCACTCGCAGACCGGGCGCGTTAACCACTGCGCCATGGAGCTCCTCCTTTAGAAGCATTGTTATTTTGAAAGTTATTAATAATCATATTGATAGTCCTCCTCAGTAGTTGAGGATTCTGTGTGAAACGCGCTTATTTCTTCGCCCTTATATTCATCATCATCATCATCATCAGTCTATACACGTCCACTGCTGGTCATAGGCCTCTCCAAGTGCACGCCACTGAGCTCGTTCCGCAGCTACTCTCATCCAGCTCTTGCCAGCCACCTTGCGAAGATCGTCGCTCCATCTAGTCTGACGGCGTCCTACACTATGTTTATTCACTTGTCTTCAATTGAGATAAAAACCAACACGTTTTAAAAAAACATTTAAAGTCAAGTTTTTTTAATTTACTTTTTTCCCGTCCACTTATTTCGAGATGCGGATATATTATCAAATGATCGATCGCTGTGTATACTAACATAAATAAATTGAGGCAGACCCTTCGTATCCTTTAATATGTCTAAGAGTAATAAGAAACAATTACAAGTAACAGAATGTGACTAAGATTACAACTGACAAGAAATGTCACATCGGTGCGTACGCACTGGTATGAGAAACAGCGCGTTACACAGCACAAATATATTAAGGTATTTATTAGCAGGTTGTCTAAAGCACGTTTCCTGTGAAATGTGTCAAATATGTTTAGTGTACTTTATGTTATTGACGCAATAACAATACGGTTACGATAGACGACAACGCGTACCAAAATGCGATAATAACAAATGGTTTTTCTATTAACAAGAATAGATACTTGTACAATGTAACTATTATTTTAGCAATTTGATTTATATCTCACATTAAGGCCTTTAAAATGCACTTTTTTTTTACAAAATAGGATGACAATTTTTAGTGTATTGAAAAACAATACAACATTTTGTATACATTTATTAATTATAATATGAAAGCTGTTGAAGTGAATTAATGTTATTTAACTTAAAATTTATTTACATTAGTATATCGTTGAACCAACTTAATAAACTTAATCTTTTATTTATAGATTGTATAAATAGGTACATATAGGTACAATAGGTACGCCTGCCATCGACCTACTACGAACTATTAAATTTCTTCAATAGACTTTAAGAGTTATGCCTTAACGAGATAGTTGAAAATGAATTGAAGAATTTGTAACATCAACCTATGTGCAGGCGTCTGTACACTGACGGGTAACCTTTAAAAGCCACAAAAAGGACGCAAACTACTACTACAGAGTGCCTAGTATTTTTACGAAAATTTGTACGGCAAAGTTTTAACTCTTTGTATATCGCCAGGAGGTGCTGCTTCAATGGCATACTTATATTCGTATTCGTTAACGCAAACGAATGAATACGGACAGTAACTCACACTAGGCATCCAGACGTGCGTTCACAACTCCCAGTGCGTAACGCAAAGGGTCAAACGGACATAAAGATCTTGTCTCTAATAAGGGAGGGTCATCTGATGGCGTGATGCGTAATTGAATCCCCCAAGTTTGATTAGTTGGGAGCTGTTACGATTATTGCCATACTTGATGGCTGTGTTTGTCAGAATTATCGTAAGCGGTTTCTTAGCCAGGTTATTGTGTGAGCTGGTGATGTATGGGAGGACATTTTTCAGTTCCTTATTAGTTTTGTGGAGGGCAGCCGAGTTAGACTTGTGAGTAGTAAACTTCAATTCAATTATGTCTCGTCAGATTTATCAACGTCTTTTTCATATCTTACGGGTACAGTGCTTTCATCTCACCTGATGTTAAGTGATTATAAGGCTGATGTGACCCAGAACCCTCAACTACTGAGGCACTGGCTATCTTATCTCTAGCCGCTGAACACAACAATGCTACAACCATTGATGTTATGGCGACATATTTAGATAAGATGGTGGTAGCTAGCGAGGCGGACAAATAAACTCTACGACCAGCTACACCGAGTACACAAATAAGTATACCCCGCTAGGAATAGAACCCGGGAAGACCGGTGGTCTTAACCACTAGAGGGTTGAAACGTCTTACTGATGGGTTCAAGCCCTTCTACAAATACAGAACATTAGTAGACTGATAGATAACCAACGCTGGCTTAATGCGGGTTTGGTGGGTCTTGACGACTTAACTTGTCTTCCGAAGCACGGAGAAGATCGATTAGCTACTTAGAAAATGTATTTATTCTTGATTCTCATGGTAAATACAATGTATTCTGTTAATGACGAAACTACAAGTACTACAAAGCTATAAACACCATAATGTTAGACCTAATCTAATCCAGTGAGACCGTATTTTAGCATTATAAAAATCTACAAAATCCTGGTGTAATAAGGCGTTTTTAATAAAATTGGTGGACATTTTGAACTGCAATAAGACACAAACATCAAAGATACAAACGAACTATAGAACTAAGAGCGTACAGGAGACACCGGCAAAACTACAAAAGCTTTTCCACCGTTATTTGGCAACAGTTTCCTGTAAGATGTAGACATTCTCACGAATCCTGCTTCGCCCTTTCTTTGCCAACAAAATATGTTACTATTTAGCCCTAATGTTATTAGAAATGAAAAAGCAGCGAGCACAGCGACGCAACGAGTTTCAATTAGCGAATACCCTTTCAGTACAAGATTCTAAACAACTTTTCCATTTAAATAACTTTGAAATATCTTCGAAATATCATCATAGGTTGCTGCTCTCGAGTAGAACTCTAAGCTGTTGTGTTAAGGTTGATAATGTGTTCGGTGGAATAAGAGCGTATTTGGTTAGAGCTCTTCAAAATTATTAGACGTGTCCCGTCATTGAAATCAAAACATTTCAGAACTTTGCCATGTCTGCGACTTGCTTGCTTCCCTAAAATGATGCTGGTGAAAAAGAGAAATGAGTATGATACAATTTTATTATTTATTTTTATGTAGCACTAGTGAAACTACACGTATTTTTAGATGACTAATGTGGCGAAAGTTTTTATCTTTAGAGTTAATTAATAATTGCGCATATAGAAAAAACATTTTTTGTATAAGTATTTATATTAATGAATATGTGTATATGAAGTCACTAGAAAAATACAGGTTACATAAATAGAGAGAATTATCAGCCTTAATCCAATACAATTAAAACTGATACGGTCTCATTCTTTTCAATACTTCATCATCATCATCATCTCAGCCAAAAGACGTCCACTGCTGGACAAAGGAAAAAAAAAATAAAAAAAAAATAAAAAAAAATCAGTTTGAAACAGTTTAGAAAAGAAAACCTAATCTTTATCTTACGTTATTGTATAAAAGACAAGTTTTCGAATATATATTTATGTATCCGCAAAGCATTTTTATATTATATCAACTGTAAGTGTCCACATTTTTTCCATCTCGAAATATTACAAAATATTATCATTGTAATTATCAGCTCGTATACTTTCCTGGAAACAGGCTTATGTGAGGAGTGTTGGGCGAGTGAAACCACCTGTAACGATTAAGGTTATGTTATTATTACATTTATTGTGCTCAACCTTGTTGCAGCCGTGAAAAGAGAACGAGTGGTAGGCGCTCAGGCCCTTATATATTGGCAGACTGTCACTGTTTGCGAGAAATATAGGAACTACTCATAAGTGATACATTGTCTAGATTGCTTGCAACATAATTAGTTTCCCTTTGTCGGATCCAGATGACGCTAAATATACAACAAGGCTTTCCCAATATCGCGATTAAAGCGACTGAGCCCGATCTACGGCTTCTTACCCAACTGCTACGAGTCACCTCACGAGTGTCATCGCTCCATCTAGCCGAAAAGTGTTTTACACTACAAACTCTTTAAATACACAATATAAATGTCAGTTGCCGCGTTTTCTAAGAGCACCCAACCCCAAGTAGCGAAGTATTTGAGTATAATTATGAACTAAATGAGCGTGACCGCCGAGGGGCGCGGTGCGGCTCATGAATAGCCTAGCTTGTCTCTCCTTTCATTTATTGTGGCACATTAAATGGCAGATACATGGTTGTACTCTTGATTTGATTACCTGAAATGTACATTTTTTTTTACTTTTCTTTGTTGCACTGACAAAAGTTGGTATACTCTAGCACGTATCCCCTCCTTATTACAACACAGGTGACTTAAAAGAGGTGTAAGAATAGTGTTGTAATTTGTTCGCAACAATATTTGCGTTAAATTATATGTAAATAATCATAAATATAGCTTGCCTAATTCTTAACTGATCTTTCAATATTTGTAAAAATATTGAGATCGGATGTTGATGACGTAGTTGTCGGCATTGAATAGGGCTCCTTTGGCTTACAGAGTAAGAGTAGATAAAATAGTGTTGATTAATTTCGGCGAGTTAGATTGAGCCACGATAGCATAGTTGGTAGCGCACCTGACCCGGCATGTCACGGGGTGCGGGTTCGAATCCCGCTCGTGGAATTTTTTCAACACTTTGTCTTTTTTCAAATTGTAATTGGTTCGCAACAATATTTGCGTTAAATTCTATCTAAATAATCATAGAGGTGTAAGAAGCAACTTGCTAGTCGGCAAGGTGAGGACGGCTAGTGTGGTACCATCCTACTCCACTAGGTGTCTTCGCATTTAGAGTTTAATTTTGCATAGCATCAGGAGGAGCGGAGTCATTCACCTACACAACTATAAATCTATATAATATAACTAGTAGCTGACCGGCGAACTTTGTACCGCTTTGACAATTTCCATGACATCAAAACAAACAAAACGTTGACAGTTTCCATGACAACAAAACAAACAAATCATTCGTCCGCTTAAAAACACCCGTATCCTATGATGGACCCCTATAGCAGCGCCACCTACCAGGTCCAATTGTAAATCTAAACCATTCTCGAATCCGCTTGAACACACACAGAAAATTTCATCCAAATCGGTCCAGCCGTATAGAAGGAATTCAATAACATACATGCACAGAAGATTTATATAAAGATAAACCCGGATGAAGTGCGCTTTCATCATTGGCCTTATCATCACTTAACATCAGGTGAAATCACGGCACTTGTATATATAAAAAAAAAGAAATTAAGACATATAGTTTATTTATAAAATCAAAATACATACTTTGATTCATCAGCTGTTAAGCACAGGGCACCCAAAGTACTTAGTTCGAATTTTAGCGATTTTAGATAAAGCGGTGTGAGTAATATTTTAAGAAACTGTCTACTAAAGTGAGATTAATTTGTATAATATTCGTCTTTTGAATTTTAATTTAAAACGAGAAAACGTGTACGGTTACCCTCAATTTGTGAGCTATGAATACAGATTACAGCTATGAAATATTTGTGTGTTACAATCAATTTGTTGAATTCGGTTTTTTTTATAAAAAGTCCAGATTTTGATGTTAATTGTCAGCTACTATTTTTTAAATAGGTATATAATTATATTCTTTTTTTATGTATCCAAAGGGAATTAGGTACCTACCTTCAATACATTTACTAACAACTTAAGTGTCTGCACCCTCTTTTTTACAGAGCATGGACCGTTCAATAATTATTAAACTTCCCTAGTATATGTAATATGTTGAGTAATGTAAACATATCAAGAAGAAAATATTTTGTCTCAGATGCTTTTTAAAAGTTTAAAAGCCTAGTTATTTTAATTTCGAGTCATTGCTGCTTCTAAAGTTATCTCCGATTCAAGAGTAATATTAATTTATGTTAATCAAAAAATGAGTATAAAATGTGAGTTTATTTTCTTGACGTAAAAATATATGAGAGATAACATTATATGTATTTATTGCGGATCATTTGATCCTTAGTATTTGTAAAAATGTTAAAATTGGATGTCGATGACGTAGTTGTCAAGTTCCACGACTAGTAGGGAAGGGGGAAACGCACTACTGGGTGATGCCATTCCCTCTTGAAACCCTCTGACGATGTTTCGATCACATCCTTTAAGTTTCTCGCCACCATCGCATCTTTTAAAAGTCTGATAACCGCTGTAAAGCCCGTCTGAGGCCAACAACAAACTTTCTCTAAAATAAAAAAGTTGTTCAGCTCCGGGCTTTCTAGCCGTTTTGCACAAAAACTGAATCCCAACACATCCCCGTTGCACGTTGCCAACCTAAACCAGTTCATTCCTGCTGTATCTTTTATTCACCCCAGCAGTCCCCAGTCGATCCCGTTATTAAGGGGTGTCGCGATATCCACGTGTTTTAATCATAATTATCATTAACATGCATCCCGCGTTAATTAGCCCGGCCGAGATGAATTCCGCCATTTTGCGCAAGGAGTTTGTTTATGTGAAGATTTACTAATGATCCTTGTACTGCCACGGTGCATGTCAAGGAATAAATAGGTCGGCGGGATTTTGCAAATAAATAGCTTCAATCATAATTTAAGTTACATTTAAAATATTTAGACTGGTTTTAGTTTAAATATTTTAAATCTTACAAACAAATGTTCCATGTTGTACTTAAATATCGATGACTTGATTTCAATGATGGAGGCCTTTGCCCAGCAGTGGGACAGTTATAGGCTATTTACTTACCTTAATATATTTTTAGAAAAACTTCTACTATTAAACTCGTCTTCATTGTATACATTGTTGTTGTTGCTTTGTTTCTTAGTTTTAAATGATGTGTGCATTAACAACTCTAACGTTTGACATATTTTGTGAAATCATCGGATTTTAACTTAAAACGTCTAAAGCTGGCATCTGGGGTCCGGTCGTTGACCGGCCGAGTGTTTAGGGTGACGAGACGGGGGCTAAAATGGCGCCTTGGGATACACTGAAAATGTCGATCGAATATCGAAAAAATTGTACTACAAACAAAGTATCTAAATAGGTAGTTTAAGGTAACTACGTTTTGAAGTAGCTTTTACCTCTTTTAGGACCTAATTTTAATAATTACGGATGCCTGTCAAATTAATATGCAAATAAATGTTCAAATAATTTTTAACGCAAATTTTGTTGCGAACAAATTACAAAAACACAAATGCTGAAAAAATTTCCACGAGCAGGATTTGAACCTGCACCCTTCTGATCCTGCTCGTGGAAATTTTTTCAGCATTTGTGTTTTTGTAAATTGTTCGCAACAAAATTTGCGTTAAAATTATTTGAACATTTATAAATAGCTTGCTTACTTCTTAACTGATCTTTAATATTTGTAAAAATATTATGATCAGATGTTAGTGACGGTAGTTGTTGACATTGAATGGGCGCCTTTGGCTTTCATAGTAAAAAGTGTTGAATAATTTCGGCGGGCTGGTTAGAATCACGATAGCTCAATTGGAAGAGCACCTGACCCGGAATGTCAGAAGGGTGCAGATTCAAATCCTGCTCGTGGAAATTTTTTCAGCATTTGTGTTTTAGTATGCGAATAAAGTTTGATTGATGTATGAAATTATAAAAAAGCCTATCAGTTGTGTTTTATAAAGATTGCCTTCACTTAATCCATATAGTTATTATCATTATTCATACTTATATTGTAGCTACCTATTGGCAGGCCTTTTCATTTGTTGCAGTTTAAAAAATGTGTTAAATGCTAGCAATTCTTTTTATTTCAGTTACATTAATTATCTAGTTCCTAATAAATTTGAACTTGCGTTTCGACTTGGACATTAATGGAGATGCACTTAATATACAAAAGTATTTCTAAACATCCATGACTAACACAAATACCATACCAGTTTTTAAGACTTCTATCTGAGTTTCTTGCTGGTTTTTTAAGTACAAGATCTCCTGCTCTAAGACTTATGAACTGTGTCTGAAATTAATATATTATTATTCTCTTTATTTATTTTCTTTCTTAAAAGTAGATTTTTACAATATTTTAATATAAAATCAATAAAACATTATAAAACCTGATCCTAGAGTACCACCAGCAGCGGGGCAAGGCTCAAGCTACCGGTAGTCAGGGCTGCAGAGTAAGGAACCTCCTGACAATACGTGCCGTGTCAAGGAGTACTGCTTTCTGAATCTGACCCTTGACCCAACTATCAAGCGAGCGTCTCTTAAGGTTATCTTAAATCTTAGATTTAGGTTATTTATGAACCTGGCATGAATAAAAACATGTTTTTACTTATCACACGAGTATTTGTGATAATGATGTCTAAAACTGCGTCTAAACGTAGTAAAGTTTGGATCATCTTTGTACTTCCCCGTTCATATCAGAGTACAATTTTAGCTGCCAACCGTATGTACCTAATCCCTATATTAATTTGTATCGCTTACCTCTTGTTGCGGTCAGCTGCGCTCAGGTGCGAATAATGCTTTTACAAATGTTCTCGACTCAGTCGGAATGACAAGTGGGGGTAGGTACCGGTGACGTTTGTTATTACAGTGATATTTCCTTATTAACACGACTATAGAGTTGAAATTTCATTAGCCATGTCATCTGCGGTTAGAACATCCTATAGAAGTTGTAATGCGGTTTTTACATGACATCCCACAGACCAATAACTTTGTCATGTTTATGTCATAGGGGAGAGTTTCCTTATAAAGTTAATTACACTAACTAGAGAAAACTTAGCATTGATACAAAACGTAACTTCTAGTCAAAGGCAAAGTCAATTGTCCGTTACAACAAAAGATATAAGCTACAACTTTTTCAACTTTAAATAATTGTTCCATGAATATGATAAAAGTAAAATTCAATCATTATAAATTGAAAAAATTGGTACAAATCTACAAGGATGAATAAAAATTGGTATATTTGTTTTAATGGAAGAAGAAGAAGAAGAAGAAATACATTTATTCACACACATGGTAAACTATAGAAATGAATCAGACAACATATAAGAGAGTCAGAGCCATATTTAAATAAAATCTAATTATATCAGAGAAATAAGGCCCTAGCATTTAAAAAAAAAATTAGGCTAGTTTTTTTTTTACTTTTCCTGACACAAAAATTGTAATATTTTTAAGAGCGGCCTCTCTGTCGGCTCTTTTTAACCGACTTCAAAAAAAGGAGGAGGTTATCAATTCGGCTGTATTTTTTTTTTAATGTGTTTTACCTCATAACTCCGTCATTTATACACCGATTTGGAAAATTCTTTTTTCATTTAAAAGGATATACTTCCAGATTGGTCCCATTTTTATCAAAATCCAGTTCTGATGATGGGATCCTTAAGAAATTGAGGGAACTCCTCAAATATTGTATGCATACCTATAGCGATTTTGGTATTTTCAGCAATAAGTCAAGCAATTGCATTCAGAAAGTATCATTTGATGAAGTGTAACTGATGAATAACCGGAACTCCTCAATGATAAGTATTTCACGGGTGGTGATAACATATCTCGATTAAGATAGTTAAGCGACTACGACAAAGCAAAAGAAGGCAGGCACCGGAACTCAGTTCTGATGATGGAATCCTTGTGGAATTGAGGGAATTCCTCAAATATTGTAGGCATACCTACCTATAGCGATTTTGGTATTTACAGCCACTCCGGCTATAAATCCTTCCGAACTAATATTGTAAATGCGAAAGCTGTTTATTTGTCCGTCTTCCACTGTTGCCTAGAAGATATCGCTTTAAGCGATAAGGCCGCCTTTGTACACAACAAATGTAAGAGTTTTCGTGTATTTGATGTTTTGAATGAAACTAGGAGCACGTGTAAGCGGTGAAGGCATTGCGGCCTCTCTGTTTCGGCTCTTTTGAATTGAAACTACCGAAAGTGCTTTATTTTTCTTTTTAATCGATATGTCTTTTGGCGTTGTTCTTGAAAACTAGCGTATAAAAAATTAAGTTTTTTTCATAAAAATAGTTTATGTATATGTTGTTGAATTTATCCTCAAATTATTTGCAGTTGATAGAATGTGACCTTATATATCTTTATTTCGGTAGGTTCGATTCCTGGCTGGGTCGGGTCGGCATTTAATTTTTTTACTGTATTTTATAAATATTTATAAATACTTATATCTCTATTGACTAAAATGTCAATAAAGACTCTATTGCTAGTTTATAATAAGTAGTGCTTAAACGAAACTTGAACATACGGCTAATTGCGCAATAAAGAGGCAGCACCTACGCCTTTAGATAGGATTAGCGTATTTCGCTAAACGTTACAATTTCATATTTCAGCCCGTAATTACAACATTATTAGCCCACGTAAGAACATTTGCGTTACCGGGAGTGTTTCGCGTGGAACAACTGGGGTAGTGGTCCAAAGTTGATTTTATTTATATATTTTGTTATTAGAAAGCTCTTTTTATAATTTGAGAGAATTTTTCTTTTATGTTTCACTAAAGTTACTGGGTTTTTGTTATACTCTTATATCTATTTATATGTGAAGTTAGTGATGGCAATCTTTCTGATGCAGAAGGACTTTTCCATTAGTCTGTTTTAGTGTTTTGGAAAATGAAAGGGAGAAAATACGCGCCCTTACTGTGTTTGCTTTTCTCTTTCGTTCGTAGACTTACGATACATACAAGGTACATATATTCAGAATGTTATTTATGGTACATTACAATAGGTATGTATTATGAATCTACCAACACTTTTAACCAAAACTATTCTTAAATTTTAAACAACATTCCTTAATTTTACCAAAAGTATTTTTTACAGTGATTAAAAAATATAGCTAGGCAATCTCAGAACCGCTCTAAGCTCGCAACCGGTACCAACACTTTCCGGAAAATTAAATCTGCGTTGCTCGTATGGGACATTAAAATTACATACAGACAGACAAATCGCGAATACATTACCGCAGTGGGGACCGGAAGCTGTCGCACGGAAGTTCCTAACGTTATTTTCATTTCAGTACTTTTTATTAATGGTTATTGTACTTAGCTTTCCGGTTGGAATATTTGAATGTCTATATATGTTGAGTTGGGTAGCTATGATGATGTTTAATTATTAAATGAGTGCTTTATCTTATAAAAAAGCTAATATGTACAGAAGGCTTAAAGTGTTTTCGTGGAATAATATTTATACCAATCAAAACAGCAGTAAAGAATACATGTTATTATAATTTGAACCCGCGCCAAGTTCGTGGATTTATTTTTAACCAGTTTTTGAAATTGTAATTTGTTCGCAACAAAATTGCAATAAATTATATATAATCATATTATAAATACATTTTTACCTTCTGTTACTTAAAAAAGTCCAACCAGTTCAATAATTATCACTGCTGGGGATCGAACCCTCTAAGACATATAACGACATATTGTCTGTCGATGACGCAGCTATACTTGTACATTAACATAAATTCCTTAATTAACTTAATTGAAGTAGGAATAAAATGCAAAGCAGCCAAGCGTCCTTCATCAAAATGCTACGTACGAGTTTTCAATCTTACTAAAATGCTGGAACGAGCACATTTTACTGCCCATCAGTTTCAAAACGAATTTTAACTCTGCCCTGTTACAATAAGAGTCATTATACATTGGCTACAAACAAATTGATACGACAGGTGAGCGACAGGGGCCATAAAATGACGCTCTGTTGCAGTCATTGTGATTCTAATGGCCGTTTCATTAAAACGCGCAGGCTTTAATGTTAATAATGTAGCTGTACTGTCAGCATAAAATCGAAAAACCATCAATACATCGTAATGTAAGTAATGTAAGTAAGCTTCACCGTTAAGCCCCAACTACCGAGAAATCGGCTATCTTATCTCTAAGATAGTGATAAACCACGCAGACCTAAAACAAGCCCTACCACGAACCAAACTGAGCAAATATAAATTAAGTTAAATAATATTTCGATGGAGCACACATGTTCTAATTACAAAAATTGCGATTTTTACTTTTTTACTGAAAACTGTATTAATTAACGTGATCTACCGTTTGCCCACGTGTCGATATTCCATCTCTTTCTATCAAAAACCCAGTGTCTCAGTTGTATCAAGTGAGCTTCAGTTATCCAAGAATACTAACCCCGCTCCACTTAGTGCATTCGTGTATTCAATTTGAGGGTTCACATGTACTAAGTGAGGGGGGTAAGCTAGGAATTCAGCTGATTTTGTTATCAATTTAACGTAATTTCGTTATGAAATTTACTTATTTGTAAAACCAAAGAATGAGTCTTATGAATAAACGTAATTTGAATTCCATATTACGAGTATCATAAACTGTTTTTGTATTATCATGCTTCAACTTTAAAATGTTCGCCTGAAAAGTCAACTTTTGTAATTGGAGCATGTGTGCTCAGCCATCGATTTAATAATTCAATGTAATATTTAATTTAATTTAATGATTTAATGTAGTTATAATGTATTTCGTATGCCGTGCCGTGCCGTGTATCTTGGGTCACTATCTAAAGCGTAGAACAACCTGTATCATTACCTGTGATAACGAAATAATAAATGATTTGATTTGATGAATAAATAATAGGTATATTAGCAATTTCGTTTTCAAATCCACTAAACTGTGTAAGCTACCGAATTGGATAGAGCGAGATTACATAGCCAACAAGTTCCCCTGCCTTTGAGCCAAGTGATAGGTCCCGTTTGTGAACGGATTTATATTTCGTGTCTTCCTATAGTAGAGTACTTAATAGTGTAGTTTCGATTGGGCAATTCCCCGAGGTTTTGTAAAATGTTTGACTACTCTTCATCAGATGATGAGAGATGATGATGATGTTTTTTTATATCTTGGGTCTTCATCTCACCTAATGTTAAGTGATGACAAAGCCTTAGGTGGAAGCGCACTTCACCCGGAATCCTCAACTACTGAGGCACTGGCTATCTTATCTTTAGCTGCCGGAACACAACAATACTACAAACATGTACCCCCTGCTGGGAATCGAACCCGGGACTTCTGGGGCTAAACTGGTAGACTTAACCACTAGACTACAGAGGCTGTTAAAATGTGCAGAAGATGTGCATCCCGAAGTGCTATTGAATATTGTTGGTATTTTTAAAATGGTATATAAATAGTTTTCTACGTCACTCTTTGCCTTCCATTATTATAACTATGTTGTTTACAACGATAAATAACTGTTTAAGGGCGCGCTCGCCCTTTTCCAAGAATTATGATTCAGCGGCCCTTTGCGAAGGGTAATGGCAGTGTGATATATAGCACTATGCACTGATTCACGATTATTGAGACGTTTTATCGAACAAAAAGATGATTGCTACGCACTTTGCTTGTATTATTATTATTCCTCTACAATGAAGCCTTCTTAAATCTTTCCTATAATTGTGTTTGTTAATGAATAAGCTTGAGACAGAGATGGATGGAAAATGATACACCGACAAGAGCGTCGTTCCTAAGTTAAAAAAAAACGAGCGAGCCTTACAGTAGTCACATAACATGTGTAACATTTGACATCTCACCTAGCAATTTTTACATTAATTCTTATAAAAAAATGGGTCAGGTATTACATAATTTTATAACTATAAAATAAATACAGTAAATACTCATTAGAAGACATTTGACATATTAAAATTACCTTTTGTTAGTCAAATGACACAATATGTCACTTAAAATAATAATATGTCATGTTTATAATATCGATTTTAAACTTACAAAATGGCGCGCGCTTGCGTGCTTCTCCGACTTCCTGTTACACTGTTACACATACTTCCGTCCCATTTCACGAAATCACTCCCACAAGTTGCTTATATAGAAAGCGAGCGGAAAGATGTTACACATCAAAAAGAAGATGCTGCTTCTTTCGCCAAAGGTAATCAGATCAGAGCGTGGTAGTTAATGGTTGAATATCTCCATCTGCTATAGCTAAGAGGGCTTTAGCCCAGCAGTGAGTGGCTTATAGGACGATGATGATGTATTAACAAATGTTCCAGTTGGTGATAAGTATAGTAAAGTATCTATTTCTATTAATGTTATGTAAACTATGTGGCAAACAAATAAAAATTTGGAAAAGTATTGAAAACAATGGCTGTGGCTGGCAAGAGCTGGATGAGAGTAGCCGCGGTTCGTGCTCGATGGCGTGCACAAGGAGAGGCCTATGTCCAGCAGTGGACTAGTATAGGCTGATGATGATGATGATGATGATGATGATGATGATGATGATGATGATGTTGATTGAAAAAATTCCACGACCGGGAGTCGAAACCCGCAACCTTTGACAATCATTACGCTATCGTGACTCTGTCCAAATCGCTGAAATTTTTAACTCATTTAATCTTACTTTGTATGCCTTAAAATTATAGTTACGTAGTAAAATTTAACAAGGTTGTCAAGGACAAAATTTTCACACTACAACAATACGTATTTCAATTTAGAAATTTGTACGTGCTACGTCGTTAATTAAACCGCGCATATTTAAAGGAGAGCGGGCAAGTTGGGAACTCATTACATGAAGTGTCACACACATGCCAGTTCTAACATGTAACAATGTTTGGTTGTACAAAACCACGCGACAATAAGTCCGTATTAATCATTTTACATTTATGTTTATGGTTATATAATAACTTTACGCAACTTTTGTTGCCAACAAATTATATTTGAAAAAAAAAATTGTTAATTTTTATAATCGGATGAAGATCTGAAGATGACGTAGTTATATAATATTAACTTTGTTTTTTCTTAGACAGGTTTTGACTTTTACTAGTACTGTATGACATTGTAAAAAATTCAACTGGTAAATGATGTTCTTGCAAACTTAAATATTGAATTTATTTATTTTTTCTTTTTGTGTTTTTTTTACATGTTATGTGTTTTTATTTGTGATGGAAAGTGTCCTTTTATGATAGCCCTATTCAAATATGTCAAAAATATTGGAAAATGGGCATTTTCCAATATTTTTGACGCTGTAAGGGAGAAAAGATCTGGACACTTGCTGAGTTTTCTTGCCGGTTCTTCTGGATTCTGGAACCGATGGCATAATGACGTTCATAAGAGCTATTTGTAGCCTAAACTGAATAAATGATATTAAATTTTGATTTTTTTTTTAATTATGGATGTTGAATAAGCTTAATTGGCATGCAAACTAATTAAAGTAAAGTAAAGTAGACAGCCCTTAAACTGTTTCATACTGAGCAAACACCTCCATCATTGAAATTAAGTTTTAACTACAATCGATGGGCATGGCTTAATCACCACGCTTACTAAATGCGTATGTATAATCACAAAACCGGTTATGCATAGAAAAATCTGAAACGCCCGACCTGGGATTTGAACCCAGTACCTCTGATGTCTACCAAGGTGATTTTATAAATTAAGTGAAAGGTGTTAAAAATATACAATTTAGCTTTAATTGTAGGACACCCAACCCGACCAGCCGGTTTGTTAAAAGGTGCGGGTGGGTTTAAATCCAATCCGTGTAATCATAATTTGTAATAAACCTTTTAAGATTGAAGTATATTCTTAAAATGAGAATTATTCTTATCTAGTTTCAAACAGACAAATATTGACAGGGTTTTAATAAAATTAAAAAGCAATCAAAGATATTCAAATTATGACAGCATGAACTTATTTTTTAAACTTGTATAGGTAGGGATACTCTTTGAAAGGACACAATTTCTTAAAAAAGTATAATACGGAGTTTACACCAACGAATTGTTATATTCGATTGAATGGTGAAAGGGGCTGAAAACTTTGGACAATGCACGTAAATCCCAGTGCAAGTTGCGGACCCGCAACATGTCTCGCCTTGTCGGGGATTTGTTGCTCCCTTTGAGATTCAAATAGAAAAGTCGAATGTCTGAGCTAAAGAGCTGAAAACGGAATATTACTTTGCCATTCTCCCTTCAAAGATTTTGTGGATATGCAAAGTATTAGGAAAGATTTGTGTTTCTAGATCCAGTGCTATTTGTTAGGATTTTCATTTTGAGTTGACGAAAATAAGTATCTTTATTATTTTGAATTTTGCATTCACAATGTAACCAATATATTATATACACCGAGAGATTTTAGTGGTTGTTTTCCCGCAGGTGGGTGTAGATCAGATCCCATGAAACTGAACCACTTTCCCCAAGAAATACAGGTCAAAAAACGAGATAATTTTTTCACTTTTCTATACAAAGCCTCTATTGACCGAGCATGGTTTTTATGGAAAAGTTAAAAAATAATCTCGTTTTTGACCTATGTTTCTTGGGGAAACTTGTTCAGTTTCATGGTCTGATCTGCCCACCTGCGGGAAAACAACCACTAAAATCTCTCGGTGTATATATAGTTACATAATAAAAAATCAACCAGTCCCAGGAAGATCGAGTGGGAATCGAACCCACGACCTTTGGGTAACCGGTCTAATGCTCTGACCGCTGAGCTACTGAGATCCCAGAAGACGCGTTAAATTTTTCTAATATTTTTCTAGTGCTTTCTAGATATGGTTGATTTTTCTAGTAAAATTTTATTTTAAAAATAGGTATCTAGCTAACATTAAATTAGTATCAATTTCATATTCAGTAGCTTAAAATTGGCGGTGAATCTGGTGCGTATATGTTGAGTATGGGTGGGTCATTTATGTACGCCTGAAGATAAAAATAAGTACAATTTGTACGTTTGTTTTCGTCGTTGTCAAGATCCTTGGAGGAGGCCTTTGTCCAGCAGTGGACGTCTTTTGGCTAAGATGATGATGATGATGATGATGATGATAGGACGAAAGTCTTTATTCTCTGAATTAGGTACGGATACAAAAAAGTGACTATAATAAATTACAGTTAGATTGCCTTATTTGTCATAGGCCGCCTACAAAAAGTAATTTAGGACTGTACCAAGAAGCAGAAAATATCGGACTTGATTATGTATGATGATATATTTCGCGACTTTTGCATATAATTCGAATGTTTTTTTTTTGTTTTTTTTTCGTTTGTAAGTAAGTTTTTCTATTCATCTACATTCAATTCAAAAAAATTCAAAATTCAAAATCATTTATTCAGTTTAGCCTACAAGTAGCTCTTGTGAATGTCACTATGCCATATCGGTTCGTAAGTATTCTGGGCGGGAGATCTTGTAGTGAGAAGAACCGGCAAGAAAATCAGCAAGTGTCCAGCTTTTTTCTCCCTTATAGCGTCTAAAATATTGGAAAATGCCCCATCATAGCAGGACACTTTCCATTATAAATAAACACAAAACATACTTATAGAAGACAACCACATGTAAAAAAAATAAAAAATCTAGGTTAACAAATTTATATCAGGTAAAAGTTTCAATTTCCACAAGGTCATAACAGTACCACTACAGTAGGTATTCTCGTAAAAGTCAAAAATTGATTAAGAAAAACAAAGAAAGAAGAAACATTATGATGAAGGTATTGATATTTTATTCAGCAATGAGCATTGACAATAGGTCTGACCCTACACTTGATTCAATTACAGGCTGTAGTCAATTTATAACTCCCGTGCTCAATATTGTTAGTAATTTTGAAAAAAAAAATTCAATTCAATTCAATTCAATCATTTATTGCTCTCCATAAGTATACATGAGTTGTTACAATATTAGTTAGATAGAACGTTATGGGCCCGGATTGGGCACGACGATGTTTTGAGAGGAAATTAATATCTAATCTTTTTCTACTGCTTATATAAATATGTATTAATTTTATTATTTTCTATACAATAATTATACTGTCAATTACTTAATTACATTATTTATTAAAATTTATTTATAAATATATATATTAAAATTATAGTTATTATATTATTATAGTAACAATAATAATAAAAAAGTAGATGATTCAAAAATTTTTTTCTAAAATTTATCACTTAAATACTCCGTAATTGTATAATATGCGTCTAAATTACGTCATCATCATTAAAATCATTAAACACAAATGACATTTTGCTCTTGAAGAAGTGGCCTTCAGATCATACATTTTTCTAAAATTTATCACTTAAATACTCCGTAATTGTATAATATGCGTCTAAATTACGTCATCATCATTAAAATCATTAAACACAAATGACATTTTGCTCTTGAAGAAGTGGCCTTCAGATCATACATGAAAAAATGATTTAATTGGAGTTGTGACTTACAGCCTACTGCATGCGAAGATTTCCCTTGATCTCAATTAATGAATAATGAATAATGTTAAGGAAACGAGTTGCCAACTCATTGTTTATTAACAACACGGAACCCAGTAGGGAAGGTGGGTTTAGACCCCTAAACAAAACAAAAGGGCTGCGAACGGAAACGGACGCGTATAATTAAGTAACGTAGAATACCTGTGCCTGGCGGGCGTGGTCAGTAAGCTTTTACGAAATTAAAAAGCAGTTGAGGTTACGCTATTTTAATTGTTTTTGTAAATTTAAAACATATTAATGAAAAAAATAATCGTGATTTGGAAGACACATAAAGCCGCTGGTACCGGCAGCATTAGCAGTCGTTATTAACCACCAATCCGCACTGGGCCCGCGTGGTGGTTTATGGCCCGTTCTCCCCATCCATCCATAGGAAAGGCTCGTGCCCCAACAGTGGGGACATAAAATGAGCTGATGATTATGATGAATATGATGAATCATTAGCAGTCGTTAACAACCACCAATCTGCACTAGGCCCGCGTGGTGGTTTATGACCCGTTCTCTCTATCCATCCATAGGGAAGGCTCGTGCCCCAACAGTGGGGACATAAAATGAGCTGATGATTATGATGAATATGATGAATCATTAGCAGTCGTTAACAACCACCAATCTGCACTGGGCCCGCGTGGTGGTTTATGACCCGTTCTCTCTATAAATATGAACAGCCAAGGATCAATAGAAGTGGAAGGTTTCATGAAAGCCTTTGTCTAGTGGTATGACGCAATAAGCTAAACTAATAAAGAGTAACCTAGTTTAGTTACTCAGTTACCTATCTAACTAAAAGCCTGAATAGTAATTTAGATACTTGTATGTGAATTTTGTTCTAAAGATTCAACAATATACTTCCGCGTGCGTGTTATAACAAAACAACCAATTAAAATTGAAATTTTCTCAGTTATTTTATTTGTTTCTCTTAATTATATCATAGTTAATGACATATTATGTTCAGTTATATTTTACCGTGATGTAGCAGTATAAAAGAGCACAAAACTTTTTCTTAATACAAAACGGGATGTCATCAAACTCTCACGGTAGAACGGTGGAGGTAGCAAACTCGACAACCAAGTTCCAAGTTCGAAGTTCTTAGAAGCAGGTCAGACCGCCCATAATTGATGAGTAGCACCTGAGTAATGGGCTGGAAGAGATAGCGGCGCGGAGCTCTCCTGGCACATGCTTCATCAATAATAATAACACAAAATAAGTTAAATAACAACCCAGAAGGTATACTTTAAGAAGACACTGAAAAAATGCACCAACTTTCGTCGAATAGTTTAAGACAACGTTTCGATGTGTCCAACGAATCTGAAATGTTTATAATTATAAAGGTTATTCATGTCTTTATCTTGCATTTGCTAGCTCAAATACACGATTGTATAATTTTGACTCGATCATAATTATTTTTGAAAATACCTGTAAAAAATCACTGTTGTTGAAATTACAACGAAAGTACTTAATTTATAGCTTGGAAACCACTCAAATACATTGAAACATCAATATTTGTAATTAAGCTACATTCGATGGTAACTAAAACCATTTTTTTAAAATAGTTTAAGATTATGTTCATTTCTAAGCGGTCTCAATCGTCGCAGGCGCTACGTATTGTCTACCTTATGACAGCGCCTGTAAGGATCAGCCGTTTTTGAATGTTCACGAATCGTACCGCGCTTGAACAACGCAGACAAAGACCCACCCTCTCACTGACACGGATATCGGAACAGCTTGGAACAATCCGAGCGCAGGTGTTGCGACATTTCGTGTGCGTGAGAGGTAGTATCTTTCTTCTCAGGTGTCTCAAAATATCATTATTTTTTTAATATTAAAAGGAGGCAAAGGAGCAGGCGGGTCACCTGATGGGAAGTAATCGCCGCCGCCCTTGTACACCCAAAACCAAAGTAATCGCAGATGCGTTGCCGGCCTTGAGGAAGGAGTTGGATCTTGAGGAGAAAGTAGAAATTGAGAGGGGGGAGGGGTGAGAGATGGACCTTCTGTACTTTCACTCACCAGACGAAACACAACAGCAACGAGTGCCATTGTTTCACGCCGATATTCTGTGAGGGTGGTATAGAAGGCGAGTCGGCCCATTTCGTGCTGCAACGCAGCGTGGCTCTACCACTCAGACAGTGTCGCTTATTTAGCACCACTCAGGGGTCACGTGTAGGGCCTCAAGGGTAAACCTACGGACGCGAGTAACTTTAACCCCCAAAATAAGGAGACTACGGAGGTAAGCTTAATACATACAGCGCTCTCTCTCTCTCTCACGTATCTTGGGACAGCTCAGAACAGTCCGAGTGCAGCTGTTGCGAGATTCTGTGTCCATGAGAGGTTGTCTATGTGTGCGTTGCAAGATCGCGTTTGTGTGAAGCGTACCTCCTGCAGTCATTTTATTTTGTGATAATAACTAGAGAAATGCTTACACATCACTCAGGCATTTTGGTGGATTTCGCAATGCAACGTATTCTTTTTATTAATAGAGTAGATTAAGTGGGAATGACATGTTATTACAATGAAGAAAGCTTCTAAATGATGAAAAGGACCTTTGATTATGTTTTTTGTGGATTTCTAGGGTTCTTTTTAATAATTAGGGTATTTATTGTGTTTGGTTTGGTAAATGGGCTTATTTAAGTCTGCCTAGATAGGTATTGTTGTAGAACAATAGTACTAAGACCCGGTTCAGACGCGCTACACTCCAGGTACACACATTGATAAATTACTATGAAGCGTTCTATTTCGTTACTTAAAATGGTTTTGTTCAAGTCCAAAGATAGGATCTCTCACCCCTCCCCCCTCCCAATTGCTACTCCATCCTCAAGAGCAACGCATCTGCGATTACTTTGGTTTTGCGGGTGGGTGTCCATGGGCGGCGGTGATTACTTTCCATCAGGTGACCCGTCTGCTCGTTTGCCTCCTATTAACATAAAAAAACCAGCTCATTTTATGTCCACACTGCTGGAGGATTCCCTACGGATGGATATGGAGAACGGGCCATAAACCGTGTGGATTGGTGGGTAATTTTGTGGTCACCAATCCATTGACCGGCCTTTGCGAAAGTTGCTTAACCTCAGCTCTCGCAGACCGGGCTCGTTAACCACTGCGCCTTATGGATATTATTTTTCATTTTTTGTTACATTAACAAAATTTAAATTCACCTTTCCTTTTATTTGGTGCGTGTTTAGCAGCAAGCTGAGTTATGAAGTTTGACTCGTTCATTTTTCTGGTGGGTTTAATACATAGATGTTTGAATAGCCCCTTCGATGTTGTATTATAATAATAGTTCGTAGTATCTTCTCCTTTATAACATACGAGAAAAATAAAACGTTTAGTAAAACCTCAGGGGGGTGCACGAGCTTTTGTAGCAGTATTATTGCAGTTGTGAAAACGAGACGCGTGTAGCGGCGAATATACTCGCGTCTCTTTTCTACAGCTGCAATAATACTGCTATAAGAGCTCATAGTCAGGGGGCAGATCATAATATCTGAGAGTAATAGGTACTGTATAATACTTATATGAATAATCTTTATATTTTTCTTTATGTATGTATTTCAATTTTATATTCAAATGTTTTATTCGCATTAAATGTTATAACTATATTATTTGTGACTTGTTAAATAATGATTTGTAATACTGCTGTTTTTGAAGTTATTTAATATGTTAATGTTTTGGTTTCAGGTAATTTGCACTGCTGAATGATCGATCTACTCTTTAGTGGTAATACTTTTCACTATACAAGTTAATAATAGTAATAATTATTTTTCACTATCCTTACTAATATTGTAAATGTGAATGTGAGTTTGTTTGTTACGCTTACACGCAGAAAATACTCAACCGATCATCATGAAACTTTGTACACATATTCTCAAAGGTATTGGGAAGGAAGATAACTTTATCATCATCATCATCATCTCAGCCAAAAGACGTCCACTGCTGGACAAAGGCCTCCCCCAAGGATACATAAGGATACATGAGGGGATTTGCCATAATCGCCACGCTTGGCAGGCGGGTTGGCGATCGCAGTAAGTTGATTGAGAGTTAATCTCAGAGAGATGCTGCTGCCCATCCTCTGGAATAGTCTCTTAGTCGGCTTTTACGACACCCACGGGAAGAGATGGGGTGGTGCAATTCTTTATCCCCGGCACCACACAGGGAGATAACTTTATACGTATATAATTTTCTCATTATGTGTGATTGAACCAGTGACTAAGGGCTACTTTAGTTTTTAATAAACCTTCACAATCAGCCCATCTCAGTCTAGACATAGGACTCTCGTAATGCAAGCCGCTGAGCCCTATCTCCAGCTCTTCTTTCCAAACCTTTACTGACACAATTCTCATTTTCAATCTCATTTCAATTAATACCTAGTTCGTGAGTAAGTAACATAAAAATGTTATTTTACGCTTTAAAATGAAAACGGTGCGGCGGCGGCGGCGGTGCGTTGCATAGGTACTTCAGGTACAGAATAAATACACTGCCAACACATTACCTGCACAGTACAGTTCAAAGCTGTTCAATTATTCATTCTCGTTACGCCATTGCCAACTCTCCGTCTGTACAAGTTTGTGCATGTACTCGTTTGAATCTAGTTTGCGAACGTTTAATGGGAAATTGGCGCTTTACATTACCTTGATTGAGTTCGTCCTGTGAACTTCATTTCATACTGTTGTAGGTTAGTATAGAAGAGATATACTAGATTCCGCGCGTGGGATTGTGGTAATCTGGGCCCTTAGCCAACGTAACATTACAAAAACGATAGCGAAGTTCGAAAAGAACAAAATGTATGGGATTGACATAAGCCGCGCTAAATCACGTGGTCAACGTCATGTCAATCCCATATATTTATTCTTTTCTAACTTCGCTATCGTTTCGCTATCGTTTTTGTAATGTTTCTTTGGCTACGGGCTCTGGCTGGTTTAAGGCAGTCTAAACGCTAGTAAAATAATATCATTTTTTTTGGTGATTGGTGATTAGTGGTTTCTAACGACTGCTAATGCAGCCGAGACCAACGGCTTTACGTGGCTTCCGAAGCACGTAGGAGGTCGAGATGATACATTTTTGGTCACCCATCCGATGACCGGCCTTGGCGAAAGTAGCTTAACCTTAGGAATCGCAGGCCGGACACGTTAACGAATGCGCCATCGAGCGTTTATCGAGCATTATTGTTCAAAACGGTTAAAAAATCCAATCCCTGTTCCGTATTGAAGTTAAACTGTCTAGGGCGCCGTCCGCCCTCCGCCCTCCGCCGCCGCCCAAGCGGATCTCACACTACCGTTCCGGGCGACGTCGATCAATCAGCGATCGTTTTGGCGTATTGCCATTCATTGGATTTTGCTTCAATGACAATGGGGATGTCTTCATAAAATTGCTTTTATAATTTAGATCAGTAATAATGATGACCTATATACCTATGAAAGTTAAAAATGTGTCGAAGTGAAAGCTTTAATATTCTTATATTGTATTTATAACTACGATATTTTTGGTAATGTTAGTAGGTATTATGGTATTGTATTACAAATAAAGATAAACATTTTAATTAATTTATAATTATTAAAAACCCGAACAATCAAGCACCCATAATACTTAATAATATTAATCAACTAAAAAAGTAGCAAAACCAGCATAAATTACAAATACAATAGACACAAACAGTAAAAAAAAACAAAACAAAAACATAAAAAAAATGTTTGTTATGATTTCTTTGTCATTATACTAAACGCCATAGACTAATTAACAACCCGCTACCTCCCCTGAACACGAATTCCCGATTCGCAAATAACTTCAAACCATAGCCAATTCGCCGGGAAGGACAAATTGTAAAACCGCCCATCCATTAGCAGTTGCATATGCAAATGTGAACGCCGCCCTAGCGCGATTCCGGTCAGGCTGCGACGCGGTTTTTCAATGTACACAAGGCTAGGCGGCGAATTTTGTAACTGAAGAAGAAGAAGAAATACATTAAAAGGCACACACTAAGTACAACAACAATTTATTACCTACATTCAAAAAATATCGAAAAAACAAAAGCACATTCGAAATAAAAAACAAAAACAAAAGACAAAGTGTGGTCAGATAGGCCCGCTGCAGCGCTGGTATTCTGGAGGTGAGTATAACTGGTGATAAATTCTCACGCTATGATATAATTAAGAGTACTCCTATTTCTCTTACGCACGAATCGCCACCAACTTGCTTGTTTACTAAAAATCGACGACGCACGAACCGCGACCACACCATCATTGGTAACTTATTTTTGTCATCGAAAATTTTCGAACGGTATCGATGTCGAAAAATCAAAACAATAGAAAAATCTATTGTCATACATTACATGTGACATATAGGACAGGAATGTTGTTAATATAGACTGTAAATTATAGTAAAAGCTATGACATTTCACAGTTTATGTCATGTCACTTTTACTTGCCAGATCACCGGAAAGATGCAAAAGTCGCCCCCCTGTACGCATCGTGGTATAATATTTACACTCTATAGTTTAATAGCAAAATCATTACCATTATTTTATGTCCCCCAGAGATTGCCCTAAATGATTTTCTGGAAGACTAAACTTAATTGTAAAGTCTTAACTCCAATCTCATAAAATGAAACAACGATTGTTAAGTTATTTTCCGATTTTATTCTTGACCAACTTTATTCAACAACCGTTATAATATTCATAAAGTCCGTTCATAACCGTTAAAATATATCTGTCAATGGTAACACTCCAGTCGACTAAATCACTTGATATAAAGGAACTAGTATTGTACGCGTTTCAGTATAATGTCAAGAACAGATACTTGTCACTTAGTATACATTATAAATGGTTACTTTCGAACGTTATGCAAATTAATAACAATAATAACAATGACATCATAGCTTGAATCTTACTACTGTGTATTTTAAATAGCACATCGTTATCTATTACCATTTGAAACTATACGTGAGCAGTCCCAATCAGAGTGCCTAGTGTAAGTTTTGTTTACTATCTACGTATTCATTCGATCACTTTTACGAAAACGAAAATTAGTATGGTATTGAATCAGCGAGCGCCTCCTGGCGGCATACGAGATGAGTTAACATTTTGTCATACGAATTCTCGTTTTAGTTAACGTGATCGAATTGCGAATGAAACTCACACTTGGCACCCTGAGCGTCCTTGCATTGTATACTTTCAATAAACGCGTCTGCGACGGGTTACAGGCAGGCAGCGCGACTGCGGACGCGTCTTGAATGGATTCGGCGGAATGAATGGGCCGATGCGATTGTGTAGGGAGGAGGGCCGCGGCAAAATTATATGGAATTTGTTTGAAGCTTCAAATGTTGGGTGAATGCAGGTTTTTTTTATTTGAATAATCATTGGAGGATAACCCCATTTCGTGAATTAATTTTCTTATACTCGTACCTCATAGCAAAGAAGTCTTATTTCGGATAGTCAATTCAAAGTAAGACCAGTAACACTTCATTTTCCTTCTCGCCTCGGCTATATCTATACTAATATTATAAAGAGGAAAGCTTTGTATTTTTGTATGTATGTTTGCAACGAATAAACTCAAAAACTACTGGACTAATTTAAAAAATTCTTTTACCATTAGAATGCTACATTAGCGCTGAGTAACATAAGGCTATATTTAAAAAAAAAAGAAAAAAAAAGAAATGCTGTACGAAATTTGCTGGGTCAGCTAGTAAAAATATAAAAATAATATGAAACTGTCAAACGAAGAAATGAGTACGCATTTCATTTGAAAAGAAATATAGAAACTTTACTTAATAAGAAGTTTAATATCAACTGACGACTTCCGTAGCCTAGTGGCTTGCACGCCGGACTTTGGGCGGCGCTAACTCTGAGGTCTCGGGTTCGATTCCCGGTCGGGCCAATGTCAAAAACGTACTTTGCGATATTGTGTCGGGTCTGAGTGGTTGTGGTACCGTCGTTGTTCCTGATTTCCATAAAAAACGAGTGCTTTAGGTACTTACCTTGAGATCCGGACAATGTATGTGATGAAGTCTAATACAAATAAAAAATAAAACTGTTTTAGTGGTCAAAATATTCAGCAAGAAGTTTCATCTGTAGGTTTGTATAGTTACCTATGTTGTCAATGTTGCATAATCTTGTAGTACCCATGTAAATATTACGCATAATTTTTTTATTCATCACCGTTATTATGAGCCAAAGAAAATAAAAGACAAAGGAGACTAGAAGTAATATATTTAGTTACATCTTCCATACGGCTGTCATCCGTATTCAAGACGAAGGTTTTATGCCTTTACACATATCATTTGTGTAATAGGACGGAAGTAAATTAAAACTATAACAATGTTAGAGGTCGCGAAGTTGCATAACGGACTTCTTGGCGTCAAAGTGAAGAGTGATGTCTGCGGTTTTGTTTTATTTTCTAAAATTTGTGTTATGTCGAATATTAATATGAAATAATGGTGGATTATTAACCGTTAAGTGTTCGTGAGTGTGCATGAGTGTTGGCAAATGAAACAAAACAGTGCAGCGGCACTTTTCAAATTCTCTCAAGAAGTCCGCGTGAGGACTTAGTAAAGCCCCACATTTTTACTGAGATACTCGAGGGGTTGGGGGGATATCATTTCTCACTTTTCATATCTATTATCATTCATCATCATCATATAGGAAGGAAATATTGTTTATTTATGTATTACTTGTAAGAAAAAATACTTTGACACTGGCTAAATGTGCTAATCGCACAAAGCCATCAACTAAAGAAAAAAAAAGTTGCATAACAGTGTCCTGGGGTCCTATCATCACACTGCACGGAACAATTATGTTTGTGGTCCATTTTGTTGTCGCCCAGCCATTCACACAACATTTTCTTTTAAAAAGAGAGTTTGTTGTTTGCCTTAGTCGGTCTTTACAGCGCAACCAGATTTGTTTGGGAAGGCGAGAAAACTTAAAAAATAATAATTTAAAGGGTAAACTTAAAGGGTTCCTCGAGACGTGTGATCGAAACACTGTCAGAAGTTTTTTAGTTGGAATGGCACGCGTGACCTATTCCTACTAGATTTCTTGAGGAGTTCAGATCGGTTCGGGAACGGAACAACCCGAGAGCGCCTCTAAATGCTAGGACCTCGCCTCGGGTCGATGGGGTCATGGGGTTGGATTTTGGAGCTAGCTGGCTAGTTTACTCAACTTTAAGGCAGCGGCCCAGTAACTCTTACAACACCTATTAGCAAATGGGCTGGCTGGCTGGATAATATGTATCTTAGATTTTGGCAATACAGTGTTGTGTCCGTTGTTTACTCACTCAACTTTAAGGCTACAGCCCAGTATCTCGTTCAACACCTACTAGCAAGTGGGCTAGCTAACTGACTGGATGAACTGAGTCTTCAATTTTGGCAATACAGTTCTGTTTCCGTAGTTTACTCGCTGAACTTTACGGCCCCGGTTGTCGATGCGAGCACTCCGCGAGATTGGGCGCGGCGCCGCGGCGGCGACCTCGCGGCTGATGTATTAGCGCTGGGGTTGTTTTGTTCCAAATACCAGCGAGTTTCGCTTTCATTCTTTCATCCTTCTGATTTAATGTGTATCGAAATGAAATTACATTGTCGAAGATAGTAGATAGTGTTGCAAACGTCTATAGGCTGCGGTAACTGCTTACCATCAGAACAGGTATTTGCCTGATTGATTAGTGGTAACAAAAATTTTGGGTTACTTTACACTTTATTTGAAGCTTATGTTTTCGATAATGCAATTGCAGTGACTGCTTTTTATTGTACTGCAGGACTCGAGATCTATCTTATGATTAATATTTACATTGAGAGATTCTCCATGCTTCGGTGGAGTCTTCGAAGCCGTCGGTCCTGTCTGCAGTAGTCGTTAACAACCACCAATCCGCACAGGGCCCGCGTTGTGGTTTATGGCCCCTTCTGTAGTGTTGTATGGTGTGGTACCAGGTAAGGCTTGTGCCCCAGCCCGTGGGGACAAAGTGAGCTGGAGATCATTTGTGATGTGATGTGATCTTACGACAGCCACCGAACCAACAGCTTAAATTGCCCTGTAATCAATGTTACACCTGATTCAAAAATAGCCCAGTTCTACCGTATTTAACTTCAACAAAATTACAATAATAATATTATTAGGTACAATATTTGAATATTCCCTAGATACTCCTTAGCTAACTCTTCATCCAAAAATCCTTTTCAATTCGCGATTCCTTAAAGTCTGGCGCCGCGTAGACGCTTACAAGGCTTAACGGGTATTTTTTATGCACCCCAACGCGGTCCAAGGTTCGGTCCCCAGCAGGGGCGTGCGGCAAATTGCCATTTTATGATACATGAGAACGCGACCGATGGAAAATTAGAAGTCAATACACCGTTTAGTGTGTGCGAGAGAGATAGGTAATTTATTTAGACGCGTTATGTTTTGATAGGAAGTACTGGGAAAAGTATGAATTGCTAAGTGATGTGATTGACAGATGACATACTAGGTTTATTCTTTGTGAGTTTTTCTTATTACTGATTTAACAGCTCTTTAGGAAATAAAAGTTTTTAGTGTACAATTAATCATGTGAATTTGCAATTTCACTATAACACGAGGTTCATGGAAATTAAATGCCGGAGTCAGAAGAAGCTAGACTAGGTAGGTACCATAATATAACGTGTGTATGAGTGCGTACCATACATGTTGTATGTTTAGTTAAGTTATTCAAATTGAACGACCTTGAAAGGTTTTGGTGAACATGAGGTTCTTAAGGTACCGTGAATGAATAGAGCTAAGTCGGCAGCGCATAAGGCTAAATCGGTAGCGCATTAAGGAACCGTGAATGATAAGGGCTCTCAAAGTCGGTAATGCATAGGCAGACAGTTCTCTTCTAGGAAGAGCTCGATGGCGCAGTGGTTAACGCGCCCGGTTTGTGAGTGCTGAGGTTAAGCAACTTTCGCAAAGGCCGGTCATCGGATGGGTGACCAAAAATTTATCATCTCGAGCTCCTCCGTGCTTCGGAAGGCACGTTAAGCCGTTGGTCCCGGCTGCATTAGCAGTCGTTAACAACCACCAATCCGCACGGGGCCCGCGTGGTGGTTCATGGCCCGTTCTCCCTATCCATCCATAGGGAAGGCTCGTGCCCCAGCAGTGGGGACATAAATGAGCTGATAATGATGATGATGAGACAGTTCTCCGGATGCTGTATGATGATAATGATGCGTATGGGCGCTGAAGACCACTTCTCATTAGGTAGCTCGCCAGCTCATCTGCCGTATTTATACATTTTAAAAACATGCTAAAATCTTTATAATTATTCGTGAGGCGAGAACTTCGTGCCCATTTTTAAGCACATTGCTCGCATGGTGGATTGCGAGATTCGGTATATTATTAATTATCAAATTTCGACAACTGAGCGATCACTAGTAATTCTTAAATCAAATATAAGAAAGTGTTGAGAAATCTTATTTCATATAACAGAATTTTTAAAAGCGAACAGTCTCACCTTTTGTGCGAAGCGTTTCATTCCAATGTATAGGTTTCGCGTTAGAGATAGGCGTAGTAAACAGCCTATAACTGTCCCACTGCTGGGCAAAGGCCTCCACCATTGAAGTCAAGTCATCGCTACAATTGATGGGTAATGGCTTCATCACCAGGCTTGCCAAATGCGGGTTGGTGATCGATCGATCGAATGTAATAAATGAAATGTCACATTCATTTGCATGTCATGATATATATGACTAAATAGGTTTTAAGCTACTTTACATAAGTAATGTCTTGATAACATCCACATTGTAACCACTCTATTTAATAGCAAATAAAGTATTTGTATTTGTATTTGTATTTATATTTGATCACAAACCCGGGCTATGCATCGAAAAATCCAAAATACATTTTGCCCGACCTGGGTATTGAACCCGAGACCTTCGGGTATCGGGCCGAGCGCTCTGTCACTCGGCCACCGAGGCGTTCGCTTAGGATAGCGTAAATAACAATAATATTTGCCGAGCTTACGCATATTATTATCCAAGTTCAAACGACTTTCCCACTATACCTACAATAACTTAAGGCGACCTCTGTCGCAGACACTTAATGTTTCCTCTCTTTCCTTCTAGCTAATGCCTTTTTACTGCAATTTTCTAGCTATAAAACCATTGTCGAAGCTACTATTTGGATTCAAATGAGAATGTAAACTTATCCGAAAGTTTTGGTATTTCATTCGAATTTGATCCCTATTACGCAGGTATTATGGAAAGTACGGCTGTCGTGAAACTGCTTTTATAGACGTTCTAAGTCCATTATTTTTACTGACATTTCGTAGTTTTTATTACTCTTTATTTCTGTAGTCGTTTCTGTTGTATCAAATAGTGTAATTGTGTTTAATTTATTTTTACTATTGTACTCTCTAAAATCTTTATTATTAAGTTCATCCCAACCACTTTAAGTTTATATTTACTATCGTACTTTCTTCATTATAATGTTCATCTTAAGAACATGCACAGACAACGATCACCAACAATGCCCATATCGTTGTTGAAGCGACAATATCTGGCAGATGAAAAGATGAATGCATAAAATGATTCGTAGAAAGTTTTTAACAAGTAAGAAAATTCTTAACAAATTTCTTTCAAGGGTGTGCGTTTTAATATGTACTAGTGGTCGCCCAGTGGTCGAAATTCGACCGTAATTTTATTAAGGCTGCACGGATTGTAGCCTAAGCAATAAAAAATTAAAAAAAAGGTAGAATGTGAGTTTGGATTGGCATTGACAGATGTCGGCCGCATTAAAGACAAACAATACGTGTGTGTCAAATACATGGTAGTGTGTGTAATGTTGTTTTTGTTGATTAAATGTATTTTGTATGCATAATTTAAAAAAATATTAACATTCGGATAACCTTCTCTATATAAACTATAAGTATGCCAAATTACATACTCCTCCGTCCGCACAATTTTCGTAAAAACGGGTACAAAGTTTTTGCTTTACGTATTAATATATAGATGTGTTTCATTAATAAATTGAGAATTATAAGGAACATAAACAAAATATAAATCTAAACCAAAAACACTAAGGTCGGGTTTGCCCAGCCAGACAGCCATGAATCTCTATCAAAAGTATTAAAAAAAATGCATGACATGCCGTCACATCCTGCAGCGATGAAATACGGCAGTAGTAGGGCCTCCATCAAGCCTAAGTTTTGTAGGACAACTGTCGTTTCATTATGTACTTAATTTGTGCACAACAGAGTCAGTTAAATTTGTATGATGATATCAATTTTAAAATGTCCTGTTTAATTTGAAAATATGTTTCTATGTGCTTTAAATAAATACATTAAAAAAGCTGGTAAGCTGATGTCTGGGTTGCGGTTGTCAATGTTAGGTATTTTTTTAAATTATCTGTTCTTTCATTGTTTATTCACAGATTATGCGCTTTATAGCTGTACTCTTCGACTACTGAGGAACTGGCTATGTTCTTTAACTGGCGGATCACAACCTAGGGCAGTAGCACCAGTGTTCGATGGAAAGCAATGATCGACATTTTCTTCCTTTAATAATTAAAAATAGGAGTCAACAATTGATTTTAGTCTTGAGCAAAAATTCAATACAGACCTCTTGCTTCTTGAAATTTATGTTACTTTTTGGCGATGAAAACTGTGTCGAACACTGGTGGGCTGGTAAGGCCAGCCCTAACAGCTTTTAATACTTTTTTTGTGATGACAAAATAAACAAGATTTTTATTAGACACTAGCGGCCCGCCCCGGCTTCGCACGGGTGTACTTTTATTTTTAAACATTTTGAGATATTTTTTTTAATATAGCCTTTGTTACTCAGCGCTAATGTAGCATTCTAATGGTGAAATAATTTTTTAAATCGGGCCACTAGTTTTTGAGTTTATTCGTTGCAAACATACATACAAAAATACTAAGCTTTCCCTGTTTATAATATTAGTATAGAAAATTTAAATAAAATCTATTAAAATTTTATTTTGTTACTACATATAGTACTGTAAAGGCAAAATTCAAAATAATATAAATATTTTAATAAGCAATGACGTCTGTATCGATTGTTAAATACTTACATGCAAAAGGGTTATTTCGACTGTGAGGGCAGTAACCTCACAGTGACGTAATACCGCTGGCTTGCAGCGTAAATCACAAACTACTAGAAGAATTCAACGAGTCTTCTGGGACCTCGGTAGCTCAGCGGTCAGTGCTTTGGACCGGTTATCCAAAGATCGGTTCGATTCCCACTCGAGCTTCCTGAGGCTAGTTGATTTTATAATAAAATTAAAAAAAAATCTTGTAAGAGACAACGTCTGTCGGGTCTGCTAGTATCAATTAATTATGACTGATTTGAGGAGGACTTGGATCTAATTATTGATGTTTGTTGTTTTCAACGTCGGTTTATTAAAATAATCCCCTTAACTACTTATGTATATATTATATAGCATTGAATGCAAAATCCAAAATAATATAAAGATTTTTATTTATTTCTTTTACTGAATATCATGGTGACCCTTGCCCGGTGTACTCCCGCGCTGCTGTAATGACTTCACCTTGCATTTTATGGGCGCCGCATTTTCATCGCTTTTCGGTTAACGCCGTTATGCAGTCTGAGTATTTGTCGGATTATGGCGCGTTGAGAGGTGGAGAAATCGTGATTAGGTGGATTTTTTGCCGTAAAAATATTTACTACTATTTTTGAAGCGTAATCAAACAGATAGACGATGCGAGGAATCGTGGTTCAATCTCCATAACTTTGTTAAACTATTGACGTAAACCAAGAAACTTCCCTAACACAAGTAATCAGTTTCAATTTTTTTTTACGGGTAACATTGCCTTGATCTCACCTGATCTTAAGTGATGATATAAAGATGGAAGCGCACTTCACCCGGGATCCTCAACTACTGAGGCACTGCCTATCCTGCCGGAACACAACAATGCTACAAACATTGATGTTATGGCGACATATTTAGATGAGATGGCTAGCTACCAGCTAGCCAGGCGAACAAACAAGCCCTACCACAAACTAAACCGAGTACATAAACACGTACCCCCCGCTTGGCATCGAACACGGGACCTCTAGGTCTAAGTCGGTGGTCCTAACCACTATTCCACAAAGGCGGTCAAACAAAATTGTCAAACAAAATTGAACAAGATACTCTTATTTTGAATGATATTTATACATTTTCTGAGTGGTAGAGCCACGCTGCGTTGCAGCACGAAAGGGGCCGGCTCGTACCACCCTCTCACAGAATATCGGCGTGAAACAATGGCACTCGTTGCTGTTGTGTTTCGTCCGGTGAGTAAAAGTACCGGAGGCCCATCTCTCACCCCTCCCCCCTCCCAATTCCTACTCCCTCCTCAAGATCCAACTCCTTCCTCAAGGCTCTGCGATTACTTTGGTTTTGCGGGTGGGTGTCCATGGGCGGCGGTGATTACTTTCCATCAGGTAAGCCGCCTGCTCGTTTGCCTCCTTTTAACATAAAAATAAAAAAAATCATGAAAGATTAGCGTTACAAAACGGTACTACCAAAATTAATGAATTGTAAACTATTCAAAAATGATTTCAGATTTTTTCAGAGGGTTCATTCCCGGATTTTGATCACCGACCCACACTCGGGAAACGTGGCAATGACTTAGTTCAATGATGCAGGCCTTTGCAGCATCATATGGCCAATTGTTTTCTGACTAACAACTTCAAGATGTGTAGTGGGATTCAATTATCACCCTTCGTATGTCATACATACTATAAATTATGTGTGAGTGTCGTCCGTCGAAGCTGTTCGACAATCTGCCGCCTTGGCTGTTATTGCACAAAATAAGGCGGCAGAAGGTAAGATTTACACAAACGCACGCATAGTACAAAAATACAACTTACAACACAATATAATACAGCAGTTATATTATTTTGTCTTATTGTATTATTTGTGACTGTGTTGGTTCTTTTCTTTTACTCTTTTAATTGTTTTACAATTTTATTCAGTGCCGTCTTGATCTCTAGGTCCCGTCAGAAAACCAGCGTTGCAGCAGCTAATGTCGCTATAACCTATCATCATCATCATCATCAGCTCATTTTATGTCCCCACTGCTGGGGCACGAGCCTTCCCTATGGATGGATAGGGAGAACGGGCCATAAACCACCATGTGGGCCCAGTGCGGATTGGTGGTTGTTAACGACTGCTATAACCTATGCTGAGGTTGAAATCTATTTGGCCACACTATTTGTTTGTCTGTAATAAATGTGAATTTTATGTAAGTACTGACTTTTTTGTCTTTCTATGTCATGCTGTTTGTGTGGCCAATAAATGGTTTTGCTTTCTTTTTTTTTCTTTCTTTCAACAACTGCGCTCGGACTGGTTTTAGAAGGTTCAAGTTTCCGTGTATACATCTTCTGTGCGTGTGTATATTATTGAACTCCTTCTAAACGACTGGACCGGTTTGGATGAAGTTTTCTGTGTGTGTTCAAGTGGATTCGAGAATGGTTTAGATTTACAATTAGGCTCAGTAGGTGGCGCTGCTATAGGGGTACATCATGGGATACGGGTGTTCTTTAGCGGACGAATGATTTGTTTGTTTTGTTGTCATGGAAACTGTCAAAGCGGTACAAAGTCCGCCGGTCAGCTAGTGTAATATAAATATATATACTATATGTTTGCGTTGCTAGAGCGCGGTATGTATTAAGCTTACCTTCTGAGCTCTCCTTATCTTGTGGTTATTGATTGGACTTCGCTCAGACGAGCGGGCGCCGCTCTCGCTTTCCAACGAGCATCCATCTTGAATCTGAGCTGGTGACCGCTTTACGCGTTTGCTCTGTCGAAGACTTTTTTTCTGATTTAGCGACAGATTATGGATATTTATGTGTTTACGATATCTCAGCATTATATGTGACGCCAGAGCCCACGATTATTGATAATAAAAATATATTGTAACATAATGTATGCTACTTTATCGTAGGGACGTGACAAGGCAAGTTTGTTTTGACCAAATTACAATTACAAAAGGGTTTTGAAAAAATGTCTACGAGCAGGATTCGAACCGGACAGAGCCACGATAGCATAGTTGGTAGTGCACCTGACAGCATGTGACAATTTTTTATAGCATTTTTTACACTAGTCATTTTTTTCTCATTGTCTTCTTCTTAGTCGATCACGATCACTCTTGACAGAGTGGTCGTGGTCAATGAAGGGTCGCCCCTCGTGCGCGCAGCAGTTGCTGCCCCTGCAAGCCTTCTCCACCGGTCTCTGTTGACCGCATAGTGAACGCACTCCGTCATAGGAGTCCCAGTGACGGATTTTATGGTGTCAGTCCATCTCGTTGGCGATCGGCCGCGAGATCTTTTGCCCTCGACTCCGCCCTGAATTACAAGCCGCTCCATTAAGTTGGTTTTACGTGTAACGTGTCCAACGATGACTGTCTCTGCTTTATTTTGATTTCCTTCAATGGACACGTTGGTGCTATGGGCGGTCCAGCTTATTCTAAGCATGCGTCTCCAGCACCACATTTCCAGAGCATCGATCTTACGTCGGTTTTGGAGTGGGACAGTATATTAGCTATTTACACCGTACACGTAGAACAAGGGTCTGTACCGGTACACATATGTTCCTGGGCGCTTCTCCCCACCCCAGCGACCCTGTCAAACCGAGCCCAGCCTTTAGAGCTCCTAGCCTGTATCCTGCATCACTCTGGTTTTAACCTCGTCTAACTCTCTCCACAAAAAAATGCTACTCTCATCTCATTAACTCTAAATAGTAGTGTTGGTAAACACCATGAAAGTCTGATGGAAGGCGTCGGGCCCTTGGAGCCTCGCAAATGTCAGCGCAGGTGCCTGACGGAGGCGCGTGCCGTTTTGGCAATTTTCGTGGCGCCAAAACGACGTCGAAATTATGCGCTTGGGGCGACGAAGAGTGGAGGAATGGAGGTGGTAATAGGTTGTGATTAAAATGCACCGTTATGTGTAATGTTGTTATTAACGTATAACAAAAGAAGTTTAGCAATTTTATTGCGATTAGTTAGGCAAATGCTTTTCAAAATAAAAAAACAGAAAAAAACAGAAAAGGCTTTCCACAATTGAGAATCTAGCTTATAAAGAAAGTAGATAGTGTTGACAAAATTTGCACTTACTGGTCATTGGTAGCGCACCTGATTGCCAAAACATGTTCCTGCATTGTATCAGTTAAACCACCGCAAATGTCACATTATTCGTTAAACTCGCTTCAATAAAAAAAATCAAATAAACTTAAAAATAGCAATTTTTGAATTGTCCAAACATTTGTTACCAACTACCCAATCAGGACGTCTATTTTTTTTTTACAAACAACTAACTAGGTAGGCCCCATGTGTATTTGCTTGCTGATTCAACGTTTACGATTTAACTTGCAATAACATCGCTATTCGTTACTACAGCTATTACCATTATGCATTTGCTTATTAGCTTATATTCCAACCATTGGAAACTTACACCTGTTAGCGCGCCCGCCCACGACAGACTTTTTGTAGGACCAACAATCGGTTCGATTTTTTTGCCGAGGTCTTATCACCGATTTTGGGACCGAGTTTTTGTGGTACGTGTGCGTTGCAACATGGAACTCTATACGTTTCATTTTCACCTAATAAAAAATCAGTCCCCGCTATTACTCGTAACCTTCATGTCTCTCTTCTAATAGTTTGCTAACCCGTCATTTGATTCTAGATGCATTTCGGGAAGTGCGCGAAGAAGTTGCACGACCTAATCCCACCATCCACTTTCGGCTATCGGAGCGCGAGAGCGAGTTCCATCCCTATGTTGTAGAAATGCCACCTTGTCGCACGAGCCGATTCGGTTCAACTTTCTTAGTGCGTACAGTTAGGGAATGGAACGCGCTGCCTGCGAGTGTGTTCCCTGAAAGATATAATCTGGACCTCTTCAAGGCCAGAGTGAAAAGGCTTTTTCTAGGCAGACATGTTCCATCCTCGACCGCACCGTCACTTAACATCAGGTGAGGTGTGGTCAAATGCCTGCCTATAACCTATTCAAAAAGAAAGTTTCACTCATTCACGTACATTAAGTAAAACTGATGTTTACTCGTCATTTGTGTTTTGTTTTTCTTAGGACGCGTTATTCACTGATCTAAACTACCGCATCCATTAGTTTGACACCTCGCTTCAAGACTCACGGAAACAGCAAGTGACGTGTCGCCGATAACCAAGCCCCGCCGCGCGGCTTTGTCTATGTTTTGACAGTTGGGGCACCTTTGTGCGCGATGTTCGATGTCACGTTACAAGTGGAACTTGTTTGCATTGGTGTTGTTCTACCGATAAGGAATTCTACTTTTGGAGCTGAAATCAATTTGTCGTCAAAATCATAATTTCGGTAAAAATATGAACATTCCTACTAAGGGTATGTTCCGATATACACTCCGAGCACTGTAAGGTGTGACGTCAATTTAGTATACTGCGAAGCTGTACCTTTACAGTTAGCTATACTGGTTACTGTTTAAAATGGAATGCAGTCCAGTATACTGTCATCCATGCTGTCATTCATGTCATTTCTGGACGCTGTTGATCACGTGATCAAAGCACTGAGAGCACCTTACCTCGAAAATGCCAGTGCTTACAGTACAAAAATGGCGACGATTTATGACGTCATATATTTCCCTAGGATACTGCGGCAGTATACTGTCAGTCCAAAACGGAACAAATTAGACACCAGTAAGAGCACTGGACAGTGCTCGCAGTGTATAACGGAACATACCCTAAGTCTGTGGGTCAGCCTCTCTGAGACCACAGATTATGTGAAGGGTTCGAAACGTCAAGATAAAAACAAAAATAAAAATAGATTCGCAAAAGGTTCGTGAAAACTTTAAAAAAAACTATATATAAAAACGATAGCAAATTCAAATTGTAATTTAAAACAACTTTTACGGATCTACTCGCGTTTATTTTACTTTACACATTATTTAATGTTTATCCTGACGTTTCGAATCCTTTGCAGGATCCGTGGTCACAGGGAGGCTGAGGTGTTGGTCATCTCATAATTAGTTAGTAGCTTGTATACCCTCATTTAAATTTAATCAGGTGCGTTCCGTTTTACACAGAAAGAGCTTACAGTATCTTTTGGTCTGGCTGGCAGTATGGTGTTGGGGCTGGGATTTAATATTTTGTATGATGGGGTCCCAGGCTGGTGGTAGACTCCAACCATCTTCTCTATTAAAATTAGGATGTTTTTTAATTTCAATAGCCTCGCGTATCATCATAAATAATGTGTAAAGTAAAATAAACGCGAGTAGATCCGTAAAAGTTGTTTCATTTAAATGTGTAGTGTTCGCGTAAACTTTAGAAAACAATACAAATTGTAATTTGTTCACAACAAAATTTGCGTAAGATTATAAAATTCAAAATTCAAAATCGTTTATTTAGTTTAGGCTACCAATAGCTCTTTGCTGGTGCTAAATCATAGATGGCGCTGTAGCCTGTTTTGCGTCAAAGTGTAGGTATTAATTTCAAACACTTTTGCCTTTACCAAACAATATTGACGTATGCTTAAATTCTGATTTATTTACACATCTATTTGTAAGTCATTAAAACAGCAAGTAACGTGTCGCTGATAAACAAGCGCGCCGCGCGGCTTTGTCTGGCTTTGACAGTTGGGGCACCTTTGTGCTCGATGTTCGATGTCACGTTACAAGTGGAACCTGTTTGCAGTGGTGTTGTTCCATCGATGGGGCATTTTACTTTAAAAATAATTATTTAATTTAAGGATAATTATGTTGAAAAAAAACGAGCGAGCCTTACTGTAGTAGCATATGATGTATAACATTGGACATCGCACCTTAGTAATAAGCAATTTTAACATTATATTCTGAAAAAAATGGGTCAGGTCAGATCCTCATTTTATAACTACTAATGGTCGCCCAGTGGTCGAAATTCGACCGTAATTTTATTAAGGCTGCACGGATTGTATTCTAAGCAATGAAAAATTAAAAAAGATAGAATGTGAGTTGCAATGCCAATTCAATTGACAGATTTCGGCCGCTCCTCTTCCTTTTTTGAAATTTTTGAAAAGAGTATAAATACGTGTGTGTCAATACATGGTAGTGTGTGTAATGTTTGTTTTATTGATTTAATGTATTTTTATGCATAATTAAAAAAAAAATTAACACTCTGCAATCCTTCTCTTTAAAAACTACAAGTGTGCGAAATTTCATAATCTTCCGTCCGCGCAATTTTCGTAAAATAAGGGGTACAAAGTTTTTGCTTCACGTATTAATATATAGATAAGATAAATGCAGTTAATACTCATTAGAAGACATTTGACATATCAAAATGACCTTTGATAGTCAAATGACACAATGTGTCACATATAATAATAATATGTCATGTTCATAATATCGATTATAAATTTACAAAATGGCGCGCGCTTGCGCGCTTCCCCAACTTCCTGTTACACAGTTACACTGTTACACATTTCACGAAATCACTCCCACACGTTTCGCCGACTTCCAGTTACACACTTGTTACACTGTTACACAAACTTCCGTCCCATTTCACGAAATCACTCCCGCAAATTGCTTATATAGAGCAATCGGAAAGATGTTACATATCAAAAAAATATAGGAAGGTGTCTATAATTCCATCTGTAGATTTGAACAGGGTCCTTGGTCAGTTTAACTAACCTTGCTGTAAAGGGTCGAAACGTTATAAAATCTTGTAAAATTGTATATTGTCGATGTTCATCGTCGTTGTCAGGTTACAAGTACAGGGTGTCATTGATGTCAACTTGTTTTCATTGATTTTGTTTCATCGATTAGGCTTTTTCTATCAGTGTCGTAATAAACGTAACATAATTGAAATGACACGCTTTTTACGAACTACTCGCGTTTAATTTTTACCGTAATTTGATTTTATCCTGACCGTCGTCAGTATCCCTTGACCTCGGACCGTGTAAAGAGTTTTAAACGTCTAAGATAAAATCAAATGTTTCAATCAAATCAAATCAGAAACAATTCCAGGACGCTGATATAGTCGCAGACACTTTTAGACTCGACTAGCAGATTAGACTTATCTAGACTAATAGATAAATGCAGCATGTAGGTACTTATCTCATCTATGAACTAAGTTTCTCAATATTGCTGTTATTATTTTTATGTTTGGCTATATATGTTTTATATATTTATGCAATGTGTTTTTATATGTTTTTTTTTTAAATTTACTAATGTTTGTTACTATTAGTTTACATAGCATATCGATAGCTTAGAGCACACGTGCTCTAATTACAAAAAGTTGATTTTTCAGAAGAGCATTTTAAAGTTGAAGCATAATAATACAAAAACAGTCTGTGATAATATGGAATTCAAATAACGTTTATTCATAAGACTTATTCTTTGGTTCTACAAATAAGTAAATTTCATAACGGAATTACGTCAAATTGATAACAAAATCAGCTGAATTCCTAGCTAACCCCCCTCAATTAGTAGGTACATTTGAACCCTCAAATTTAGTAGTTTGAATGCACGAATGCACTAAGTGGGGCGGGGTTAGTATTCTTGGACAACCGAAGCTCACTTGATACAACCGTGACACCGGGTTTTTGAAAGAAAGAGATGGAATATCGACACGTGGATACGGTAGAGCACGTCAATTAATACAGTTTTCAGTCGAAAAGTAAAAATCGCAATTTTTGTAATTAGAACATGTGTGCTCTAAGCCATCGATATAAGCTTGTGAGCTGAACAGGCTATAAGTTTATATGGTAAGTTTTAAATAAATAAATAGATAAATAACGCTATTAGAATAGAAATGGAATAGTGTGATAAATATATGGCATTGACATACATAAAGTCAATCAAACGTAATTTTTATGTATCGTTGGCTTATGTCAATCTCAATCATTATATTCCATTTCTGTTTATTTATTTATTTATACATAGGCACAATAACGAACATCAAACAGAAAACTTACAATAATAACATTGACAAAAAAAAAGTACATGCCTGTGCCCAATTAGAATTGCGCACAACATTTACCAAAATTGTTGACAACTATAAGAAAAAAAGGAAAAAAAAATTAAGTTAAATTAAAAAGTGTTAAAATTAAATTTAAATTAAATAAAAAGTTAGGTGCAATTCTTATACAAAAAATAATAAAAGTCCACCTATTATTTTCTTAGTGGCATGTCAATGAGTGATCTCTTGAAATTATTTGTAACGCCTTGCTACTTGTCTAGAGGAGCTGTTGAACTATATAATCTTGCACATGCGAATTTGAAAAATCGTCTGTGGAATTGAAAAGTTGCCAAATCTTAAATCATGCAGCTGCTTGGAGCAGATATGTTAACAAAATGTGATAACAGCTAAACAATTGAGTTTAAACAACATAGAAAAACTTTGATAAAATCTTTCAAGTTCTCAATAAAACTTCTAGTTTATTAGTGTAAAAGTATATGCGTGGGGCATGAAATCGTGTGCGTAATCTAAGGCTTTATGGTAAGTAAGGGCTTTGTGTTGTATTGTTTATGAAGTATATGACAGACTGGCAGGCGGACTGCGATTTTTTTTACCATTCGGTCTAGTAAAAATAAAAGTGTAGTATATCTACACAGTAAATATTATAAATGTATAGATATATATAAATATTAAGTACTTATATAAAACATATAGGTAGGTATGTATATGATAAACAATTTAAATATCATATTTGTAAATAACTAAATACTATAATACATTGTATACAAACTATAAATATATGTATCACAGTGAAATAAAAAATAAGTTTTTATGGCCAATCTGCACTGGGCCTATGTGGTGGTTTATGGCCCGTGATGAGGAGCTCGATGGCGGCGCAGTGGTTAACGCGCCCGGTCTGTGAGTGCTGAGGTTAAGCAATTTTCGCATAGGCCGGTCATCGGATCGGGTGACCAAAAATAAATCATCTCGAGCTCCTCCGTGCTTCGGAAGGCACGTAAAGCTATTGGTCCCGGTTGCATTAGCAGTCGTTAATCCAACAACCACCAATCCGCACTGGGCCCGCGTGGTGGTTTATGGCCCGTTCTCTCTATCTATCCATAGGGAAGGCTCGTGCCCCTACAGTGGGGAGATAAAATGAGCTAGTGATGAAAATTTTTTTTTCATCTGGCTAACAAGCAGAAGAATTAGGAAAGCAACCGCAGATGCGTCGCTGGCTTTTTAAGAAAAGAGTAGGCTCGTTTCTTTAATTAATTAAAATTTTAATGGGATCAAATCAACGTAGCTGTGGATGGGTCAGCGTGATCATCATACACGGCATCGCTAAAGTAGCTTAACTTGCATCGCAACCCTAACACACAAAACTCTAACATTGATAAATTTTTCCTTTACCAATATAATTTGATGTAGAATTGAATGGTGAAATTGGTATATGAGTAATATTAAATTTCACATACTCGTATTTCGGAAGTACTTCCATATTTTTACTAGATATTCGTATAATTTAAATAATTTATACACGATAGGCGGTCGTTTGCCAGTCTAGACGCTGATTTTTGGCAACCCAAGGCCGAGTACAGTCGCTATAATAATAACATTCAAATTTACGATAGCAAACATCTTGGACCAATTTTTTTTTTCTTGCTGAAATGCCTGCACAATTTTATCTCTTTAATGTGTTAGTTTTCTATTTTGTTTATATTTTATCTCCAATTAATTTACTAAAACATGTTGATTTGTCTACAAACTGTAAGTTCGTTCAAGACTGCAAGATCTGAGTTAGTTTTTGGAAGAGATAGAGAGAGAAAAAAAATGGCAGTGCAATTTTATCGCTTCGATCTTATCCTGTTTGTATTTTTAAATAAATTTACAAATAGACGTTGATGTGTCTACAAACTGTAAGTTTGTTGAAGACTGCAAGATCTTAGTAAGCATTTGGAAGCGATAAAGACAAAAACAATAAAAAAATACAGGCTAATTTTGAATGTTGATAATAAATAAATAAATAAATCATATAAACAAAAAGTTTCTAACCTCCATAATTTGAAAAATATAATTTTAATAAAATGTTGTTACAAACTTATTCTTAACGACTGTACCTACACGTAAGGATCTCGCGAGTTGCAGCTCACTTCATGTATTGGTAAGTTTCCAAGTAACAAATCTTAGGACGACATTGAACTTGAGAGATTGTTGATTTTTACTATCTTTTATGAAATATACACCTATCTTATCTAAATACTTAATATTTCTTAAGTGGATTTGTTCAAATAATAATACTCGTAATTAAAAAAAAACATGTTAATTTATTATTTTAAATTATAATTTTACGCAAATTTTGTTGCTCTCATTCTTATGTGCTAATAATGCAAGTTCAATTTATCTACCTTATAAGTCTCATAAGTATCTGATTAAGTAGCTAATGAGTGTTATAAGTCTCAGATAGAGTATCTGAAGAGTCTCAGATTGTGTATCTGATGAGCCTCAGATAGTCTATCTGATGAGCTTCATAAGTCTCAGATAATCTATATGTAGAGCTTCAGATTCAGATAGCCTATCTGATGAGATCATTAGTCTCAAATAGCCTATCTGATGAGTCTCAGATAGTCTGTCTTATGAAACTTTTTTTTTTGAGTAGAGAATATTATTATTATTATAAGAAACGTCGTCTATGAACAATATTACTGAGATTGGGCCATAAACCCGCCACGCTGGATAGGATAGCAACCTCTTTTTAAATTGTTCACGACTGATTTCTAAAATTAATGCAAATGAGTAGGAAACGATTCTAGGAAACAAGCAAGCTTGTTCAGAATTAAGGATGAAATCTAAGTTAGTTTTAAGTAAGAAATACGTTTTTTAATAAGTTAGAATAACTTTTTTGCCGGTGCTACTCATTACAAGATCTCCGCTCTGTAGGCCTTCCGAACCGATCATAGCATAGTGTCATTCATTAAAAGCTTTTTTTTGTAGCCTTAGTTAAATCAATAATTTTAAATTGATTTGCATTAATCCCCGTTAAAATATCTGTATTTAATGGAAGGCGAAAATTTTAAACTACGTTTTTATTGAACACTAGTTCAGACACCATCCTTTAATCTGCCAACTCGGAAAAATAAACGTAAAGCAAGTTTCCCACTGCAACTAGCACGGCACTGGCAGAACGGGCGGGCTTAATTAAAAATGTCGCATTTAACACAAACCGTAAAGCGAAGTGATGTTAAAATTTAACAGCGCACGTAAATCGGACGGCGTTCGATTCCATACGCGGCGGGTGACATAAAATCTGTTCGGGGCCCGCGCCAGTTTACGGTTTAAGGTTAACTTTTTATATTTATTTTACGACAAAACCGCTGCGACGAAAGACTTGTGAGCAAATTCACACGGATATTTTCTAGCTTTCTGTCTGCGGTGGTAATTTGAATGGAAGCGTTCTCATCGGTCAAGAGCGCCCCCGAAGTTTTGTGATGATTTGTTTTGGATTAACTTGGTTACTTCGCTGTTTAGTGAGACAAACAATGTAATGAGTTAAAACAATAACCTCCTCTGTGGTTCAGTGTTAAGACCACCGGTTTCGACCCAGAGGTCCCGGGTTCGATTCCCAGCGGGGGGTACATGTTTGTGTACTCGGTTTGGTTGGTGGTAGGACTTGTTTGTCCGCCTGGCTAGCTACCACCATCTTATCTAAATACGTCACCCATTACATCAATGTTTGTAGCATTGTTGTGTTCCGTGGCAGCTAGATATAAGATAGCCAGTGCCTCAGTAGTTGAGTATCCCGGGTGAAGTGCGCTGTGCGCTTCCACCATGGGCCTTTTTAGTTTAGTTATTTGCCTATTTTTGTTTTATTGAACTAAACTAAACTAGTGTGCATGTTTAGTGTATTCTGTAAATGTGTAGTGGCTTTTAGAGGATCGGACGGGGAGGCGTTCGCAAACTGTTATGGGATCTATTTATGAATCGAAGCGCAGTAATATTGAAACCGTATCAATTTTCATTTGAAATAAATATGAAAAGTGTCCTTCCATAATTTTCCAATATTTTGACATGTCATGGGGTGCGGGTTTGAATCCCGCTCGTGGAATTTTCTCAACACTTTGTCTTTTTTCAAATTGTAATTGGTTCACAACAATATTCATTTTGACGTTGTAAAAGAAATCTAAAAAAAAATGCCTTTGCTGTCCCTTGCCGGTTCTTCTCAGAACAAGGTCTGGAGCCATGTGTAGACTTACGAACCGATGGCATAGTGACATTCAATCACTTTTAGCCCTAAGTGTATAAATGAGATTTATGAATAGTGAAATTCAAAACTGGTTAATTACGTATATTATTTAACATTATAAAACAGGCAAGCCCATTACATCGTGATTGGGTACTATCGATTAGCTTAAATAACGCATGTCTGCAAATCTCCCCAACCCTTTACTAACCGAGAGGGTCTTTCCGACCGAACGCACTCGATTTTCGGAACAAACATGGTATTAGTATCCGCGATATTATTGGCCGAGGAGTTAGGTAGCCTGCCAAGGACAGCTTAATGAATCGATTATGAGCTATGGTGCTTAGTGTAACGGTACAATAGTCGTTGTAATTACAGGATTGTTCACTTTTGCACGATATAATGGTTCACTTTGCAGGTTCAATGTTTTTATTATACAACGGTGAAGTTGGCTTGGCTTTTGACTGTTGATTAAGTAGATGATAATTATATAAACATCTAGGTATTTAACACGTTTTTGCAGTTTTGCCCACAATTTTAAATTATAAGTGTGAACTATATATTAATTAATAGTAAGTTTCAATAAAATTTACTTATTTACTGTTATTTCCATACTAAAAATGAAGTAACTATTTTAATATTATTAAATTGATGAGTAAGATTATTATATGTATCTATTTTTCTTTTTCCAGGTAATTATGGCAGCCACACAATTATTTTTCTTAATGCAAAGACGTAAGTTTTCTCCCGCATACATAGCTATAATAGCCTCTATATCTTAAGAAGCATAATTCCACTCGCCCGAAATGAATAGGATATCTGCAACCCAGCTTAACATTCCGGTATTTGTCACTCCATTGTTCCCGAAACTTTCAACAGTGGAGCAATAGATTCGCGGAAGACTTAATTCTAAGTGGGTACAAATCCCTCTATATATCAAACCAGATAGTTTCTTCGAATGGGCTTTAAATACCCACTCGCGTACAAAGGGTTGATTCGGATTCATAATTTAGAGAAGGCGCAAATTTATTCATCTAAACTTAATATAACTTAACATCGGAATTAATTAATGAAAATTGAGATTCATTATACTGGCTGGGACATTTTCAACTTTGATGTATTAGATTCTTTTGTAACAAAGTTCATCATTTCAGCTTGGGAAGTAATGACTTTATGACGGCTCCCCTAAATGAATGTTGATTCACCATTGTTAATGATGATTGATCATTGGCTTCCCCTATAATTATCATTTTATTGACTATTAAGAGCCCTGCTTATATTTAAAACAGCTATTAAAATTGTTGTTTGGATTACCAGAGGTCGTGACGCGGAAATGATTTATGCGATATATATTTAATGGTGTAAAAGTAACGCTTAAATATTTTTATCTTTGTTTAATGAACTTTAGCAATTCGGGTTGTTTTTTAATAATTTTTTTTGATGAGTGAGATTCGAACCTGCATGCTCTGACATACCAAGTCAAATGCATTACGAATTATTTTATTATTGTTGGTAACAAAATTTGCATGAAAATGTATTTATATATTTTTTTTAATTCACTGCAGTACTTTGTTAGGATTTTTATTACAATTAATGTAAAAATTACAAATTAAACCTAACTGTGCACTTAACTTTTGTTTGAATTCTCTCAAGAACTCCACGTGTGGTCTCACGTCTTTGCTGAAACTCAAGGAACATTGGGGAACATCAGTTTATCGTAATATCTCACTCAAAAACCTGTTTATAATTCCGTTAATAATAATAATAATAATAATTCTAATTCTCTAACTAAATCTTTTGTTAATCTTTTGTTTAACAAAAAAACTGCACAATAATTTTGCTTAATTTTCACATAGGCATATACAAACTGTACAAACCCATTAAAAAAATTCATTGTTAAAAAGTAAATAATTGAACAACAAAAACAGCACTGAACTTTGAATTTAAATTTTCAAGTTAAGAAACATACGCTATTTATCTGTAATGTATAACGAACGGTTCCCCTACAGACATCTTGAAACCCCTTTAAACGAAAAAACACTGCATTATCTAATTCACGAAAGATTTCAATGTAACCACAACCGTTATGTTACCCTCAGGTTTTTCGTTACGTATGTTGCAATAAGTCGTGATGTTATCGACACCGAGCCTGCATGGGCCGATAGGGCCCGGATTCGAAACCCGGTTGGGCCGATAAGAGTGACGGAGGAGATCGTGACCACGCATACTATGTCGCCATTATGGGAGACAGAGGAGCTGTTGTCGACTCGAGGTGATTTAAGCTTTGCTGATAGGGAATAGAGTTGGTTGTCCATTGGTGTGGGATTAGCGGAAATATATTAAATTAGTGAATGGCGAAAACTATTTATCAATATTATTTTGTGCAAGTGATAAATTCACTTTTTTTAAAAAAAAAATTTACGTACGTATATATTTTTAACATTATAAATAATCAAATTGGTTTTATATTATTTTATCCTGACGTTACGGATCCGTTGCAAGGTCCGCCCGTGGTTGTTTTAATTTTTACCGATTGTACATATTTCTTTCGGATGTATAGGGTGTTAATGTTTACCTACTTTAATGTATACAAGATGTTACCATTTGGAGCCACTTTTGACCCCCTCATAACTCAAAAAATATTTAATTTAAACATGTCAAATTTGGCTTATACATTGAGATTTGCGAGATACATATGTGTTCCAAATTTCATAAACACACCTCAAACGGTTATTTAAAAATTACCGTCCAAAAATCGTCATTTTTATCACTCATTGACTGACTGATCTAAATATAGATAAATTAAAACTCTTACCCAGTTCCAGTTGACCTAGAAAGTTCAAATTTGGCATTCAGATAGGGTAATAGTTGGGCGAATACAAAAGAATAAATCAGAAACTAGTACATTTTTATCAATTTAATATATTTTTCAATTTATTGATTTTATTAGGTTCATACTTTGATATAACAACAAGTACTGCTGTCACACTGATGATTTGGAAATCTGCGCGTCATTTAATGGAGATACGATAATAATTATGTCGATTGACATACAATGATATCGTATCCATTTTATCATATCACCTCAAGAGCATGATAAAAGTCGCAAATCAATATGATCGGCTTACAATTTCCTTTCATCTGTTAGTAGGCATCAAGGCGGACGGGACGTGTTATAATGCCAATCCTGAGCCCAGACCCGTTCAAAAACCCCGAAGTAACCAGCCCAGTGCGTTTACGAATCAAAAAATCAGTCCAGAAAGTATGTAGTGAAAAAACTCTCAAGAAACGTGTACCTATAATAAAATGGTTACCCAACTACAATTTCGTGTTCCTAATTCAAGATATCATCGCGGGAATCACAGTGGCCCTGACAGCTATACCTCAGGGAATCGCTTACGCTGTCATCGCTGGTCTGCCACCGGAATACGGTCTCTACGCATCGCTGGCAGACGGTTTCGTCTACGTAATATTTGGAAGTTCTAAGGATGTTACAGTGGGACCCACAGCTATCATATCTTCGATGACGGCAAAGTATGTAAGCTACGCTCCAGACTTTGCAGTTCTAGCCGCATTCCTGACAGGCATAGTGATGTTAGTAATGGGTCTATTGCAATTAGGATTCTTAGTAAACTTCATATCAGGACCTGTCATCACTGGTTTTACGACAGCTGCAGCTCTTCAAATCGCTGCAGCACAATTGAAAGCATTCTTTGCATTGGATGGAAGCGCAGGAACCTACTTCGCTGAATCGATGTCAAATTTTATTTCCAACGCGAAGACAGCCAAACTGTGGGATCCAATATTCGCTATTATCACCATTATAATGCTGTTCCTTTTGAAACGTCTTGGAAAAGGGTGCAGTCGCACTGATGGTGTAGCGAAACAACTTAGATGGTTCATATCGATGGCTCGAAACGCCGTAGTTGTAATTTTTGGGATGATCGTCGCTTACGCTCTGAAGGTGACTACAAACAGTGAACCGTTGAAACTAATTGGAGATATTGGCGGTGGCCTGCCTGTGGTTCGACCTCCACCATTTAGCACAGTTTTTGGTAATACCACATACAATTTTGATGAAATGCTACAAGTGTTGGGACCACAATCGATTGTGTTACCGTTAGTAGCAATCCTTGAAACCGTAGCTATAGCAAAGGCCTTTGCCGTGGGAGGAAGAGTTGATGCAACACAAGAAATGATAGCAGTAGGTCTATGTAACATTGTTGGTTCATTTTTCAAGAGCATGCCTATTACGGGATCTTTTACAAGGACAGCTTTAAACTATGCGTCTGGTGTTCAAACACCAGCGGCTGGCATTGTCAAGAGTTTGGTCGTTATTGCTGCTCTCTCATTATTAACATCCGCTTTTTATTATATCCCAAGTGCGTCTTTAGCTGGTTTAATCATGACAGCTATGTTTTCAATGATAAGCTACGATATATTTTTTAGGTTCTGGAGGAATAACAAATTGGAATTTATGTTGGCTACGAGTACTTTGATTGTGGCTTTGTTTTTAGGCTTAGAGTATGGTATTGTGATAGGTATTATTTTGGAATGTCTTATATTGCTGTACACTACGTCAAAACCCAGAATGATAGTGAATACAGTAAGAGGTGACACAAACGAAATTGTAACAATAACTTTAGGTGACAGCCTGGTATATTGTGCTGCAGAACATGTTAGAAAATCTGTTGTAAAAGCTTCAGAACATGAGCCTTCGGACTCGATATTAGTTATAGATGGGTCGAATGTTCAAAGAATGGATTCCACTGTGTCGACGAATCTGATGAACTTAATCAAAGATTTAGACAAATCATCTCGTGTTATAATATTTTTAAATTTCAAACCGAATATAATGAAGTTGTGTGTCGATATTTATCCCAAGTCTGAGGGTAAATTTATGTACTCAACAAAACCTATTGATTTATTAGAAATTGTTTCTAAAATTGTTTAATGTATGTGTTTATATTTAAGTAAGTTAGTAACACTTACTCGTATATATGATAAATGACGATATTCAATTGTGTAGTATTTCTCAACTATGTGTGTACAGTAGATATTAAGATTACTATCAAAGTTATGTACATTTTTAATTATTTATTTTTAAGATAAATGGAGGGAGTGAATGAGGCCTTTGCTCTGCGCTAAATATAATAGAATAGAATAGAATTTATAACTAATTAAGTTGATATTATTAGCATTTTAAAGGTAGACTGTCTCTTAATGATATGTTAGTTTTCATTTTTTCACTAAAAGGGAATTTTGATTTATTAAATTGTATTAATAAATGAATTAATCAATAAAGTACTTTGTATAAATATCATATAATTAAATACTTCTACATCTGCATATTGCTTTCTAATACTAACCCGCAATTAACCGTAGAATTTAACTATTTATAAAAAATCTGAAAAACACACAACGATTACACATTTTCTATTCGTAACTTGTTCAGCAATTTCTCTTGACGGCTCCGAATACCGTCGTCTTTTGCATATGCTTCTATTATTATATTACGTTTTCGCTGATGCATTCAATAATCGACCCCTTCGAGGGACAAGGCCTTATCGCAAATTTGGGCCCCTCGATATTTCTATTGCTCAGTTGATCGCGTCAAAGAGGGGTGTCAAACAGTTTCTGAAATTTATTAACGTGATTCAGCGTTCCTAAGACGGATTTTGTTTATGTCGCCGTTGGGATTTATTGGAATATATGGCACTAGATAGCATCATTGTCTCTCTCTTTACTCCTTAAAACTCTGAAATCCTTTGTTATCATGTTGCATTGGTTATGTTAGCTAGTTTTCTTAAAATAAGCTTCTCGTTTCACATAAGGTTATTATCAGAAACAGAATACTGGTCTTATACTTCAAATAAGAGAAAATATATCAAAATGGTAAAACTTATTTGGGATATTTTTGTAATAAAATTAAAATAAATATTCAATCAATGATCTTACGAGTTCAAGTAGAAGCTAACTTTCACATAAAATATTTCAGATGTATTTTACAGATTACATATTTCATTGATGATCTGGGGAATTCTAACAGTGTTTCGTTTCTTCTTTATAATATCGCAAATGGGAGTTGTTTTTGCATGATATTCTCTAGATAGACTGTCTGCTTTATTTCCGTGCCGTCAGCTTCTGATATAGAAAATTCATATGCCATTTGCAGAAATACATACATACATACATACCATCACGCCTTTTTCCCAACGGGGTAGGCAGAGACCACATCCTTCCATCCATCCGTGTCAGGACCGTAGCAAGCTACGGTCCTGACACACCTCTTGCGCCTCCTCCACTCTCATTACTCCTTTCATACATGCTCGTCGGTTATGGGTACTCCTGACCTGACCTTTTCTTAGTACGTCTTGGATTTGCAGAAATGATACTATAATATCACAATGAAGAAGCTTGAGAACTAAGAATGGTGTGTGTGTAGAATACCTGGTTAAGAACTAATAATATTTTACTAATAACGCTGTATCCAAAAGATTTGTGAACAGTTACTCTCTCTTTTGTTATTAAGAAAACAAATGCAAAATTGAAAAAGAAATCACGTCAGTCACACTCACACCGCACCGATGTTTATACCGGCCAGTTTCTGTCATTGATTTATATTCCTAATTAAATTGCGTCGAAAGAATATTCGGTCCTGTCAAATGGAATCATAAAGTTAATTTACGATTGTCGACGATCGTAACGAAAACGAATAAGCCATTGTTTACTTCGTGCGTCCCTGGTGGAATGCGAAACTTGCTTCGGTACAGCGTTTCGTATAGTGAAAAATATTATTCTTGAAACAATCGGATGTTAGTAAACACATTCTGTTATGAAATCGTAGAGAGTTTGTCCGTCCATCATCTCGATGAATTACGTAAACGTTTTTTAGTTAGGAGTTAGGCAAGATAATTATGTTTTTATAAAGATCAGATGTTAATATCCTAGTTGTGGATATTGAATAACTTTGACTTACAAAGTAAGTAGATAGTTTTGATAAATCGCAGGTTCAATTTCGCAATAATAGCCTACATAGTACTAAACCTGATCAAATATCCAGCAAGATCTATTTAGAATCCTAATCGTGGAAAAAATCGGAACATTATTTTCGAAATTATCTTTTTATAAGTATATATAAATCTTCTGTGCGTTCTGTGTATGTTATTGAACTCCTTCTGAACGGCTGGACCGATTTGGATGAAATTTTCTGTGTGTGTTCAAGTGGATTCGAGAATGGTTTAGATTTACAATTGGACCCGGTAGGTGGCGCTGCTATAGGAGTCTATCATGGGATACTGGTGTTCTTAAGCGAACGAATGATTTGTTTTTTTGTTGTCATGAAAGCGGTACGAAGTCCGTCGGCACCGGTCAGCTAGTTTTATATATTTTCTAAAATAAAAGTAAGGAGCTCGATATCCTCCTTGATAGAACCTCTGCAATGTTAGGTTTGTCGCGTGACTGAGCGACCAAATTAAAAAATACCCCGAGCTCGACCGTGCTTCGGAAGATTGGCCTCTGTATTTATCATAAGGTAGACGTTGTTAAAATACTAGGTACCAGCCAGCATTTGGCTTGGATTATGGCTTTATTGCCTGATCTATCCGTTGGCTATAGTTCATGTTTCAAATACTCCGAGCTCGTCTGTGCTTCGGTAGGTTGGTCCCTGTGGTCGTAAGATAGCAGTTTTCTAAATACCACCAAAAACACAAATGTTGAAAAAATTTCCATGAGCAGGATTTGAACCTGCACCCTTCTTATATACCGGGTCAGGTGCTCTCCCAATTGAACTATCGTGGTTCTAACCAGCCCGCCGCTTCTTAACTGATCTTAAGTATTTGTAAAAATATTATGATCGGATGTTATGACGGTAGTTGTTGACATTTGAATGGGCGCCTTTGGCTTTCAAAGTAAAAAGTAAATAGTGTTGAATAATTTCGGCGGGCTGGTTAGAACCACGATAGCTCAATTGGGAGAGCTCCTGACCCGGTATGTCAGAAGGGTGCAGGTTCAAATCCTGCTCGTGGAAATTTTTTCAACATTTGTGTTTATGTAATTTGTTTCGCAACAAAATTTGCGTTAAAATTATTTAAACATTTTAAATACCAGCAGCCAACATTGGACTTGGATTGTGGCCTTTCGCGTGATCTATCCATTTGCTTTTGTTCATATGGGAAGTCACCCAGCGCTGGACTGGGGCCTGTATAAACATAATTAATGATATGATCATGGTTATATATAATTTTACGCAAATTTTATTTTGAACAAATGACAATTTGAAAAAAGACAAAGCGTTAAAAAATTTCCACGAGAGGGATTCGATTTTTTTTCAAATAATTAATGATGATAGGTAGTCGTATTGCCAAAAAAGTTATTTCCAATTCTATCGCTTATCTTTCCCTAAACGGGAGGTAAGCATGAGTGACGTGAATGACCTTAATTTATTTTTTGACTTTATCTACGCCGGTGTGGCAATGACACGTCAAATCACGTGGAAATAATGGCTGAACGAACACACCGCTGTTGTCCCGGGCACCAACGTACCACGAGCTGCGACTCCTCTCAACTGCCAAACGATTCAATGGACCAGGCTCGATTTCAAAGGCCCTATTAGAATGGGCAGGAAACTGAAGACGGGACAGCTCGTGGACCGTTTTTTGTGCAAAACTTCAGTCTCCTGAATAGAAAATAGTTTCCAGATGATTACTCCTCGCGTTATGTAGTGATTTGTTGCGGAGTACGTCATCTATGAAAGATTTGGGCTTTTGTGATGCGGCCATGTACGAGTATTTAGTAAATACACCGGTATTATTTTGTCACGTTGCAGTAAGGACCTTTCTTATAGTATGTAGTACAGAGGTTAATTTTTCTACCTCCCAAAGGGTGGTGACAGCTTTCTATATTAAAATTTGGCAATTACATGACCGTTTTTGATATTATCAAGCGTTTAATAATCAACTATGTATATAACTGCTGTGTTATTCAGCTAGATTTATTCGAAATGCGACCACGTTAAGGAAAATAAGGATTTGTATGGCGTTAAAGCAGCGTCTTCTGTTGACAATCGAGCACAGAGCACCCAGGTATGTTTGTGTTGTCTCATAACTACTCAAACTTCTAGATAAGCCCTTAAACATCAAAATTTCATAACTCAATGTTCTCTCATTAATCTGTGCTCCAAGTTTAACGCCTGTTTAATTGGGGTCACATCTAAAACAAACCCACGTATTAACGTTAACAATACCTGTTACCTTCTCGCATTTCACCAGCCGATATTAACAGCCACAATAACCTCTATTGCCTCACAATTAAAACTCAAAATGGCTTACTTAAACTGTCTAAAATCAAAGTCGTTCTCGAATTCGTCAAATACATTTATAACAGCAGCTAGGGTAACCATACCGTCATAGAGATAAGGATAAATATTGCGTGTCACGTGGTTGCTAGTTTGTAATATTTAGGGTCGCTGGGCCCTTGTCAAACGAGTCCTGGTACAGACAGAGGTAATGAAATACGTACCAAATGAGCCATGCATAGTTGCCAATAGCAACCTTTACGTCACTCATTTTGAACACTTGTTTCCGGGGTGGGGTGTCTAGACGTTCTGTTTTACAGTGAGTGTAGCACTTCACAATATTGAATTCATATCCTATTTCGCTGGTTGGCTTTTTGTCGTGTTCAATTGCAAGGATATATGCTTTGTATTATCGCAATGCAGAATTTAAATTATACATTTACACTTTAAAATGGTTAATGTATACACTTGCTTGATGGAAGTATCGCCTTACCTACTGAGCTGTTTGCGTTCAACCTTATTGAATATTTTATTTATAATGTAACGCAAATTTCAAAAATTGTAGATTAAGTATTTTGTTTGCAAATATAACTAAGCACAGAAAAAGTATAAAAAGTATTTAAAATATTTGTTGCATTCCGGGCTAGTTTCCCACCTTTTAGGCCATCGTGATTGGGCCCGACACCTGCAAAATCATATAAAGAAAAACTATAATAATCGGATATATTACAACGCTGGCTGCGTCTCTTAAAGACCAGAGGTAGAGTATTGAGAGAGGTAGAATATGATTTTAACTTTTTTATTTTAAGTGCTAATAAAAGAACATGATTGTAGTCTTTTTTTATATATATAATATTTACTCGAAACTATATTTTTTTGACTTTCCTTGCATTTTAGTAAATGATGTTACCCTAACCTCAAAAATATCGTTTCTGGTTACAAATAATGCGGTCGGTCGTCCCGAAAACTTTCAGATGTTAAGCACAATTATACGTCCGAAAGGGTAAATAATAAGTAAACAGAACAGGGATATGTACAACCTCTATGTGCTACTGTATATGTGGGATAGCCATAGAAAGTGTCATATATATATATTTATAGTATTTTTTTGAATTATTATTGGCATGATTGTGGGTACCTTCTTATTTGCCTTCTTGATAAAAAGGCGACTAAAATATTGGTAGTTAAGTAATATGTGTGACAGCCTTTGTCTTTATTTCTGCTACATAGCATATATTTAATTTATAAAAACACTAGCTGACCCGGCGGAATTCGTACCGCATTTCTTTTTTATCTAAATATAGCCTATGTTACTCAGCGTTAATGTAGCATTCTAATGGTGAAAGAATTTTTTAAATCGGTCCAGTATTTATTCGTTGCATACATACATACAAAAATACAAAGCTTTCCTCTTTATAATATTAATATAGTTAAGACTAAAAAAAAAAACAGAAAAATAAAGAAAACTCTTTAAGCTACTGGCTGCTTACAGCCTTTTCAGCATCACGGATCTTATTATTGTAATTTTTTTGACTTTGACAATTTTGTTTCTTTTTTTTTAAATCTTTTTTGTCTAACACATCCTATCACAAACCAAACTGGATACTTAGAGCAGTCCCACCGTATTCGAACACGGGACCTCTGAATCTAAGACCGGCAGCCTTATCACTAGACCACAGAGCCACAGAGCCAGTTCCCATAACAATCCAGTACTTAAAGCTTTGTTGTTCACCCATAGAGCTTTTAACACAACTGCTACTTTTGTTAAGTTCAAAGTTTAAACCGAACTAAACAATTATTCGACATCGAGCGAAACGAAAGCCTTCCAGTGTCCGGACCAAGTTAGATGGAATCCCGACTGTTGTGATGGACGACCCAACTTTGATACAGTTTAGTGTTTCGTGGAGCGAGTTAGGGGAGCCATAGTATAGGCAGAGTGGTAAGTTCAATTATCAAAACTTGAAATCAGTTTTTTTTATGTAAAAGGTGGCAAACGAGTTAGAGATTTAAAACTAGCCAGATAGAAAGTAATCTCACACAACAACAACAACAGAGGAATCGCAGATGCGTTGTGATCTTCGACGAAAGAGATTTTTTAAAAAAAAAATCATGTGTCTTTGAAAAAAAATGGTCCTGGCGTGTTTTTCTGTTAACATAATGACTGTTGGATACCTTTTTTTAATATAATAAATCTTCGCCAAAGGTTCATTCCCCCCGATGGTATCTTCATGGGATCTCCCGCCCCCTGGTGGTGATCCCGATGTGGTGGTTCTCTCGTCCCCGTATCCCATGACTAAACCTTCATTACCTTCTTGCTGCTTTATTGGCTTGCTTGCGTGCATGCTTGCGTGATGTTAATGTCTGAATTGACCAGCCCTAAGCTTCGCTTTTACATTGTAGAGCTTTGGCAAATTTTCAAACGTTTGTGTCAGTGAGGAAATACTGTTCCTATTTTACTGTGGCATGCCATCCACGAGGGCTTAACCAAGCTTAGAATGAAAGTAAACTGAAATTTCTTTTCATTTGTTATCAATTTTTAAATTCAATTGGGCTGAATTAGTTATACTTTTAAATTGATGTCAATAAGCTTTCTTTTTTGCAACATTTTAAGGCAGCATGGATTTAATGCCTAAGACATTCTATGGCACTAATATCGGATCAAATTGCAAACGATGCACTGCAGTCTCCTCTCGCCATATAATATACAGTCAACAGCGAAAATAAATGATTGAAACCACTATTCAAAAAAAATGTCATCAAAAATACATGAATCTTCTCTATTATTCCTGTTATTCTTATGTTATTGTTATGTTATTCTTTTTTTTTCATTTGTAATGGTTAATAGTACAACCGCCACTTAGGTTTCTGTTCTAGTACGGAACCCTAAAAAGGAGGTTAAAGTATTCATGAGCCCGTAAGCGGTGTCCTGTGATCGCTGTTTAATGGCTTACACTGTAAAGAAGCGTTTTGTTATTGCACCCTACAAGAAGTTTTACTTTTATACGATGGGCTGGAGAATGGCTTTTCCATTGACGCAAGACGATACCGTTATTGTGTGTGTCAATTGTTTTTACATTGTGGTTGGACTACCGTCCTCAGTCTCAGAGGTTCCGGGTTCGGTTCCCAGGGTGTATACTATTGGACTGGATTCAGTCCGTGGTGGTTTGTTTTTAAGTCCCCCTAGTCGACCAAAATTCACAAAAAATACAAGGTTTTTACAATGTGATACAACACAATGGGTATACATATTTTTATCTTTCTTTACTTCGTTTTTTTTAATGTTAAAAGGAGGCAATCGAGCAGGTAGGTCACCTGATGGAAAGAAATCACCGCCGCCCATACACTCACCCGCAAAACCAAAGTAATCGCAGATGCGTTGCCGGCCTTGAAGAAGGAGTTGCATCTTGAGGAGGGAGTAGGAATTGGGAGGGGGGAGGGTGAGAGATGTGCCGTTCCCATATTATGAATTTTAACTATGCCAAATGTCACGTGCACACCTCGGTCACAAAATAAGGAGACTGCAGGTCATGATCACGAAATCTCGCAGCAGCTACGCTCGGACTGTTCCGAGCTGTTCCGAGATCGTGTCCGTGCAAGGGGTTTCTGGTTCTGATTGGTGCTCCTTATTTTGTGCCTCCGTTCAAACCTTTTAGGTTTTAACCCGTCTCGCGACGTAGCTATAATTAGCGGGCCCTCTTATGCACAGTAGTGGTGAACGGTAGTGCATATGGCGCGCGAGGACTTAATATATGGTAGATTTTTAGTAGCATTGTTGTTTTTGGGCATAGACCTCACTGAATGAACTGAACTCTGCAGTTTCCCAAAATCAGCTCTCAGGTGGGTTACTCTTGAAACACAATTGCAATAATCAATTTCCAATCCCAAATCTAAAAAATTCAAAGAGCACTCTTAAAAGCGATAATAGCGCCACATTGGAATTCAATTGCGTGGAAATTGAGTGAACAAATTATTATCGAGATGGGGCGTTCCGAAATTGCGAAACTTATCCCAATATCGATACATATTAATCGCATTGGAATTGTATTGAGATTGAGTTTGCGTCAAGAGTAGCCTACCAGAACCTAAGTACTGTAGTGTGTGTACGTACACTCATCTCCTACATTATAAGTCATAGCGTAACATGTAATTGGAGTCATTGTGCAACTTATAATCGCAAACTAGCTTTCAATCCCTGACGCCCAACCTCTCACCTTTACATGGCGACCCTGCCTGGCGTACCTACATGATCACACATTTACAGTACTCTAAAATAAGTTACCTTAGATAGTTTGATCTTTTTCTCTAATGTCAGTATTTTGCGTGGTTAATAGTTCATTCTGTTTACCAAGAAAGCCTATACAACCACACCATCAGTCATGCCAGCATCCCATTCCGCCTATCTCACCACCGCAAAAGGGGGGATGTATTTTGAAAAGCGTTCAACTCCAATCCCACCCATTAATCAGTCTTTGTTTACTCCCATTTTTCCTCTTTTATAATTATGTGGATCTATAACCTTCGACACGAAGGTAGTCAGCCAGTAATGGAAATATTATGGCCTTTTTTATAGCTTCCCCTTGGGGTGTAAGGTTAGTAAGCATTTTGAATTTTAAGCGGGAAACGAGTGGCGACGCGACGTGCTTGTGTGTTTTGGAATTAAAATGTAGATCACTTTGTTTCTTTTTTATATACATACTAGCTGATCGGCGGACTTCGTACCGCTTTGACAGTTTCCATGACAACAAAACAAACAAATCATTCGTCCGCTTAAGAACACCTGTATCCCATGATGGACCCCTATAGCAGCATCATCTACCGGGTCCAATTGTCTAAACCATTCTCGAATCCACTTGCACACACACAGAAAATTTCATCCAAATTGGTCCCGCCATAGCCGTTTAGAAAGAGTTCAATAACATACACACGCACAGAAGATTTCTATATTGGGAAAATGGCACCGTTTCCGGCAAAATTCAAAATCATTTATTTATTTTAGGCTATAAGTGCTAATAGCTATTATGAATGTCACTATGCCATCGGTTCGTAAGTGTACTCTGGGCGGGACCCTGTACTGAGAAGAACCGGCAAGAAAGGCTCAGCAAGGGCGTTTCCTTTCTCCCTTACAGCGTTAATATATTGGAAAATGTCCTATCATAACAGGACACTTTCCATTACAAACAAACACACAAAATATAAAAGACAATAACAATAATATGTCACGTTCATAATATCGTTTTTAAATTTACAAAATGGCGTGCGCTTGCGCGCTTCCCCGATTTCCTGTTACATTGTTACACATACTTCCGTCCTGTTTCACAAAATCACTCCCACAAATTGCTTATACACCGAGACATTTTAGTGGTTGTCTTCCCGCAGGTGGGTAGATCAACTGAACAACTTTCCCCAAAAACATAGGTCAAAAAACGAGATAATTTTTTCACTTTTCCATACAAAGCCTCTATTGTCCGAGAATGGTTTGTAAGGGAAAGTTAAAAAATATCTCGTTTTTTGACCTATGGTTCTTGGGGAAAGTTGTTTAGTTTCATGGTCTGATCTACCCACCTGCGGGAAAACAACCACTAAAATGTCTCGGTGTATACAAAGCGAGCGGAAAGATGTTACACATCAATAAAAATCTAAGTTAACAAATTTACGTACATCAGGCACCAGTTTCAATTTCCACAATGTTATGCAGTACCACTACAGTACTCTAGTAAAAGTAAAATATTGTTCAGGGAATGTCAGGAACCAGTGATCGGCATTCTTGTCAGCAACAGATTTTAGTCTTCAGCAACAATTAAATACAGACCACCATCTTCCTAGCTGTCATCGCGTAGTCTATACTAATATTATAGAGAGGAAAGCTTTGTTTTTTTTGTATGTATGTTTGCAACGAATAAACTCAAAAAGTACTAAACTAACTTAAAAAAATCTTTCACCATTAGAATGCTACATTATCGTTGATAATAGGCTATATTAAAAAATAAGAAAATGCGGTACGAAGTCCGCCGGGTCAGCTAGAATTTCAATAAAAATCTTTGTTATTTTTTGGCGACGATAGCTCTGTCGAATTAATTCCCCTCATGGTATTTGGTGTAATACCGTAAATGTATAATCCCGAATATGGCAGACAGGGTTCCGTTAATAGATCTCCGAAAAATTTGGTATATGCTTGAAAAGCACCACATGGCCAAATTAGCAGGTGGTTTGTTGCAAAGAAAAATTGCAATGTGATAAGCTTAGGTCCAGCTGATACATAGTTCTTTTAATTGTAAACCTTATGTTTAAACAACAGAAGTTAAAATATGTCAGGGTTAAACAAAAATTATGTAATAAAATATATTTGAGTTAATGTATGGAAAAGTATTATTTATACATGGTTGTATGGTTATGTTTCGGGGTAATACACATATTTCCAAGCATTCTGTAGAAGAAAATGTATTACATATTGTTTTCTAAATGTATTATTATACCACTTTGCCCCGGGCGACACAGATTGTTATGTAGGTATCGATACAACATGATTTTGTGTTCCGACATATAAATCTAAGATAGTCAGTAGTTGAGGATTCCGGTAAAGTGCTCTTTTACTTAAAACCTAAACACTTCCCTGTTATGAAATAAAACAAAAAACATAATAATACTATAAGAATCCAATCTTTATTTTCTCACCTAGAATTTATTTTATAAAACCCATGACTATTCGTATTAAAAATGAATACGAGTTTTTATCTCATGCCATTTTTACTTTTGCACTGCAATTCGATATTTTCACCCGACGTCAAAAAATACGTACAAAATTTAATGGAGAAATGCAACGTACTATTTATTTGTACGTTCAAATTTATTGGTGAATAAAGTACAGTGCACGTGCAAAAGAGAGTGTTATAAATTGTCTGCATCGTACACTGGAACGGCCGGATAAATATTTTGTATTTATATTTTCATTTAATGTGTTATTTAATGTCTAGTCTAGCTTAGAAAATATTCCCTCTCATTTTTTTAAATGTAAAAGGCATTTTTTACTTGTTTATTTGTTTTTCAAGTTTGTATACTAAGCTTCGAACTCGACTGCCTTTGTGTTCTAGTGTTTAGAGCACCAGTCTCAGACCCAGGTCCCAGGTTCGAGTTCGGCTTCCTATCCCTGTTGTTACTTTCTCAATGATTGAGCAATCCAGGCGGAATGCGCTTCTACTTATGGACTTATCGTCACTTATCATCGGGCGTGATGAAAGCCAATCGCTTTCCTGTTGTAAAATAAAAGAAATACTATAAAAAAAGTAGAAGTCGTAAGATACCACAAAGAAAAGACGGACAAAATAGCATTTAACTTATCATCACTTTACAGAACGAATAGTTCTTACCTGAGCACTTAAAAACAGGCTTTTAGAATTACTGAGTCTCTCAATTCTCCAATGAGAACTCAATAAAAAATTTAATGCTATACACCGTACTCGTTTATCACCAAAACGTCCAAAGCGACGGTACCTAAAAATGCCATTGAAACTTTTTATGGAAAACTTCGCATGAATGGAATGCACAGTGTTTCATATTACCAGTGTCCAGCGGACATGGGTGTTCCCATCAATATCCTGAGCAAAAATGCGTCCGTTACAACGCTGTTCTATAGAGTAGACACCGAGCATGGGATCTGCTGAATTTGGACCTTTATGCACGGTGATACGGTCGTTATCGATACACAAGTGTTGCTTATGATGTGCTGTAATTGGTACGCAGTGAAAGCGCGGCCGTTGCCCGTCTGAGGCGTATAATGGGGATGTTAAGATTTGTATGGGACAGGGCTGGCTGCGGATCTACCGACACTAAACAACTGTTGTTTTCTAAAGTTTAAAAGGACACTTACACATTAAAATAAAACACTAAGTATGAGTTTACTTGCGTTTATTTGGTATGTTATTTTGTTCTGGCTTTTAGACCACTTTGCAGGGTTCGTGGTGAGCAGATTTTTCAGGTGTTTCTTTCACGTGAACTTAAGAAAACAATATAAATATAGGTACGTCGGCTAAATATCCCTACTATGATTATTTACATATAATTTTAAACAAATATTTTTGCAAACAAATTACAAGTTGAAAAAAGAAAAAGTCTTGAAAAAGTTCCACGAGCGGGATTCGATGCGGCGCATGATGAGCATGGGGTGCGGGTTCGAATCCCGCTCGTGGAACGTTTTCAACACTTTATCTTTTTTTCAAATATTCCTACTAATTTTGGTAGAATCACTACTATTTAATTAACTGACTAATTGGAGCGACAGTCTGCGCATGGCGGCTGGCAGACATTAGATGCGGATAGCTGAAGATCGGGCTCGAGAGACCTATCTCCAACAGCTTTAAAATTGATTCTGAGAATAAGTTTACTTAAATTATTTTATTTAAATATTTTTACTCTGACTTTCCTCTGCAACACCGCAAAATAGGAAAAAGCACAAAGATTTAAAGGGACATGCAATTTAGATAATCTTCCTAGTACACGTAAAACTTGTCGGATGCAACCCTGATACGGTGCCCACGGAACCCGCTTGGCATTCCAGTCTCCTCTTAGGTCTAGACTTAATTACAATTTTATATTTTAGACCGATCGCATAGCGCGAATAGCGGAGGTTTAATCACAGCCGGTAAAAGGTTTTCATTAGTAGGAATCTTTAGGAACCTCTAGGGACGTATCCTTATTACTAGACAACGAATTATATCATCATCATTATCATCATCATCAGCCCATTATTCCCCACTTATGTCCCCCATTTATGTCCCCTCTGCTGGGGCACGAGCCTTCCCTATGGATGGATACGATGGAGCACGGGCCATAAACCACCACGCGGGTCCAGTGCGGATTGGTGGTTATTAACGACTGCTAATGCAGCCGGGACCAACGACTTTACGTGCCTTCCGAAGCACAGAAGAGCTAGAGATGATACATTTTTTGGTCACCCATCCGACGACCGGTCTTTGCGAAAGTTGCTTAACCTCAGCACTCGCAGACCGGGCGCCATTAACGAATTATATACCACGAATTATATACCTTAATACAACTTGTTTGTCGGCATTGCATGGTAACAGCTTGTTTTTTGTCCTTGCTGAGTTTCTTAGACTTACGAACCGATGGCATAGTGACATTCATAAGAGTTAATGTCATACCCTAAACTGAATAAATTATTTTGACGTGATAACGTCTTATAAATTGATAGACCCGGCTGCATGCACGAAAAAGTTCCGCGTTACCTCGCTCGCTAATTATCGCTCGCTAATGCCGCGGCATTAGCGAGCGATAATTAGCGAGCGATATCTATGATATAGATATGGTTTTCGGGGGTGCCGATTTCGAATACAACATTTATTTCGAGATCCAAGATGGCGGACGCAACTTTTTTATGTAAAATCAATATGGGTATCATTTCCATGGTTTTCGGGGGTGCCGATTTCGAATACAACATTTATTTCGAGATCCAAGATGGCGGACGCAACTTTTTTATGTAAAATCAATATGGGTATCATTTCCATGGTTTTCGGGGGTGCCGATTTCGAATACAACATTTATTTCGAGATCCAAGATGGCGGACGCAACTTTTTTATGTAAAATCAATATGGGTATCATTTCCATGGTTTTCGGGGGTGCCGATTTCGAATACAACATTTATTTCGAGATCCAAGATGGCGGACGCAACTTTTTTATGTAAAATCAATATGGGTATCATTTCCATGGTTTTCGGGGGTGCCGATTTCGAATACAACATTTATTTCGAGATCCAAGATGGCGGACGCAACTTTTTTTATGTAAAATCAATATGGGTATCATTTCCATGGTTTTCGGGGGTGCCGATTTCGAATACAACATTTATTTCGAGATCCAAGATGGCGGACGCAACTTTTTTATGTAAAATCAATATGGGTATCATTTCCATGGTTTTCGGGGGTGCCGATTTCGAATACAACATCTATTTCGAGATCCAAGATGGCGGACGTGACTTTTTTATGTAAAATTAATATGGGTATCATTTCCATGGTTTTCGGGGGTGCCGATTTCGAATACAACATATATTTTGTTGTATTTTTATTTTTTAAATTTAAAATGATTTTCTAAATGAAGAATTTTATGAAAAATTTTTTTTAATTGTTTCGTTGTCACGTTCAACTATCGTCAGTAAACCGACTTTACAGACAACCAATTTTTTAATTTAAATTTTGTAAATGAATTAACTTCTTGCCTGTACACACGAACTGTTTCTTGCCCATTCTTCTTTACAGCCAAAACACGTTCTAACCCTTTATCTACAGCTTCGTGGTTTTTTTACCTTATAGCTGTCAAAAGACAAAATATGCCGCCGGCCGTCGGTTTTTTTTAATTTTTATTGTGGCACGCCAAAATGACCTCACCCTGCCTGATGAAAAGCAGCCAGTGAAGCCCAAGAAGTAAAAGCGTTCATCACAACGCTACCACGCTATGCCGAACGCTCACACTATGGCGGCCTGCATAAATGCTTTTTCATCTATCATATCTATTTTCGTCGTTCGTCTATCTCGCGCGAAAAAATACTTTTTCTTTTTTTGACGCGTCATCGTCATTAGAAAACCAATAAATAAAAACGAATTTAAATTACAATCGGAACCAAAAGTAGCCGAACAATTTAGTACTTTGTCAAAGCACACTCAATCGATCAGGCGCTCCTCAACTTTTTACGATGTATTGTGAAGTAAGACACGATTTGACGGTACAACATAAGGTGTTCAGTGACTTTCGTTGCTGACCGTACCTGGTTTATAGTGCGGCGGTGTGCCTTTCCATAATATTGTTTTTAAGAATAATGCTCGTGTGCAGTCTCCGAGCTGTCAATGCAGATAATGTATAGGCCAAGTGCCTTCAAGGCGACCACATCTAAACCCAACCACAAAATAAAGAGGGATCAGAAGGTAAGCTGTAAGCAGACCGCGCTCAAGCAACTCACATATAAATAGACCCCTTGCACGGACACGGATCTCGGAACAGTCCGAGCCACAAAATAAGGAGACTGCAGAAGGCAAGCTTCATACAAACGTGCTTGACCCACGCACACATAGACTACCTTTCACGGACACGAAATCTCGCAACAGCATCGCTTAGACTGTCCCGAGCTGTTCCGTCCGAGATTCGTGTCCGTGCAAGGGGTGATAGCTCGAGCGCGGTATGTACACTCAGGAGCACATCTAACCCCGTTATTTTCATACGGTATAATTTAAACGCTCACCAGAAATATTTTTTAGACCCTAAGCCTAAGTACCAAATAAATTAAATGACTACAAATATTATTTTTGCTTCCCAAAATGGATAAATGCTCACCAATTTTTTACACTATTATTCAAATGATTGAGGATACTAGCTGTCCTACTCCTGTAGGTCATGTGATAGGTTAGAAATTTAAGACAATCGCGAAGCGCAGCGTAGCGATTGTCTTGAATTTCGAGGCTATTTTTTTTATTAGACAACAGAAAGCAAAAATTACCAAATTGAAACACGAGGCATAAAATATTGGTGTTATCTATTTGAGCCTGTTTACGGGGTGGGCGGTTAGATGTGCCCCTGAGTGTATTAAGCTCATCTTGTGGGTTCACCTTATTTTGTGTCCGAGTGCATTTGTTACGAGATTTCGTGTCCATGTGAGGTTGTCTATGTGTGTGTTGCATGAGCGCGTTTGTGTGAATCTTACCTTCTGCAGTCTCGTTATTTTGTGACCCAGCTATGGCTGAGGACAGGCCACCTAACCAATATCGAGCATCTCGTATTTCATCGACGGTAATAAATTTATCAAAACGCAAACTGTTCAGTTACAACATTGGGTCTAGAATTTTAGACAAGTATTAGAAAGAGCATAATGTTAGCAGTTCTTTTGCTGTTAGAGTTACAACCACAAATGTATAAAAAAAGTATTAAAAAATTGTTTGTTAGTTTATGGGGTAATTTCTGGAACTACTAACTACTGGCCGCATTCGACTCGGTGGAACGCAGAGCTATAAGGCTCATCGGTGATGACGCGCTTGTCGAGGCCAAGCTTACCAGCCTCGCACACCGGCCGGCGTCGTGACGCCTGCCTGTGCGTCTTTTACCGACTTTACTACGGAGAGTGTGCCGGAGCTTTTCGAGCTCATACCACCATCGCCCTTTTACCACCGAACCTCCAGACGTACCTACTGCAGGATATCATCCCCACCTAGTAGAAATTCCACTATGTCGCACTAAGCGCTTCATGTCATCATTTTTACTGCGCACTGGCAGGGAGTGGAATTCTCTGCCATCGTCTGTGTTTCCAAAAACTTATAACCTGAATGCCTTCAAGGCGGGAGTTAATAGGCATCTTCTGGGGCAGCTAGCTTCATCGTAGACCTCACGCTCACCATCAGGCGAGATCGAGGTCAAGAGCTGTCTTATAAGACATTAAAAAAAACTAGACTTTCCTGCCTTTTTTCAAGCGATTTTCTATTGCGGTATTGAAAGACATCTCCGCTTTTCCTTTCCATTCGAGTTTTATTAATATTAAAAGAAAATAATAATAATATTAATTTTATTGGCGAAAGTATAATAACCTTATTGGTAATTATATTTTCGAGCCGTTTGGGGTTGAAACTCTCGGGCCGTGGGGTCCGAATGCTCATGTTTTGTTTAATGACATCTCCAAACGGCTGGTTGACACTTCCCATGACCCAAAGGCTGGCTTTTTCCTTGGCCAGAGACTAAGCATTGCCATTCAACGTGGCAATGCCGTGGCAAAGTCTCTTGGGTACTTTACCAGTCGACTGCGACGCGGAGGAATTTTTTGACGCCATATTTTAGTTTTGTATTAGTTTTAGTTACTTTAGGTTCTATATCAGATATTAATTTTGTAATATTAAATTGAATTTATATTAATATTTCTCTTTACATCTATGACTTCACCATCACACATCATCAGCTGAGATAAACTCTAAGCGTTTTATCGTTTATGAAGGACAAAGATAAAAAAAAACGACGGGTTGCACTCTGGGAGTGCCGGCAGAAGTGAAAACTTGAATATTAACGTTGTGCATTTTTGATATTTTGGAATGGTTAGGGAATAATTTTGCACGAATTGCTTTAATTATTAGTATAAAAGTACTCTTATTTATGTGGTAGAATACAATATTTATTTATTGGGCTATCGTACACAAACATGACAATTTATATTACATTAAAAAGTTATATTAAGTTATATTAAAAATTTATATTACGCCGCGCCAGCTGTCTACTCTCCATCCGTCTTACGAATTTTCGATCAGGTCACGTGTCCTGACGGTCACATGTCCTGACGCGAGTTTAACATTTTTACCCATTCCAAAAAGTGCACAACGCCGCTAAAGAAGTTTTCACTTCAAAAAATAAGTAACTCAAAACACACATCATCATCATCATCATCAGCCTACACTAGCCCACTGTTGGACATAGGCCTCTCCTTGTGCACGCCACCGAGCACAATCCGCGCTCTACTCTCATCCAGATCCAGCATATAGCGTATCCAATTGATGTACAAACCATTGAAAGATCAACAAATGGCGCCCTATGTTCACAAATAGAGCAAGCACTCAACTATTTTCTCGTTTCTTATGTTACGTTGTCTTAGCAACGGGGACGCGAGTATTTTGGGCAATGTCGGAATTAAACAGCGCCGGTGTCGCGTTAAGACGGATATTTGAAACTTGATCCCCTACCATTGGAAAAACAAGTTGGGCGAGAAACTTTCGAGTTTTTGGCTTACACATAAAAATGCGGGTATCATTGACTTCAAAAGGAACAGGTTATTATTTATCTGTATAGTTTTCATGTATGTTCGCGCATACTGCGACATTAAACCTTGATTTCAATGATAATTTTTTATTTGTAACAGTTGTAAGAGTATACAGGATTCTATAACAATATGTATTTTCGCAAACTTAGATATTTTTTATTTTGTTGTATTTTTGGGTGTTGTGATTGTGATGGAAAGTATCCTTTTATGATTTTTGACGCTGTAAGGGAGAAAAGAGCTTGACACTTGCTGAGTTTCTTGCCGGTTCTTCTCAGTACAAAGTCTTCCGCCCAGAGTAGACTTACGAACCGATGGAATAATGACGTTCATAAGAGCTATTTGTAGCCTAAACTGAATAAATGATTTTGAATTTTGAATATCTTTGTATATGTCAATATTTATGATGTGGATGATAAAGCAATTCATGGATGTCATCGTAGAGAGAGTCCTACACTCTTACCGCCATCATTAAATCACTATTAAAAATAATTGTCGGTTATTTATTATGCATCGATAGTTTCATTAGACATTGGATCACGTTAACGAAAACGAAGATGTGTATGCCAAAATTTAAACTCTCTTTAGTTGTCCACTAGAGTCCTAGGGACTTCTCCTAGGGTCCTGGCAAACTGTGAGTTTTATTTAGATACTATCCGTATTATGTCGATTACGTTTACGAAAACGAAAATTTGTATGGTATTGAAGCAGCGCCCTTTTGGCGACATACGAGAAGAGTTAAATTACGAAAACAAATATGTTGAAAAAAAATTTCACGAGCAGGATTTGAACCTGCACCTTTCTGACATGTTTCGAAACAAAATTTGCGTTAAAATTATATAAACAAAACAAAAACATTTTATAGTTAAATTACGTCTTAGGAATCTTCAAGAAACAAGCCCATTCCTACCTTAAAGGCCGGCAACGCATCTGCGATTCCTCTGGTCTTGCGGGTTGTCAATGGGCGGCGGTGATTGCTTCCCATCAAGTGACCCGCCTGCTCGTTTGCCTCCTAATATTAAAAAAAGTTTAAGTTTTGCCATACAAATTCTCGTATTCGTTAACGTGATCGAATGGCGAATGAAACTCACACTCTCTGGGGCCACTGCTTCGATGCCATACTTTTCGTTTTCGTTAACTTAACTTAAATTAGTCCAATAGTAATGGTGTTGTCGAGTGTCGCGAGATGACAAGCCGCGAGTGACAGGCGAATTGAACCCACTCTACTCGCTTTAAACACTGTCTGTATTTAATTAGAGACATGTCTTAATTTGAGCTTTGTCCTCTTTGCTTTTGGGTTCAAGGTAATTGTGGGTTCAGTGTTGAGAGTTCGTTCATTTGTGTAAATAGACACGGAGTTAGGTATTTATATTTGACCTAAGAGTGTTTACTCTTGAAATTTTAGAAAAGTTTTGAAAAGCTTTTCCTCGATCGGGGTGTAGATCTGACATATCGGGGTGTAGATCTGACATACCGGGTCGAGTGCACTACCAATTAAGCTATCGTGGCACTGTCCAACCCGTGCAAATTTATCAACACTATCTATTTTAACTTTGAAGGTAAGGGAGCCTTATTAAATGTTAACAACAACATCTGATCATCCGAAAATATAATGATTTTACAAAAAAATAAAATTTCTTGAAAATTTTTATATTTTGTGTCAATTTTGGAATTATGATCTACTTATTAGATAATAATATGTTGGCTTTCATCTTCTTTTGGACTATCTTATTTATTGATAAGATTGATAACGCGGATTCCACATCTTTCTATATCAACTGTGATTGTCACTTGATCTATTAAAGTGCAAGTACCAGTCTCTAATAGATCTTTTTTCTTTAGATTTTCGTGAAACAAACTGGAAAAATACTTTTGTTTACTATGTAACTCTTCGTTAAATATTATGTACGGGCTATAAATATCTGTTTTAGAACGAAAAATCTAATGTTAGGGGTTCATAAAATATGTTACAGACAGACATAACAGCGGTTTCGTGCAGACAACTCTGATTTCTGAGATCACGCGATTTCTGTCTCTATCTTCATTTACTTAATGCTCGTCTGGGATTCCAGCAGTAGGTATAATATGAGTCTGCACTGACAGTTACTCATGTGCTGATAGTAAGTAAGTAAGTTCTTAACTTTTTCTCCACAATTATGCGCGCCAGTGTACGCACTAGAACTTTTTAGTACTTTCTAGACAGCCTATTTTCAAATGTTCAAATAATTTTTAACGCAAATTTTGTTGCGAACAAATTACAAAAACACAAATGTTGAAAAAATTTCCACGAGCAGGATTTGAACCTGCACCCTTCTGACATACCGGGTCAGGTGCTCTTCCAATTGAGCTATCGTGGTTCTAACCAGCCCGCCGAAATTATTCAACACTTTTTACTTTGAAAGCCAAAGGTGCCTATCAATGTCAACAACTACCGTCACTAACATCCGATCATAATATTTTTACAAATATGGCTTTTGAGCCTATTTTTGTAAAATTAAAGTCTTTAGAACGAAACGTCAGGATAAACATTAAAAAGTAATGTATAAAATAAACGCGAGTAGATCCGTAAAAGTTGTTTCATTTTAAAGTTTTTAGGTTTCAGTCTAGTTTATTATTATAGCTTTTTGTTATGTGGTATAATATATGATTGATACCTGTTGTGTATACCTACCATAATAAAATGAATAAATAAAATAGCATCGGTCACGTAACGGTTTTATCTAAAAGTAAGTAATAATTCAATTACTTTTTTCATATAAATAGGGTGCAAATTTTTGCATTATTATACATAATTGCTAAATAGGCTTAGGCTATTTAACATTTTAATCTGAATTGGAATTTTTAAACGAAAATTACTCATGTTTAATCCTTTCTTTTTACTTTTGCCCTTAGAACAAGGCAAAACTAATTTAAAAAAATACAAACATCTTATTACGATTTCGTCCCACATCTCATTTCTGTATCGATTTAAAATATATTCGTTTCGTCCAATCATGTTCTTAGTCCGTCCCTAATTTTCCTTTAATACGTCATATAAACTGTCAATTATAGTACAGTCAATCAAAAAAGCGTTAACTTACATAAGCAAGCGATGCAAAAGAATATTTTTGCTTTTGTTCCACATGGCTCAATGTTCCCACCATGCAATTTTACCCCAGCCATGGGGGTGGGAAGTCAAACTAGATGCGTTTGATAGATCGCTGGGTTTATTGCCTCTGGTAATGAGGCCTGCCATCGCCTCGGTTTTATCTCGCCACTGAAGCCTGATGGATGTAAGGTAATTACTATTTTTCCGGATGTAAAGGCGTCGGCGCCGGCGGTCGAACGATGTTTGCGAATAGTCGTGGTTAAATGGCCGTAGCAACGAAGTCACAAATATATAAAAAGATATACGTAGGTATATCCTATCTAGTAATATTATAAAGATATAATATTAGAAACCTGAAGAGTTTGTTTGTTTGTTTGTTTGGTTGAACGGGCTAATCTCAGGAACTGTTGTTTCGAATTGAAAAATTATTTTTGTGTTGAATAGTCCATTTATTGAGGAAGGCTATAGGCTATATTACATCACGCTATGACTAATAGGAGTGAAGCAGCAATGAAAAATCTTGTAAAAACGGGAAAATATTTTTTGAGAGCTTTCCTTGCGTGCGCTGCGTAAACGGTGAAAGTTATGCAAAAATCATGTATTACGAAATTAGTTCCATTTAAAAGTAAAAAAAAAAGTCCGTGACAGCATATGTCTAGCTTTTAAAATTGACTCGATATAACCTTTTATTATGGTAATCAAATTAGTTCTAAAATAATACATTATTTGCGAAGGTGCTTTAATAAACACGATATTAATCCTTATCCAAATAAATAAATAATTTATCACAGGCACTTAATTTTGAACAAAATTGCCCTTGACAGCATTTAATTTCAACGAATATGTAAGGAGTTATCATAGTTCTACGCGGGTGAAACCGCGAGGCACAGCTAGTAATTAAGTATACTTATATGCGAAAAGTATTTTTATTCTTTCCTATTAAAATAATAATTAAACACCAATGTACAACATAGTTGCTATGATGGCAGACTTAGAGAAAACGGTGAGGGCTAGCCAGGTCAGGACTTAAACAAGTAGGGCTTGTTTATTAAACTTATTAAACTTTTAAATGAAAATGATATACACCATACTAAGGGTATGGTGTGTATTTAATTTTCATTGACCACTAACGAAACCTAGGCCCAGGTGGTACGGTAGTTGATAACGACTGCTAATGCAGGCAAGACCAACGGCTTTACGTGCCTTCCGAAGCACGGAGGAGGATAATTTTTGGTCACCCATCCTATAACCGGCCTTTGCGAAAGTTGCTTAACATCAGCAATCGCAGACGAGCTCCAAATAAAAGTTTTTTTTTAAGTTATTTCCTTTCTCCTGTCTCGATTCTTTCTACAAATGTATCAATAAAGTGCCCTTTCAATACACACATGTCTCCGTACATTCTTACCCCACGCGGGGGTCTCACGCTCCATAATAATAAACAATGTCTATTTCTGTCCGACGGTCGTGCATTTGTTCACAGCTGTAGGACATCTCTAATTACCAACACCCAGTTTTACATTACGTTAAGCTGTCAATTTAATTGAGTGCTTAGTAGAGTTTTGTGCAATGATTACTTTCAGTAGATCTGTTCTGTAGTGTTTGTAAGAGACATTTATAATTGTTACATGTTGTTTTCTAAAGTTTAAACTAACACTACACATTATTATGAAACTTTTACAAATTTATTTATAAACTAGCTGACCCGGCGGACTTCGTACCGCTTTGACAGTTTCTATGACAACAAAACAAACTAATCGTTAAAGATTTACGCGTGAAAGCGTATCAAACAAACAAACAAAAAATAAACTCACTTTTTTAATAAAAAAGTATCCTATATCCTTCCTAATACCTTTGAGAATATGTACAAAAAAGTACAAAGTTTCATGATGATCGGTTGAGTCGTTTCTGCGTGAAAGCGTAACAAACAAACTCGCATTCGCATTTATAATATAATTAGTAGGGATTTATACTTACGAATCTGTACTCGCTTATACTTTAAATATTGTGTTTTTGCAAATTGTATCCCGGTGATAACGTTTCGAATAGTCTCCCTGTGATCACGGACCCTGAAAAGGTAAAAAAACGTCAGGATAAAAAAAAATACAGTTGTGTAAAATAAACGCAAGTGCAAGAAGTTTTGTGATAGCTTTTTGTTTCAATAACATAATTATCGTTAGGATTGGAATCAAGAATAACAAATACTAAAGAGTATTTCTGCATTTTTTTATGTCTATAAAAATTTACTGTTACCGCGCGATTTGCATAATGCATTTATATGCAATCACATTTATATTATAGCCATAAATACATATTTTCATTAAAAAACACTAGTTTAAAAAAAATTGGTACTATTCAATTTTGATTTGAATAATGAATTTTCATAATTCACCTCTAATTGATTACTTTCGATAAAAAACCTACATATGTTTGGCTACTTGCGTTATAGAAGAAACCCTCAGTCAGGTGCACTATCAACTATGCTATCGTGGCTCAATCCAACTCGTCGAAATTAATCAACACTATCACCCTTACTCTGTAAGCCAAAGGAGCCCTATTCAATGCCGACATCTACGTCATCAACATCCGATCTTAATATTTTTACAAATATTGAAAGATCAGTTAAGAATTAGGCAAGCTGTATTTATGACTATTTACATATAATTTTACGCAAATTTCAAACTATCGATCAATCAATCAATTTCTCTATGTATATGAGTATTTACATATTGTTAGAACTGGCAAGTAATGTAAATAAGTAATCCAACCATGACATTGAAAGAAGCTGCCAATAAGATATTGCTTTTATTTACGTAGGAAAACATTACGTTCTTGGCTCTAAGCCCAACTTTCCATAGTAATTTAGGGGTCAAAGAACTGAATATCATTGAACATTTCCATGTTCAATGATATTAATAATAATAATATTAAATAGAATAGAATAAAATAAAAACAAGAATGTGCACATAAAAAAACACATACGTGTTAACAAAGAAATTTAAAAAAAATGTAGACGTACAAAGGGCGGTCTTATCACTAAAAGCGATATCTTCTTAGGCAACCTAGAAATGAAGAGGATTGATAATAAATAAGATGGAGGCGTAGGCTTTGAAAAAAAGTGTACAGTAATAATGTATTACATAAACATAAATACACATATATACACACATAGATATATATATATATACAAACGTACATACATACAACATACAAATATATGCGTTCATAGCAATTTGTAGTGTTCACGTAAACGCAAAAAACATACTTCTTAACAATCAAGCATGAAAGCCAAGTTTCAAATTACTTGATGGCATGATCAAGTGACGATAGTATCGATGACAGAATCTCTTCACCCGGAATAAAATAACGCGTAATGCGCTACCATCATATGTTACAAGATTTAGACAGCACTAAGGCTTTGGTGCTTTGGTTATCAGACCTCAACGGCTAAACGTACCTTTTCGAAGCGCGGAGAAGCACTTTTTTTACATGGTATAAATATATCAACAGCTCATTATATGTCCCCACTATTGGGGCACGAGCCTTCCTAGGGAAGGATAGGGAGAACGGACCATAAACCACCACGCGGCCCAGTGCGGATTGGTGGTTGTTAACGACAGCTAATGCAGCCGGGACCACGGCTTTACATGCCTTCCGAAGCACGGAGGAGCTCAAGATGATAAATTTTTGGTCACCCATCCGAGGACCTCAGAGGAGGAGCTCGATGGCGCAGTGGTTGACGCGCCCGGTCTGCGAGTGCTGAGATTAAGCAACTTTCGCAAAGGCCGGTCATTGGATGGGTGAATGCACTGGGCCCGCGTGGTGGTTTAGGGCCCGTTCTCCCTATCCATCCATAGGGAAGGCTCGTGCCCCAGCAGTGGGGACATAAAATGAGCTGATGATGATGATCCGATGACCGGCCTTCGCGAAAGTTGCTAAACCTTGGCACTCGCAGACCGTGCGCGTTAACCACTGCGCCATCGAGCTCCTCATAAATAAATACATACGGTATAAATTTTGCAAGACCGTATTCGAACGTGCTAGCCGTTTCGTCATTAAATTTCTCAATGGTATGAATGTATTGTATATTAATTAATGTTTTATTGTTGCTTACAGGTAAGTTACGAGTATTCAAGTTGGTGAGAACACTGCCGACAACAAAGGTAGGACCTAATTCTTAATATGCAATCTATTTCATGGAAATAAATACCGATGGATTGCATATCATAAACATAATGGTAGCATAATGGTCAGTGCAGCCGCCCGGATTGCGGAAGACCCAGGTTTGATTCCTGGCTGGGTCGGGTGGGCGTTTAACTTTTTCACTGTATTTTTTATATAAATATTTAATTCAGCTTAAGTGTAGCAATTAACACTTAAAAATAAAAGTTGAAAAAATATCATAAACATGAGAAATATCAAATTTGAAATACTTATAAACTGCCCGTTTCTTAATTATTTTTCTCCAGTTTAACACATGGTTGCGTAAAATAAGTATAAACTCACCATGGGTACCCACCCATGGTGAGTTTATTCGATTCATGGTTTGCTCCCAGGTAGAGAATGTGCAATATTTCTTATAATGAACTGTGAGTGAAGTTGGAATTCAAGTGAGTTTATATTGTTTAGTAAATTATGAATATTCGTGCATAAATTATGAGTCTTGTATGTTCTTATACATAAACACAAATGTTGAATAAATTTTCACGAGCAGGATTTGAACCTGCACCCTTCTGACACCCGGGTCCGGTGCTCTCCCAATTGAGCTATCGTGGTTCTAACCAGCCCGCCGAAATTATTCAACACTATTTACTTTTTACTTTGAAAGCCAAAGGCGCCCATTCAATGTCAACAACTACCGTCATTAACATCCGATCATAATATTTTTTCAACATTTGTTTTTGTAATTTGTTTCGCAACAAAATTTGCGTTAAAATTATTTAAACATTTTGTTCTTATACATGTTAAGATTATGCAAACGAGAATATTTATGTATTTCGTGTTCTTCATATGAACTCATACATATCTCTTATACTCGGAATTGAACTCTGGACCTCTGTAGAACGCAGTGAAGTCCATCAAGCGGGTGTCAAATGATTATACAACACCTTACTTATTTCTTTTATTATCTGTCGTTTGGCTTACAGAGAGAAGATATTGTTGATTTGGACAGAACCACGATAGCATAGTTGGTAGTGCACCTGCAACCGGCATGTCATGGGGTGCGGGTTCGAATACCGCTCGTGGAAAATTTTCCAACACTTATTTTTCAAATTGTTCGCAACAAAATTAGCGTAAAATTATATAAAACATTATCTGCCTTATCAATAAAACTACATATGTTACTCAACTAGTGTGGCATGCGCACATTTTGAGCGATTCGTATTGAATTTAAAGTTCTGCCGCAATGTCCAATGCGGCAAATTGTCAGAGCAGGAGCTAAACTCCATTACGTAACGACACAGATCACTTCAAGCACCAAAACAGAGCTTTCATTCTGCTATACTAAAACAACCACAATTGTTCAGCTCTTCGACCTCATCCCACCTTCTCCCTTCTTCCATAAGTGCATCTATTTTATTAATGTCTCTTGGCAAACTTCGTGTTTCGACAGTCGTCGGATTTCTATCAGTTAAAGAGTATAATAATATAGAGTTGCTACTACTCGTTTTACTTATTATTAATTTATTTTAGAATGAGGGGAAATACTATTGTGTCATACGTAATTGATTTACGATTTACTTAACAGCTCTATGTAGTTCACACAAAATCAAAAACAAAACAACAATAAAGTACGTTGTTCTGAATTCAAAATATTATACATTATAAATGTAATAACTAATGGTAATGGAAATTAATTTTCGATTGCATTCGGAAATGCTATAATTAATTACCGAGAGACATAAAAAATAGGAGCACTGTACGTTCTGCACCGCTTAGCCATCTCTAACATTCCATTGCGCACAAATATAGAGACTCGTTTCTTTGTCGCACCTACAAAAGATGGAATAGTCTACCAGCACACGTTTTCCCTCCTTCCTATGACATGGGGTCCCTCAAACGATGCGTGAAGAGGCACCTTGTGAGCAGGCAGGGTGAGGGTGGTGCTACGTCGTTTTCACGCTGCACCAGTTGTCTTCACAACTAGATTCTATTTTATCTGCATCTGACAGCGACCATACAAACTTTTCAGACCAAAGAAACACAGACGCTCGCTTGACCTATTGATACACTATTGAGACGTTATTGAATTGCCAGACTTGAGCTTCTGATGTGCATCGCTATTTTTTATGCTTTGTAAGAGGGTAACAAGCGTTAGTGAGTAGTTAGCCTAGATACTGTCCCACAGCACAGCTGAACAAAGGCCACTTTCATTGAAATCAAGTTGTCATCGCTATAATTAATGGATATTAGCTTAATCACCACGCTTGAGTGTCTATCTAATGCGGGCTGGAGCTCACAAACTTGGGCTATGCATAGAAACACTTTGCCCGAACTGGGAATTGAACTGGAACTCCAGTTCGGGCCGAACGCTGTGCCACTCAACCACCAAGGCGTTAAACAAGCATAAAGGTTCCATTAATCAATAGATAAAATCTCGCTTAAATAACAAATGTATATCATCTCAACCATATTCTACTAAAATATGGGGTTAACGCGAGAAAATTCAATATTTAAACGTTCGGTAAAAAGCGATATCCCTTCGATTATTTAGTGCACCATTCTATTATGTTATCGCAAAACCGTAATAATTTACCCCTCTTAGGGACACAACAAAGAGGCCAAATAAGTTGTGCCCTCAGCCCGAAATAAGGGAGTGAGAGCTCCCGGACTAGCCTAGCCCTAGCCAGTACGCGGTCGGTTGTCGGAGGGATAGGACGCGCGGTCGGTCGGAACAACGCTGGTTGGATGTCGTGCGCGGACGCTTTGCAATATTCAAAATAGGAATACGCTTACTTTTTTCATAACAAGTGACCTTGGCGTTCGACCCGTACAGCCTAGGCTGACAAATACATCGCGATTGTGTTGCGAAGAGTGTGTTTTTTTTATTGTATTTGTGATTACGCACCGCGTCACGTGTTTCTATTTATCAAATCGCGTGTGGTTGTTTTTTCGTGAAAGGACCGATAACAAAGAGTAAAAATTATTTTATATCAATTTTTTAAGGTGAACTTCCTCATTTGTTTTTATTTTTTTGTTTGTTTGTTTTCTTTTATATTTCCGTTTCTTTTGTTTTGTTGATGTACCTATTTTTAAGCTACTGTGGGGATTACAATAACAGCTGTGAATGTATGCAGAACTAAAATGGTATAGAAATGAATTTATTGAAAGAATTTTGAAAAAAATTAAAAAATGAATGCTCAACCAACCAAAGTTCAGATTGCTACACTAATATAATGCTTTGAAAAATTTACTTAAAGTACGCTCAATACTAAAAAAAAGCAAAACGTAAGTACCTACCAAAAAAGATAGGTATGGCTTAAAAAATCAGTTAGGTATTCGTATTTATTATCGTATGGGTACTTTATGCCTAATCAAGTGATTTTTCACGTTATTATCATTGAAGCTACAAAGTAAAAGTCAAAACTTTGACAGGAAAACCAGCAGGTATTTTGGTTGGTAGATCAAACGGAAGCCCGAATGTGGGATCAAATCTACAACGAGTAAGTCGTTTTTTGGTGACGATAAAAAAACATACAATAAAATATAACAGCAAATTAGGTAGATACGTCTAAAAAATCTACCTGCTTTTCAAACAAAAATTAGGTATTGAAATTTATAAGTGTTTTGTGTTGATTAAAATTTGGAGGAAATTCTAACCAGTACAAAATACTTACAATAGAGCTAAAATAATCATAGATTGGATAGTCGTTCTTATCTATTAATTTAGATTAATCTTCGCATCCCAAACCCTAATTTCAATACTCCAACGCAACTGCTGAACAGTTTCAAAAGTAGGGTTGAATATGAATCACCAGTTGTATGTGGTAAGCTATACATATGTTGATACATATCTGCGTTGTGCAAGGGCATAACCCTTCGCTCGTATTTAAACTCCGAATATCGATTGCATTTTATGAATAGCAGTTATTTTCATTATTGTGTGGCGACCACAAAGCACACAAAGTTTTAGAGTGAACCCTATAAATGCAGCTGTAAGATTCAAAATTGTGAATCGATAGACAGATGGCGAATTTATGCTCAAGTATGAATGAAATTGTGCACAATGGTCTAGTGAATTGTGTTCTAATTAGAATTGAATTACACTAATCCGTCAATATATAAAAAAGTGAGATGTAATTTTAAATTTTGATGTGTTTTGTCGCTTTCTTTCTTATCATATATTTTAATTAAAAGAAAATAGTCAGTATTTGTACAATTTTAAACAGATTTACTATACTAACGCCGGTTGCTTTTTTTTTAAATATGATGAGACAGTTAGTTTTAAATTTATCTTTTTTCGCTTATTATACTGCGTTAGAGCGTTTTACGAAAGTATCGTAAGTATCGTAAAAAGTATCGTAAATACCGAATATCGTTAACGTTAACTCTTTAAAAAGAACTATAACTAATAGTTGGTAAGTACCATTATCAATTGTTTGGTAGAGTCATGTAGAGCATTAGGACATCTAATGACTTTTAGATATTTCTTTAATTTTATGATTTAGTTTCTAAAGCCTTTCCTTAAATTCCGTTCCTTTTTAAATTTAAATGAAGGAAAGAGAACAATGAGATACCTATTAACCGGCTTAGCGTTAGAATAAGGATTTTACTGACAGCCTATCTTAAAACCGAATTCATTCAAGATTTTGTTAGTAATCATCATAGTTTTACAAACTACCTTCGCTTGTTGTAATTCAACCTGCTGAAATTTACAAATGAATAAGATGTTATCACAAATTAAAAAAAGTATTATTTTAATATCAAGTTTCGGTAGCCTGCATTAGATAGCAGTCTTGTCCTGATCAAAGTCTTAAACTATGAAAAAACTGATAAAAAGAGCCTAACAATACTCTTGTGGATATCTTAAAATAGCTCAATAAAGCTCAGATCAAACGTTAACACATTTACTACGCATGCTACGTATGCTAAACACAAAACAGGTTTGATACATGATAACTTAATACCTCTCAAAAAAGAGGTTGTATTAAAAGCTTAGATGAAGGATCTGAAAGAAAAATGCATCTCGATAGTAGTCTTGTTTACTTATACCATATATTTAAATTTCGAATAACAAATTCTGAAAATACATTGGATAGCATCAATAACTTCAGCTTACTATGAACTTACTGTTTTTCAAGCACTTATCGGTAATCTAGTACATACTTGATTGAAGACTAAAAGTTAAGAAACTTTTTTGGGTTATTAAAAAAAAATTCTTAAACAAAAGAGGATTACAGTATTGAAGCTGACTTAAAATCAAATGAATTAATGTAAGGAAGTAGACAATGTTATACAATGGTGAGTGTGCAAGACTCACCCTAAGTTTAGAAACTGATAGATTGTCTGATAAGGGTTTGTAACACCCCTCCGACATAGAACAGGATTGAATAACTAATTAGTGCTCACGTAATTATTGAGGTAACACGGAGTATTTACACTCTCATTGTCATATTCGTATAGCATCAAATGTCTTTTGGTCCTTTTTAAAGATCGGTTACATCATTTCGAAAAAACTATATAAAGATTTAAGTTATTTAGCTGAGGGCATTACGTTAAAGGAATAGAAATGATTACCTATCGTATGGAATTAACGTAAGCCAACGATACGTATATAAAATTTGATTGGCTTATGTCAATCTCAGTTTATCGTTTCATCTACAAAAATTTGTATAACATTGAAGAAATCCTTTTAGGTAAACGTGGTGAGTTAATATTTTGCAAATTCTCGTTTTCGATAAAGTGCTTGAAAGGCAATAGAACTTGCAATAAGCATTTCGTTATTTAATTTCTCTTTGACGCATTGAAGAGTGAGTTTATCTGTTACATTATACGAGTACTCGAGCGTATCAAAATGAAGAATAACAAAAATGAACTGACATTGTAATAGATCATTAGGTATATTTCTTCTCCCACGCGTTTTACGCTAGCATAATCCATATACGTACACAATCTCAAGTTATCTGGGATTAGGTGTTTATATCTTAAACAAGCAATAAGCCGACATTGCTTCACAGCAAAAAGTTGTTTCATTGATACAAATGCATTGATTCATATAGTCGTCCGCCCACCACGGCGCGTGGGACGCGAGTGAGCTGAATGAAAGCAGGACGACCTCTTTTGGTCTTTTTAGTATTGTTGCGTAAAGCTTTCGTAAATATTGGTTTGGTATATCCATTTTTATTAACATGTAAACACGAACAGACGCCTGCACATATCAACGTATCCAAATCTGTCAAATTTCTTTAATACATTTTCAACCATATTCTTCTATACTAATATTATAAAGAGGAAAGCTTTGTATTTTTTTATGTTTGTATGTTTGAAACGAATAAACTCAAAAACTACTAGACCGATTTAAAAAATTCTTTCACCATTAGAATGCTACATTAGCACTGAGTAACATAGGTTTTATTAAAAAAAATACGGTACGAAGTCCGCCGGGTCAGCTAGTAAGATATAAAGTTCAAAGTATATTAAGAAAATTTGACAGTTTGTGATAGTCTTATGTGCAAGCGTGTGTTCTATACATATAAAGAAAAAGAAATTTAACTTAAGACATAAAAATTAAAACATAAAATTTAATAACTATAAATAAAATATGTCCTCTAAACTGTGGGCTTACACATGGAAAGGGTCCCGAGAATGCTGGCAACATTATCTCTTTGTAGGTAGCTGTTTTTGGTTATAATTTTTATAATTTTTTGGTTTTACGATATTTTTTTGTTCAATTTGGTATATATAAATAATTATTGATATTAAAAAGTGGTTTTCTCCTTTCAGCACTTCCGAATATAGACTGTTACCAAAAGTGGCTCTTAAATAACTTTTTCTCGATAAACTGTGTTCAAAGACAATAGTGTGGAGACTGTGCAAACGTTTGTGTCCTTATAAAATTGTGCCAAATATTTGATCAAACTTTTAAGTGTTAGGACTATAACTACCTCTATGTGTTTCGCGCTAGAGTCGAAATTCGAGTAGCAGTTCTGGAGCAGTGGCTTAATGGCTACGGATGGGCACCAACCTATCTAAATTGAACAAGACCAGGGTCTCCGGTGTTAATCATGTTAGTATAATTTTGGCATTTAACATAAATTGTGTTTTATGATTAATAGGCGCAGAGATGGTTTTAATTTGTGCTTTCTGTCGTGTGTTATTAGATTTTTGGTTTTCGTTAGTTTTTAAGTGAACTTCTTGCCTGTGAAATATATTATTTTATAGTTAATTAATTTAAGATGATATGTGTTCTTTGTTATCTAAGAGCTCATCTGCGTGAATACCAGACACAATAGAAATTTAATTGTTATCAGCCGGTGGCCGGTCGCTCGACACACAAGGGGTTATAAGCAAGTGAATTTAGTATACCTAATCAGCAATCAAAGCAGCAAGGATAATACCGATATCTGTTATGTTTGTTGGTAAACCCTTAGTTAAGACTTAACTTCTAAATACCTACGATGCGTTGCGGTTAGAACCTATATTATCAGCCAATCAAACACTTCATGGAAATTATGTCAAAATGAGTCGTTTTAACCTAATACTTACATAATATATTTGCGACATGCGAGTACAATATAACTACGTAATAACTAACATACAAATTGACATACAAAAATATATAGTTTGTTGATGTCGAGAGTAAATGTAATGGTGTTCATGCAGACGAAATCGTGGGCGCCGACGCAAGTCCATTGCATTTCAAAGTACTTTAAGATGACAATTATTGTCAAGCTCAACTTTTAACATGTGAGACAGTTTCCTTAACCATACGAGCTGTTACCACCAACAACAGTTAGACAGCTCAATAATCCCTCAAGATATAGCATAGGTTTTATTGCGCACACTTCCGCTTTGCTGATACATAAGCCATTAAGGAGAGTTATTCGCGCCACCGAACAGCTTGTAAATCACTGTTATTTGTCAGGAGATATTTTTTTGGCCCCAGAAATGCTTCGGATGATACACGATATTGTATTCATAACAATATTTGGCAACGCGGAGAAACGATGGCAGTTAGAAACATTATATGAACATTCCAAGAACATTCTTAATAAATAAGAAATTTCTGAGTGTTGCTGCGACTTTTCGAAGTCGGATTGGGCGATTGACCTCTTTCTCGGATACTAAACTTACCAACGTAACGACTTACCAACTTAACGCCGCGGTGGCCTAGTGGCAGAGCGCTCGGCCCGACACCCCAAGGTGACGGGTTCAATACCTAGGTCTGGCAAAATGTATTTCGGATTTTTCGATGCATAGCCCGAGTTTGTAATCACCAACCCCCATTTGGCAAACGTGGTGATAAAGACATTACCCATCCACTGTAACGATGACTTGATTTCAATGATGGAGGCCTTTGCCCAGCAGTGGGACAGTTATAGGCTGTTTACTCAGACTTACCAAGTTGCATCACTGGTCCAAAAACAAAACTAATTATTTGTCATCAAGAATTACAAAGGTCTTAAATCATCAAATTCTAACCACTGATATGTGACAAACTCGATCGTAGATTGAAAACTCCTTTGAAGTATCTACAGATACTTGTCTAAAAAGATCTATCTCCTCTCAATCTGAACAAAAAATCTTGAAGACAACAAAAATTCACTTGAAACCGGTAACCAGTTCAAAGTTTCCAAGTACTTGCTGATTAAATACTGACAGATATTTGTTTGGTGCAATATCTTTGAATCTCTACTGCGGTTTACGTATGCGATCTGTCATCTTGTCCAGTTCACTATCTGTTTTGATTTTAAATAAAGATTATATCGAAACGTATCCGAATTAATTAAAAAGAACACACAATCATTCGAAAAATTGCAAATTATAATCGCGCGATGGCAATCACAAATTGATAGGTGGTGGAGGTTTGAGCTTGTTCTAAGTCTTCCTGAGTAGCTACAACCATCTTGACTTAGTTTTCCTATCCACAGCTGTGAGGAGCTTGGCTTTTATCTCACTTGATGGTAAATGACGAGTCGTCTAAGTTGAAAGCGCTCTTCATTCAGAAACTTTAATTACTAAGGAACTGGCTATTTAATTGATCGGAACACTCATACATCAATGCACTAATATTGTTATCTTGGGTACAGACTTGGATAGGATTGTATTAGTTAGCCAAACGGACTAAGAACAAAACCGCCGGGCGTGGTCACGGGCCGACTCTAACTCAGTCAGCTCGTGACATCGCCTGTAGTATCAAAATGCATTTATTTGTCTTACAACAAGATACATAACACCGGAACAGACATGCGAAGCTGGTAAGTATAATGGTCAGTTAGTCCATAGCCTTTATTCTTTTGCTGTAACATCTACAGCTCATCTTGGATGATCGACAAAATAATATTTTGTAACACATTTATGCAATTTGCGAAGTGGCGACGTCACTGCGCATCTGATGCATTGACAAATGGTTTTATAGATCATTTGTCAAGCAGCGTGCGTAATGTGCTCTTCAGAATTCGGGCGTCATCACTAGTGATGGATTGGACAGATTATCTGATTACAAAGGCGTTTCTGATATTGATATCTGTGCAAGGGGCATGCGTTAGGTAATACCTTATATTCAGATCTGTGCGCAGATGCCAACTGATTTTAAGTAGAATAAATGTTTTGCTGTATGATGTACTTACTGTATTTTTACGCTTGTGCTACAATAATACCATTGCGTGCAAGAAAATGACGCATAGTTTTGATAAAAATGTTTTGAAGACTTAATATTCGCTAGGAATTGATTGGTGCGTGATATGATGATATGTCTATATAGTGATAATAATGATGATGATGTTTTTATAGTGATTAGAGTATGTCCTGATCAAAAACTGAAAAGAAATGCATGGAGGTTAAGAACTTGTAATAGTGCTACCTGTGTCTATGAGGATTATATAACTACTTATTTAATTATAATTAATCTTTATTACATTTAGTCACAATGTCAGAGTTTATTTTGTTAGTCTAGCCTGCTACTACACTCTTCATAATAAACTTCATTCCAACCAAAGCGTTCTAGCCTAAAAGCTTAAGCAATTTAAACCACTCTTGTTTACTTGCTAGAATGAAAAGTAAGTTCCATCCACAAATACAGTCCACTCCCGAAGCACATAATAACGGATAATCAGGAAACTGCCAACAACTTCCTCATATCGAGTCGCCTCAACAAATATGGAGCACTCTGCAGTAAGAAAAACAGTTTTGTCCCAAGTTACAACATAAACATGATAAAAAAGCATGGCGGCCGGCGATCGAATGGCGCGCGCGGGCGGAACCGCTTCCGGAATCTGCCGAAGGAAAGATTTAGTTTTTATAATGTGGAAACATTTTCTTTGCTGAAAGTAAAATATTTTATCTTAGTTTTTTATGATTATAATTTTTGAAAAAACACAAAGTGTGGAAAAAATTCCACGAGCGGGATTTGAACCCGCACCCCATGACATGCCAGGTCAGGTGCACTGCCAACTATGCTATCGTGGCTCAATCCAACTCGCCAAAATTAATCAACGCTATCTACTTTTACTTGATAAGCCAAAGGAGATTCAATGTCGACAACTACGTCATCAACATCTGATCTTAATATTTTTACAAATATTGACAGATCAGTTAAGAATTAGATAAGCTATATTTAAGTCAAGTAATAACAATGACTATTCATTTTGTGTCTTTATGGACCAATATTTTTTTTTAAATTGACTTCTTTTTTGTTTCGCGGAATTGACTTTTTGTTTCATTGTAGCTTTGAAGGGACTTGATTTTTAATGTGTAACATCTTTCCGCTCGCCTTTTATATTTACAATTTGTGGGAGTGATTTCGTAGAGGACGGAAGTACCGTAACAGTGTGATCCGTAACAGCCACCAGTGATCGACACTTTAAGCTCAATGTCCGTTGTAGGTAGTAATATTTGTGGGAGTGATTTCGTAGAAATGTGATCGGAACAGTGTGATACGATCTATTTTCTCGAAACTGTTCACATGTTCTTTACTGAGTTCATAAATTGCGCGGCAGATAGGATGTGTCAGTGTGACATGTCTTCTAATGAGTACATATTTACTGCATTCTCTTTAGGATTTGTAAAAAAATATACGTCATTGTTAATTTCTATATTCTATTTTATATTGTAATATAGATTAAGAAATATAAATTTACTGATGATATGTCTTCATAAAGTGCAGATCATAGATAAAAAATCCAAGCATGCCAAATGTTACACATCATATGCGACAACTGTTAGGCTCGCTTTTTTTCTTTTTAATGTCTGCTATATTTAACTAGTGAAACAAACACACTACACTTAAATTTTTATAGTGTTAACATAAATAGATGTTAAGAAAATTAAAAAAAAAACGTTAGTATGAAAAATATAATTTTATAAAAAATCTTCATACAAAACGTCAATTTCATAGGTAAGGACCTAATAGGTATGCCTATTACCCACACTAATTAGATTACGTTAAACCCGTTAAACGTTAAGCCCCGTTAAATTCTTTACACATAATGGATCACAAAAAGTTGTATATAAAATCATATAATCCTACAAACGCAAACATACTTTAACGCCGGCGCCGCTGGCCGATCAGATGGCGGGACAGCCTTCCGGAACCGGCGACAGATTCAATATCGTTTGGGGCTCCGCATTTCCCAGTTATGTGGAAAGTATACGAAAACACCTATTTATGGAGTTTCATTTGTTTCGGGCGCATTTGGAGATATTTTTTTCGAAAAATTGTGGTTTTTTTTTAGCCAGTAATCACAAGACATAAAAGGTTTTGTTTTCTAAAGTTTACGCAAATACTACTATATAAACTAATGCATGAAATAAACGCGAGCAGATCCGTAAAAGTATTTTCATTTAAAAAAAAGTTTATTACCTCTTTACTGATATGCCCTGCAATTTGACTTTAGTGATAGTATCAGACCCGTGCAAATTAAGTCTACATTTGTTCAATTTACTTATTTTTAATAACAATACCATATTTTTCTAGGTTTCATTTGTTCGCTGGTTTTACTACAAGATTTACGAGAAAAACGAGAGAATAGCGTATCAATAACTTTTTTTTGGCAATTATCAGTTATCATCAATGCCATTACAAGAAATAACATTATCAACCAATGACAGAATCTTAGCATAAGCCTCATTCACTCGAAAAATAATAAAACTGAGAACTTTAAATATCTTCCAATCCTTTATTTTCGTTCTGAGCACTGGATGTAAATTATTTCTGGAGTAACTGGATAAGGCAGCCTGGTAGCATAAATGGACAGTCTGTGTTCACTATTTAAGTCCATGTTGTTCCTTTTAATTTTCTTTTTCGTCTGTTAAAAGTTCTTTAAAGCTTTCATTTAAATAAAAATGATGATGTGTCTAAAATGTAACGCTACTTTTTACCAGTCGATCACAGATATCTATTTTGTAATCTTTCAATAGTAAGGTAGTTTATTACCTATTGAATTGAATAGATATAGTGTGGAGAAACGGCTTGTTAAATACAAATATGAATAAAGCAAATTTAAAGCGAATAAATTTATGTACAGAATAAATTAAGCTTTGTTTAAAAACATATAAAAATATAATATAGTATAAAAAATCAGAAATAAAAAAAAAATTACAGCCTTATCTTTGGCATGCTAGTCATTCTCCGTACAGTTCCTCACAAAAAAATTAAAAAAATACAGAATGTATAAAGTCGTACTGAAATCGTATAGTACCGTGTGACCAATAACCGGAGGGCTGTCAGTCAAACCGACGCACATTTTGACAGTAAGTGACAGCCCTACGTCTCACTATGCGTGTATCGAATGCCGCGTCTAATTGGTAATAGAAAACGCGCGGCATGATCAAAGCGTCCCGCGTCCAATAAAACGTCACGAGCCATCGGTGACTTCTTGAATGGATTAGGGGTGCCACTCGCAGCTCAGCTAAATTAAGGGCCAGTTTTATGCGTGGATCGTATTTTTTTTGTTTTTGTGTTGTATAGAGTTGTTACGAACTGTAGAGGATGCAATTGCATCGATCATTATAATTTTGTCTCTTTTAAAATTGTTTATTTTGTTGCTTGGAACTTTTGAAATGCTTAATGCTCATCAAGTTTTTCGCTCTTTACAACATTAAGTAACCTTGTAAAGGCGCCAACAACAATTATATTAAAACAAATAATAGCAACTACATGAAGTCTCTATCCTATATCTATCTACAATTTAACCAAACGTCCATGCCAACTCAACTACCAGACACCAAGCACTTTTCAAATTATAATTTACATCGTTTATATAAGAAGCCGTACGAAAACTAATGGAAATACCCTGTATTTGCCCAGTGACCTAACCTTGTAAAGGCGCCAACAACAATTATATTAAAACAAATAATAGCAACTACATGAAGTCTCTATCCTATATCTATCTACAATCTAACCAAACGTCCGTGCCAACTCAACTACCAGACACCAAGCACTTTTCAAATTATAATTTACATCGTTTATATAAGAAGCCGTACGAAAACTAATGGAAATACCCTGTATTTGCCCAGTGACCGATGCATCATGTAAAAGTCGCGCTGCAAGCGGAAGGGTGCACTCCGCCAGCAAATATTGATTTATTTGTTAGATTTATTACGGGATTGAATAAAGCGCTGATTCGCTGAATGTTTAGGGGAATTCTTGCGACTGAAATGCTATTACTAATATCATTAGCTTCCAAAAATAGTGAAATTATTTACACTAATTATTTAAGTTTGATTTATTAGCTGTGATTATAGTTTTGATGAGATGAGAGTAGCCGCGGATCGTGCTTAGTGGCGTGCCCTTAGAGAGGCTCTAAAGAGTTCCAGCAGTGAACTAGTATGGGCTGATGATGATGATGATAGTTTTGATTAATTTAGATTGGTACCTTTTGCATAAATAAAAACCATGTGCTTTTGCAAAGTGATTTTATTTACTAATTGTTCCAAATGTAATATACATTCGGTAACCGTTGCAAAAACATAAAATGAACCTAAAACTCTCAATAGACTAGAAAAATACCCAAATGTTTCAGCTGTATTTCCTTACAAAATGCCAAATGACGTCGCCAAAGTGATAACATCGAAATATATCGTCATCGAATCAGACAGCAAAAAGTTGGGATCTTCCCTTAAATTCCCTCTTTCCTTGACGATATTCCCGAATAAAAGGAATAATACTATTAGGAAAGAGCGTTGTCTCAAAAAATCCAATAGAGTTGACGCCATTTCGGTGTCCGGCAAGGTGCGTTTTTTATTTAATTCTGCAAATCCACCCTTGTTTTAGTGGGGTGCCAAATGTTGTGGTCCAAGTTGAAAAAGGGAGCAACTTCAAATACACACAGAATATTTTTTTACAATTGCTTTTAATTTTTTACTTAACTGAATATTTCTTCAGATATCATTGAAATAATATTGACATGTGATGTTCGTTTTCTTGTGTTAGTGATTTGCAAACTTTACCTGCTCAAAATTGCAACGTTGCAAACTGCTTAAAATTGGACATGTTATTAAACACATACTTTTTAGAAGGCTTTCAAATATTTGCACATAAGATGGCACAAGACATTTGGCTAAACCGCTATAACTTTTCCCTTAAACCGAACCATATCTGAGGGTAGTAGAAATCAATACTCCACAACCGACGGTTTGAAATGTTTACGTGAAAATTATTGAACAATCTGCCACGGGAGTACTTTATTGTGCACTTCATGCGACCATGGTTATACCAAACAAGTTTATGGACAGATTTGGTCGCATGTATTCGTATTTTGTATTGTTTTTTGGTTTACACAATGGGTCTGTTGTGAAGTATTGAAGAAAAAAACGTTTATATTGTTTTAAGAATCTGTAGTGCTATTGCAGACTACGCCTATGTGGATGACATGATACTTAGTGACAATAAATGGGTAATATTATAGAAAATAGTGAACCCTACATTAAAAGTGAAAAAGTTCCAGATTTAAAAAGATAAATGTAGTGAATGAACTATCTATCGTAAAAATAAATGAGGTAAAGAATCCAGTAAATGAACTATAAGCGATGTTAAAATATTCATTACATAAAAAGCTGATAACAGATCATTATGTTCGGACATCACATAAATCCGAATCAGTAATATTAGAAGATATTTTGACCGGAAACCAAAAGCAATTTCAACCCTTCCGTGTATCGCAGCACGATCAAAATCCGAATAAATCTTCGCGCCTAGTCCGGGGGTGTGCTACGCTATAAAACTGTCCACTATCTACTGACAAAAAGACGGATGGACGAAACTATTGTAATGTAAATGATAAATATGGACAGATGGTCAAGCGAGCCATTTGCGAAATTGAATGTGTTGGCCAAAAACTTTGTCGCTCGCGGTTTGGTTCGCAATTTAGGGTGACTTTACAAAGCAGTTATCTTATTATTTCGTTGTCACATACAACACACTAAAATCGTTAAGCTGTTACTTGCATTTCTTGCAATGTAACTTGTTTTTGAGATTGTTAATTTACATTCGTAAAATTAGGTAGCATTACAATTATTTGTTTATTTGTTTGTTGATATGTAATTGATAGTGTCCTTCTATGATTGGGTATATTTAATAAATCCAATATTTCTAACGCTGTAAAAGAAAGGGAGTGTGTGTTGAGATACATGTTTTTTCTTTCTTTTCTATCTATAATAAGAGCTTGTAACAAATAATACTTCTTTCTAGGATCTAGCGCCTAATGCCGCCTTACTAGGTGCATTAATGAATCTTAATTTATGAACACCGTAGTTGTTTTAAAATCGATTGCCATGCTTGTATATTATTTGTCAATAAATGGTCTCCGGCGGATGTTGGTCGGTCCTACTCTTGTTAAATCTGCGCACTGAGCCGTGCTGGTCTTTGCGTTCATTGTTTGAGACACTCTCAAACTTTGGATTATGTAGCGTCAACGAAAGTATTTCAGACGAGACAGATATTTATTTTTGTAGTGAATTATGAAATGAACTATACATGTGGGCGACCTGCAACCAACTGGCCTTTTCAAAATTTTTCTTTGTAGTAGCAATATATTATTTTGACATTATAAATGGTAAGTACACTGTTAACACAAAAAAATATTAATGGCTGTGTTATTAACAAATCTAAAATACCAAATTAATTTAGCCATTCTCTTCATTCTCGTTAGCTATTGTCAGCTTATAATGTTACTAGGTAGAGAAATTGTAACATGAAGGTTTTTTGCCAAAATACCTTTATTATAACTGTAAATTATGTGGTAATAGTAGTCACAATAAATAAAGACCTTATCTTAGCTGATAGTCAGTGACGTGAATTGAGAATGGAAGCGTTATTCACCTGGGAATCTCAACCACTGAGCACTGAGTCTATATCGTCTGTTTACATTACTTGAAGAAAGCCGATACACAGTCCAAGCCCTGCCAACAACAAGATAATTAAAAACAAAAAAATATATTTTTATTAAATAAAAACACCTTACTGCGATCGCCAACACGCCTGCCAAGCGTGGCGATTATGGCAAATTCCCCTCAAATTGATTTATCCTTGAGGGAGGCCTTTGTCCAGCAGTGGATGTCTTTTTGGCTGAGATGATGATGATGATGATGAAAAAAATAAATAATTAAGTACAATTAAGTGTGAAGTAAATATGAAAACAAATTAGAAATGTTCCCCTTTATAAAAGCAAGTTTGCACCGCAGCGAAAACATAAACATAACATAAGCTTGAGATAACTTCAAACCCTTCTTACACGAAAACTGCATTATGCAACGGCATTTATATTTGAGGAAATTTATAGTAATGCACGGAACCCAGCGACTTTTACTGTGGACTGTACGCCGCCTCTCGGGATTATAACCCTCTGGACTAACTGAAGAATTTTGGGACGCGGCTTGAGTATTAGTATGGATTTGACAGTTTATTATTTACGCTTAAAAATGCTTAAAGTAGTTATAGAGCTTTTAAGTTATATAACAGCGTTGGATGTCTTTTTGATAGAAATATAAAAGATGACTGTGTCGTGTCTATGTTTTTATTTCCACTGCTCAGTGGCATGCATTATAGGAGAGGCCTATGTCCAGCAGTGAACTGATGTGGGCTGATTATGATGATGATGAGTTGTCAATGAGTTTTACATTGGAATCATTAAATATTTTTTCTTTTATAATTGATCTCCGAAATACGTCAAATATGTGTAAATAAAGTTACAAATAGGACGTACTACTCGTGAACACATATATTTATAAGGTATTTAATTCCTACATATAAAAATGCATCACTATATACTACTATTTAACTCTAATGTAAAGGTAATGGTAATGACAGCATCAATTATGAACTCGAAAACTGATTAAATCGCCAAATAAGCGTTTTGTAACTCCACTGTTGCAAAGCTAAGTCTGCAAATAAAAGTAAAAGAAAAAATACTCTCCGCTTATACCCAAGCAGCATCTTTACCAAATAGTGTTGCTCAGACCCTCTCCTAAGACTGTTGGCATTCAGTGCAGCGGATTTAGCTCGTCAACAGCGGGCATGCTGAATAAATGATGTTTAAGGGCTGAAAAGCTCTCCCGGCGGAAAAGATTCCTACTTATAATCCCAGCTTTGTACTTTTTAATAGTTTCTCTTTAAGAGCTGGATTAGACTTTTTAGTTAGTGGTATAGTTATATAATGAGGAGCTCGATGGCGCAGTGGTTAATGCACCCGGTCTGCGATTGCTGTGGTTAAGCAACTTTCGCTAAGGCCGGTCATAGGATGAGTGACCAAATATTTACCATCTTGAGCTCCTCCGTGCTTCGGAAGGCACGTAAAGCCGTTGGTCCCGGCTGCATTAGCTGTCGTTAACAACCGCTTTGGACCCGCGTGGTGGCTTATGGCCCGTTATCCCTGTGAGGATCCTGGGTGAAGTGCGCTTCCACCTTCGGCCTTATCATCACTTAACATCAGGTAAGATAAAGGCTTAGTGCTTACCTGTAAAATATATTTAAAAAAAAATTAAAAATATTGCAGACAATATAAAAACCAATTTGAAAACAGAGATTTGAACACGAATATTAACTCTAAAAACTCCCACTAACCCACTTTAATTTGTAAAATAAATATTTATTTTGGTAAATATGTTAACCACATAACTACTAAGTTTCATTAAGTCGTTTAGTGAGTTGCCTACATATTACCAACATTGTATTCAACGACTGATATTATCAATCCTTGAAGGTATTCAATCAAGCAAAGGTTTCATTTAATTAATCGCCCGGTGTTCACTGGCGGTTGGCATGCTTTTGTAAATTAATTCAATTTTGCTGATCTCCTAACGCATTGTACCACCAGTGAGGTGGAAGTGTCGACTTTTATATTCGATACTACAGTCGTTGTTTCAACGTACGTGATCGAATAAGACTCCTGTAAAGAGCTGTTATAGCACTAATAGCAGTACAAAAGGCAAATGATTAGGGAGACTCTATATTAGATATTTTTATTTAAGTTGATAAAATAAAAGATACAAGACGCAGGGTTGTTATGCAGATAGACAAGAGTAAAACAATGATGAAGATAATTATGATACGGTAATGTGCGTAGGTGATTTTGAGTGTAAACTATACGACGGAGTTTGTACCGAGACAGAGCTTTAAACAATTCGACAAAGGCTATTTCTTCTTTCCGCTGTCTTGTGTATTAAGACATAAATGAACCAGGATAATGAGAAAGTCAGAAAAAAACACAGAATAAAACGTGACCTAAATCTATCGACGTCCTCTTCTAAATTGTCTTTATCGACATTGAATTCTACACCTCCTTCGTTTTAACTCAAATTCCACGACAATTAGCCCTCCGTCTATTCAATCAAGGGTCAAAGGGAGTTGCGGTCCATGGACCCTACAAATTGGAGCTTGGTTACACCATTTCGTAGCCCGTGCCGAACAATTTCTAGTCGAATAAATTTTGGACATCCCTACTGATATTTTGAGGTTAATATTGAAGTTACGAGTATAGTATAAGAGCAATTTATGTGATATCCATATTATATAAGTATATTTGCATAAAGTCTGTCTAATATAAATATGGATTTATTTCTACATCTTCTTACTCTTACATAAATATGATAACAATAACGTTCTTGAAAGGACTAGTCAGAATAAATAAAAAACAAATAAAACCACTAACCATACATTGAGTATGTGATAGAATAAATAATAACAGTAAGTAAATAGAATAAGTAACGAGTTTTGGGTGTCCAAAGATATACGAAATATGTGTATGAATAAATAAATATTCTATTCTTTATCATCAGCTCATTTTTTAATGTCCCCACTGCTGAGGCACGAGTCTTCCCTATAGATGGATAGGGAGAACGGGCCATAAACCACCACGCGGGCCCAGTGCGGGTTGGTGGTTGTTAACAACTGCTAATGCAGCCGGGACCAACAGCTTTGCGTGCCTTCCGAAGCACGGAGGAGCTCGTGATGATACGTTTTTGGTCACCCATCCAATGACTAGCCTTTGCCAAAGTTGATTAACCTCAGCACTCGCAGACCGGGCGCGTTAACCACTGCGCCATCGAGCTTCTCATTTCTATTCTATTCTATCGATAAACTAATACACAATTCATTCAATTACGGTTTCCGATAGGTACAATCACAACAGCTGCACAAATTAAGCTTAACATTATAGTGATCAACATCAGCCATTATCCCAGGACCCCAGCTTAAAAAAATGAGTCATCTCTTAGTCATCCCCTATGTAGCGAACATGTAAAGATTCCCCTGCAAGGATTATTTATTAACATAACATAATAATCAATTATTCTCTCTTATATAAATAACAAGAAATTGTATTTTATGTCTAAAGCAATAAAGGTCAGATTTAACGAACGTCGGGCACTCGAACCTGTGTCTGCCAAGCTTCTTACTATAATCCAATTAGGGAATTATTTTTGTGAACAGGAATTTGTGACGAAAATGAGCGTACGAAGATTTGAGGAGTGTGAGTTGGCATCGGGTTACATGGAATTTTTGGTAGTTTTAGACTTAGTATGGTTAGTATGGTGGGAAGTAAGACAATAAAGTCCCTGTATTTAAAAAGTTTCTACTCTAAAATAGTGCGAGGGTGCTATACAAATATAGCGAAGAATTTAATTAAAAGACAAACTACTTATTACCTAGTACAATTTTTCGTCTTAATACGCACCATCAAACAGGTTCCCTTACTTTCGTATTTAATTTCAATAAAACATTAACTATGCCAATTTGCAATGTCCAGTCAACCAAAAGATGCAAATTTTATTCCTTTACATGTTAATAGTCTAGAAAGCGTGATAACAAAATGGCGGTACCCACTAGCGCCCTCTACCTAATTTGGCGGCAAAAGAGTTGGCGCGTGCCGGTCACGTGCCGGCGTTTCGACCAATCGCGGCTCATTGTTTGGGTAGTGACGTCAGCGGATCTGCGTGGGAGACGTTTTGTAAAGAGAGGGCGTTATAGCACGCAGTCCTTAGTCTGTTATTATGATAAATTAAATTACTGGTAATATCGAAGATGAAGGAAACCTAATAAGGTGTTGTTTAGCTATTCGATGTTTTGCGTGAAGATTAGAAAACGCTTTTTGAGGCAACACAGTCGTTGTATAGGTGCAAGGAATCGGATATTCGATATCTCAGCGTAACAGCGTTTCCATAACATGTTCTAAAGGGCATCGCAACGTAAGGGCAGCACAACGTTTCTAAAAGATATTATTACAATATGATAATATGTGTATATGTGATGATGATATTATGTGATATGTGTATATGCGAAAGTGTTCATAGTATCACCGAATGTTTTCTGAAAACGTAAACAAAAAATCTTGTGCTTAGTTAGAAGATCCTCAAGAGTCTCAGTATGTGAAAATTTCAAATCGGTTGACAATATTCGTTGGTTATATCGGTCCTTGAATTGTTTGCACATAAGACTGTTTATGATGTGTGACATCTTTCCGCTCGTTTTCGTGGGAGTGTTTTTTAACATTAAAAGGAGGCAACGAGCAGGCGGGTCACCTGATGGAAAGTAATCGCCACCGCCCATGGACACCCGCAAAACCAAAGTAATGGTACATGCGTTACCGGCCTTGAGGAAGGAGTTGGATCTTGAGGAGGAAGTAGGGATTGGTAGGGGGGAGGGGTGAGAGATGGGCCTTGTGTGCCATGGATTTCGTGAAATGGGATGGAATGGGAGTATGTGTAACAGTGTAACAAGTGTGTAACTGGAAGTCGGGGAAGCTTGTGGGAGTGATCTCGTGAAATGTGTAACAGTGTAACTGTGTAACAGGAAGTCGGGGAAGCGCGCAAGCGCGCGCCATTTTGTAAATTTAAAATCGATATTATGAACATGACATATTATTATTATATGTGACATATTTTGTCATTTGACTATCAAAGGTCATTTTGATATGTCAAATGTCTTCTAATGAGTATTTATTGCATTTATTTTATAGTTATTACCTGACCTATTTTTTTAGAATATAATGTTAAAATTGCTTATTACTAAAGTGAGATGTCAAATGTTACACATCATATGCGACTACTGTATGGCTCGCTCCTTTTTTTTCAACATAATTATCCTTAAATGCATTAGCATGGTATTGACGTTTACAAAACATACTTACCTAGAAGAGGGAAGGGGCATACGGGGGGCCAAATATCAAACCAGCTGAAACAAGGGCGTTGTTTGTGACAAGTGTTAAACACAAGTACAGACGCCTTCACATCAACTTATCCAAAACTGTCAAATTTATTCAATACATTTCCAACCCTACGCTTAACTCATAAAGTTCAAAGTCTACTGAGGAAATTTGACATAGTTTGTTGTAGTGTGATGAGCAGACGTGTGTACGCGGGTACAGCCCAACTGGGTACCGTCAACAGAACAGTATGCAAACTGCTACTACTGATTTGCAATATTGGGCAAATATTTGGTGACACTATTTATTTGAGTGTTCAGTTCACCCTTACACACCCTACGTAGGGGGCTGCTTTAATACCGAACGCCTAAACAAACATACGTAGCCGTCGCAGATAGCCCTAACTGTATTTAAGCTATTAACTTAATTGAATACGGTTCAAAATTGCTTGCTGTTTAGAAAAGCTTTTCAATATTTTTTTTTCTGGTTGGTTTAGAGAGCTGTCAATGAAAGTTGTTTGGCGACGAATTATCGTGTTTGGCTTTTTCTTTGGAGGTTCGATAGTGACTTATGTGACATGCTGGGGGGAGCATTTTGACATAAGAGAAGTTTTCTGACATTCAATGTCACTTTCACGTCATCTAAAAACCTACTATATGTATATAGGACTGTAGTGACTTGAGTGTACGTGTATGTGATCCTAAAATTTAAAAAGAAGTGTTATAATAGATATTGTTTCTTTTTTTATTAAGAGATCGGGAGAACCCTGGTGGGTTGAGCCGTTGACTCACCAATTCGACCACAGCGATGTGGTCGAATTGGTGAGTCAACGGCTTAATGTGCCTTCCGAAGACATCGAATCTTGAGAAACTTCATTTTGAGTACCCATCCATTTGATTACCATATTGCGAAAGTTGCTTTAGTAGCTCTTTTAACTTATTACAAATTCATCATTAATTGTTACTAACACATTGGATTGTTGTCTGAAAACAAATGTATTAATATTTTATTATTATCATTTCTAATTTAAATATCATTAAAAAACATAATGTTTCTTTAAAAAAAAAATTAAAAAATTAAATCGTCAATATTGACGGACAAATCTTAACGAGTGGGTCGTTAAGATTTGTCCGTCAATATTGACGATTTTATGTATTTTTAAAGTGGATGGAAAGTGAAGCCGTTTAAAAATATCACTGCCGTCCACGGGGACTCTCGCCGGTTGAGCGACGCTGATTGATGACTTGGTCTCGTCATTTAATATAGGACTTCATTAATATAGATTTCCAAAAGTGTTTTCGGACTTACACGCGCTAGGTACTTAATGATGCAAATGTTTGCTGTAAACCTTTAAAAGCGTTGGCTGTCATTTTGAACGATGGTTTCAGGGTTTATGGTTTATTTTTCGAGGGTTTTCTTTATTATTATGGGATATAAATATATATTATCGAAACATGTTTCTGTTTAGAAGATTAATTTTTTTCAGCGACGGCGTCGAAGTAAAAAGAACTTATACTTACTCTTTCTTTCTAAAGTCCGTGCATCGTTATATTACTGATAGGCTTCGTCCTTGTTCCACACACGTTTATGGCACTAACAACTGTGATAAACGCTATTTATTGTTATTAAACAAATAAGGCAATAGTGTTTTTCTATGAAGTATTACGAATATGTAAGTACACTAATTTCGTCTACGTATGTATATTAAAAAAAAAAAATTAAAAAATAATTATATAAGTAGATAGATATTGTTTAGAGATGACTTTGGATTTTTTTCGATCAAAGAAAATTTCAATATTCTGCATTTTCTAAAAAATATTTTTTTTTGCAAATAATAGTCTCTATATAACGTAAATGTTTCTTAGCGTTTTATGTTATACTGTGAAGCGCATTTCATAGTTGTCCGCGCCTTAACCCACAGCTATTTTGACTACGTCCGTAAGCTCTCAATTTAGGGCAAGAGCGTCTAGTTTCCAACAACCGGTGATGGATGGCCGCACCGAACAGAAATTAGTCGCTTCCTGCATAGAGGCGAAGCGTGGATTGCTCTGTACTGTAATTTAGATGTTCTACCACGCCAACTGCATATTGTTTTCTAAAGTTTACGAGACACCTCTAACCGATCCGATCTGAATACCTCGGAAAATCTAGTAGTGAACGAGAACACGCACTAGTGCGTGATGCCATTCCCTCTAGATTACCTATGATGGTGCTTCGTTTTAAATGCTTGAGGAACCCTTAAATTTTCTTGCTGCAAAAAAGTTCAGTGACGCTGAAAATGCCCAGAGGCAAACAGCAAACTCTCTCTATCTTGATCCCTGCCGCTGATTGCCTTCACCGCACTACACACAATCGACTGTCTTTCCATCCACACCATCTTGATCGATGGCGGTCTACTACTGTGCGTTTCTCACGTAATTTTTTACCACGAACTACAGTGCTGAGGAACCAGCTCTCAGCGGCGGTATTTCCGGAGCATTACGACTTAGGGATCTTCAAGAAACGAGCCTATTCCTTCCTTAAAGTCCGGCAACGCATCTGCGATTCCTCTGGTCTTGCCCCCATGGACACCCCCATGGGCGGCGGTGATTGCTTCCCATCAGGTGACCCGCCGGCTCGTTTGCCTCCTTCTAATACTAAAAAATAAAAGCAAACGTCTCCCTGTTACCTCAGACCTAGCCAAGGATTCGAAACGTCAGGAAATCAATGTGTAAATTAAAGCGAGTAGATCTGTAAAAGTTGTTTATGCTACTATGAAAAGAAATGTACACACGCGTGCACATAAACTACCACTAACTGTCAAGAAATAAATGATATTCTATTTTATTCTATTCTATTAAAATTTTTTCAACAGACTAAATGCTTTTACCGCCTCTGTGGTCTAGTGGCTAAGACCACCGGTTTAGACCCAGAGGTCCCGGGTTCGATTCCCAGCGGGGGGTACATGTTTGTGTACTCGGTTTGGTTGGTGGTAGGACTTGTTTGTCCGCCTGGCTAGCTACCACCATCTTATCTAAATGCCGTCATAACATTAATGTTTGTAGCATTGTTGTGTTTCGGCAGCTAGAGATAAGATAGTCAGTGCCTCACTAGTTGAGGTTCCCGGGTGAAGTGCGCTTCCATCGTTGGCCTTATCATCACTTAACATCAGGTGAGATCAAGGCACTGTGCTTACCCGTTAATATAAAAAAATATATATATGGCTAAGCTATATGGTTGAACATTTATTGCAGAAATTTGACAGTTTTAGATAGGTCGATGTGCAGTCGTTTGTACGTGCTTGGTTTCTTGCCGGTTCTACTTGATATAAGTTTCTCCTGTCGTAGACTTTACGAATACGAACAGATTGTGTGAGAGCTCAATTGTAACCTAATTTATAAGTAATTTTTCTTTTTCAATAAATTATTGCGACATTCATTCATCCATTTCTCTTAAAATTAACCAACACTTGACATTTAGGGGAAATGGAATATTATTAATATTATTATTTTATGGTATCATTTTATTTTATTTATATATCTGTAGTAAAACGGACTTGTTACTTTACTATAGAAGCTTAATAATTAAACGTAGGTAGGTATTAATACAACGATTTTATAAATACGAATCTCTCTCATGGCGCGGGCTGGCTTAGGCGCGCCCTCTCTTCGCTATGGACACCCTACCTGTCACTGTCAAGCTGACAGGTGACACTTTGTGTTGCGGGGTAATGACGTTGATGGGCTTCATGCGGCTTATTGTTATGTTCTACTCACGGTTTTTCTTTACTGGACATGACAATTATTACTTAAATTTTAATTTACAGAATTTTTGTTTTTGTGGATATTTTTTTACTTCAATAAAATATGTATCCGGCCAGAGTGAATTTCCGCTACTGGGATTCGAACACAATGCCTCTGACAATCCGGGTAAGATTACATGATTTAAAATCAGATCCAGTATTTTATACACAAACTAATTTTTATTAATTAAAGTAATGGTACATAATCTACATTGTTTTTGATCTTTATTGTCATGGTTTTATATTTAAAATGTTACGACTAAATGTTTAATTAAATCGTACATAGAATATTGGTTACAATTTCATAAATTACTCCATTTTTAAAGGAACTCTGTCTTCAACATCTTTAAATCTTAAATCTTTATGTAAAAGCATCAAGCTTAGAGATTCCGACACAGGTCGCCCTAAACATAAAATAAAATGTTGTCAATACACTTTTAGGACTTGTAACGGGAATGTTAAAAATGTAGTAACTACCAAACTATCTAATATCAATCAGCGATAAAATCTTTAATACCGAAACGTCTGTCGGCGGCCGACGACGGGCGGAAGTCGTCTGAAATAGCTTTAGTTTTAATTTTTTTACGTCATACCGAAACGGAGATGTGCCTCCTTCGTCTGAAACGCTTCAGTGCTTTTCGTTTCAAGAATGTGTGTTTGTAAACCGTCTTATAGACTAATAGCACATAGGTACTTTAATTATTACTTTTAACTAGTGACAGCCCACGACTTCATTAATGTAAACGCTAAATGCCGTGATAATAAAGAAATTTCAGAAAATCATGTCATATCTCTTTCCTACGTCAATTCAGGGTTTGAAGACAGCGTTTTGGGCTATGCAATATTGATCGTTCTTCAGTCAGTTAGTCAGTGAGCCAGTCAGGTTTTTTATACGTATAAAATAACAAATATAAATAAGCTCGATAGCCCAACGGCTTACGGGTTCAGATTGTAAAAAAACCGAGAACCTTTCGTAATACCGGGTCACCAAATTAAATTTAAGTTCCTCCGTGCTTCGGAAGGCACGTTAAGTCGTTAGTCTTTGTTGTTGCCGTAAGATAGCAGTCAATTAAACCTAGCCATTCCACATTGGGCTAAAGCGTATGGTTTATCGCCTAATATACTCTTGCGGTAATGTTAGGTTAGGTAGGTTAGGTAGGATGCTTATATGCGATGATCAGGACTTGAGTACAATTAGTCACTTATAAGTAAGTAAAGTAACTGTCCCACTGCTGGGCAAAGGCCTCCATCATTGAAATCAAGTCACCACTACAATTGGGGATGGAATACCCATCAATTGTAGTCTCTTATAAGCTGATGATTATATTTAAAATAAGCTCGCTATTAAGAATAAAACAGTGCAATTTCTATACAATAAAGTTGAGTCGAAAAAGATAAATTTCTATTGGGATTAGACATTGGGTTTTGATAGTAAAAAATAAACTACGAGTTTATTTTTAGATATTTTTACCCGTGATTTTACTAAAGACATTGTCTATCGTCTAACTACCAAAACAATCTCTTAAACTAAACGCTATCCAACCCAATAGAGAAGTATTTCGATTCGCGAAACCTCCGCACATTTACAGAATAGCATACGTTCCCAGCGGTTCTCAAACAATGCAGATCGGGGAAATGCCACCCAGATACTACTGGCCTAAAGTATGCCACGACAATACGACAATCCGTCCTCCAAGCGGTTGCATGGTGCAAGTGAGTATCCTATTTAGGGAGTAATTCCTGCGGACAGAAATAGCCCGCTACAGAGCAGTATCCTATCCAGAGATTATATCAGGAGTTTATGCGTTATTAACTGAAACGTAACGGCAGTGTTTAATGTTGTGGATAGGAAAATGAACTGACTTAACTCGGTGTTAGATCGTATAGTGTTTTCGTAACATTATGTTTTTAAAAAGTAAAGTTGTTCGTGTCTATATCAGTCGATCTTTATTAATAACAATGCGACATCATCAGTTTTAAATAGGTTTCAATTTACTTCTCGTTTTGGAATTAGATGGTTTGTATTTAATCGCATACTTATTATTAATCCTTTATTGTACAAAGAAATTACATTTACTTATGTTACTTTTGTCCAGCAGTGAACGTCTTTTTGGCTGAGATGATGATGATAATGATGATGATGTTACTTAAGGCGAAGGTTAAAGCACACTAGCGCCACCAATTGGTAATTTGACAATTACTAACGGACCGGATCTTTTTTTAAACATTGCGTACCGTCGGACAAGAGGAAAGCATCCATAGTGTTTATTTAATAATTGTGCACTACTTTTTGTTGCGTGGTTTATTCACAAAACGGGCTATCGCATTTATTCACAAACAATGGCCACTTTTGGTGTTAACGAATGAATACAAAAAGAAACCTAAAAGTAGTGCACAATTATTAAATAATAGACGTTTGCCTAGTGTCGGAAGGTCCGCAATGTTTGAAAAAAAAATCCAGTTTAGCAGTTATCAAATTAAATCCATTAGCGGTGTTGTGTGCCTTACCCTTCACCTTAAGAAGAAATACTAAAATCGACTGATTACAGGAAAAGTAGACAAAATCAACGTTTCGTAGTCAACTGTTTCCTCCTCCGAAACTGGACCGATGTAATTACTGTTTTCATTAAAAATTAAAAGATGGCTTTGGCTGTGTCCCTATGTTTTGCTTTTTTTCATAAATTAATTATTAAAAAAGATATGAACCTTTAAAAACCTTAAAAATTGGCCAGATTTTCGCTGTGTTCAGACATCCAGCAAACAAATTTGACGAGATTATATAAAAATAGCAAAGCCTTTCTTTAATTTTTAATGAAAAAAGTAATTAAATCGTGTTCAATTCCCGGGTTGGGCAAAATGTATTTCGTTGTCGTTCGATGCATAGCCCTGGTTTCAGCAACCCGCATTTGGTAAGCGTGGTGATTAAGCCATTACCCGATTTCAATGATGGAGGCCTTTGCCCAGCAGTGGGACAGTTATAGGCTGTTTACTTTACTTACTTACTATATATTATACTATATTTTTCTACTCTGTAAAAACGCATGAATTATAAATATTTTGTAGGTATATTTTTGTGCTATTAAATGACTCAAGTTTTATTTACCGGTCTGCCGGGGCCAAATGAACTGAAGCCCAAGATACGGCCGAGACTAATTTTCAATTAAAACTTCATCAAACTTAAGCTACGAACAAACTCTTGGCGTTTGGTCTAAGCCATAAGCGTACACACTTTAACACAAAATACTTTAGAAAGGTTTTTACAGTTAATATGATATCGGGTATAAATTAATTTAATCTGAACATTAAAATTTATTTATTTTTTATTAAGATTGGCACAACAATAATTTTAAAGTTTACGCCTTCTACACTTTTAAATGGAAATACGAATCTTGCTGTTTTCGAACATGGGCCCTTGAAATGGGTTTCGTCATAGTTAGACTTTAAGTATTTGTATTTGAATTAAAATCGTATTTTATAGTAAAGGAAATTTGGCTTCTCTTTGATTCTAAAAAATCTTGTACTGATAGAAAGCTACCTTCTTTAAAAACGATAAAACACTTGTTTTACTTTTTTAAATCTGACCCTTGGTTTTAAACTCATTTAACCTAAAAGACAACTTGATAAATACTTTGTGGTTATTAATAATGTTTAAAACTGCTTCACGCATTCGCTCTCTCGCTGCCGCTAAACGCTAGACGCCTATGAATTAGACCAAGTGCAGATAAGATCTTTGCTAAAGCAACTAAAATTGCAGGTAGCTGGCAAAGATAGCTATTGCGGTAAATGTTTGCTTAACCATCGGTCCTAATTAACCGCAGACACTTGGGTAAGTTTAAAACTTGCAATATTGCAAAATTATATCGCGGCACATTTCTAATTACAACAGTATCTTGACTTCACTTAAGCTAGGTCTCTTATTTTTAAAAAAACGAAGGTAGAAAAGTCTGCTTTATAATTAATTAATTGTTTACTAAGAGACAGACCAATTTAGGCTTAACATGGCTTTTGACCACAACTTATTAAATGCTTAGAATAAATTTTATTAACGGGATTATTTCCATGTTTTTTGTTGTGTTTGAGTACATCCGTGATCATGGCGCATGCAACTGTGCCGAAATATCGGATACTCAAACACAACAAAAAACATGGTAATAATCCCGTTAATAATATTTATTCTAATGTAAGTGATCATGATAGTTCAAAAAGTTATTTTCATTCCACAACGAGGAACCGATTGCCTTTTTCCTTACCTGATATAAATGAAGGTAACGCTATTTATTCATTGTAATTTGGTTGAAAATATGGTAAAAAAAGCCTCCCGAGTTTTATTTTAGCTTAAACTTAAATTATCAAATTTTACTATAAAAGCTTTGTATGATTTAAAAGTTGTGTTATCAACTTATTCAAAATTACTTTTTTTTTTTTAACATAAACAAAACACCTTGTTCCTTGTCTACACCCAATTCAGTGTCCAACAGACCATGATCCCCTGTCGAATGCAACCTGTTTTGAGAACAAAGGTTCCATTGTACCGTGAACACTCCACCTCCGTCAAGTAAAGCCTCCTCGCTAAGTTCTTCCATCTTGACATTTAATTTCTTTCTCCAGCGACACTCGATGCTGCTACGATTTCGGACATCAAAGTCCACAACAGGTGTGGTGGACAGATCAGGAACTCTTTCGTTTTAGATCCATCGAGAATAAAGTTTAACGATTTTTTTAGGTATCTACCTAAACGTTGATAACTGATTGAGAAAATTGGAACTTTGAAGTTGTTAATGGAGCCTAACGGCAGTTTTATAACCTATTACAATAATTGAAAGTTTAGTAAAAAATATCGGCCTAACTAATGATCAGATCAACGGAAACAATATTATCTATATATTAATACGTGAAGCAAAAACTTTGTACCCCTTTTTACAAAAATTACTAGGACGGAGGAGTATGAAATTTCGCACACATATAGTTTATATATTTATATAGAGAAGGATTGCAGAATGTTAATATTTTTTTAAATTATGCATAAAAATACATTAAATCAATAAAACAAACATTACACACACAACCATGTATTTGACACATACGCATATATAGATGACACACACGCATATATACTCTTTAAAATTTTAATTAAAATTTCAAAACTGGAAAAGAAGCGGCTGAAATCTGTCAATGCCAATCCAAACTCACATTCTATCTTTATAAATTTTTCATTGCTTAGGATACAATCCGTGCAGCCTTAATAAAATTACGGTTGAATTTCGACTACTGGGCTACCACTAGTATTAATAAACAAACACTATATAATAATTAAATTAAGACAAAACCATAACGTTAATTATTTACTTATTTTACAATCTTAAGGCACTTAAAGAATTATAACGCCATGGTTTATGGCACATAATTTTATACTAAATACAATGCAATACTTTGAGAATTGAACTATACTTTAATGTCTTATTCGAAGTCAATGAAAGCAACTGTATTCGTCAGAATGGATTGTTCGTCCGAATATGGATTGTTTTTCAGAATCGAATTCAGCATCTCGATCGGGTAGGTATGGGATGTGACGTCACGCACGACAACAGAATTGGATTTTTATCCGATTCTCGATAGAACACGTCTACGCGCGTAGGGTTGTCGACCTCATAGAGACTTCGCAGCAATGTCGTGTGTGTATTGCATGCGCGAAACATGTCCTCGTAAGGCTTCGTGGACATTACGCAAATAGTTTTACATGTGCATTTGATAAACTAAGTAGATTTAAAAGTAGGTATTTTCAACCGTTTTTTTCTTATTAAAAAAAATATTACAATGTTTTTAAATTACAAGAAGGATGGTCCTTCTTCTCGTATTTTTGATCTCATTTCATTAAACAATGTCATTGTCAATTTGGTATTCTCAGAAAATCTAAGTTGTAGTTTGCGGAAGTAAAGCTGAAAGTTCTATTTATAAGCAATGTTTACGTATTCATTATTATAATCATTATTCAGTTTAGAATCTCAGTCAAATTATAGTGCTACGTATTTGATTTCATTAATCTTCCAAAAAAGAATTAGGGAAAAAATATGCAGCTCTAGTATAAGTTGAGTCTCGCGTGACGGGCGAGTCAAACCGGTCATGCGTATGCGCATCTGCTGCGCGTCGTGCATTTAGTTAAATAGACAGTGAGATTACTTTTGCCGAAACTATGGCGAATATAGTAAAGTGTTCTAGCTGTAATATTGTGATAAACGAAGTATTGTCGTTCGTACAAAATAAAATACGTGTTATGGACAATCAAAGTTTGATACGTATTTGCCTAACGGGTTTTTCTGAAGGTGACATTGCGGAAGCGAAACTACTACTGTTTGAATCTGTTCCAACGGATAGGAAGAAAATCATACGTAAAAAGGATGGGAAGACGCAAAGGGAGTTAGAAGATATCATATGCATTTTTAAAGAAACTGATACTGAGAAAATACCAATCTTCGTTGCCCGTGACCTTCACAAGCTACCCCCTATATCGTTTGATCATATAGATGTGACTCGATTATTGAAAGACTTATTAGTGTTACAAAATGATGTTAAAACCATTAAAGAAACATATGTTACCAAAGAAATGATATGTAATGAACCAAACTCGGTGTTAACTCAACTATCAAAGAGGTATGATGTACCTTCACCAACACCGGCAAGCCCATGCTATCGCAACATTAATAGAAATAACCGGGGCGCATCAAGACAATCGTTTGTGATGGATAGCGGACCGATTGGATTAATGCTGAATACAGGTGAGAACACTGCGGAACCAGGGCTAACGAATGACAAGGTTCATAGTGGGTTGCAAAAGTGCCCATCACCGGCCATTAATGAGAAGGATGACGTTTTGTACTGCGCCCAGCGTATACATCCCAACACTGGGCCAGAGACTGTGACACCATTCTCACACGTGAGTCAACCACAAAAAACTGGGGCTCAAGCACTTACAATGGCTGATGTTCTGCATTCGCAACGTGAGTGGAAGGAGACGAAACCAGATAATGAATGGATAGAAATCAATCGACGTAGACATAGAAACCGGCTGGAGGTGTGTACCGGCAAAGCGCAAAATAAACAAACTTGCAAATTTAAGGCCGCTGACTCAAGACTGCCGCTTTATATAACAAATGTTCACAAAAATACCACAGAAAAGGATATTGAGGATTATATTTTAGAAAACACAAAAGAAAATGTAAGCCTTATAAAGATACACACGAAAAAAGAAAGAGACTATAATTCATATAAATTATGGGTACAAAGTTCAAATGTTCTTAAAAGACGAATTGTGGCCAGAGGGAATATACTTCAGACATTATGTATATTTTAAGGGCAATGGAAGAAATAATGAATTGAATAAACCTTTAAACTAATTAATGGATATTACAACAAAACATTGCAAGTTCATAAGTTATAATTGCAAAAATGTGAAAACGTCTTTAAGTGAAATCAGATGTTTATGTGACACGGCGGATATAATATGTCTGCAAGAAACATGGCTTTTGCCCTACGATGTGCCGTTTCTTGGTGAGATTAGCGCCGACTTCAGCTACACCGGGTCGTCAGCAGTGGACGTGGCATCGGGTGTGCTTCGTGGCCGGCCTCACGGGGGAGTGGCCGTACTGTGGCGCAAGTCATTGTTTCCGAACGTGTCAGTAATAGCGACTGACAATAATCGTATAGCGGCGATAAAAGTGTCAACCGGTACAAGTGCTTTTGTTGTATGTTCTGTGTACATGCCCACAGAGTGTACGGATAATTTTATAGTGTTTTCACAGTGTTTAGGAGCATTAAGTGCTATAGTAGACGAGTGTAACACGGAGTATGTTTACATGTTTGGTGATTACAACGCTCACCCCACGGAATCTTTCGGTAAGGAGTTACTATCTTTTGCTACCGAACAAAACTGGTTATGTGCGGACATTGAATACCTAAACATTTGTAGTGATAGTTTTACTTTCATTAGCGATGTATATCATTGTAAAAGATGGCTTGATCATTGTTTAGTAACAAACTCGGCGTGGAAAACAATAATAAACATGCATATTAATTATAATGTATTTTCTTCTGATCACTTTCCATTAATTATGGAATGTAATTTAAATGTTATCACTGAAAGGTTGGGTAGTACAAATAATATGTGTAACAAGGTATTATGGGGAAACAGGAGTGACGGACAAGTTAGCGAATATACGAAATTGTGTCATGATGGGTTACGAAAAATTGATTTTCCTTTAGAATTAAGTCAATGTGGTGTCCATACTTGTAATAACGTTGAGCATAGGAGCGTTTTAAATAATCTTTATGACAAAGTTGTATGCGTGTTATCGGAATCAGCGTCTTCCACGTACAAAGGCCCAAATAGTGTTAAAAATAACAGAAAGCAGAAAGTGGCAGGCTGGAACTTTTATGTCAGCGATGCGCACAGGGAGGCTAGGCGTTGTTTTGAGCTCTGGATGCTAAATGACAAACCACCATCTGGCGACATATTTGATTCTATGCGTAACTCTCGAAAAATGTTTAAATCAAAATTAAAATGGTGTTTGAAAAATCAAAATAAAATTAAAATGAATATAATTGCTAGTCAACATAAGAATAAGGACTTTTGTAAATTTTGGCGGAGTACACAAACTTTAAATTCGAGGCCTGGCCTGCCTGCGAGCATTGGAGGAGTTAGTGATCATAATCATATTGCGAATTTGTTTATGCAGCGTTTTAGAGTTCAGGCATTACCTACTGCTAGCAATGTAACAATAGGAGACGAGGCTTTCAGTACTGAGCCACTGAGTGGCGAGGCACGCGTTCATTTCTCTGCACAGGATGTTCGTGACATAATTAATAAAATGAGTAGGGGTAAGTCGCCTGGCCACGATGGGCTCAGCATTGAACACTTTAAGTATGCTGGTATTCACTTACCTAGGGTGCTGAGTATGTTGTATAATTTGTGTATTAGTCATTCTCATTTACCACATGACCTTATGAAAACATTAATAGTTCCCATTGTAAAAAATAAAACAGGTGATTTGTCAGACACAAGCAACTACAGACCTATCTCGTTGGCCACAGTGACATCTAAGGTTCTTGACGGGCTCCTTGATAAACAGTTGGACAAATATTTAGATCTACATGAGGCTCAATTTGGTTTTCGGAAGGGCCTGTCAACAGAAAGTGCCATATTTGTTGTCAAGGAGACCGTTAGTTACTATATGCAAAGAAAAACACCTGTTTATGGCTGTTTCCTCGATCTCACAAAGGCATTTGATCTGGTGTGTTATAGATTACTATGGCAAAAGCTAGAGGCCACAGGAATGCCCAAGGAAATAGTCAATCTATTTAGGCATTGGTATGATCACCAGGAAAACTATGTGAGATGGGGGAAAGCTACGTCAGACTCGTACAGAATGGATTGTGGTGTAAGACAGGGCGGGTTAACCTCACCAAAGCTTTTTAGTTTGTATATAGATCAGCTGATCGTCAGACTCAGCAGCATGCATGCGGGGTGCTCTATAGATGGTCGCATAATCAATAATATCAGCTACGCAGATGACATGGTGCTGCTGAGTCCGTCGATCTGTGCGCTGGAGGATTTGCTGCGTGTCTGCGAAACTTACGCTGAAAACCATGGTCTCAAATACAACTGTAAAAAAAGTGAATTAATGGTTTTTGCAACACGTAGTATTTGCCCTAGATATGTGCCACCACTCAGGCTGTACGGTAGTGAGCTTAATAGAGTGAATAGTTTCAAATATCTGGGTCACGTGATCAACGCAGATCTTAAAGACGACAGTGACATAGAAAGGGAGCGTAGGGCGTTGGCTGTCAGGGGTAACATGCTGGCACGCAGGTTCGCACAATGTACAGCGGACGTGAAGGTCACCCTGTTCAAGTCATTTTGTCAGTCATTTTACGCAGGCGGCTTGTGGTCCAGCTTTACCCAAAGAGCATACAGCGCCCTGCGAATTCTATATAATAACTTGTTCAGAGTGTTGTTGGGGCTGCCTAGGTACTGTAGCGCTTCTGGCATGTTTGCAGATGCGCATGTCAATGACTTTCATGCAGTAATGCGCAAAAAGATAGTGTCAGTGAGGAACAGAATGTTGGGCAGCTCTAACGGCATAATAGGCTCACTCGCTGGCAGACCTGATAGTATCTTGCAAAGGCGTTGGGTATCCGCCCTGTTAAACCCTAGGGCAAGTGATGTTTTTGGGATT